>CM063501.1:114709078-115054078 GCA_032207245.1 Pardosa pseudoannulata | reverse complement strand
GATAGATAGATAGATGGATAGATAGAGAGGTAGATAGATAGAGAGAGAGCGAGCGAGAGAGGAAGAAAGAATTAAGTATGTAACGTCTACATAGGAGACGGATAATAACCGAATTGGAAAGGTGTTAATTTTCGGAATAAGTTCAAGATTCAAATTCCATTGCAGGCATGGATGTTTGCAGCTATTTGGAGTTGGCTTTAAAAATAGATCCTGGTTTCATTAACCTCCGAGTATTAAAAAAGTACATTGTATCAATGCAAACCAAATATAGTTAATAATCTGTATAATAATAATAATAATTATTATTATAACTTTGATAATATTAATATGTATGTTTGTGAATATACGTAATATATAAAAAATTATTACCCCTAATTTTTTTTCAAAATTCTCCCAATTCACATTCTATTTTTCTTAATCTTAACTTTCCCTGCTACCTAAAAGTAGTCAAGAATATTAACTACTGAGATGGCATTCCTTTCGAATTTCTCAAATCCTGAATTAATAAATGCTATGTACGGTTTTCTTACTCTTTTCTAACCCATCTGTCAGTTCACTCTGGAAAAGCAGTATTTCATTGCTATCTTTATGCAGTTATTATTCCTTTTTGCCTCCATGAATTGGCCAAACGATGGTGGAATGGTAGAGTGCTACTCTTCAGTACCTGGGTTCACAGGTTCGAATCCTGCTGCTGGCATAGATGTTTGTAGCCGTTCGGAATCGATTTTAAGCAGTATGTCACGGTCTCATTAGCCCTCGTGAACAAAACAGAAAACCGTAGTACTCAAAACCTAGCGTCCGTGAATTGTTTAACAAACCACAAAAGAACCGCTTCTTAAGCTCTCTCTCTCTCATTGAAATTTAAGCACATGATTGCTCCACTCATCAGGATGGCATTTTCACAAATCACGAGATTTACGTTTGTATCTTGCTTCTGTAAGATGTGTTCATCAGTTCTTCGACTTTCAAAGGAAACTAAAAGATTTTTGAAAAGTATCTGCCTGGTCTTAATGTTCCAGTCAGTTGCTTTCCACGAGTGCTGAGCAAACCCTGGCAACTAAAAAATTATACGCTATATTTCAAAGTGTGATCGGCGAAGAATAAATTTTAACGGTTATATATGTATACACGTCATAATTCCTAGAGAGTTGACATTCCTCCCTTTGTACATCAGAGCACCCATCTTTCACAAAATCGAATAATAGTTCCCACGAGTTTGAAAATGTCACGAAATCAAAGGTCGGTCACGAAAGCAATATTATCGCGTTAAGATAAAAGCTTGCAGAACATAAAGTCGAAACAAAATTTTACCGTCGAAGTATTTGGGCGTGTTTTTTTTTCTATTTATTTAATGTAATTCTCTTTCTGATAGATTTTCTTTAAAAGGTTAGAGAGGGGACCAATTCAAATAAATATGCTTTTCAAATACTTTATTCTTTTTAATTTATTTCAATTCCTGCAAGACATAATTGGGTTAAATGAGCAAGAACTAATGCACATCTTCGCATTTAATTTCACTTTTTCTACAGCAAGTAACTATTTTTTTAAATTTATTTTTTAATGACTGTGTACTCTTTAAAGCAGATAAGTTTTTTTTTTTAAGAAAGAGCACGTTCACTCGTAGGCGCTAATGTTTTTTTGACTTTCCAATTTTTCCTCTTTTATTGATGGATTATTTTTTTTTCCATGTATATATATTCGCTTTAAATTTTTCGCCTATTCGGTGGATGAAATATCACTGAAGTTCTGAGCATTTCAAATTCAGCTTGAAAACGGTTTTTAGGAAATACCATTTTTTAATCTTTTTTGCAAAATATATGTAAGAAAAAAATGTACACATTTCAGAAATTAATTCACAGAATGAAATATTATGTACGCTTTCTCTCTGACTTTTTAAATGTAAAGGTGAGAAAAATATTTTTAATTTTATATTCTATGTATAAGTTTTATTTTCTCTTTTCAACGCAAATAATAACATTAGATTGAAAAATTTAAGCGATGATATAAAAAAAATGTTCCAGCTATCTGAAGACTGTATTTTTACTTGAACTTGGTAACTTCCAAAGTTGCAAGGAGTGAACAGTTTAATTTAACTAACTAACCCTGTTTTAAATTTTTGTCCGTTTTGTGGGGTTGGAGATAGTCGTTCATTGTGTTTGCATCAAAAGACTGCACGAGCCGATATTCTTTTTACTTGGAACTACACAAAGAGTAATTTTTATTCAACTCTTCTTCTTAGTACAAACTCACTTCAAGTACGCAAAAAATCAAGTTGCATTATATTCAGCTATTGTTAAATTCTTCTTCTAAACTACCTGACCCTTTGTGAAATTTTTGTCCGTTTTGTAGAGTTAGAGATAGTCGTTCATTGTGTTTTCTTCAAAAAACTGCACGAGCCGATATTCTTTCTACTTGGAACTATACAAAGAGTAAATTTTTATTCAACTTTTCTTCTTAGTACAAAGTCATTTCAAGTACGCAAGAAATCAAGTTGCATTTTAACCAGTTATTGTTAAGTTCTTCTTTACAAGCATAACAGCCCTTTACAAGCCGTGGTTGCCTCAACTACGTGCTCTTTGCAGCGTCTTCTATCATTAGCAACTTCTCTCCAGTTCCTGATTTTTCGAAGTACCAAATCTCAAGTCCTTTACCTTTCCAAGTCATCTGGGTAGAATCCAACCGTATTTAACACTTTGTTGACATTTCTAAACTCAGATTTTTTTATGGGGGTAAGGTAGTTATCGTTACGCCCAATCCCCAACCTGGAGGACCAGTCCCCTGATATAATCCCCCAGGGGCAGAGTACCCGGCTATAACCGCAGGCACTGGGTACTCATTTTAGTCGCCTCATACATTGTTAATTTCAGTTATTGTTAACAAGTCTTTGATAAGCTACCAACAAATATCTTTATTATTGCATTTCGTTACTTTAATCATTTCACTGCAATAATGACATGTACGTGATCGATACTCACAACTTCAAGACTTTGTTCAATCCTTTTCGCTCTAATGTCGAGTCTCATTCTACATCATCTTTCTTTTGTAGCAAGTAAAACATCGAGAATGACTTGCCATGGTTTACGGTTTTAAATTTAAGAATTACTGTTCACACTTGTTGAATTTAATTAAAATTGCTACTTCAACAATAAATTATTATAAATCAAATATTAGTTTGAACCAGATTACTGAAATAAATTTAATTTAGAAGGGTTAAATATGAATATGTGTGTGTAATGACATCCCTTCTTCCTCTCTGATGTAATCCAAGATGTGTAGTAATCCTGTAGAGAAGAAATGAGGCAGAATCTCTTTACGTGAAGTTTATTCATTTCCGACAACTATAAATCATGCCAACTAACTACTGACTGCAAGACTAGACGAACTGACTACTTTACACATCATAATATTGTTGCTTACACTTTCAGTAGGTTATCAATACAGTCGCCAGTGGCCGCTACTTTCCATTTTCTTGTTGGCTGACCTTAACTGGCTTTTCCGTTATCTTCAAATCCTTACTTCAATCCGTACTTCAATCCTAGGGCTTAACTTGTCTCGGGGGAACCAAGTTTACAACTTTTTTTAATGTCAACCTCATCCTGTCTCAGAGTTTAACGATCTTATAGTGTCTAAAAATCTAAGTTTTATAGCTCCAGCAGCTGCTACTCTTTTTTAGTCCGAACGATAGAACTTGTTTGGGACAAGTTTACCAATTATGAATTTAGAATAAGAGGTTTAGTATTATATTTATTAATTATTCTTAGGTGCCAATGAATTAAGCAGGGCCTTAACTAGGACGTGACAAAGGGGGCATTTGCCACTGGTGAATCAGTCTTAGGGGCGCCGCACCGTGAAGAAAATGAGGGTCTGAAAGAGGACGATTCGCCCCAAGTAGAAATAAGGAAAAGTTGAAAAAAAAACTTTTCTTACTACAAAATCCAGTGTGTTTAAAAATTATTTTTTATAAATTTTCTTACTTCTTAAAATGATTCTAGAGACTAAACCTATTATAGATTCTTACAAAATGTTTACCAAACACTCCTAATATACCTTAATATAATCCCGGGTATTGGTTTAAAATTCTGAATTTATTAAAGCTATTTAAACTAAATTTATATTCAGAAATTTGCCAATTTTTTACGAAAATTCAATGTCTAAATAAAAAATAGTCCCTTGAAATAAATTATTCAGTTTATCAGCAAAATAATAATCCCAAAGTGTTCAAAAATATTTTTGAGTGAAAAATAGAAGAAAAAATAGAAAAAAAAATAATATTTTAGGAACATTTTAAGAATTAACAAAATATTTTGTAAGTTCATTTTGAATATATATATATATATATATATATATATGTATATATGAAACATATTTACGTATTTTATCACTATATTTGGTGGCAGGGGTGCAGACGAGTTTTTTGCCACGGGTGCTAAAGGGCCTAGTTACGACCCTGGAATTAACTTATGGTTTATTAGTATATGGTTTATTTTATATAAATAATACATACTAAGAGCTTGCTTTTGAGGTTCTGTTCTGAAGAACTCTTATTTTCCCACTATTTAGTTCGAACAATTCGAAAGTACCATAGGCTTCAAATTGCCAAATCACAGAGCAGCCAAACGACTCTGGAAAGTATGTGTGGAGCACCACACATTTTTCAGGTAAGTCTTCGAATATTTTACATTTAATAAACGTTTTTTTAACTATCAGTGGTACAAGTTAAAATAATCCAATTGTTAATTCAAATTAAAATAGCTTAAAATTTATACTTTTAACAAAAGTGGTCAACATTCTAATATGAACCAGATACAGTTTTGGTAAGATTTTGAGGCGTGGCAGTTTCGCCTTTTCGTTATTTGTATGGCATTCATGTAAACACAATTAACTCATTGTAACTGTGTAATGAAAGTATAAAGAATTTAGTTTCCTTACATAACATTGTTTTCTGATACAGCATTATCAATATACTTCGCCATTTTGCATAGGTACGACACTTGTCTCTTGCATCTTTTATAAATTTCATTTTCTTCAAAGTTCCTGAATTATAACCAAATTAACACAATATAAATAGCCAAGTTCAACTTTCTGGCCTTCCGAATACTTTCTCGTAAGTGTGAATTTAAACATAACTCAGTTAATCTTTTACGAACGCCCTCTAAGACTGTACTGATTAATGGACTTCCATTGTGGCAGATACTAGGTGCTGCCATTGAAAGGAATATAAATTGTTTTAGAAAATTTTCACGAAATGGGCTTTGTATGGAATCTTCAACTAGAAGTTTGGAAAGAACCTCTATGAATATTATTCTGAGTATGTTAGTTTTACCTTTCCGTTTGTTTTACTCCAGATAATCTTTCTAAGATAAGAATACCAAGAATTTGATAACTTATATATTTTAGTATAGGTAATGTACCATATGTTTTATCTATATTATTTTGAATTGACGAATATCCATTTCCTTGAAACTTGGGCCGAACGCTGGCCGATTGGTTAGGGCACTGATCGTCGGTACCGGAGTTCGTGGGTTCGAATCCCACTATGGCATGAATGTTTGTAGCCTTCGGAATCGGCTTTAAGCAGTAGGTCCCGGTCTCATTAGCCCTCGTGTGCAAAGCAGCAGACCGTAGTGCTCCAAACCAAACCAAAACCTGGAAACTTGGAATGTACCCCTTTTAGAAAGGTTTTAATTGTAAATTATGAAGCTATGTGACTTTTTACGGCTGTATATTGGTAGTTTCTGCATATATTATAAATTATGTAAAACACACGAAGACATCGTGTCTGTTTATACTAGTTTTTGAGAATATAACAAGGTGTAACGATTTCGATATAAAATACAACCGATACATGGTCGAACATCTGCGAGTATTATTCAATTTTTTAGCAGGAATTGGTAGGATTAGATGATATACTTTACAGTTTATCGTTTTTGAAACCCGAATTTTAACGTACTATGTTGCAACCATCAAGTAGTTAAATATATCCCTTACTTTTTCTTCCTGGAAGCATTGTCTGTTTGTACCAATTTCAGAGAAAACAAATGGGGTAACGATTTTGATGTAACAAATAACCGATGGATATTCAAATATTTTTATTAGTAAAAAGAAAAAAACATTTCTCAAATGAAAAGATAATTTATCCCAGAGTCTAATGATGTCAATGAGCTGCATTACGCTACCGGGATTCGTGAGTTGAGACCTACCTGTATGTTTGTAGCCCTTTGAAGTCTGCTTCAAACAACAGATCCTAGCTTATTTAAACCCTTGTGCTAGAAAAGTTACCATAGTGTTCCAAACCAACGTAAATCTCAACATAAAAGGGACGAACGATGCCCTAAGTGATAGGGCATTATTCTACGTTACCGGAGTAAGTTCGAGTCTAGCAGGTATGGACATTCGTAGCCGTTCAGAATTGGCTTTAAACAGTAAATCTCGGTCTCATTAACCCTTATGTTGCAAAATTTTAGACCGTAGTACACCAAACCAAACACAGCGTAAAATGATATGGCTCTTTCAAGCACAACGTCTGCGTCATTTAAGTGGCATTACAAGGTTCGAATTTGAGGAAGGGCAGAGTCCAGGAACCCCAAACAAGTCAGATTTTGTTAAACAATGTATTAATTTTTTATACTGTTGAGCAAAGGGACCCCTCCCTGATTTTTTTGCTCAGAGATTCAACACCAAGCAAATCTGGCCCTAGTCCATTTAAGAAGCTTATACATATGAACTAGGAACTCACTCTGAAGCACATTATCAAACTTGACTCCCACCCAAAGTAACCTACTCCTTTGAGCATTAGGTGTGAGCTCCAGATGGTTTTATGCTGACGGAGACAAGATGTTTCTAATCCTAGACTAAGTTAACCGAGTTTACTCGAATAAGTGTCTCACTCGAGAACATGGCAAGTCCAACTTATGCACTACCAAAACAAAAGTATTCTCAGTAATTAAGTTGTTTAAAAGGGGTGCTTTTTTAAGTCTAGTTTACTCCAACATCCAATCTAAATAATTTTGTGATAAACAATGGAAATCCTAATAACTGTCAAACTTGGGCACTTTTCAGGCAACACTGGCGCATGATCATCAAAAATTTTGCAAAAACCAATGGCAAAATGGAGAAAAACAACATGTGTGGTCTTTGCAATAGTAGGATGAGGGTAACACTACTTAGTCACACGAAAACCTTTGAAATTTAAAGAACGAGAAGGCATTAATTCGCCCCACAAACTTACTTGTGAACATATTATGGTAAAAAATCGAATTGTGCTGTTAAAAAAAATTCCCCTAGTAGCGATAGTAATCTGTCGTATGGGGGTGTCATTAAGCATGACGTTGTCGTCGTCTTCATTTGGTGACTTCTTTTTCCAGGTTGATGCTGCCCGAGCCCCCTCCGAAACCGAAGCTGTTCCTTCCTCGCTTCGGTTCCAAGTTCCGCTACTCGGGCCGAACTCAATACCAGACCCGCATGGCAAGTGCCCTCATCGACAGACCACCTCCCCATTTTGAGAGGACGCTTAGCAACAAAAGATTCACTTCCAGGAGTATGGACGGTGGAATGTCAGGTAATACAAATCTTCAGGCACACATTTAGTTGTTATCCGATTCTTTAATAACTGAATTTTGGGTGATTTCTAAGTTCCGTTTTATTGGCATTGTTGACCACCTAAGAAAATAATTGTAAAATATTGAATGCCTGGAAAACAGCTCAGCTTAAAAAATCGGAAGACTAGATGACAGAGGTTGCCTACTCTATTTTGGTTGAATAAGCATTTACTTCGACTTTCTACGTCATTGTAAAAGTAAAGGTCATTGTCCAAGGTAATAAGTGATACGGAGTACCTGATGGTGTGGAAACCTGGACTTCTGTAGGTAGTCGACAAATAGAGGTGTCTGTTACTCGGGAGCTCCTGTAAATGCTTTTGTAGGAAACTTAATCGAGTGAATGACTCGCGATCAATGTCATTTTAGATATCAGCTTATCTCGACTGCATATGAGTAGCAACCAATGTAAAGTAAAAATCAGTTTAACATGCAGAAAAAAGATAACATGCTATTAGGTAACTTCGCCCAGCAACTTAAAGGCCTCGTGTATCAATAAAGTAGACCGTAGCGCTCCCTAACAACCAATCCCTATTCTGCTTGGAGATAAGCTTTTGAATTTCCGTACTTCTGGGTATTCCATAAAATTATTTACCTTCACCTTAGGAAATAATTATTTTGAGAAATAATGCATCTAATCCAACTCGCTTCACTATAGTTTATAGATGATTTAACATCATTGTATCAAATGCAAATCAGATAAAACTGTTGTAGAAACCGTAAATGAAACTGGTAAAAATAATATATTTCTCAAAAAGCAAGAAAACAATGGATTATAACAATGTGTTAGGTTATGGTCTCATTGGTCCTCGCGAACAAAACAGAAGAATATAGCGCTCCAAACCAAACCAATAACAGTGTTGTATTTCATCACAGGAGGCACACCATAAACCCATACAAATCGCTTCAAATTTATAAATTTTTAATCCTTGATCATGAAAAATTCATTTACAGATCCTAACCGATTTTACAAATTTGAGAATTTTTTCCTTTACGCTCATAGTACATTCATGATTAGTAAAAGGAATGACTATGATAAGCACTGCTGCACAGTTGCTACTTCTCGAGATTTGCTTTAATTGTCGTCTAATACTCGGATATTTAGTGATAGCGTGCAAAAGTTTGCACCACTGCCAGAATCATAAGTACCACAGTCAATACCACTGAAACTATTTTTTCGTTTTTTCAGTATTTTACGAAAATCTTTAATATTTTTTATGAAAGGTAGATTCGAAAAAACATGGAAAGAAAATTTTACAAATATTATACGAATTAGGCGATAACAGAATTGAAGAGCAGGACGAAATACAATAAAACTGCAAACAAGAAATTAATCATGAAGAAAAAATTCTTATTCTAACTGATCAAAGTTAGTAAGACTTTGCTAATTAAAGAAATATAAAAAATATATTTGTTTTTCATTCGTAGCGTATTAATCAAATTAGTGATGTGGTAACTCATGGATTTAAGTTTAGTTTTCTAGAGTTAACTCCTCGCATTCTTTTCCTTTTTCATGCGTGTGTGTGTGGCCGCGCGCGTGCGTAACATGGAAAATGATATCTGGGAACACTTTGTAGGTTTATCGTAAATATCCTGCAATAATTATGGATATATATATATATATATATATATATATATATATATATATATATATATATATTATATATATATATATATATATATATATATTTATATATATATATATACATATATATATTATATATATATACATATATATATAATATATATATATACATATATATATATAAATATATATATATAAATATATATATATATATATATATATATATATATATATGGACATAATTTGGGATGACAGAGGAGAGAGAACAGTCTTCGCTACCAGTTTTGCATGATCGTTGCTATTCTTTATAAAAGAATCTTAAGGAATCGTCAGTTGGTTCATTTATACATTTTTCTTTTTGTTTCCTATACAGCCCTTGGATACAGAAACCGCTCCATGTCGGAATCCCGAGGCACTGAGAACAAGCGCCACACTCTAGCCGGACCTCCCATCCGAAGCCCCATGGGCGAGGACTTCAGGAAGAAAGACAAACCTCCAGTGCCTATTTCGCCGTCGAATTTTCCGCGCCCCTATGAAAATTCGCCCGAAATGATTCATCAGCCGGATAGCAAGGTGAGCCTTCTCCAATTCTAGGCATGCGGTTCTCAAATGTCAGAATCTGATGAGCCAACACGTGATGCGATAAATTGAAATGTGTTTTGGGCGCAAATGTTCATCGAGTTCCTAGCCCATCCCAATGTGTAAAGTCTTTCCATTAATCAAACCTAACTTTCTCTTAGCAAATAACAGTGCAGGATTTGCATACAGTACCTTTCTCATAAGACGCATGTCCAACTTGTCCCAAAGATCCTTGGCCTGTTTAAAAAACTGGCCGGGTCTGCTTTATAGGACTGTCATCTACCTTTCCTGAAATTGAAATTTGTCCTGGTGAAACATAAAAATTCTGAAAACTATTTTTAGCTGTTTCTAAAAAGAGACGCTAGGTAATTAGGAGTTAAAAAATATCTGAAACTAAAAAAAAATTCTCATATTTACCGTAATTATGCGAATCTAATGCGCATACCCATTTTAAAACTTTAAATAATAAAAAAAATTGATTGTCGGCGAATGTAATGCGCTTCAATCGTATAAGGAATTTATTGAATCTTATTTTATACAACAATGGATTTGTATATAAACTATCAATCCCCTATATAATAATAGCCTAAGTTATCTGTCCGCAAATTTATGAAGCGGTTGGACCTGGAATGGATAGAGGCATCCATTCAAAGCGGATAAAGTTTATCTTCTCCTAAACTATCGATCCGACTCTAAAATAAATTTGTATAAATATGCTACATATCACAGCAAAAAAATACTGTCGTCTTTAAAACGTTCGAAATCCACCCCTTCGCCCCTTTTCGAGAGTTTAATGCCGTTATTTCAAGCCCTATTTTCCCCGGTTAAGAGCAGGCGATTAAATTTAACCATTTATCACTTAATAAATAGGAAAAATAACAATTTTTCTAGCATTGTGACGTCATTCTTTTAACCATCTCATTTAATCATTTCATATTTTAAACTATTTAAATATCGTCTACACTATTATAATATCTTTTACCACTGAACTTAGATATTACGTAAATGATTTTCTTTTATATTTGGCTTAAATAATAGATTAGGTACATATGTGATAATTTTAAATTGAATCATCGATTATTTTTTGTTGCAATGAAAATTTTATCATCGGTATTAACAATAAATTCTTTTCATATAAGTCTAGGAGTCTATTTCACGGACTACTAAATATCTAACTTTTAATTTATATATGTTTGGAAATTAAGAAGTTTGTGTGTTTGTTATACATAACCACACGGTTTGACTAAATGAATTCAATGCGATTCTAAACTGCATTACAGGATCGGGAGACACTAGAGGAGTATGACGATTGAGAGCGAACCAGATAGTTCTCAGCCAAAAAACAAACTATTTTTTATCTGCCTCATTGGGTACTTAACAGTTCTGGAATATTAAAAATTTTACTAATCACGTCATATGATGGGCTATATGCTAGTCAATGGTATGATAATTTTATTTAAATTTAGATACCATATTTTATACAACAATGGATTAATACTTAAAGTAGCGTCCAGACAAAGCATTGATAGTGGATTGGAGAGCCCACCGGAACGGCGTTCCCATACATTTCGGAGCCAGCAGTTTGTATCCTCTATGCAATAATGTGTCAACGATAAATGTAATGGTAAATGTAGTCGAGAAATACAGTAATTCATTGTTACGATTTAAATTTGGTTGACGTCATCGGCGAACTGCTGACGCACTCGAATCTAATGCGCACCCCAATTTTGAATACTACATTTGGCCAAAAACGGTGCGCATTAGATTCGCGTAAATACGGTAAGTAACGTTTCAATTAGTCTCTAGTAAATTTGACTGTATTGAAATCTGTACTATGTGACTGTGATTAATAATCTTTTTCTTCTGTGCAGCGTCCGGCGGGTGGAGTGGCCGTATTCCCTAACGTCGACCATTTCCGAGTGAATCAGAGGTCCCCAGAGCCAGTCAACGGAGGACACTTCCAAGGAATGAACGACGAAAATGTTCGGAGAATTGCTGAGGTTCCTACACTCTCTTCATTCTTTATTCTAATCAAATCGCAATGGTTTCATGCTAATGGTTACGTGTGGCCTTATTTTTATTTCATCAGACTTAAGAGTAATGTGGAGATGGGAAATAATGTTTCATGAAATAAATTTGGACTAAGTTATATAACAGGAGCCCCCAGTCAATGAGCAAATTTTCCCGTAAAGCGTTAAGAAGTTATTTATTTAATCTTTTGTTTAATCCTGCAATATAAATATGGTAAGATTATAAACCTGGACATCAAAAATAAAGGCCCTATACCAATTCTTTTAATCAAGATTTTTAAATATTACTCTATTATTCGTTTGTTATAAAAACATTACAACCATTTCCTAAATTTGGAGATTTAATGAATTGGTTATTAATAATTATACACATACATACCAACTAGCATGCTTATGAGGTAAAAAGCCCTATTTGGACATAAAACTTATTTCTATTATTTTCATATGTTTAGAGGCATTCTAGCTTCCTTATTACCTCAAAGTTTGTACAGATTTTCCCTAAACTCGGCCCAACTTAAACAAATCTGTAAAAATTCTTATTATGTCCAACTGTAAAATTTTTAATTTGTCACATAGTGACTTTACATCTCACATACAAATATGCAGTCCTAGCTGAAGCAGAAGTCTCAGATATGGTTTTGTCTCAAGACCAACATTTTTATTAAATGAAATACTCTACTCCAGACCTAATGTTTAAAACTGATTCCGAATAGCTGCAAACATCTCTTGGAGCTGTGACATTCGAACTCGTGGAATTCTTCATCAAAAAATAGCACCCTACCTTTCGGACCATGGGAGAAAAGTACTCCTGGCTCTTCTAGCGCTGACAAGAACTGTATTCTATAGTTGAAAAGAAGGCACCACTTGAGTTTTCCTGCATGTTTTAGAATTTGAATATACTTATTACACAGTACTATTTAGTATTAATGAAGTTTCTTTCTTCACAGCTCCTTATTTCTTCAATCTTCAGTTTTATTCTAATTTAATTTTAGCTCTTAGTGTTTAAGAGAGACAGAATTGTCGGTTCTTCAAACTCGTAAGTAATTATAGCTGCATGGATATAGTTTGGAGGTAGATTTTATTTGCAAAATAAGCCAGGCTTAAAGAAGTCATCCAATATCCTAAGAAAAGAAAACACTGTGAGACACTAATCGTACGATTGAAGATATTAATCAAGTCCTCTATTTAAAGAAAATTGGCAGTGCTGTTAGAATAGGGAGAAGATTACATGAGTTTTCCTCAGAAAATATACTTAGAGCATAACTAATTATAGTTCTTTAATAAGAATTGTTGAAGAAGAATTTACTGATTTGTTTCAATTTTAGATTTGCAGATGCCGAACGACGGTAGATTGGTTAGGGTGCTGGCCTTCTGTACCGGAGTTCGTGGGTTCGAATCCCACTGGGGCATGGATGTTCGTAGCCGTTCGGAATCGTCTTTAAGCTGTAGGTCCTGGTCTCATTAGCCCTCGTGTTGCAAAAAGTAGACCGTAGCACTCCAAACCAAACTAAAATTTGCAGATTGTATAGTATATTCTTGGTTGGATATAACCATGAATAGCCTAGCTAAAATGGCACCATGTGTGGCACAAGCAGCCTTAGCTATTCAGAAACAGTATTATATGTATGAATAATCTCGTATTATTATATTTTTTAAAATTTTAACCACTTGCCCAAAGCAGGTATCAATTACGAATTTTTTTTAAGGTTAAGTAACATTTTATACATAAATTATATTTAAAATAATGTCAGGTACTTCCAATAAGTGTTATGAATAATTATTTTATTTATAGTCACACATATTGCCAAATTTTTACGTCCATTTCCCGCATTCACCATTTTCCCTTTCAGCCTCTTTGAAAAACGATGGATCAAGGTTTCACTGTGTGATGTATATGAATATTTCAAACATGACTTCCATTCTTCCTTTTCGTTTACCAAAATTCCATTCCATTAACAGACAAATATTACTATATACACACCCTTGGCGTTGACTCCCGTTTTTACACAATCGAAGCTTTTCACAGCATTGCACAGAAGCACAACACTCTTTTGAAATAATTTCACTGCATCCTGTCAGCACTTTTCACCAGAAAAATAACACATAGCCATACTCTATTTATTTTCTCCTAATAATTTACTGCAATATATAAAAAGGAAAAAAAAGCGTTGAATTTCTGATTTACAGTCATTTAACTCCTCGGTGCCCCTAGGGGGCCAGGGCCTACAGTGCCAATCTTCGTTTACGTGACCAAGGGCCCTGAGGTGCGAAGCATATGTTCCGGTTAGGCGGTCAACTTACGCGGAACCCTCATTGTTTAGTTCTCAAGCACGCTTGGTTCTCAGTTTATCTACCCACTGAAGGGATGAAAGGCTGAGTCAACCTTGTCCAACCCGGGGATCGAACCTCGGACCTGTATCATGGAAGCGCTACCCCGAACGCCACTGGGCTTTCATCATTTACTTTGTCTTTATTTAATTCGTGGCACTTTTGACCCTGGGAAAGTGGAGAATGTGATTACAATTAACAACCTTAGCTATCTTACTACTAATATCTTCCCCACACCCACATTAATATATTAAGATTAAAACCAAATAATTGAGAAAAATAAAATTTTTCTAAAATATATTTGATCTAGTGATGGCTGATCAACAAGGCCATAGACAGAATTTAGTTTCGTGGAAGAATTTAAAATGGACTGAGCCAATTACATATTCCGCTATTTTTTGACTAAGAAAATATAAAATTTAACATAAATATTTGATATTAAAATCAGCATATATAAAATTTAATAATATAAACAGTGGAACCCGTTTTAGAAGTTTTCCAAGGGGCCGAGAGATTAAAACTTCTTAAGTGGATAAATGCAAATAGTTTACCCATTTGCGTTTTTCTACTTAAGAAAAAGAGCTATAACAAATATTTTAATCTAAGTTTAGTAGTAATTCGTTTATTTCCACCTCTAAATGCGTTCTCAAAGGTAGGGCAGCCCTAGAGTTTTTGCCATTGTTAGCAAACCCCTAAAAATGCTGCTGCTCCCAAACTTAAAAGGAACTTCCAAATAAAAATTTTTAAAAAAACACTATTTCACTACTCATTTATTTTTCTGTCCTTTACTATTTGTAGTCTAAATGCATTTTTGCGACTGAATTTATTTGTGAGCTCTAATTCAGGCAGTTTTGCCTCTCCCAAAATATGGCCACCGTAGTAGGCAGTGGCCTACTTAACTTACCACCTTGAGTCCTGCACTACGATTATATTCATAATGTATTCCAACTAATTGTAAAGCAGCTCTTAACTATTACTGATTATTATTAACCTGATGTTAATAAATCACATCAATAATAGTTGGAATAGAAACAAAAATATTGTCACTATTGTCTTTATATATGCATTTCAAATAGATGGCCTTTTTTTTCTGAAATCAGCATAAAAAATATTGACTTTACCTGGACACATACACTACTGAAGTTGGTTAATTAAAATTTTAATTGTAAAGTAGTAATGTATTTTCTTGTTATAGAATTTCATAATTATTATAATGGGTTTGAATCTTTACCAGTTAACTTTATTAGAGTTCTAAAACTATAGTCTCATGCATTGAAATAAAAATAAGAGAATATTTTACAGGCATAATTTGTTACTTTGATAGTAGATATTTTTGAAAACGTTTCTTTATATCCAATTTATCACATGTTCTTCTGGTAGGAATTACATGACACTTATTAAGAACTTCTTTCAAACTAGTTAACATTAAATTTTTTACATTTTGTTAATATTAAATTTATCTAATTTTTTACTAAATTATATATTTTTTTAGTTAAAAAAGATAGCGAAATTTATAATTGGATGAGTCTATTTCAAGCTATTCCACAAAACTAAGTCCTGACTGCAATCCTGTTAGTCAGCCACCACCAGATCAAATATATTTTGGGAAAATTTTATCATACTCAGTTATTTGGTTTTAATCTTAAAAACTAATATTGAGTCAAGTATAGTTAAGTCATAGAATTCAAGGGTCATTTTAGTGGAAAATCAAGAGCATGTGAGAAGAAATAGCAACATAAATACCTGTTTTATTGCCATCAGTCTAGGAAGCCTGGTTCTGAAAAATCATTATATTTCCCTGAAATGTAGAGAAATTTTGCTAGATACAGACATGAAATGAGCAAAACAAACACCTGGGTTATGATTAAAAAAAAAAAAAAAAATCAGATTTTATTAATCTTTGCATGCGTGAGGAATTGGAATGCAATGCCTCTGTAACAGATCAATATGACAATAACTGCACTTCACAAAGTGGAAGAGTCACCTGAGTAGAAGGGCTGATAGCTCCTGCAAGATAGTTCCTGCAACTAGTCTGTGGTGGCCTGTTGTCAGGGAAACAAGACTTGTTAATTTTTGACAAGGGAAGTCAGGAGAAAAGTATCTACTTTGGCTTAATGAACTACCTTTTATTTATTCAATTCCTCCCATAACTCCAATTCAAAATAGACAGGTGTTACTACTGCATGACAACAACAAAGCAGATTTCTTTACAGGAGATATTTTCATGCTAGACAGACAGTACTAAGAGTGCAGGACAGAGCACAAACATTCCAGCTTGGCCTGCCACAGCCTGTTATACCCAATGGAGGGTTAAGCAACAGAATTTGTCAATGTGAAATTATATATTCTTTATAAAAGACTAGTATCATTAGAAAAATTTTAATCAAAAAACTGATTCTTTAAATTTAAGCAATTTATGTATGTGTTACATAAAAATAATCTGTATTTTGCAAGCTCACATACTATATTGAAATATTTTTATGAAAATTTTCTATTAATTTTATAAGCTTAATTTCAAGAAATTTCTTAAAGGTTTGATCTAGCAGACCAAACCAAGACTAGTAAAATAATTCATAAAATAATTCTTAATATAATTATAATTACTAAAATATCAAAAGCTTAACTATTTAAAAATTCTGCACGACAATCTTCATGATTATTATAATCTATAATTTCAAACTGTCTTTTCTTTTCTCTGTAGTTGTTGAAATTTTAATGCATGGTTGATGTTGAGATCTTTAATGTGTATAAAATGCATGATATGTATTGGATTTGATTTTTTTTATATCACAGTACTTATTTTTTATTGTAAAACCATAACAAGAACTTTCATTTAAAAATTAATGGTTTTGCATGAACTATGTGTTTTATCTTCGACAGAGCAAATCTTATTCATCCCTAAAGAAAAGTTAAATTAATAGTAAATCACAAATTACTGAATTCATAAGTAATTTTAATTATTAAAAATTAACAGCATGAAAAGTGTGATTTTACTAATTGTTATGAAAGTATTTCAGCAATAAAATAATTTACAGTCCTTTCATGATTAATATCCTGTAAATTTTGTAAAGGAACCCATTTTATGTTCATACATTTTACAAGTAATAAATTTCTAATTGTGATTCAAGTAAATTTTGCATAGTCTCTATAAATCATAAGAATAAAATTCATCAACATGTAAATGTTATTTTTCTCGACTTTTCCTCCTGTCTTTGTGAAATGTGTTTGTTAATCATACTCATATCTAATGTTTCTTTATTTATTTGCATGCTCTACTCTACCGGTACCAACTTTTTGCCTGATTCTTGCATGTTTGTGTGACTTGTGATTTGATCTCCCATGTTTTTACTATGGCTGGTGACACTTGCACTTACAGAATGTCAAGGAGTCTGAACCGTACAAACAATTTTGGCCACAAGATCAAGCTAGCAGGAAAACAGTTGTGATTGACAGCCACATTCATCAACCTCAGTATTCCACCAAGGAATCAATTATAACATCTCCAAAAGTAGTTGAGAATAGTACGCCTTTAAAACCAATCAAACCCAATGCATTATACAACAGCTCTAGGCCAGAAGCTGAACTAAAAGAAGTTAATTTTAATTCCACTCTCTCTCCAAACACACCCCCTCGTGAAATACAAATACCCATTTCTTATGTTAGTAGAACAAGCTCTTGTAATTCACTTTCATCTTCAGGAGGTAGTATGAACGAATATGATATTGAGAAAGCAAGTGTCAAACCCCTTACAAGCATTCCAGCGGACCAGTCTTCAATTAAAGGAATTAGAAAAATCACAATCACAGCAAACTGTTCTGTACTAGATGAACCATACAATGAGCTAGATTTCACAGCAGAACATGAAACCACTTCAAAACAAACAGTTCAGGAAGATCAGTTCCAAACAGTTAAGATTTTTATTTTTTTGTCTGTAGGTGTAGAATTGTACTGTTAGTGTGTAGAACGTAGTGAATGTAGTTATCAGTGTTTTTTTATATGTAGATTTGGATGATGAAAATGTAATGCAACTATAATCAGTAACTTAATCTCATTCAGGTATGCATTAAAATACTTTTACAAAAGTCACAAAAGTAATACACTTATTAAAAATTTTGGGGTTTTTTTAGTCTATTTGGCACATGTATTTTTATCAAGATTAAATCTAACTAGGTAAAATATTTAAAAGTGTAGTCTAAAATGATAGGATATTTGAAAAAAAAATTAGAATAATGAGACATAAAATATTTTTTAAGACAGTATTTTAAGGTTTTAGTAGAACTAGTAAAGGTCAACAGAGTATTTCCGAGAAATGAAAATATTCATAAATGGTTAGTTCACTATGATCAATTTAATTCGTCTTACACATGCTAAAAAATTAAGCTTTGGAAAACATAAATATACTACTATAGAAAAATATCCCAGCCCAGTACTTTTAATATGGTAGAACATATTTTCATGTTTAATATTTTATAAAAAGTAAATGTTTATCTAAGCATTTCTTCAGACTTAAAATCACTATAGAAGGCAGATTTATAAAATGTTTTATCCAAAATAGTTTTCTAAAAAATAAAAAAATAAGTTATATTTAAAAAATTCATAATAAATATATCCATTACTTTTTAAGCATTTAATTGTAGCAAAATTAAGAAATTAATAATTAACTGTTCAATATTTTCTTTAATGTACAGTTTCTATAATGTATATTTTGTATTATATCTTTAGTCCTTGCTGACACCTCCTGTTGTGTCTGAATCAACATCCACTTATACTACCGTAACCACCACAGAAAGTTCAGCTGATCCAACTTCACCAGAAAAATGCTTCACAAAAAAGACAAGTACTACAAGTGAACAAAAAACTATGACACAGCAAGTATCTAAGAGTACGAAAATTATAACTTGCCCAATAGAAGATTTACAGGTTTGTATAATCTATTTTTCATAGTACAAACCATAACTGCAATAGCTACCAAGTCACATATGATCTGTTTGATTATCTGTGAAAATAGGTGGCTATCATAATTAACTGGAATAATTTCATTGTTTATTCTTATTTAAACACATATATATTAGGTCAAAGAATCATACATAAAAATGTTACCCATTTCTATTCAAAACTTCCTTTTACATAACTGATAAACAAATCAAGATACTAAATCATATGTTAGAAGGTATAGAAAAAATGTAAAAAGACTAATGATACTGTTGATCAACAATTTCTCACTGAACAGAACAAGTTAAGCATCACAAAATATTACACCACTTTATAACAAAAGAATGAAGCTAAACTCCTAATTAAAATCTAAACTGTGTGAAATGTTTATTATTTAAAAAATATGCTTTAATAGTACTTCTAGATTAAGAATTTCATCTTTTTAATTAATTTCTTAAGTATATTGTCTTTTTATTATAATAATAAGAATATAATCAATTATTTCAATCAATTATTACTGAGTCATTATCAAACTGACAAATTTAATGAAAAAAATCTGTAATAAGTTTACACAGGTCAAAAGTATTAAAACTGAAAAATAATTTCTAAATAAGAATGATCATTTTTTACATTAATACAATGTTTTTCTAACAAGCAACTATTCTTTTAACTTTACTAGCTGCTTCATATAAAGCTTTCAGTCTGGGTAGCTGAAGATCCCAAATGAAGTTTAAATTTATTTCAAAAATGATATTACATTTTATATTAAACCAATAATACTGAAAAATTGAAAATAAAATTACGTAATTTCATAAAACAAACAAGACATTTTATTGAATTTTTTTTAATAAACTTAAAGCTTTATTCTTGCACTAGGATATATACATATATATATATTTAGTAACATTATTTAAAGTGGACATATATATCAATAGCAATAAAAATATTAAGGCTCTATCTCACAATCAATTGGGAATAATCAGAGAAAAACTGTGGTAAATTTCTACAGTAAATAATCACAGATTAGCTCTATTAGAATATAATAAAAGTGAGCCTCAGCAAATGGCATAAAGGTAAAAACTGTTTTTACTTTCACAAATGATAATTCCGTTTTTCTAGAAACCAAATAGATTTGACATTTGAAAAGAAAGAGAAAAATTAAAGTTTAAAAAACTATACCAAACAAAAATAGGTTAAAGAAAATCAAGTCAAAAAGCACCAAAACTTATGCTATCTTAAAGCACAGTTTCAATATTATCACTTTTTAAATTACTTGACTAAATTACTTAATTGAATTAAATTCCTTAAAAAATATTATTCTAGTACATAATATATATATATATATATATACACACACACACACACACACTGTCTACCAATAAGTATTTGGACACCTGTGATAGAAAAGAAAAACTAACTTTATTCAAAATCAATAGTTGGCAGAGCCTCCACGAGAGGCAATTACAGCGTAAACCCTCTAGGACATACTTTCCACAAGTCTTTGTATTACAGCTAGTGGTATTGTCTTCCACTCAGCTAGGAGTAGACATTCCAAGTTCCTTCACCGATTTTGGACAGGTAATGCAACTCTTAATTCGGCAATCCAACTCGTCCCAGAGGTTCTTGATAGGGTTTAGGTCTGGGCTCTGGGCAGGCCAGTCCATTCAATGAACTCCATTGGCACCATACAAAGCCTTGGTTAACCTCAAAACATGACAACTGGCATTGTTGTCCAGAAAGTAACAGGGGTCCAACCCATAAAACTGCCACAACCTAGCAAGCACATTGTCATCCAAAATAGTGCAGTAGGCATTGGTCTTGAGCTTACCATGAATGGGGACCAAGGGTCCAAGTCCTTACCAGGAGAAACATCCCTAGACCATAATTCCACCTCTGACGAATTTGACTGTTGGCACAATGCATTCTGGCAGGAGACGTTCTCTAGGCAGACGCCAGACCCAGCCATCCAAACGGTAAAGGGTAAACCTTGATTCGTCGCTCCAAAGAATCCATTTCTACTGATCTACGGTCCAATTTCGATGTACTTTGCACCACATTAACCGGGCAGCATAGTTGGACTTTGTGATCAAAAGCTTATGGTCAGCAGCACGACCATGAAAACCAAGCAGATGTGCTTCCTTACGAACGGTATTCATTGAAACAATACTCCCAGATGCCTGTTGAAGCCTGTTGTTACAGATGAGGGCCATCGGTTGGGTGCCATTCTTCCGAATTTCTCTGGACAGCATTCGTCAGACTCTATCTCCCAGTTTTGATGGTCTACCAACTCGGGGCACATTCTGACAATAACCACTCACCTTCGACTTCTTAATCACATAGTCCACTGTCGATTTTGGGTACTTACAATCGCTAAATATGTTTCTTAAGGATTGGCCACATTTATGATACCTGATAATTATACTTTTCTCGAAATCAAAGAGCTCTGAACTGTACAGCATCTTGCATGTGACTAATGCCGATGCTGTTTCATATGATGTATACCGGCAGAGGCTGTGACATACCTCAGAACTGCAGATATCGTCATTTGCATAGGTGTCCAAATACTTATTGGTAGACAGTGTGTATATATATATATATATATATATATATATATATAATAGCATATTTCTATATTGTCACCAAAAAGCATTCCATCTCCATCATGACTTTAACCTTCAAACAATTTGACTAACCAAAAACCCCAGATATTATCTGAATCACCATACGAAATTCCATCAAGATCAGTCCAGACAATTCAGAATGCATGGCAAATATAATATACTACATACACTCACAAAAAATTTTATATAGACAGATAGATTGTAACACTTTTTCAGCTTCTTAAAAGAGATATTTTCTTTTCCAGTCAGCCATTGTGAAAACAGAATCTGTGATGTATAATCCCAACAGTAAACCCAGCAGTCCTCAAAGCACAACCTATGTGCCTGTAGTGGAGACAGAAACCTGCAAGGTTTTCTACACTACAGAAATTCCACAATCACCAGGAGTTAACTCTTTCAGTCGATCTTCAACAGCATCTCCTTCACCTCTACCACCTCTAGATACATCCCTACTTGGGGAAGATATTTTAAATACATCATCTGTGTCAAGTAAAACAAGAACTGTAGAAACCATAACAGTAAGCAAATTCTGACAATTTTACTTTACTCCTTGCAGCTTGCAATTAGAAACAAAATCTAGAATTCTTACCAAAAGCAGGACATTTCGTAAAATTCTGTCCAACCCTTAAATGAGTAGCAAGTAATTATTTTAAACCATTTACATCCTGATTAAGATTTGATTTGGAAATATATCAAAAAGTATGAATTAATTATGTGCATGTGGGAAGATTTTTCCTCAATTCCAAGTCAGTTTCAAGCTGTACAGATTTAGCCATTGTCCCTATAAATAAAATAATTATAAGAAATAAACTTTATCAGGGTTCCTGTTTGAGTACTATAGCGGGTTTTTTATGCAAAACTGTAATAATTGGATAGAACTTTAGCAAAATTTTTGGTCTCACACATCTGAAAAATTTGAAATAGTGGGACAAAATTTTGAGTTCCATGATCCAGAAAATAAGGGAAAAAGAATCAAAATTTTGCACTTTCAGAAGAACAAAATTTTGATTAATTTTGGGGGGGTTTTCTGATTTTGGTTTTGAGTGTTACAGTCTACTTTTTGTAACACAAGGGCTAATGAGACCAGGACTTACTGCTTAAAGCTGATTCCGAATGGCTATGAACATCCATTCCATAGTGGGATTCAAACCCACGAACTCCGGTACCAAAGGCCAGCACCCTAACAAATCAGCCATCATTCAGCATGATTAATTTTGAAATATCACATACCAAAAAAAAATCTGAGGAAAAGGAACAAAACTTCTCTTGTATGAAGATAATCAAAACTAGCCCTAGAAATAGACTTACAGAAAATAAATCAAAAAATTTAATGATAATTTCATTACAAGGACCAAATTTAAAAGATACCAGTGAGGTTCTTTCCAATGCAAATGGAAAATATTGAGGAAAAAGAAGAATTTGACTGTAAATTGTATATACGTAATTGTAAGGCAAATCTTTTCTTATTTTCAAATATGAGTTATATTTATTATATTCTTTACTTTTTTTTTTTTTTTTTTTTTTTTTTTGCTTAAAGTTTAAGGGACTCATTTTCTCATTAGTGAGTCCATGGGGTTGAGGTAGTTCAGTATGAACACTCTTTATTTTATCAAATTAAAAATCATACATTCTGTAAATGTAACTAGGTTCCATCATTGCAAAACTATACTAATAAATTGGACTCGAATAACACTAAAAGAGTTCCACGGCATTCTTTAGGACTCAGATAGTTAAATATGATCTATAATATAAACAGAACTTTCTAATATGTAAAGAATAATCTTTGACATGAAACTATGCAAATGTTTGATAAGTTATCAATTTTTAATATACAAATTTTCATTTTTTTTTTCAATTTATTCAAATTTTTCAATGGAAGATTTTCAAATATTCACCTGAATGTAACTCATTTACTAAACAAATAATCTATTAATTTTCAGCTTGCATTTGAAATGTTAAAACTGAAATGAGCTTTAAAGAATATTCTTTTCCAATTCCAGTACAAGACAGAAAAAGATGGTGTTATAGAAACTCGGGTGGAGAAGAAAATCACAATTCACAGTGATGGAGACCCCATTGACCATGACCAAGCTCTAGCTGAAGCCATTCATGAAGCTACATTAATGAATCCAAACTTAACAGTGGAGAAAATTGAAATACAGCAACAGCCGCCTAAACAATAAATGCTGTTATTTATAAATGATGTAGGTAAGATGTGTTCTTTTATATATATGTACATATGTACTCTTATTATACTTAACTAATAATAATGTTCATACTAATTTACAAGAAGTTTTCTTTGCTTTGTATAAGTGAAGCTCTAATATAGTTTCCCAAAATGGACAGTATCATAAACCAAGGTATATTGAATTCAAGGAGAGGAGATAGCAGGTTTAAATGCAATTACAATCTAGAGTCCGGGACTTTTTAAGAGTAGAATTTAATAATAAATGTTTTACAAAATAATAATTTTCAGTGTTTTACAATTATAAAATATTTTAAATTTAAACTATATTACAGTTCAGTACATATTATAAGCCATAACAACAGCAGATGTCTTAATGAGTAGATTTCATCATATAACTATTATATAATTCAGTATTTTTTGACAAAAATATGTTTTTGCAGTGACTACATTGAATTATGAGCTGTACTCAGAGAGGCATCAATCCCATAACCATAGGGTTGCATGTTTGGGGTTTGGGATTTGGGGTTGCAATGTTCTCAAATGATACCGCTAGAGGTGCCAGGCCAAGTCTGGGGAGAGGGGGGGGGTCTTCTACTTGGACCTCCAAAATTGTGAGGACTTACTGTGTTTGTTTGTGTTGTCCCATTTTAGGGAGTAATGCTGGCCACTATATGGTGCTCTCATAATAAAATGGTCAACAAATATATGTGGCTTGGTAGTGATAAATGATGTAAAATCAAGTGCCTCCCCATTGGAAATAATAATAATAGCATTGAATTATAAGTCTTACTTGTCTTTTTGCATTATAAATCACAAACAACCCAACACATTACACGATATCATCTACCACTTTCCCAAAATCTTCAATGGTTAGAAAGACAAGATGCAGCAATATTTTTGGCACTAAGTGCATTTAAAAATCTTAGCTTCCATTCTTTTCATGAAAATTTTAGGAAAAATATTTTAGAAAGGTTTAACATTAAGAGCCTATAACTTATTTAATCATATAAATAAATTAGGTAGGTGTAATAAAATTAATAATGGTTTTAAAAATTTATAATATAAGTATTAAGTTAGAGTAATCAAACATGTTATTTAATTATAGAAGTATCCTGTCTAACTGTTAAACAAACAGCTAATATGTAGCATTTTAAATTTTTAAGGTTTTTTAAATTTTAGGTGTTTTAAATTTTTTTCCAACAAAAAAGAAGGTATAATTCCAGTTTATCTATAATAGAATATTTAAAAAACTAAACTCCTCAGTGCAACAGCCCCTAGGGAGCCAGGACCTATGGTGCCAGTCTCTGTTTCCGAGACCAAGGGTCCTGGGGTACAAAGCATATGTTCCAGTTAGGTGGTCAACCTTACATGGAACCAAGGTCGTAGCCAGAAATTGTTTTCCAAGGGGGACCAAAGAGGAAGGACATTGTTATTTGTGAATGATACTTCAGTAAAACAAAATTAAGGTATTAAGGCATGGATGAGATATGACAATTATTCATTTTTAACTCAAATACCTTGCCCAAACCTAAGACCTGTGTCGTCAGAGTGTGAAATGCTTACCCCAATGCCCCTCATAGAATATGCATATGAAATAATTTAAATATTTAATCTATATGGGAGGAACCACATAATCTGCTCAATATTAGAAAACAGAGTTAATTGGTATCAAATCAATGAAAAATCTAACATTTAAAATTTTTAACAATAAATATCTAATGTACTGAATTTTAAAACAAATCTCATTTTTGAAATATATTTAATTTATATGAAATTAATTTAATTATCTCAATATTTAAGATTCTTATCCATAAATACCAGCTAACTATAACCAAAATATTTAAACTTTTGCAATATCTGTTCAAGAATGCTTTACAGTGTCTGGTACCTTTTAATTCTAGCAAAATAAACTTCATTTTTTATTTTCTATGACTTCAAAAGATACCTATTCAGAAAGACTATATTTTTACTAACTTTAATGCTCTCTCTTTTTTTTTTAAGTAACAACAAAAGCCTAAAAAATTTATCAAAAAAATTTTTTTTAAACAAAATTACAATGTTTGCTATTTTTTAAATTACCTGTTAACATACAGCATTGCTTGTTTAATCTTTCAGGCATGCATTTCTTTTTTTACGCTAGAATTAAAGCAATATAATTTGGTTTTAAACTGATCACCTAATGTGGTGTTTTCTATGAAATATTTTTAATTACAGCTATATTTAGCAGTAAAAGCTTTAAACTTTCTAAAACATATTTTTAAAAATATTTAAGTACACTGATTTTATATCTGATTATAAAGATGTATATTGTTGCTTTGATTTCAACTTACAAAAAAATAAAAATAAAAAAAATTAATATATTCATAATAAATATGCAATGTTTTTAATGAGCATTGTTCATAATCCAACAACTCTTATTGAAAAATAAAGTAAAATTAATAGAATTAAAGCATTGAACTTTTGATATTTAATTTTTGTAAATCAACAAAATTTTTATACCACACAATAAACAAAGAAGTTACATTCAATAAAAATTCCACTTTTATAAATAGTTTTATAAGTTCAAAAAAAGATTGAAAATGAAGTCAACTTTTGCAGCAGTTAAAAGGTACCAGCTATTTAATTTTGACTGATATTTTACAGTCTTTTTTTTTTTTTTTTCTTAAAAAGTGTTACACCTTATTTCATAAGACTAATACATTTTTGGTATAAATTAACATATACTGTTTGTCATTTAAGCTATTTTATATTATATAAGTTTAATATTTCTTTCCAGTTATTTTTAAGAAGAAACTGATGACTCTCTTTGAAAGCAGAGATGAAATTTAGTATTAAGACATATATTTTTCAATGTGTGCTGTGATTTCTATGTGCATTTCAGATTTAAATGGTTCATAATGTATTTACTATATTTTGACCAAATAATTTATTTTATAATCACTAAAATGAATGTCATTCTCAATTCATTTTTGTTTATAAAAATTGTCATTAAAATTGCATATAAATCATCAATACTTTACTTCTGAGCAGGCCTTTAAATTGGTGTTAAAATTTTGGATTCCATGAGTTAAAAGAAAAAAAAATCACCATATTAATATTTATCAAACAAGAAATTTTTCAAAATACATTTGTCTTTAAATATTTTATAGTTTTGATTAATGTTTAAAAGAAGACACACAAGCAGACTAATATAGTACTAATAACACAAAGTACAGTGGTCCCTTGTTATAAGTTTAATCTGTTCCATGTCAGAGCTCATAACTCAAATTAATTGTCAAATGATTTTTTCCCATTAAAATCCCATTAATTCATTCTAGGGACTTACAAAAACATGCTTAATATAACACAGTGGCCTCAAAATACAAGAAAAAGATGCATCCTTATATTTCCCTGACATCACTGTCATATGACATTTCTCAGGAATATGCTAAATTTTAATCCTGATATAAGTTTAGAGGTCATTTTTTTTCATTAATGTAAGTTAAAAGTGTAATTTTAGGTATATGCTAGCATATTTTTTATAGGGATGCACTTATGATTTCTCTACTCTTTTAATTAGAGTAGTCAAAATCCCTTAATTCAAAAGTGCATCTACGTTTCATGTGCAGTAGGTATATCAAAATTGCAATTTCTACCTAAATAAGCCTACATGAATTATGCAACTAAAAATGATGAAATGTTTGTTTTAAACTTGAATTAGAGTGAAAAAAAAATCTTAAGTATTTATACATACATAACCAATATTAAAAAGATTATATTACTTTAAAATAAAAATAGAAAATTGCCTTACCTTAAAAGAAAATAACTATCATTCTTGGCCAATGATATAAACTTTCCCAGAGTTGATGCAATTTTTGAAAATTCTTTTAACTTTGCATAACTTTTAAAAGTACTCTCACGCATTCCTGATATTTTCCAGAATCGTTAAGTACCTTGATTTATTCCCTGATGTGAGGTCACCTTGTATTATAAATACATTATAATAGCAGGTAGAGTTATAAAAGGAGGCAAAAAAAAAAGATGACTGAGCAATGACTTTTAAGTTTGGGAACTCATACATTTACGTACCACTGTAATAACATTAAGATGAACATTATTGATGATATTAAATAAAACTACAACTGCCTAATGCAGCTATTTTGAATAGTTAAAATATAAAAAATCTTTTAAAGATATTTTGTTTTCTACCTCTATTTAATGTTGAATCTTATATACAAGGATTTGCATAGTGTATTCTTTTGTTTCTCTTTTAAGGAATCTCATTCACTCCTTTATTTTTAGACAAAGGATCTCTGTGTATTTAGTTAGCTTCCAGCCACTATGTTCAACCATGTATCACCTAGTTTAAAATAGAGTAATTGCTTTTATATAAAGTAATTCTGGTGCTAAATTTATTTAAAACAAAAAATAAATATATACATACATATTGAGCATTATTAGCCTTTATACAAGCAATTATTTAACTATTTTTGCATTGATAAACTTTAAACAATTTATGGTGCTTACTAATTGCATAGTTGTTGGTTAGAAAAAAAACAGAAAATGAATGAAAAAAAAAACCTTGTTAGAATAGCTTTCTTTTCTTTAAATGTATATTGCTATGAAACAAGACAGGTAATCTGTTGTATTTAACCCCTTAGCAGTGTCACCCAAATCTCATTTGAGTAGAATAACTTACAATGTGATGCCTAGACAGACTTCTGGCAAGAAAAAGACATTTCAATTCTGCTAATATCAAAATGATTTTATTTTCATCTTAAATAGACATTTTAAGATATAATCACTATTTTTATGCAATATGGCAGTACTTTTCTTCATGTATATTCATGTTATACTATTTCCAGTCTTACCTACATAGGTCTGTGTTTCACCAATACATCACAAACATTCAGGGTTCATATAAATGCTCTAAAGTGAAAATTAAGGTCTTTTTAAGCACTTTTAAGGACCTTAAAAAGAAATTTATAATTAACAGAAGCTTATTCTGTTTTAGAACTTTGATTATAACCATAATCAGGAAATTTCTTTGTTTTTTGAAATTCTCATAAAATTTTCTCTTCTTGCAGAAAAATTTTTAACCCTAGAATGCTATTCTTACATCTTGAGACATTTTGTAATTAAAATAATAAACCGTCAAAAACTATAAATAACTTTAATGTGCATTTAATCATTTAAAAAAGAAAGCATATGTACTACTTCGCTTTCTTTGCTTTAAACAAGTCTTTTAAAAGTTATCTTACAGACTTATTAATATTTGAAAAAAATAGGATAGCATTCTAGGTTTAAAACGCCAATTCAAATCAACTATTGCTGGAGTAATATCCCAATCACCTGTATAAAAGTACCACCTTTATAAAAGTATTTTTTAAATATGAACCATATCTACCAATGCATGCACATTTGCAGTTAAACTCCTCTTTTACATCATTTTGTAAAGCTTTCTAAAGGCTCTAATTGACAAATGGACCATTCATTGATACTTGTAGAAGTTCAGAAAGAGTATTGATTTGATCTTGTAAAATTCTCTCAAATATCTTCTATGGCAGAATATGCTAAAAAGGCAGAATTAAAATCATGCTGAAACTTCAATTTAATGATGACTCCTACAATATAATAATTTCTGGGTGAAACCACTTAAGTTATGTGTTGATGCAACCATTCCTGAGCAAGCATGCTGGTTGCTCACTATCAGTTATTACACATCTGTGCAATCAGTTGATGTAATTGTACACTAGTATTCTACTGACTCAGAACATTATCTCAATTAGAAATGATTTCCCCATTCAATTTAAAGATAAAATTTAAGAATCTTGTATTTCAATGTGGAAAAGTTACTGCCACAAAATGAAACTAGAAATTTTTGTATACTCAATTAATTATGTGTCCCAAAATATTAAATAAATTTTCTTTAAAATCTCTTTGCTTTTAGAAAAAAATACTGTTTTTAACCTTTTTACTCATATAATGCACAAAATTAAGCAGAAAATACTTTTATCCCTTTTTGATGGATTATTCTGAAATTATTTGCCACAGGTAAGGGGTTAAAAGTAGTAGAATCAAAATTTTTCAAAACCACTTTCAATTTATTTTTAAATCTAGAATTTAAAAATAAATTGAATATTTTTTAATACAACTTAAGAAATTTATTATTTAGTAACTATACATGGAACTTTATTATATAAAATCTTTTTCATCATGACAAAAGTTGGTGAACATTTAATATTTAGCTTTATATAAAACTGGCTATGTAAGAAAATATAGCAATTTTAACCCAATAATACCCACAATGGGCTAGTATCAATATAAAAGTACTAATCTCATTTAACATGAGAAAAAAAACATGAAATTATCTCTTCAGCATAAGAAATTATGTTGAAGACTTACTAGGGTTGCCAGACCCAAAAATTGAAATGGAGGACAATTTTACTATATACCTGACTATTATGGAGGACAAAATTCAATACAGTAATAAAAATTTGGTTTTATATTTCTATTTGAGAAAACAATATATTATTAGCAAGATAAAAATCTATATATATAAGTACACATAGGCAAGTCACAATAATTCAGTTGTATGTATTTGAAACTTGCTTTTTTATAGCAACTTATCATTGAAAATTTTCAGCACTGGACAAATATTTAAATGTATACTGTACTTATATAATTGCTTTCATTTATTACACCATTAATATTGTGTTAATTTAAAGTCCCCAATTTTTTTTCAATGAAAAAGAGGACATGATGAAACAAATATTTCAAATAAAAAATAAATCTTTGCAACAATAACTAAACAAGACATTACAATATAGTAAATAAATAATTCAGATTATTATGATTATTTATTTAAATGTAAATAGTTTTAATTGAATGACTATTTTTGTCAGTGTCATTTTCTAACAAATTATTGAAAATATCTATATAAGAACTATTTTTCATAATAAATTTCATAGCCAGTGCTGCAACTAGAATATCAACATTCAGTTAATTTTTCAATTATCAAAAATCATTAGGAATTAAAAATATCCTTACAACTGATGTGTTAGTGTCAGGGCAGCACAATGTAAATTGAACTAGAGGTAAAATTTTATATGGTACATGTTGAAGAGAAGAACATTTTTGAAGGAGAACAAAACTTCCAAAAGGAAGTTGGTTGGTCACCTTAGTTCACTGGCAATTATGAATGAAAAACACTTTTCAATCTCTGCATTATAAGAGGAAATACAAAAATAAAATTCACATCTTTTAAATATTTCTGAAAATGACTCTCTACAGGATATGAAAAACTTCACCCACTGTTCATGCAGCCTTAACTCTAAAAAAAACTGTAGAATCCACTATTTCAGATTTCAGAAATAATATCAATTTTATACCAATTGTACAATTTTTTTGTGATAGTATTTTCAATTAATTAATCGAGGACATTTTGTGTTCAAAGGAGAACCTACAATTTTATCTGACAAAGAGGGAATGTCCTCAAATTGCATACCTTCTGGTAACCCTAACATTATTGGCTATTAATGGGTTTTGTAGAGTTAAACTGCTCTAAGCATTGCTCTCCATAGAGTAAAATAGAGTAGATTTTTAAATGAAATCTAGCTAGTTCTTTTCTCTGTGCACATTTTCATTTTCTTTATCTATTTCTGTTCTCAACGCACAACTCTAAGAAATCAAAACTTGTTTTTAATTTAAACTCTTATAATTATTTAATAGCTTTTATTTCTTATTTGAGTTTATGAAACCAAGAAAAAGTGCTTTATAAAATATTTAAATTAATCACTTATGCTAAATTAAATCTTTAAATTTGTATTTGATCATAGTGCCATTGTATATCATTTGTATGTTCATATATATGTATCAAGTTTCATTTGGTATTTATTTTCAATTAATATGATGCTATATTCCCTCAGAAATGTCAAAGTATGTATCAGAACTTTTATAGAATAAAGGCAATTTAAAAAGTTTAAGTGAATAGTAACTAGACTAGACCTTACACTTTGTAAATTAATTGATACATAATTATTAACACAAAGGTTTTCTACACTATTAAAATTTTTACTTCCATGGACAAAGGAAATATTGCATAACTGCCAAGTATAAAGAATAAAAAATAAGAAGGGTTTGCATAGACATAATTCATGACATAAAATCAGAAATATCGTGATGAAAATTGCTTGTATGGCTGGGAGAGGAAGGAAAATTTATGAGTATTGTACTGTCCCCCAATCCCAGTTTTGCAGGTTAGACATAATACATATAAAATGTACAATAAATATTACACATGCTAAAATTAAAATGAAATGTTATAATGCTGAAGTTATATATTATTTATATATATTGCAAAGCTAGAACAAAACTTTTACTTACTGAAGCATTTTAACTCTAATAATCAAAAATGTGTCAAAAAAAATTTTTTTTTAATTCACCATTACAGTCATTTAATTTTTTTAAGTTCACTGAAGTGAAATATTTGCAAAGAAAATTTAATTTATTAGCCATTTAGCCTTTTTAAAATGAAAAATCCTCCTAAAAAATCTCCAAAATAATGTTTTGAGAGCTTATAGAATAATCCAAAATATATAAAAATTTGTAAAATAAAATGTGTTACAGAAATATACATGCATAGGAAAGGAAAAGACAAAAGCATTTTAACAAAATAAAAATACAAGATCAGTTAGTTTAAACTTTGTTTAAATTCATGTATGCAGCTGATTTAGCCTTTATAAAATGCTTGGCTAAAATTTCTTTTAAAACATTTAGTGATTTAGGAGCATATTTAATGATTTAAATTTTTCAGAATTGTCATTCAACATTGGTGATCTAAGTCATTTTTTTTTTAACTTGGCTAAATATTTTCTCACATTTACTATTTGATTGAGAAATAACTAGTAAGGATAAGATTACTTTAGCCAGCTTTTTGTTTTGAACGACTCCTATTAAAATCTTTAGAACCCAAAACAAATGTTGATATCATCTATCGCAAAGTCAATTTACAAAGTAACTGCATGTTCAAAAACAAACAGATCTTCAACTAAAGTAGAAAAACTGACTCAGTTCATTTCACTTCAAACTAAACTTGGATCACTGACAAATTACCTTCCTCATTTAATCCTTTGCATTTAAGTAATAGCATAACTCTGTATTCTGTAGTACACAAATGGATTGGGATAGTAGAAGGAAACTGAATCATTATTGTTTGATGCAAATAATTGATTCAAAGATTTAAACTATAATAAGGTTTGGTTTGGAGTGCTACGGTCTACTTCTTTGCAACCCAAGGACTAATGAGACTGGAACCTACTGTTTAAAGCTGATTCCGAACAGCTATGAACATTCATGCCATAGTGGGATTTGAATCCACAAACTCCAGTACAGAAGATCAGCACCATTCGGCCATCATTCAGCTAAACTAACATAAGAAAATGATCATATGTTGTATTACAATATTCCTCATTACAAATAGAGTGGCTATACAATTTCTCTACCACTTGTTTCTCTTCTTTTAAAGAGTACACATTTTTTTTAAATTTTTGCAAAGATGTAAAAACAAATGGGAGATCTTATTTTTCAGGAGTTTGATAAATTGCTCTAAAGTTCAGAAGTCTTGGAAGAATTAGCAACTATGATATTATAATCATAAAAAATTTCAGTGTTCAGATTTCAACAAAAATACTCATTTTGATTATCCCTGGATTAATTTGGACATTTTCAATGCTACATCTGTACAAGGAAACTTTAAATATTCATTTTGATTATCCCAGAGTGCATTTGGAATAGTTTTCTTGTGACTTCTACATAAACATGTCACAACAATATATGTACAAGATGTCTTGTATGATACGTATGAGTTATATTAGGTATATATGTTCTATGTACATATCTCATATAACTCAAAACTGATTAGCCATAGAAAGTTAAAATTTTGTATTTAGGACTATAACATATCTAGTTGTGCACCCCCCCCCCTTTCAACTGCATTCTGACCTCTATGTACCAAAAATTTTGAATAATACATATATTATTTCTGCCAAAACTTACTGATATAACTTGAAAATGATTAACCATGAAATATTGAAACTTTGTATTTAGGGCTGTTATAACATCTAACTGTGCACCTCTTTTTTTATTGCAATCTGTACTATATATTATGAAAACTCTCAGTATAGCATACAATAATACTACAGGTCAACAACAATAAAAGCAGAAAAATATTGAAGTATTCACATATAATTCCAACAATACTTTTTAAGTTCATTAATTGTAGGTATGATGACTAATATGTTGTATAACAATATATAAAAATATTTAAATAAAAGCACCTATCGTACAATCCAAAAAAAAATGTGTGTCATTTAATACATGCACAAGGAAGTAACGTGGATGTCATAAGATTTTTTAAAATAATGAGGATTGAATAAAAGTACTATGAATTTTATAAAATACCAACAATTTCTTAAGAATTTAACTCATTCCAGTCAGAATTTTGTTTTTAATTTAAAAAAAAAACTTTTGCCCATTAAATATATAGCTTCTCCTAAATGCTTACATGAAGTTCTATTCAATTTCAATGAACATTTTCAATTTTGAGGTACATATTCAAATATCCCTAAATCACAAACCTAATTACTTTTTAAGATAAAAAAATTATCTAAAGCAATGTTCTTAAAAAGTCAATTGTTGGTAATATTAAAAATTAAAATAAACAAAAGTAACTTTCTAGTTGGATGTAAACATAAGTTGGAAAATTACATGGAAGAAGAATCTATCTTAAGGGAATGTTTTCAGACAAGTGTAGTCATCTTTTAGGAAAATTGTGAATTACATGTCAAATAAGTTTAAATAGCACATGAGGATATCTGAAAACATTTTTTGTATAGTGCAAGATCACATTAGATGCCCTATTAGTAGGATGCCAGACTGAAAAAGGTTACGGTTGAGGGCTTTCCCTTATCCATACAATTTAGATTAAAATAAATATTTTCTTTTTGATCTAAAAGAAAAAACTGTAATAAGAATCCTGTTATATTAAAATCAACTGTGTTCTTTAAAACAAAGAATGTGATTAACTACATAATTAAAGTAGAAGCAATAAAATAAATCAAGATTGATTTTTAGATACTTTTAATTGCTTAAAAATTGCTAAAGTATCAAATAAGGATTTTTTAAAATGCCATTACAAAAATAAAGCTCAATTTAAATTGATTTTTAACACAAATTCAATAAAATATGAAATATATGGACAACTTATTACATAAGATCAACTGTATCATCATAGCTCTTTTGGATATATTCCTTTTCAGATATCAAAAACTAAGAAAATTCAATCTCGACCCACGTTATGAGTAACAGATGGTGGATCAAATCTGTGTATGGATTCAGCCATACTGAAATAGCCTTCATATTCTACAATCTCAGCTTCAGTGTCTTCATGGTAATGGCCTCCTTCACCATGATCACTAAAGCAGTGTGTATGTTCTACCCTCAAATCCAATCCCTAGAGAAAAAAAAAAAATAGCAGATTTAAAAAATTAAATGTGTATCACAATGAATATGAAAATATAGTCTTTATTTGGAATATAAAAGAATGCTGTAGAAACTTAAAACCAATGAACAAATTATAGATCTAAACACTCACACTATTAAAACCTTGATTATCTAAGCTTCAATTAACCAAGGTTTATGTTTACCAAGTCAATTTTTTTTTAAATATCTAATGACATATACATAATTGTTATATAAAAGAAGAAAGATATAAATGCATTCCCATATAATTCCATCAATACTTTTTAAGTTCATTAATTTTAGGTACAATGACTAATATGTTACATAATGTATAAATATATTTAAATAATTCTAAGAACATATACAATCAAAACAAAATGTCTGTCATTTAACACATGCACAAGGAAGTAAATGTGAAGGTCACATATTTTTTTAAATAATAATTAGGATTGAATAAAAGTTATGAATTTTACAAAATACGAAAAATTTCTTAATTTAACCCATTCAGTCAGAATTTTTTTAATTTAAAAAAATCTTTTGCAAATTAAAACACATTTATAGCTTTTCCTAAATGCTTATGTCATGTTCTATTTAATTTCAATAAACAGTTTCAATTTTGGGGCACATATTAAAATATCCCTAAATCACAAACATACTTTTTAAGATAAAAAACATGCATTATTAAATATGCAGATCAATAGTTTCTTAAAAGTTTTAAATTTATTAATGTATAGCTCTGAAGGAAAAAAATTATGTAAATATAGAGGTAAATTAAAATGATTTAATTTCTTAAAAAACAAATTAGTTTGTAAAACTAATTTGAGCTAATATGCTAGATATGAGTATATTTTGACTTTAGAATTAAAGTTTTTGTTTAATTTATCTGTGTAAAAGACCACATTTTTTAGTTCATTATCCATCCTACAGTCTCTTTAGTCCCCAAAGCACTTAACTTCCAAAAACATTGCACTAAAAGCAAACAACGCTTTGTTTCTAGTGACCATGTGAGTTTACCAGGTGTCTACTTGAATTATTGTATATTAAATTTAAATAATAAAATATTTCCTTGAGATTTGTGTTGTATTTGAAAATGTACCTTTCATTATTTAACTTAGTTTATATAGTTAAAAAAATTTTACTAAAAAAAAACCTTTTAAAATACAGTTTCTATTATATTGCTCATAAATGTTTCTTTTCTTGATCTAACAACACTGTATCCCCCCTTACTATATTTTGCAATTTTTGCATTTACTAGTTACTGTGAATTCAGATTTAAACATTAAAACCATTTCAACTTTTATTTTGTCTCTTAAAAGTATTTACACTGAAAGTATAATACATAGTTTGCATAATTATGAATAACCTAGATTTTAAACTAAAGCTATATACTTTCAAACTTTGACATATTGCTAAACAATTTTTAATTGGTAGATATGCAAAAAAGATTTAATATTTAAAAATTCATAGAGTAAAAAGAGTTTTAGATTGTGGCCAAAGAACACAGAAAAATGGTAACCATTATTTTAAATTTAATCTGTCACATTTCATTTAGAAGAAAAACAAATAGATTTTAAATGCATTTTTAAGCTTAAATGGAAAAAATAAGGACACCTCTGTTAAAATACACACTGCTTTTCATAGAAAGTCAAACTATTAATTACTGTTAATGACCCTATTAATTAAGTTTAATAGAAAACTACAGCAATATTATTCTTTTGAATTTTGTATATTTTTACACCCTTATACACAGTAAAAGATGTATACCATGAAAAATTTCAGTGCTTATATTTCAACAAAAACAATTATTTTGATCATACTTGAATCAATTTAAGCAAGTTTCTCTGTTAAGTCTCTAAGTACACAGTGACATACCAAAGGAAATTTCTCCATGTGTCTCTCACAGAGGAGTGCTAAATAAGTATATTCTCTAAATTATATTACTGTACATTTGAAGGGGGGACACCTAAAAGATATGCCCTGGTTGCCAGGTATGCTCACTACAGCACTATATGTATATGCAAGGAATTTTAACTTTAAAACTTTAATTATTTTGCCCCAACCAATAAGTTCCAGCACTGAAAGACTGACTTTTACAGCCACTGTCTCATACATTTCTAGAAAAAACAAGTATATAAAATAAAGTTAATTCCAAAAGTACACAAAATAAATTTAACTTACAGGATCAGAAGAAATGAAAGTACTTAAACAAACTAAGGGAGCAGACATATTGAAGAACTTCAACCAATTGTTAACATCTTCATTTGTGTTTAGAGGTGTATCAGAATAATCTGGCTGAAAACAAATATTCAAATAATAATAATAATAACCCTTACATAAACATTTTTCTGGACCTATTCCAGTATAAGAAAAATAGGTAAATTAATATACTAAAATTATAATTAATATCTGTCAAATTTAATTTTCAAAAGACAACACAAATAATGTTGTTTTTTCAGGATTTTCTTACAATTTCACTTTTTACATCTTTCAACTTCAGTGTACATTAAACAGTTCAAACAAGTGTTAGTTTATCATTCAAAATATTTTATGAAAGTTTTCAAAATTTTTTCAAATATAATGAAAATAATACTTTTGTTCATTAGTAGGTTTTACAACTTTTTTATTATTACTGCTAATAACAGGTTTAATGAATAAAAAACATTTCTATCAAAAGAATTTGAAAACATTTCAGCATATACAGTAAAGGAAACAAAGGGCATTGATATACTACTATTATGGAAACAAATCTTTAAATTTGTTTATTATGAGATCTAGGTTTAATAAAATGTTCCCAGTGCTTTTTGTCCCAATTTCAGTATAAATATGTATACTCCATCACTTTGTCCTCCCTGAAGTATTGATTTTGCAGAAACTAGAACTAGGGAGAGGTTCTTTTTGCATGTGTGTCCTCATTGATAACATCAGTTCAAGTCAAACAGCAGAAAAGTTTATGAAAGATGAAGAGTCTCCAGGGGCTTTCCTAGACCACCAGATGATTAATAACTTAAAAACTAGTGGAATCACAATAGCAAAGGGCCTATGAAAAGATCACAAACTTGATCATAAAAAAGGAAAGGAGGAAAACAAAAACAACCCAGATTAAGTACAGTTTATCTGAAACATATGAAGCTTTCTCAAAATTAAAATTATATAACTTACACACACAGTGACAGTAACAGTGTACTTGTAGAAAGAAGCAGAGATGATAGAATAGTCATTCTTTGTAGCCAGGTGATCAACTTGCATAAATAAAGTATCAATAACAAAATATTCTTTAAATGTTAAGTATTATCCTAAATATAAGTTATGTTTTATAAGATGCTTTATTTATAATAAGCATAAATAAGCTATAATAAGTATACAAGAAAGTAAAACATTTGTGGCTAAATATAGCAAAATATAAAGTCAACTTAAGGCACAAATAAAGAAAGTATGCTTTTGGAATATTATTTTATTTTAAAATGTATTTATTGTTCTAGTCTCAAGTATAATTAAAAGAGACCTGCTAGAGTATCCAGTAGTCTTCCAAATTCCTCCAACAACCATTACTCTACTACATTCATTTTTCCAGTGGTGCCTGCAGCATGATGGGCACTTTGAAAAGAGCTAGCCAAGTACTTGTGTTCTGCCAACCACTGCCAGGACAAACCTGGAGGACCTCATGGCCATATGGGCTTGGATAAGTGCTTGATTGTCTCAAGTTTAAATTATATTTTTTATGACAATGCTTGTATTTTCTACCCACATTAAAGTTAGACAAAAAGAGAGGGCAAATGTTATGTCATTACTCTCAGAGGAACTTGGGGAATGACACATATGGAACTCAGATCTTCATTTTTTTTTAAGGCAATCTCTCAGCACTGTCCTTTTGTAGTTGGAATCTATTGTTCTTTTCTCTGAATGTATTGTTACCAATGTTCTCCTCTGGCAAGTCAGAGGGAGGAGTGAGGGATTGTGATTGACTACAAGGTGAGCAGAGGTTCTTGGTGAGAAACAATTGTAGGCTATCATGGATCAAGGATATTCAAAGAATCATTTTTAATGCTTTCTTTAAACAATTTCAAATTTTAATTTTATGCCAGTCAAAACCCACAGATGTCTAAAATTTGATGTCTGGCATTCAACAATATTCAAAATACTAGCCAACATTTGTATGAAATTGACAGATATATCTGTGGCAAAGGAGGGGATATAAGAAAATTGGCCACTTGTGTGAGTGTGTCATCTGCCTAGCTGTGCATAGACAATGGTGTTCTCAAAAAGAGACCGCTTCGGTAATAAATGTTTTGCGGAGCCGCAGGTTTTGATCTACCCCCACCCCCATGGTACTTCATCTCAAGATCATTTTCCATAACATATTGTATATCATCTTCCTGTATGGGGGGGGGCTCCATGGTGAGTATTTTGAGACACATTTTATCTTCTAAAATAGTTTCAACTTATTATTTTAGACTAGATTTCGGTATTTAGCCAAATGAGAGAGATATTTAAACGAATAAATGTAAAAATGGTTTTTAATGTTAATTTTACTATTAAATTCTTCAGCACTCAGATACTTCAGTACTCATTCTAAGCTTTAAATTTGTTCATTATATCATTATTTAATCATTTTGCCATTTTAAAACCACATTGTGTTATGGTACTAATTAGGGGTATACATACATAAGAAAACTTATAGTTTTACTGAAGTATCATTCACAAAGAACAATGTCTTTCCCCTTGGTCCCCCGCCAAACATAATTTTTAGCTATGGTCCTGATTTGTGGAATCTTAGATGTTTTCCATTATGCATCTTTAGACTGAAGAATAGCAAAAGATATGTTTGCATTATCCATAAAGATTTTGTTTGCAAAGTACTTAACATAAAAAATATAGCTTCTCCTCATACATGAATGAAGCAAAAAGAGGACAGTGACCCATTGGCTACATTTAAAATTCATCTGATGTAATTGATGTTTTGTTCAAGTATTTCACAAATCAAATTTATGTTCCTTCTGTGATATCACCTCCACTTTAAAACAAACCTCTGGTGAGCCAGGAAAGACCTCTGATAAGAAAAGATTAAGGGTTTGCTATATATATGGATAAGAGAGTATGTCTGAATTTCGATGGCATGATCAAGCAAACCAAAATTAGAATTTTTTTTAATTTTCTGCCTAAATGAACAAAAAAATTTTTTTTTAAATACTGAAGGTGTAACTTTTCTAAAACTTTCACCCTACTTTTAATTTAATAAAATAAACTTTACATACAGAATTCAATTTAAGTAAATTTTTACATACTGAATAAATTTTTACATACAGAATTCAAGTATATTTTTTAATTTAACTACACTTTTGGTTTTAATACTTCGCAGCAAACATCACATGAACAATCTTTTCGAAATGGGAACATTTTGAACGGGAGTTATAAATAAAATGTAACATAGCTTTAAAACTTCAATTAAATATACATATAAAGAAATCTAAACTAAAAACATGAATAGTTATAAAACTATACTGCAGACATATGCTTTAAATTAAATATGAGTACAGAGGAACTTTATGATTTATAAATTAAAAAAATAAATTACCATGATATGAAGCTTTGCTTTGCCACTTTTGATTATGAATACACCACCCATACCAACAGGTTTGTCCTTATAATGTGAAGCTAATGCTTCACGCATAGTTGTTACAAAGTTGCCATCTGCCTTCCTATGTTTTGCTACAACTTTGATCACCTACATACAAAATAAAAAATTATGTGTGAAATATGTCATAGATGGTTCACTATATCCTTCATACAAGATATTTATTATTTTTGTTATTTCCCCATTACCTTTTAAATAAAACTAGATATGTAGAGAACTAAATATGTAGAACTAAAAGAGAACTAGATATGTAGAGATTAAGAAGTCTCAAAAATGAAAAAAACCAAATTAGTATTTTCAATAATATTCTCCAGAGTGATTTTAAAATGCATGCGTTATAAAAAATGGAGTAAGATAAAATTATATGTAATTTACTTTATAAAGTGTTAAATATCGATCAAATCCTGGGGTTTGCCAAAACCAACCTAGAAAAAATTCCCTCAGATGTTTTTAAAGTGACCTCACATAAAAAAAAATTTCCGGAATTCATTCATAATATGTTTCCCTTTTCAGAACAAAATGCTCATTACAATAATTTTTCCTATTACAGTCAGTACTGGTTATATGGTCACCCACTTATAAGGGCACCCCGCTTATATGGTCAGTTTTCTAAACTCCCATCTAACTTAATAGGGAACACGTGTTAAAGCGCACCGCTTATACAGTCATTTTCTTTTTCTTGTTACCGGTTATATGGTCAGTTTCATGTTTTCAACAAGTTTCCGGGTTGTTGTTTTTTTTAAGAAGTCAATGCAAAATCGGAGAAGACCTGAATTCCTCTCTCTTATATTTTCCTCTCTTTCCCCCTTTTTTGTTTGTGTAGACTCATCATCGGAGTTTTCCACCTCTCTCAGTTCTTGCCCCCCACTGATAACAAGTAGATATCTGTCTGTATATTGGTTGAAGTTATCTCTCTCATACATGACCTCAGGTGTTATTTTACTAATTCCGAAGCAGCAGATTATTATTTAAAAGCTATTAAGGACTAAGAAAAAGTTGTGTTAAGAACCAACAAAAGGAAGTAAACTTATATATCTGATTATTTTTAAATACATTGAACATAAATGTATGTATGTATGTGTGCTGTACATTGATTGGTAAAGTAAGCTAATAAATTTCCCCAAAAAAAATATTGCATGTCTTTAATGTAGATTTTAGTTCTCTAATTAATTTTTAAAATGTTCTTAAAAATATAATTATTTGTTTATGAGTACTACATTCTGATATGTGAATATAATCCTGCCACAATTTAATAGGGTTGTATTTTTCCACATATATGGTCACCCCACTTATATGGTCTGATTTTTCTGGACTGCTGAGCTGACCATATAATCGATACAGACTGTACCAAGATCTTTAAGATAATTTAAATCATTTTCCTAAGGTATGTTTGAAACAAACATTTAATACACTTTGGGCATCTTTGATATTTTAAATTAAGTATATATGAAATATATCAAAATTAATTTACAAAGGTACTTTAAATATGTATATATATATATATATATATATATATTTAAAATTTATTAATAATTTTAGAATGTTTATATTCTCTGCATAAGATTCTCACTTATTGATCAGTTTGCTTCACAACATAATCATCAGAACAGCACTTAGTTTTAAAGTGGGCAGTACCTGTACTCTAATTAGTAGTCAAGAATGTTTTGATACTTTCTACAAAACAAGAATCTTTGGAAGTGATTTTTCATAATGAAAGCTTCAGTAGTATTTCCAGGACAAAAATGCTCCAAACAAAAATTTTGAGTATACAATCTGTCAAAAAATATTCCAAACACTGAACTTAAATTTAATTAGAGAAATTCAGTACATTTTGATATACCTTAATTTCTTGCCTTTAATCTGCATCGGCATATAATCTGCATGTACGAATTTTGTGATATTTTCAGAGAAAAATAGCGTATAACCCACAGTGGCGTATAATCTAAAGATTAAATTTCTACTTTAATTTCCTGTGATTCACAGAAATGAAAGGCATATGGAAAAAGTATTATATCTTTTAGTGTTAAAAAAATTAAGTTTAAACTCTTTTACTTAATGATAACATTTTCTTTAAATTAAAAAAAGTAATTTAACAAAGTGAAAATTTGAATAGACTTACAGAATTTTCTATTTAACAACAGTAAGAATGTAGTCTAAAAATTTACATTAATTAGTATGGAAACAATACAAATAAACTATTTGAACTCATATTTAAATTTAAAAAAAAAGGTATTAAAAAATTTAGAATTTTTAAAATGCATCTTTTTATTATAATTTAATATGGTTATTTGCAATCTGTATAAAAATTTTGAACTGCAGTTATGGTGCTATCTGCCGAACTGAAAGTGAAAAAACAATGATGAATGCAGCAAAATGACATTATTTCAGATTATGTAAGTGTTATTTCTTGATAGAAATAAATATACTAAATGGAAAATATTAATTTAATTGATTACTTTTATCCAAACCGCTGTGTCTTTGGCAGAAAAGAATTTTTATCCTCATTAAAAAAAAAAAAAAAAAAATTCTGTGTAAATATGACCAGGTGCTGCCATCTATTATTCTCTAGGAAACATTTGTAAATTTTATTATAAAAATAATTTTTAACAGCAGATAATATGTGGTGGCATATAATAACACATAAGAAAATTTAAAGTATTCTCAAGAGTCATTATATAAAAGACTGCCTTGGTTCTAAATAATGAAATTAAAACAGTATATTACAGAAATTAAAACAGTGTCATATTTGATTCACACACCTTACAATTTCATTCTGTAACAATCTACCCATTACTTATACAACAAATAATTATCTAACATACATATCCCAAATAATTAAACAATTTCAACCACCAAAATGAACTAATTCAACAATGAATTTATCTTACCTTACCAGGTTTACCTTCAGATAAAAACAGATTGCCTAAAAGACAAAATTCTGTGCTGTCTTTCAAGTGGATCAACTGACATTCATTATTCTGAAAGATGTGTACATACAAATAAATATGTATTCTATATTCTACACATATATGCACATATATATATATATATGTGTGTGTATGTATATATATATATATATATATATATATATATATATATATATATATATATATATATATATATATATGGGTGTGTGAGAGTATACATGAGAAGATATAAAAAAAAATGTATTAAAATAATAAATACAATCTTTGTAGATTTCCCTGCTTGACTTTAATAAATAATTATTTCAGTTTCATTAGAACTAGAGAAAGAAATCATCCACACTTACTAATTTCAAAAGATCACCTTTCAAATAAATCTCTATATATATAATTTGGTATGTATGCATGTATATTTGTTATGCACTTCAAAATGGCTGGAATAATCTTGATGGAATTTGCAGGGTGATTCAGGTAAACCCTGAGACGGTTTTAAGCAGGCCAAATTATTTGGAAGTCAAGGTAGCGTGGAGACATTGCTTTTTTAAATCAAAATTTTTCTTTAGCAACTATTTTGTCATTACTTTCCTTTTAATTATGTAATAAAATAATTAAAATATTTTAATTTAATCATCTGAGAGCATTTAAAATGAGCTTTCAAATAATAAAGTTTTCTTTACTTTTTGATATTTACTTATTTCATTTTGTAAATTTTAATTTGGAACATTTTCTTTCATTTTTAATTCTGTTGTGCCATTTTTATTTATTTAATTTTCAGATGCCAATCATATTCCATCAATCCTAAATTGGGCTTTACAAACTATCTCTTGGCACCATTTGATATATATATTTATTTTAATAATATGCTACAATAATAAATGAATAAATAGGTACATAAATAAATAGCTTAATTCATGTGATAGTGTTTAAAATCTGCTTTAAAATAAGAATTTTAGAACATAGATGGTGCCATAAATGGTAAAGAAATGGCACTTGCTGCTTTTCTTGACATTGAGGGTGCCTTTGACAGGGTACCTACTGTCATTCTTAATGCGTTAATTTGCAGAAATGTCAATCCTCTTGTGTGCAACCGGATCAATAGTCTGCTTACTACCATACTGGTCCAGGCAACACTACTGGATGACACTGTTAAGGTTACCAACTGCAAAGGCTGTCCGCAGGGGGGAGTTTTATCACCTCTCCTGTGGAGCCTTGTGGTTGATGAATTACTTAACAACATTAATTTCTTTGGTCTCACCTGCATAGGTTATGCAGATGATATCGCCTTGGTAGTAAGAGAAAAATTTCAGAATACTGTTGTTGACCTCATGAACACTGCCTTAAAAAGAGTGGAGAGATGGTGCAAGGAGGTGAGTCTATCGGTTAATCCCGGTAAGACAAATCTTATCCTTTTCACCAAAAGAAGAATTAAAGATATGCCAGTAATGAGACTATTTAACTCAGAGCTGGCCTATCAAAATGAGGTAAAGTACCTCGGCATTATATTTGACAGGAATATGACTTGGAATAGTCATATCAAGCATTGCACCAAGAAGGCTAAACGTATCTTTTGGTCTTGTAGGCATGCCATAGGTTCCAATTGGGGTCTATCACCAGAGATAGCCCATTGGATCTATACTAAGGTAATTGTACCTATTGTGACCTATGGTTCCATTGCCTGGTGGGGCAAGGTATGCCAGGTCACTACCATTAGGGAACTTTCTAGTCTTCAGAGAATGGCTACAGTCAGTATAACTAGTGCCATGAGGACTACTCCCTCGCAAACTTTGGACCTGCTCCTGGGCCTTTTGTCCCTTCATAAGCAGGTCGAGCTGGAAGCAATTCTTTGCTCCCATAGGTTGAAGTTTCTTGGACTATGGAAAACTTCTTCTGAAAGATCCTTGTATAAATTTAATAATGGGATCACTGGACATCCTTCTCTTACGATGATTTCAGATTGGATGTTCAAGAAGTTTGCTTTCACTGACAACTTTAATGTTGTTTTTCCCTCTAGGCGTGAGTGGGAAGAACCCTATAAGCTTCTCACACATGCTAATGAGGTTTGGTTTACAGATGGCTCTAAAACGCCATCTGAGACCGGCTCTGGTGCTTTCTGTGTTACCAGAAACATCAGGATTTCATTCTCCCTGGGTAAACTAGCTTCTGTTTTCCAGGCTGAGGTTGCTGCCATTCTTGCTTGTGCAAATAACTGCATTGCAAGAGGGGTTGCCAAGAGAAGGTTAAAAATCTTCTCAGATAGTCAGGCTGCACTTATGGCCTTGCACAAGTATTGCTTCTCATCCAAAATTGTGTGGGATTGCTATAAGACCATTAACCAGTTGGCTATGGTCAATAAGGTAACCCTAGTATGGGTTCCTGGTCATTGCAGTATTTTTGGCAACGAGGTTGCTGATGATCTCGCTAAGTACGGTTCTGAGTTGCCCTTCATTGGACCAGAACCTGTACTTGGTCTTCCCCATATCGTAGTGAGAAGGACCGTAAGGGACCTCCTAATGGGAGAGACTTATAAGGACTGGCTTGACTCTAGTAATCAAAGGCAGTCCAAGGAGCTTAACCAGGGTTATCCCTGGATGAGGGCTAAGGAGCTACTTAGGCTCAGTAGAAAAGAGCTAAGGGTGGCCATTGGCCTGTTGACTGGCCATTGTTGCCTTAAGAGGCACCTCAACATTATTGGCATTATAGACAGCCCAGTATGTAGGGGGTGCCATATGGCGGAGGAAAGTTCGTCACATATTTTATGTGAATGTGAATACTACTGCGCCAAGAGATTTGAATTCCTTGGGTATCACTTCATCGAGCCGTGGGAGTTGATTAACTTCCCGGTTAAATTGCTGCTGAAATTTATCTCAGCTATTGGTCTCTCTGAGATCTAATGGTTATTGTTTCTTAGCCTTGTGCTGGAGCTTCTTGCTCCTGCGAATGGGGGGCTTTTTCAGTACAATAGGCCTTGGGCCGCAGTGCTGGTGCCCTTGCGGGCCGCCCCACCCTAAATCTAATCTAATCTAATCTAAGTTCCAATGAAGAAGAAATAATTTTGAAAGACAACTCAAAGTATAGAACCATCACTTTCAATATATGATTGATATAAGTATGGATAATGACCCAGAAATTTGGAATAATTTGTCACACCAACCAAAACAAACCAGAAAACTTCCCAAATGGATTGATGACTATCTACTAGATGACTTTGCCATGTTATCTAAATGTGGAATAAATGAAGCTCTTGAAGGAGAACATTGTACAGAACAGGAAAATACAATATTAGAAGAAATAAAAGCACATCTAAAGAATGGCACATTGACAACTGTAGTCAAAGAAGATAATATAAACGTTGTTGTTCTAAAATAATATTGAAAGAAAAATTTAAAGCTAATGGTCAACTAGAAAGAAGAAAAGATAGACTAGTAGCCAGAAAATTTAGCCAAAGACCTGGGATGGATTTTGAACAAACCTATGCCCCAGTAGCCAAATTGAGTTCTATATTTGTTAGGACTGGCAGCTGAAGAAAATGTCAATCTTCTTCAACTTGATGTTTCAAACAGCTTTTTTAAAATGAAAAATTAAAGAGAAAATATATATATGCAAAGCCTCAAAACTTGGAAAAATTCCTCCAGAAAATAGAAAGTGAAAATACTGATAGAAATTCATTCTTAAGGGCTAAAGAAATGCTAAATGATCTACACAAAAATATAAGATTTGAAAAAGTATGTTTGCTAAAAAAGGCTATTTATGGCTTAAAACAAGCTGGTAAACAGTGGTTTACAAAATTTGATAAAAAGTTGAAAGAACTATGCTTTGAACAATCCCATGCAGATCCTTGTATATATGTGCTTTGTTTTGGAGGAGAAAACTGTTATTGCTGTTTATGTAGATGACATTATAATTCATTGTTCAATTCATGAAACGTTAAATTTAAAAGTCAACTAATGACATATTTTGAAATCAGATATCTAGGAAAATTAAGTTTTTGATTAGGAATTGAATTTAAGCAAGAAAAAGAAGCTATCTACATGTCACAATCAAAGTATGCTGAAAACATTTTGAAAAAACTTCATATGGATGATTGTAAACCTGTTAAAATTCCAATGGAACCAAACATGAAATTGGTTAAAGGAAAAGAATCAACTGATATTCCATATCAAAATCTAAATCTAATCCGTTCTATCACGTATTTGGCAATTGCTACTTTACCTAATATTGCTCATTCCATCAGTTATTAAGCCAGTTCAACTCATGTTTTGGTAAAGAACATTGGCAAGCTACTAAAAGAATTCTTTGTTACATCAAAGGAACAATAAACTTAGCTCTGAAATTCCAGAAAACAGGAACAAAACGAATAGGAATGACTGATGCTGATTGGGGTTCTAGCCAAATTGACCGTAAATCATATACTGCTTATTGCTTTGAGTCTGCTAGATCTGTTATAATCTGAGAGTCCAAAAAACAAAGATTGGTTGCTTTATCAACAGCTAAGCAGAATATATGGCCCTAACTGAAGCAACAAAGGAAGCCATTCACTTGAAACAACTAGGGAATGACTTAGGATCACCTTTAACAACTGTTACTACTTTTAGTGATATCAACCTGTCAAAATTTTAACAGAAAACTATTGTTAATTCCAGATTGAAGCATATCAGCATAAGAGAACACTTTATTAGAGATTCCATCCTTTGAGGTGATGTGAAAATCTTATACAAAAACACAGAAGAAATGGTGGCAGATATATTCACCAAACCCTTACCAGGACCTAGATTCTTGTTCCTAAGAGATCATCTTGGACTGGCAGATGTAGACTGTAAAATTCAACTTAAAATCTGTGCTCGTGAGGGGGAGTGTTGAAAATATTATGAGGTCATCACTCACTCAGATATTCAAATAACCCTTCTCATGTTACTGTAATAGCCTGTATTGTATGTTGTTACATTCTATTAAAGTGATGTTGTGTATATAATGTGTTTTGATGACTGTCATAAATTCGAATAATTGTTTCACATTGATACGTATGTTTAAACATAGTCAATACATCTTTTATTCCCTTGATTCTTCCTTTTTAAAGAGCCTAATTTTTTCTATGCCTGCAGCCCAAAGCAATCTTAATCTTACCTATGATTTTGAAAACCTAAAGATACACATATACTTTTCATATTTATAAAATATTATTTATTCATTCTCATTAGGTTCAATTGACTTGTTTTGGATAAATTTATTTAAATTAAGAAACTTCCAAAAAAATATGACATCAGATGAGTGCTTTGAACAGTTTTAACACAATCTCTGGGAAAAGATTTTAATGCTGGGTTATTCCATGTGAAATCAACACAATTTTAGAACAAATTCTACCTGACCCCCTCCAATTTTGATTAAATTTGGTATAGTAAGTGACTTCATGGAAATAAAGAAAATCCCCAAATCTTATGTTCAAATAATAATTGGTTTGGGAGTTATAAGGCTTTAAAGTTGCCAGATTTGTCTAAAAAATACACTATCGGCATACCTTTAAATTACACTTGCTACTCACCTAATTAAGCTATAGATATGTGCAAGGTGTTATTTTAAACCTTTTTTAATGGGCTTTCATATGATATACAACATATGATGACTTGAAAATTTTTAAAAAAATTTTAATTTAAATTAAAATTTAAAATTTAAATTTCTCAAAAAGCCAAGTTTTTAAAATTTTGAAAAAAATCTCAAAAATTGCTCATATTATTGTTAATTAATCCTCAAAGTTTCATGTTGGGATCATAATGGGATCACAAGCTACAAAAGGTATTTGTTTGATGTATTTACTATTGCAATAACGAAAATGAGAACATGCATTCATTACTTTTAATCTAACTCATCTGTATAGGATGGCATTAATGTTTACACACTACCTTATTGACATATACTCTAGTAAATAGTACATTTAACATTTGTGAAGATTTTAGAATGAAGAAAAATTATTAAAGTGGATTACTTTTGATGGATGGTGCTACTTATTTAGTTGAAACTGGTAGAAAGCTTTATGTGTTTTGAGAATTTCTACTTCAGAAAGAATATACATTGGTCCTGTTAGAGCTAAAGGATTCGCCTTACACATAACATCTGAATTTGGAATTCATAGTACATCTGGCTTCATACATTGTGACATAGTACATTGGGATTATAATGGGATCACAAGCTATAAAATACCAAATTAGCTTCCATTAACACCTGGAAAAATTAACACATACAAGGACTGCCTTGCTGTGATGATTTGTAATCCAGCATCAGTCAGCTGCCAAATGGTAGAGTGCACATCATGTTCTGGGACTACATAATTAAAAACCATTCTTGATGAAACATTCGATGAAAATATGGTGGAAAAGGTCATTTTCAATCAGTGGATTTCTGTTGATAGGGGCTCTTTAGAAACAATACAAAAGTCAGCATCAGAATTTATTGACTTATTTTGTGAGAAAAAGTTTATCATTACTTTGTGGTGAAACAACAAAATTCATTTATAAACAATATAAAAGGAAATTTAACAGATTCAGAGTTTGTAGTTCTTGATTTTGCTGAAAATTACTTATTTGTTATACAGGAGGAGGCCCACAGCTGCCACTGGACTAACGTTCATTCTACAACTCACCCATTTGTTGTATATTACAAAGGAAAGTTTGGAACTGACCACTTTACATACATTGTAATTTAAGACTGTTTGGAGCCCAATAGAGTAGCAGTTTACTGTTTTCAAAAGAAGCTTATTACTTTTTTTAAGACAGAATTTAAAAAAAAGTGCAAGGAAAATATTTTATTTCTCAGATGGGTCATCTGCACAATATATAAATAAGAAAAACTTTGCCAATTTATGCTTACATAAGGAAGATTTTGGCATTGAGGCTGAATGGCATTTTTGGATAACTGCTCATGTAAAGGACCTTGTGAAGTGGTAGGAGGTACACTCAAGAGTTAGCGGCTTGAGCAAGCGTACATATAAAAATCAAATACTTACATCACAACAACTTTTTAACTGGGCACAGGAAAACATCACAGGAATACATTTTGTTTTTCAACCCAAGAAGAACATGTTTCTACAGCTATATTTCTGGATGACCAATTTAAAAATGCTTTTGCAATTCCTGGGACTCAGAAATATCATGCTTTTATACCCACTGAATCAAAAACAAAAGTCTTTGAGAAGACATTTTCCTTTTCACAAGATTTATTGATGCAAACTGCGATAGCATCACAATAAAAGCTTCTATTTGCTGATAAAAATGGCTATATTACTGCTGTTTATAATTGCAACTGGTGGCTTACAATTATGTTAAGAGAAAGAAGAGAAAAACTCTGAAGAGGTAAAAGTGACATTCCTTCACTCATCTGGACCATCACCATCTTTTTTTATATCTATATAAGCCAGATGTACTATGGATTCTAATTTCAGATGTTATGTTTAAGGTGGATCCTTTAACTCCAACAGGACCAATGTATATTCTTTCTGAAGTAGAAATTCTCAAAACACATAAAGCTTTCTACCAGTTTCAACTAAATAAGTAGCACCATCCATCAAAAGTAATGCACTTTAATGATTTTTCTTCATTCTAAAATCGTCACAAATGTTAAATGTACTATTTACTAGAGTATATGTCGATAAGGTAGTGTGTAAACATTAATGCCATCCTATACAGCTGAGTTAGATTAAAAGTAATGAATGCATGTTCTCGTTTTCGCTATTCCAATAGTAAATATATCAAACAAAAACCTTTTGTAGCTTGTGATCCCATTATGATCCCAACATGAAACTTTGAGGATTAATTAACAATAATATGAGCAATTTTTGAGATTTTTTTCAAAATTTTAAAAACTTGGCTTTTTGAGAAATTTAAATTTTAAATTTTAATTTAAATTTAAATTTTTTTAAAAATTTTCAAGTCATCATGTGTTGTATATCATATGAAAGCCCATTAAAAAAGGTTTAAAATAACACCTTGCACATATCTATAGCTTAATTAGGTGAGTAGCAAGGGTAATTTAAAGATATGCCGATAGTGTACTTTTTAGACAAATCTGGCAACTTTAAAGCCTTATAACTCCCAAACCAATTATTATTTGAACATAAGATTTGGGGATTTTTTTTATTACCATGAAGTCACTTACTATACCAAATTTAATCAAAATTGGAGGGGGTCAGGTAGAAAACTTGTGTTGATTTGGTATGGAATTACCCTGCTCTGAAATTGAATTAATCAACATCACATTCATTTCTGAATTTCCATAATTAGCATAAAGGATAGTAAATCTTATAAACAGAGGCAATTAAGCATGCATTTTTAAACATAAATAAATTCTTCTGAATCTGAATCCAAGTGTTTTAAAACAACACTCATGCTTGCTAAATTAATTTAGATGCTACAATAAGTTCACTAATAACAGAACAATAAAGCTAATATTAAAAAGACAAACTAAAGTAATGATTGCTTAACCCTTTAACTACTTTCTTTCTAACTCAATTTTTAATTAAAATTAACAAAATAGCTCATAAATAAGTAAAATTCAGAATTTAAAATGTTTTAAGCAAAAGGTTTTCAAGAAAGATATTAGTTTCATTTTACACTGGAATACAATACAAGAAGTTTTCATGTACTTTTTATCCTTAAAGTCAGTTTTAAACTTTTAATGGGATATAATCTCTCAGGTAAACAGTTAATAGGAGTATTATTATTGCTAATACACTTACCTTTCCCAGTCTTGCAACATGTGTATTATTGAAATAATCTTCACCAAGTTTTATATTAGCCATCATCTAAAATAAAATATCAGCAATGAGAAAACATAAACAATGGTAGTTATTTTACTCTCATAATGAATCCTTTGAATCTCATAACAACTAACTGATACTGATGATTTTCATACCTCCAGGTTACCAACACGGTTGTCTCAACATAAATCATGATATAAATCTGAATTTAAATCCCCAGATTTTTTTTAAGTCATTGATTTAAATCAAAAATATTTTTTTCACACTTTGAATATTTTAAATCTGTATTTAATTGTATGAAAGCAGGGCACCACCAGTAGCAATAGAAAGCTAAATAACTCATACTTTATCATTTGTAAAGAAAAATAAAAGTTTAAATATCCTTCCTTTAGTAATGAAATTTCTGGAAAGATTCCTTTTACAAGTTTCTTTCTGGATCAAACATCAAATTATAAATGTGCTTACACTTCTATTTGTTTTTGTGCTTGATTAACTTCTTGATGATAGCATAAATTTCAAGAAAATAATAAAAAAAAAAAAAATACTCATCTTTTTATTCAAGAAAATTACATATACACTCATATCTAATTTTAAACAAATCATTACATTATACATAGTCTGGTACTGCTATCTAGTACATACAATAAGAAATAAAATTTCTGGCTGTAAAAAAACTGGATTGGAAATAAAATGATGGATTTTTTTTTTTTTTTTTTTTTACTGTGCACACATTTCATGAAAACTACTAAATGGATCTTGGTGCATTTTCTCTTCTTTTTCTTAATAGTTCAGAGATCAACTTAAATTTTTTTTTCTCAAAATTCAATTTATTTTTTTACTATTTATGCAATATTTCACATGCTGTTCATACATTTTTTTTTCTTTAGGTATTGACTGAGCACTAATAGTATACTGACCTATGTATCATCTTAAGACTAAGAAAATTTCATTACAATTAAATGTTTTCAAAAATTTATAGAGCATATTATTAAAATTTTTAAACATTGCTAAAATTTTGTCATTTTTGAATCAATGACAAGTAATTTATTGCATTTAATCACAAACATTAAATATTCTGATCATAAATTAATACTTTAAAAATTATTTAAAATGGAAAGAGCTTGACAAAGTGTTTTCAAAAGTATATATGACTTGATTGGTTATGTGTATCTAGTCCAAAGTCTGGATACACAGCAGCCAGACATGTAATAAATAAATACAGTGAGAGTTATCCAGTCTGAATATCTACATCTGGTGGGACAAGGAGTTCTCAATTCTCAATATCCAGCATCAACATTTTCTATAGGATGAAATCCCTATTTCATCCTTAGTTTTTTTCTAATTTCACCAATTTTTCTAATTTTTACCGTTATTTAAGCAAAAATTTTGCCAACATAAACCCAAATCTGGCAAGCAGGGCCATAACTAGGTTCTTTAGCGCCTGAGGCAAAAAACTGATCTGCAGCTCTACCACCCAATATAGTGAGAAAATATTTTTTTCTATATCACACATTTAGAACGAACTCAAAATATTGTGTTGATTCTTAAAATGTTCCTAGTATATTAATTTTTAATTTTTTCTTCTATATTTATTTTATTAACCCTTTGACGGTTAGGGAAACGAGAAGTTTTCGTTTACTTAATTCGCGCAGCATTACGAGTAAACAGTAGTCGAAAGTGGCAGCCGTTCATCCGAAAATGTCACCCTTCTCTGGCGATGCCGTAGATAGCTCGCCTCACGCGTTTTAAAAATTTCTTAAAGTATTTGTAGTACATAACAGTTTTTACGCACTTTAAAATAATTAATAAATGATAATTATTAAATAGTAAATTATAAATGATTATAATCAATTATATAAATAATAATAGTTAATTATAAATATTAGACAAATATTAAATTGAAAGGACTAAATAAATACAACTAATGTAAAACTTTATGAAGCTTGAATCGTCTTCTGAGCTTGATATACTGTGACCAAAGTCTTCATCAGACTCAAAACTTGATAAGCTTTCTGTATCACAATTATAATCATCATCATAATTATGTAACTTTCGCTTTTGAGCCATTTTACTTTACAAACACCCTAAAACATGCGCCAAAATACGCATAAGAAGAAGAAGGTAAAAAAAAAAAAAATCCCCCTTCATTATGAAAAGAAATTTATGGAACCCGTACTGCATCTGTAGGCAGTAAAACTAATTAAATTTCACGAGTCAGAATTGTTTGTAACATAATCAATGCAGAATAATAACGGTGAACGAGCTCAGCTCGTCAGCGTGCATTGGGGAAAATTTTCACTACGCGAGTAGTGCTCGTTTCTAACCATTTCGGTCAAAATTTTGCCCACGAGTGGAACTCGTTTGTGCACATTATGAAGCAAGATTCGATTGCGAACTGAACTCGTTCATAGCCGTCAAAGGGTTAATACTTAAAAATATTTTCGAACACTCTAAAGGTATTATTTTGCTGATAAACTGAATAGTTTATTTGAGGGGAATTTATTTAATTTGTACATTGAATTTTCATAAAAATTGATAATTTTCTAAATTTAAATTTAGTTTTAACACCTTTAATAATTTCAAAATTCAAAACGAACACCCGGATTTATATAAAGGTATATTAAGAGTGTCTGGTAAACAGTTTGTAAGAATCTATAATAAGTTTAGTCTCTAAGAGCATTTAAAAAAATAAGAAAATTCATAAAACAGTAATTTTTAAACACATTGTATTTAAAAAATAAAATCTGATTCTATAATAAAAAAAAATAAAATAAAATAAAATAAAAAAAAATATTTTTCAGCTTTTCCTAATTTCTACTTGGGGCGAATCGTCTTCTTTCAGACTCCATTTTCCTCATGGTGCTGCACCTCTATGACTGATGTGCCCATGGCAAATGTCACCTTTGCTACACCCTAGTTACGGCTCTGCTGGCAAGCAGGGATACAAAATTTTTAAACAACAGAAATAAATTCTGAAAAAGAAAATACTGAAACTTTTTTACCATCAGACAAGGAAGGAGAAGGGTAATATACTTTTTTAGACAGTTTACAAAACACAATATAAAGAGATTACAAAAATGAAAAATATATATTTAAAAGTGATTAATTTTCTTTAGATTGCAATCTATTTAAGTATAATTGGCAGTATTAAGATAAAATACAATTAATAAACTTTTTAATAAAAAAACTTAACACAAAATACACACAAATTAACTATTTCAAAGAATTTTAATCATGAAAATTAAAACTGTTTTACAGGGAGCAAACTGTATTTGAATTTTTATTTTAAATATATATTACAATAACTAAGATAAAGTAATTAATGTAAAAAAGTTATTTAAGAGCTACAGATACAAAACTTTAGCTGTTAAATAATTCTTTAAAGAATTTTACCTCACAGTTGATTCCAACATGATGCCTTGGCCCTGCACCAGCACCCAAAACTAATGCGTTTGGCATATTCATCTCCTTCGCAATTTCACTTATATTGTATATCTTAAACACAAAATGCAAATATGTGAGAAAATTCAAGTTGAAAAAATTATAAAAATGTTATAAAACACATAAAAAGCTAATATAAGTTTGGTCAAGAGCTGTTTTTTTTTTTTTTTTTTTTTTTTTTTTTTTTTTTTTTTAAGGAAGGGAGGGGGGAGTTCTTGTGCACAAATAAAAATTGGATTGGATCTTATGGAAATATTGTAGCAACATGTTTTGAAAATTAAAGTAAATTTATAATATTGGCATGTAATCTTAGCTATCCATATTAAAAATATTTCATGACAAGATATCCAAGAATCAAATTATATCAAAAATGTTTGAGCAAAATATAATTATTTTAAAGTAGTCAACACACTCATTTCTATTCCAATAACATAGATAAAATAATTATCCTGAATGTTAAAAAAAGCATCGGCATAAAATATTTTTTTTTTATCATATTCTATCATATGGTTATTTTTTACAAAATCATCTATAACACTTGAAATTTAATAATTCTGTTACATCAGATTATAATACTAATAACACAAATGACAATTTGTATTTACTTACCAAGGTTCTTTGGGGAAAACTTAAATTGTTTGGAGTTGTAGACATTTTTTCTCTACAGTTAGATATTGAGAGTGTTCAAAATAATTTTAATGCTGTTTTAACATTTGCAAATCTTGCCATTTTTAAAGTTTAGTTTCACTTTTAAAAATTAATTTCAGATTATGATCAAGGGGGAAAAATAGGAAGGGGGCCCATTCAAAGTAGGAATGCAGAAATGTGAACTGATTTTGCTGTTACAAAACAGATCCAAAGTATGAATAAATAACACAAGGTTAGTTCTAGCTAGAAAGCAAATTTTTGAATACACTTAAGAATTTTAGGCTATAATTTTAAAACAAACATTATGACTATCACAATTTTACAAAAACATATTTGCATTCCAAATTGTTTAATATATACTACACTAAAATTTAACAGTTAATGAAAAGTAAAAATTGGAAGAATTTTGAAATTAACAAATTCAGTATTTTTTAATAGAAAAATAGCAAAAATACTAAACTTAAATGATTAACAGAGAAAATAAATTCCTAATAAATAACATAAGGAATAGTTTTAAAAATTGAAAAAATAAAATCACTAAAAGCTGTTTTTCTTTTTTAACCATAAAAGTCCTGGTGGGTACATCATTTTGTACATTGCAATCAATTTTTTAAAAAATCTTGTCAATGTTTTACAGGAGAACTAATAAAAAGGACAGGGGAACACACTAAACCAGGCATGCCCAACCCATGGCTCATGGGCTGCATGCGGCCCATTTAAAAACTTTTTGCAGCCCAATTGAAGTTTTCAACTGTCTATATAGTTTTAGTCATTTTGACTATAAACAGTTGAAACATAGAATTTTAGTTGTTTGTAACAAAGATTCAGCTTTATGAAAATTAATTACAGTCAAATAATTTGATTCATTTCCCATTATTAAATGACTATAAAAGTGACCATAAAAACTTCTTCAAATATTCTACTGAAATCGCAAAATTACTTAAAGAATTCAATACTAGATTCTCATACATGCAAAAGTTTGAGGAAATCTTTAAAATATTCTTAGCTCCATTTAATGCATTTGAATCAGAGCCTCCAAATTTGCAAATGGAGCTAATAGAATTGCAATCAAACATTGAGCTAAAATGCCTCTACGAAGGGAATAAGATTGAGTATTATCAAAAATATATTGCCGAAGATAAATTTCCAAATTTAAGATGATTGGCAATGTGCATTATATCAGCATTTGGAACTACTTATCGCTGCGAATCATTTTTTTCCAAATTAAACCTGGTAAAAACAAAGTGTCGCAGCAGGTTGCTGGATAAAAACATGACAATCAGATGCACGTCGACTACATTTCTGTTGATATTAACAAAATCTCTAGTAAACTAGTAAATCTCTAGTAATAAACAAATTTCACATTAATTTTAAAATAATACATATGGTAGTGCTTGTAAATAAACTACATAATAAAATATACATTTATAGTATCAATATAATATTTTAACCCATATGATTACGGAGGAAGGTAAGGTGTCAGAGGTGATTATAAATACAGTATAGTTAATGTTTATTGTCGCTGTAGTTATGATATATGTATAACACAACTTTTATGTACAGTCGCAGCTGGCACTGTAAAAATGCATATTTTGAATATTGCTTGATAATAAAATATTTTGAATGAATAATTTGTTGTTTTATTTTTATATGTGCAGCCCACCTCAGTTTAGTAAATTGTTTTTTGGCCCACCAACCGATTTAGGTTGGGCATCCCTGCATTAACTGTTACTCTTTTTTTTTTAATAATACAGATTTGCTATCTTGAGCAGTAGCAGCTATTCCCAGCGAAGTACATTCCAAAATGTGAAGAATATGTCCCAATAAAGGCCTGTAGCTGAGGAGGAAGGGGAGGTTCAAACATCTCCTGAAATTTTCAGACTTATATCACTCTATATACAAAAGGTTTGCATGTTCTTTAAAAAATAACTTTATTTAATTTTTATCTGTGTTTGGTTTATCATATATATATATATATATATATATATATAGCTGAATTTAAATGCACCTGTCCACAGCAATTTATTTTTTTTTAATTGCAACGCTTTATAAAATAAAGAAAAATTTTGCTTAAGGAAGTGATATTAGTACTTTTAGTGACATAATTTTGGGAAAGTTGTTTTAAGAGCTAAAAATGGAAGACTCTGATGAATACTTATCTATTTTCATCTGAAATTCTCTTAACCTCCTCTCAACAATAGCTTTCTTTGTAAACTGTTCAGGCATTTGTATTATGAAGGGTGTACTAAAAAAAACTATGTAGCTGTGATATAATCAAATATTATCACAAACAAATCTACAAAACCCTTCCTGAAATTTTTCCCAGTTACACCTTAGCCACAATGAGTGGAAATCAATGGATTTAGTTTAGTTTAGTTTGTGGAGTGCTATGGTCTACTTTTTGCAACACGAGGGCTAAATGAGACCGGGACCTACTGTTTAAAGCCAAATCCGAACGGCTACGAACATCCATGCCATAGTGGGATTCGAACCCATGAACTCCGGTTCCGAAAGCTAGCACCCTAACCATTCGGCCATCTAACCATTCGGCTGGAAATCAATGGAAATTTTAGGGTTTTCTGATAATCATATTTTAGGGCATTCTTTTTTAAAAATAATTTTAGGTTTCCCAGAACAAGTATGACCCCAAAATTAACTTACCTTGTCTTTTTGAGCTAAAGGAACTAAATAAGGTACGCCACCAACATCAGCAAGTGCTGGATTACCACAAATGCCTAGAATTTTAAGATTTATAAAAGAATAGGTGCGATTAAAAATAAGTTCTACATAATACAAAAATGCACTCAATACTACATGTTGAAATTTTTAAAGAAGCTAAGGTCATTAAGTTTCATCCAAACCAGAGTTGGCATGAAATGAACCACCAAACATTTATCTTTTTCCCAAATCAAGATATTACAAATTTAATAAAACATAGCAATTCAGTCAGATACCCATATGTTGAATAAATTCTCAATAATAAAACATAGCACTCAAGAAATATACCTTCTGATGCAAGCATAAAAGGTTTTTCCTTCATGTTAGGGCATACAACAAGCTCAACTTTTGCATATGAGAATGTATTACGAAGACCATTTTCAAGAACTAAAACAAAACAACATATATTAATAAAAAAGGTTTACATATTTTTAAACTAAAAATATTTAAATGTAAGTGTGGCACAAAGTAATCAAACTTCTTTATACCTTAAAAAGACAACAAAGAAAAACTTATATAACAGTGTCTACCAAACTTTCAACATCTATAATAAAAAGTAAAATTTAATCATAATTTAATTTATGATTCATTCATAATAAAATATATATACAATAAAATTTATAAATAACATTCATTTATCACCAATAAAAAGTATAAAATTGCTTATGAGATAACAGATCATCATAATTGGGTTTTCTAGCTAATTTTAATACAAGATGTTGTTCCTCATCCAAAAGCCAGTTTCACAATTTTATTTTACTTTTAATCTTTCTGTCTAGAAATGCTTAAAAAGTCAAAGCTTCTCTATGTATGCACATTAATGTGAGGATATGACATTTGGAACAACATTTGGTTCTTGCATAAAGTTCTTTATTAATTCAAACCATACATTTTGTCCTCTTCTATAAATTTATTCATAACATTAAAAATACCTTCTGCTGTAAAAATCAATTGGTTTATTTTTATACTGATTTTGATTCATTTCAAAATGGTACTTTAGGTTGGAAAGTTTAGGCTTTTTAGATTTTCAGAGTAAATGCCGCAAAGTTGTATAGGCTTTTTTTCCCAGTTTATGGAAACCTAAATTTAATATATTGTGGGTAGTACTTGCAAGTTTCCCTTTCAGTTTTTCTTAACAGGTTATTTTAGAATTGAAGGTGGTTCACCCTCATTAATTTCATTACTTCTCTCTGTTGATTTTTACTATAATCACTGCTTTCTTTCACTCTGAAATTTTCAAATTTCAACTAGGTACACATAATTTTGAGTGGAGGAATAAAAACTATATTTAGTATGAACTATCAAATTTATGGCACTTAATAAAGAACATAAACCTTTCCTATTAAAGAACCCTATGAAAGACAAAAATAGACACAGGGTACTGTAGCAGTTCAATATTTTAGAGTTTCCGAGGAACACCATTGTCAGCACACAGAGTGAGGGCACACACAAAATCATAGTTCTCATAAATACAAAACCACACATATGTAATGTTAACAAGTAGTGAATTTTTTATATTTTGAAACTAAAAGTAAACTGCTTGCTATACCAAGTGCAGCAAAAGCCTAGTGTGGCATATATGCAACCAAATTCTTCTATTCTCCATAGGATGTGCCACAATTTTCTACTAGATTTTTATTTGCATTGCTTTATTACTTGAATTTTAGTCTTATTTTACAAGTAGAATACACAGTTTTCAGAAAAATGTTTATTAAAGTAACTTTTCACATTATAAAATTATAAGATTATCAGAAGAAAACATATTTTGACCATTTTTATTTTATCACTGATCCATACATAAGATTACACCTTACTAAAAGTGATAAATTCAGTCAGTTTTATTAATTTGCAACTCATTTTATATACAAGTCATTGTCAAAAAAGAATATACCTTATTGATTTTAATTGAAACTTAGTGAAATTTTTAAGGAATTACTAAATTCTAATAATTTTAGCACATGAAACAAGTGCTACACTTATTAAAAAAAAAAAATTTAAGTGCAATATCATTATCTACTTAAAATTATATATTTTTTTATTGTTTCATAATAGCTAAATATGTAAACAATAATGTCATTACTCTTACTAAACAAATTTAAAAGAATATGTACAAAACAGTAGAATGCCCCAAACACGTACTTCTCTAGAAATACCGGCTGCGTCCATTTAAATTTTCGCGCTTCATCGATTAAAAGGTACAAAATATATTGTGCCTTAAACATCATACTTTGCAGCACTTCAGAGAGGAAATAATCGTGCATAAGAAATGCTAGTGATAACCATAAGGTTATACATGTGTGGTAATAAATAATAAATCATACTGTTATTTTGAAACATATGTAAAAGCCGATATACAACACACAAACTTTTACACTTAGGTAAATTCTTACCATCTACGATATCTTCAAGACTGGGACAGTACAAATCCCGTTTCATCGTTTCGTACATACTATATAGTGAATAAATGAATCAAGATAGTGTTTAAAAGCACTTAAAACCGCCTTTCACCTGAAACATATGTTAAGTCAACTATGCCTTATCTTTGATAAGAGAACTAAGTACAAAAATTAAGTTATTAAATTTTAAATTTCGGATTAGTAAATAAACTTGGCCATTTTTCTTTTTCAATAATAAACCACCCTAAAATAACCTTTCTTTATTTAATATTTCCTTGAAATTCAATCTCCACCCTAAAATACGTTAGGAGGCTAATCGCAAGACTTTGCAAACCGTTTCTCTCGCTACTTTCTGCAAAATCACTACTACTCGTTTCGACTCCCTGTTTGATAATGTTCAGTTCAATGTATTTCGAGAAACATAAGAAATCCAGAAGCTTCTATGTAACTCAACTTAATCGGTTTGTAATCGCTCTAGTTCTACTTTTCTGAATTCGCAGCTTTAATTAATTTGCGGAAAAATAAATATTTTTTTTCTAATAATAACAAAATTTTCTGAAAAAAAAAACAGTAATTACCAATTCGTTTCTGACATCCAAGTGTCTTTTCATGTAAGTATTTTTTTGACCGTATAATTGTGTTTGACAGATTTCTAAAGAGTAAACAAATCTAAATTTGGTTCATGTCCATAAAATAGTTTTAGATCTATAGATTATAGATTCATGGAATAATTACGTAATAAATGTATCACATATTTTCTCAATTCTATATTTTTATAAATCTCGAGATTACTTTAGAGAATAAAAATCCATTATTGTAAAAGTGGATAATTTTCAGTGACGCAGATATATGTCGTAATTTTGTAACTCACCAAAGTCGCAATAATAATAATTGATATTATGGGAAATCGTAAAATTAATGTTGGCATTTATATTGTTAACATGTTCGTAATGGGCCTTTAGAATTAAAAAAATGTTAAGTTAAAGATTCATTAATTTTTTTATTACATTGTGTAGTAACTAATTTAAAACGTATGGAGTAAAATTTAAAATATATCTACACTCTCCCCTTAATGTGTGTTTAGTTAAGTTTTATAACTAAATTTACAGTTTACATTTGTTTACAGCTATGAAATCTGTCTCTTAAAATATAACTTTATATTCTTTTGTTATCCAGTTTTTATGTTGGTAAACGATACAATTGCATGCAGTGTAATGTAGTGTTATTGAAAAAATTTAAATTATTAAAAAATCCATTTATGGTGACATTGGTTTTAATATGGAGCACTATGATCTACTGTTTTGCTCATGAGAGCTAATGAGACCAAGACTTTCTACTTAAAGCCAATTCTGAATGGTTGCAAACATCTATGCCAGCAGCAGGATACATGGTCAGGTCAGAAGTACACAATTTTGTTAGTACTTCAGCACATTACATTTATAAAAACTTGCCTCAAAGACTGTCGTATTTTTTCAATACTTATGCATATAATCAGATACCAATAAATTCATTTTAAGAGGCATTACTCTATATCACTTGAAGGGTGACCATGTGAAAAAATAGTCCCAAACTCATACCCGTGTTTACCTACTTTAGATAAACAAGGTTATCACAATCCTGAAGTATCCCAGCAATCTGTTTTTACCTTCCCTTTTCTTTATTTTCTTGAATTTAAGTACAACAGATCTCTGATCACAGGCCCTGCTCTTGGGAAACTCTCCAAGAGTTGCCCTAAAAGCAATTTCATTTCTCCATATAGTAGGGTTGGCATGATTTAAACCAGTTGATTTAAAAAAAATCATTGATTTAAATCTTTTTTTTTTTTTTTTTTCACTTCTTTTACAACCTATATTCCAAAGACAGGAGAATTGGGAATCAGTCAGCTTAGAAATACCAATAAGTAAATAAGTGTAAATAGATAGCATGAGTTTTCCTAGAAGTTAGGGGTTGTTATCAGAAAGTATGTAGTAGGGGTAGATACAATGACTAATTATGACTAGTGGAATTCATTCTATGTAATGGAAGGTAAAGAGAGTATTACAGAACTTGAAATCCAGTTTATCTACCAAATAACAACAGCTGTGGCTTCATCTGCTAGAATAGAAAGACAGTTTCCTTCTTTTGGTATTGTTCATTCTAGCCTTTGTAACAAATTAGGAGTGGACAAAGCTTCGAAACTAGTGTTTTTATTGAAACAGTTAAATCCATAATTCGTTGTTTAAAAAAATATTGAAATAATTGTAATTTTTTTATTTTTGTAACTAAATAGTTTGCATGGAATGAATATTTAATTTGTTCTTTAAATATCTTATTTAGTTTACACTAATTACAAAATAATAAAATGTATTTAGATTAAAATTTATATATTTAATTTTAGGTAATCGTGTGAATATACTAGATAGATAAGATGTTACTTATAACAAACTATTCCATGTATATTGTAAAAAATATAAAAACGCAACAATAATTAAAATTAGAATTTAGAAAAAAATCAAATAAGTCTGATTTTTTCTCCAACTCTGTCATATAGGATTTTATTCAGACGATGAGAAATATATCATGCCTGCGATTGGTATGTTTATAGACAGTAAATAAGACTTTATTATCATAGATCAAATTTTGTTTTCTGGTGTGTATTTCTTGATTATTTTATAAAACTTGAAATATGCAATATACATCCATTAACTACCCTTTAGGTGAATTGAAAACAATTTATATGTATATATTTCATTGTATTTATGTTAGTCTATCATGCAAGTTCTATAAAGTTTAGTAAAAAATGTAATAGACTTCGTAAGTAAAATGCAGGTTTATTAATTCAAGTAATACAAACAATTATAAACTTAATGCATAATTGCTTTAACATTTTTATAATTTTATTATTATAATCTCATTTAAATATATTGCAGCTGTAATGCAAAATGAGTCGACAAGGTAATATGGCCACAAGACGTCTTAAACAAGACTATATAAGAATCATGAAGGATCCAGTACCATATGTGAAAGCCCATCCTTTACCTCAAAACATGTTAGAATGGTAATCAAATATTTCTCATTTTTTTTTTTTTTTTTTTTTTTTTTTTGCTCTTCATTTTGTATTTTTGGTCTTTTATCATTCTTCATTCATTTTGTTAATATTATAATTTATGGTAAAATTATATTTAAAATATATACTAGTTTATTAGTTTTCAGCAACCTTTTCTATTGCAGGCATTTCGCTGTACTAGGCCCTGAAGAGACTCCTTATGAAGGTTTGTTTCTTTTTAGTTTTTTTTTTTTATGTACAACTGTAGCTTTTGATTATAATATTTACAATCATTATTTTAGGTGGTGTTTATCATGGCAAATTAGTTTTTCCTAGCGATTACCCATTTAAACCTCCTAGTATTTATATGATAACACCTAATGGGAGGTTCAAAGTTAATACTCGCCTCTGTCTTAGTATGAGTGACTTCCATCCAGACACATGGAACCCGGCCTGGTCTGTAGCTACAATTCTTACTGGTCTTTTGAGCTTCATGGTAAGAAATATTTCATTATTTCTGATTGTTGAGAATTTATTGATAACAACTTGGGATCCTCAACTTTTAAATACTTATTGCCTCAATAAATCAGTCAAATGTTAACATAAAATTATTTTCTTGTTAAAAAGATTTATAGCAATGTATTTGTGTGTATAACAATATAAAATAAACACAAAATTGGGTAAACATCAATATAGTCAGTTGCATTAAATTCACTCCAATGGTATTTATGTTATCCTTAAGGTTGATGATCGGAGACTAAATGCTTGTTATATTTAATATTTTTGTCAGGATTAGATTTTTTCAGTAAAATGTAAATGATATTTATGTGTGCAGATACTTAATGTACTTAAGAGTACTAATACCTGTTTCAATAAGGTAGAAAATTAGAAAAAGGTTTCAGTGTTATAACATATTTGGGTTTAAAACTAGCTCTTATGGTTATTTTACTTATGTTTTGATTTCTTGATAATGAATAATAAGTGCTTCTCAAAGCTACACCAGCATTAATGGAAATCATGAGTTTGAATCCTACAGCTAGCATGAATGTTTATAGCCTTTGAAATTGGCTTCAAATGGTTGTCCCACTCTCATTTGCCCAGGTGTAACAAAGCAGTGGACCATAGCATTCCAAAGCAAATTAAATCAAAATTACACATAAATATTTAATTAAATTTGTCATAAATGTCAACTAAATAGAAGGCATTTTTATTTTCTAAAGAAATTATTGTTTCCAATGTGGGGATTGCTTTTATAGCATGTGCCACTACCAAACCACATATATATATTGGCCATTTTATTATGGGGACACCATATATGTAGCTGCTATTAGTCCCTGGGCAATACAAACAAAGTTGGTCCTTGTTATTTAGAAGGAGGGATCAAGTAGAAGATCCCATCCCCAGGCTTAGCCTGCCACCTCCAAAAGTATCCTTTAGCAACTTGGATGTAGCATTTACAAACCTATTTTATGTACCCCAACTGTCATTAATGAACATGGTGCATCTTTGTCTGTTATAAGCCTTGAACTTGCAACCTTCTGGTTTTGAGATCAGTGCCTTTGCCAACTGAGCTACCATAGCTCCTTTGTGAAAGAGATCAAATAGCTTTTTATTATAGAACTGTCAAAAGCAGTCTATCATCTTTGATATTAGATGTGACTGATTTTATTTAATGTTAAACGGTGATATAAATATATTCTTTGAAAATTGCCTGTCCATATACTATATATAAAATGTATACATCCTTCAAACAAAAAGGGAAACTTCACAATGTAACACAGTAATACTTGCAACAATATTATTTCAAGGATTACTGTTTTGTTTATTTTAATTATTTAATTGTTGTAATGGCATTAATAAATTTAGTTCTTCTGTATTTTAACAAGATATTTTTATAAATAGCATTTCCCCCGGTTTTTTATTCATTTAGATAAAATAATGTGTTTTTAAACCATTGGCTGTCCCCGTATAAAAGAATAATTTTATCTTGTAAATTAGATATAAAGCTTTAAATTTCATACAAATAGCTGAAAAATATATCTAAATTTATGACGTTTACACCAAATTATTTTTTGCTTAAAACATAGTTCATTGTGTATCATGTGTGATGTACAGAATATTCAAAAGGTTAATAATGTATTGTAAGCAGTGATAAACTCTTGTAGATGTATTGAAATTATAGGATTTGTAGAAAAGATTATAGTTTATTTTTCATCTTAACTGCTATTTACTCAATATATTGCTCCTCTCTGTTAACTCTTCAACAAATACATATTGTAAAAAATCTAGAATAGCAAATAATCATCATCCATCATGTCAATTTTAATTACTTATTAATGGGTAGTAAAAACCAAGTTGATAATCCATGATAATATTAGATGATATGAATTTATTATTTACTATTTGTACATGAAGTATCCTTAAACTGTTACTTCTTTGTAATTCTAGAATATATATATATTTTTTATTTTTGTCAAAACTAAAAATAATTAAAATCACTATTTCATGAAATAAATTTTTTAAAATTTCCTCTGCTGTCAGATATGAATATACTATTCTGAACTAAAATACAAGGATATTCTTACAACATATTCTTGCATTTTAGTTCAGAAAGAACTTTTGTTCCATTTTTTTCCCATATGACAAGCTTTTCACAGGAAGGAAAAGAAAGTTTTATGAAAAATTAAAGAAAATTTGGTTTTTAATAATTTGTTATTTAAGGTTGGGGAGAAACTGCTGAGGAGGAGGGGGTTCGAAGAAAGAGGATAAAACATTAAATATTACTGTCTCTTAAACTATTAAAACTGTTTTTAAATATTTAAAATTTGTTTATTTGTGTTCTGCTTATTTGGATATCATAATTAAATAAGTTAAACCTAAATGTTTTCAAAACAAATTTTCTCACTCTTCTTTTCACTGATTTTTTATTGTTCATAAACGGTCTGTAGCAGAGATTAGTAATAGTATACAAAATATATATTCATTGAAGGAGAAAGAACAATACCTTATGTAAAAAAGCAAGGGGATTAATGATATATTTGGTATTATTGATCTGTACTTTCCTGGAACTGCAATTAAAGATATCAAAAAGGTCTAGTTTGTAATTTACACAAGAAATATAACATTAAGAATCTTCTTGAAATTAATCTCTTTTCTTTTTCTTACTTTGTATGTGTTAATCTTCATGAAAAATTCTCATCTAATGTTGCTTTAATAAGGTTATTAGGACAAGTGCTTACAAATTTTACACAACTAAAATGTCTCAAACTCATTGTTTACATTGACATGTCGAACTAATTCAAGAAATTTTCTTAATTGTGATATCTTAATTGTGATCAAATCAATTCAGTATTATAATCAAATAAATTTTTCTTTGATAAAACTGTAGGGGTGATAGATAACTCATTTAAAATATTTAAGTCTTATGTTATTGTTTTATATTGATAAAGAATTCATACTCAATTTAAATTTCCTCCTTTATTTTGCAGGTAGAAAAAAATCCTACATTAGGTAGCATTGAAACTTCAGAATATGAGGTATTATTAAATTAAATTTTTAAATATTTGTTTAAAAACCTTTTATTTTTTAAGAGTTTGGTAAAACTTTGTTACATATTTCTTCATAACTTTAGTGATCTATTACTTATTAATTTAAAATAATTCTTTTAAATTTTTTAAGAATACAATATTTATGGATGAAGCAATTAGAACTTTTTTTTTCTCTTTCCTCTTAAGTTATGTAAGTTGTGATCTTTTCCTTTATTCTTTCCAGAAGAGTGCCATTATGCATCTGAATTTTAATAAGCATTAAAAGGGAATTCAACTTAATAGCTTTCTTAATAAGTTTCAGTTCTAATAGATGCAGGTCCCGGTCTCATTATCCCTTGGGAGCAAAACAGTAGACCTTAGTTAAAACAGTAAACTTAGACACTTCTGGTAGATCCCTAAAATAATTGTATACTACTTTCTAAATCTTAAATTACCTTCTGGTTGAAACAAGATAGAGAATTTTGCAACAGATGAGTCAAACTGTTTTTTTTTTTTTTTTTTTTTTTTTTTTTTTTTTTGTCATTTAGTAGGGTTATAAGTATCTCCTCCCAATATGATCTAATTTTTAAAAAATCTCAAAGCTTTATATTTTAGTTTGTAGTATTTATATAATTTTTAGGTTATAATATTATTATAATTTTTAGTGTATAGTTTTATTAATATAATTTTTAGTTTATAATTAAAAACTAATAGTATTAGTTGTCCTGTATCTTGGTTAATTGTATATTCAAATTCCTTTGATGTATAAGGATAATTTTAATAATTGTTATTATTAACTTTTTCAATATATATTATTCATGTAATTTTGTTTTATTTATATTTTCTTTCTTCCCTGCCACACAGAAACGATTACTAGCTCGAAGGAGTTTAGAAGTTAACCTGAAGAATTCTATCTTTTGTGAATTATTTCCTGATTTAGTTGAAGTATGAAACTTTTTAACTATTTCGTAATGTATGCATGTAATAAAATTTTTATGATTATTCTTATTATAGCATTTTATTTTGTTCAATGAACATTGAAAAAAATAGAAACTGCCCTAAAGAAAGTTATTACAACTCATAATTTAAAAAAATAAGTCATTATTTAAAAGAATGGAGTGATCTAATTTTTATTTAATTACTTTTTCAAGGTCACAATCTTATTATTAAGCCTTTAAGTACTTTTTTTTATCCTTTCTTCATCCTCCCCTTTTTGTCTTAAAAAGATACAAGGTTTGAAAGCAGTAAAAAAAAAAATTAAGGACAAACTTTTCTTAAGACTTACGTTGGTTGGTTATAACTGATAAACTTTTCAGTTTCTTTGGCATAACTGGAAGGCAAATTTCTTTTAAGAAACTTTTATTTTTATAATAATGCAGAAAATTCTATTGTGTTCTTTAATTTATTTATTTTATATGTGATGAAATTTTTCAAATATTACAGATTTTAATTTAGAAGTTCTGGTACATTAAAACATAAGAAAAACACAATTTTGAAGTTCATTATTTTTTATACCATGCTTTTTGTTTATTTATTTTTGTATGAATCTATTAAATTTTTGTCTTTATACATGAATTAAACTATTTCAGGAATGTAAAATGAAAATAAGTGCCATGAGAAATGCTAGTGTATCAAAAAATAAGGATGGGAGTAGTGATTCCAGTCAAGACTCTCAAAATTCCCGTTTTCAAAAAGGACAGGTACTATTTAGTGCTTTGCAAAATGCAGTTGTTGTATTAGGCTTTGCATTTTTTGCATATGCTGTCAAATATGTTCTTCAGAGCATATAATTGATATTTTTGCTTTGTATATATCTAAACTGCAAATGTACACACTACATTTCTTCGGAAGAATGAAAAATTTTATTTTTATCAAGACTAATGTTTTGAATTTTAACAGAAACTGTTCCTCTCCTTCCACTTTGAATTTTATGTTCTTGTTTATTTTGATTTAATGGTTTAATATTTTAATGTTTAGTTTGTCTTGCCTTATATTGATAGTGGAAAGATAGCTTGTTCACTGATGAATTAAATATTTCGTAAAATTTTTACAGTTAAGTTTTCACTATTTCTATAAAAATTGTTTGTGCTTTAATCAAGAAAATTTAGATTTGGGTCTAATTTGAATTTTTCAAAATTAAAATCAGTAAGTAATAAAAAGTATGAACAAAAAAATACTAAATCAGTAAAACTTGCCTGTACAGAAATAGTAAAAATGAATGCTGTGATCTGAACATGCTTCCTTTGTGTTTTTGCTCTTACAATAAAGATTCAGTGTTTTAATGAATGGGTTATGTTATTGAAAATTTATGATGCAACAAATTATATCTTTATTGGATATTTTTAAGACAAATTTCTAAGTGTATGTATGGAAAAAAAACATTCAATTTTGTAATAGTAATTACTTTGCATAATTATATAGACATGCATTTTTTTCACAATTAACATTTTTATGGCAGTTTAAGTAAACAATGGAATGATGTAAAATTGATTGCAAATTACTGTAAAATATATGAAGTATCATGTAAATTTCTTTTGCACAAAGTACATCCTTATTGGATCACTATTGTTTAAAAAATGAGTTTTTTTTTTAAAAAAAACTAAATATGTAAGCAATAATTCTGTTGTTAATGCATAAAACTTTTTCATCATTTGGATAAGTCTTATGTCATTTTTTCTTATTGTATTTTTATTTTGTCTCATACCCTTTGTTTCATTAACCTGTAACATATTTATTTGATAGCTTATCTTTTGATAACTCTCTTTGAGTTTTTATTATTCTAACTAGTATAAATTATAAAGAAAATTTCAGCAGTAAAAAATAATTTTAAAAGTAAAAATAAAATGTAATGTCTTAATTTTACAGTAAAAATTTTATTTCAATTCCTGGTTAACATATATATCAGATTAAATATATTTTTTCTATCCCTAATTCTTGTTAAAAAATACACATATTGTTATACAAACCATACAAAAAATTTGCTTTCATATGAATTATGCTAGCTGATACTTCATACAAAATATAAGGAAATTATATTAAAGTATATTTTACCTTTACCTTTTCATTCTTAATTAAGAAATTAATGTATAATATATCATGAACAGTGATTAGTGCATTTCAATCACTCTTTCTTTAATGGAGAATATTTATATGTGTGTATATGTGTAAGAATACTTTATATATATAAACTAAATTTAGATTGCTCAAACTTAATGTTTAGAGTAAATACTTTTACAAATACAATTTTTGGAACCAAAAATTTTGTCTTCCTTCATTCTTCTAGATAAACTTTTCTAAATTTTTATATAGTAGTGTGCTTTGGAATAATAGTTTTAAAATGTCTAATACCCAGACACATTACAAGCTATGTAAAAAAAAAAAAAAATGTACATCCTTTATGTAGTTATGGAGGCTGACCAAATAGATAGGATGGTGACGTTCAAAACCAAGTTTTATAGTTTCAAATAAATCAGCTGTCAAGAGTGTTTGTAACAGTTTGGAATTAGCCCTAAAATAACTTTAAAATGTAGGACTTTCCAAGCCATCCTGCATATAATTATTTCTTTATAATTAGCCCTACATTTATTTCATTTTAAAAGTTTACCTTAAACAAACAGCTTACTTAAAAATATTGGCATTTATATACCTTTTGATTAGGTCTTTTTTCAAGAAATATTTTGAGAGTGCATTTCAAGACATATGATTTTGTAAATTTGTACTAAAAAATTGTTAAGAAAGCAAAATAAAAGTATTATCTTTCGCATTTATTATTAAATGTATATTATAATATACTGATTTAACTCAATATTTAAAGTTTTGGTGATACCAAACCATAATTTGTATAGAAGTTAAACATGCATATGATCAGTTTTGAAAACAATTGTATCAAATGTCAGAAATATCTAGTACTGAGCTATCAGTTTCTACACTTGTAGTGGCAAACAGAAAACAAAATGTTTTCCTTGCTTGTAAAGAGTATGTAATTTACCAATTTTACTGTATACTTTATTTCATTTTATTATTTAAAAAACTATTTAAAGTCATCCCTGTACAATGAAATAATTTTATAGTAGTAGATATGGTATTATAATAAGCTTGTTTTGCTGAAATTTCAATACATACTTTAGTAATTTCTCTTAAATTAACATATTCTGGATTAACTAGAGAAAAAAAATATTTAGTAGAAATATATATAATCCAATTGTATGTATACTGTTACAAGAACAAAATTGTTTTAAAGATTATCATAAATTTACAGTAACATAAGGATGTACTTTTGCCTTTCAATCTTTTTTTATTTAAACTCAGAAATTTTCTTACATCAATTTTTTCCCATTATAACTCTCTTAGCACATTTACATCTTCATTTCATATGCATATTCAATAACTGTTAATGTTTATTTTTCTTTAATGTACATAAATATAAATATATTTTTTGTTATGAATTATATTAGTTTTAAAGGTTTCATAATCTACATGATGTTAAATGATTGTTTTGTTTTGAGTATACTACAGGGAAATGTGTAAATGCTCTTTTAATAAATATTTTATCATCTTTGTCATAACTACTTTCTGCTATTTATGGAAACATTCAATTCAATGAGTTATTTTTTAGTTATAAATATTTTCATCTCTGACGTCTAGGTTTTACTTTGATTTCTCAGCAAAATCATATCTGCTGAGAGCATTAGATGAGAATTTACTATGCAGATTATTTTCTAACTTGTCTTTCTACTATACCAATAAAAAGTAATGATTTATTGTAAAATAAAATAATTTAAGGATTTGAAAACAAAAATAGATGGGACTTGTTACAAAAGAGTTATTAATATCAAAGGTAATTTTATCTTCAACACTTATAATATTGATGAATACAATAATTCTATAGTTATGAGTGTAGCAAGTAATAAACTATAATTATTTTTTTTAAACAAATGCAGTAATGTGAATGGAGGGAAATCTTAATTTTACAACAGCAGAAGTATTTCATGAACTGTGATATGGAAAAGGATAAAGGATTTTATTTTTATAATAACTGTATTTAATCATACATGTGTATAACATAAAAAATATTCTAATGTTTCATCAACTTCATTTTAGCACACTACAGATATTGTCATAAGTTTAATATGCTGAATAAGTCATTAAAGAATGACTGATTAAATTTTATTACCATAATCAGTAAATTTCTTTTACTTCTAAAGTATTTTAATAAATAATAACACCAACTCGATCAAAAAATAAAGAAAAACATTTTTATTCACTATAAAAAATATTTATGCTTGTAAAAATATATTATTACCATTATATTCTTATTTAGTATTAACATAATTTATACTAAATCTTACATAAACAGTCCTCCTGATACTTGAATAACTGATCCAGTGATGTAGGAACTTCTCCTTGATGCTAAAAATACACATGCATCAGCAATTTCATCAGGTGTTCCAAGACGCTTTAAAGGAATTTCCTTTTTTATTTTATCTATTACTTTATCTGGTACAGTCTGTACCATTGGAGTATCGATGAATCCTGGCATTACAGCATTACATCTTATATTATATGATGCCAGTTCACGTGCAACCGTTTTTGTAAAACTTTCAACACCAGCTTTAGATGCTGCATAATTGCACTGACCAAAGTTCCCTATTTTTCCAGAGACACTAGATATGTTAATGATTGATCCATTTTCTATTTTACTCTCTATCATTAACTTACTAATGGTTTGAGTCATGAGAAATGTACCTTTTAGATTAACTTTTATAACATCATCAAACATTGATTCTGTCATGTTCAGCATGACACAATCTTTGGTGATACCTGCACAGTTCACTAAAACTTCAGGTGGTGGACATTCTTCTTTAATTTTTAAAAGAAAATTTTTAACAGATTCAGAACTGGAAACATCAACATTGGCAATGAAGTGCTTCTTTGGATCTAAATGAAAAAATAAAGTTACATTGAATGTTAAGTATTTAATATAATGATTAACTTTACAATACAGCAAGATAAAAGTTGCATTAAGTTTAACTTACTAATTTTTATCAATCTTGCTGGAAGGTAGAGAAAAGAAATCATAATGTGTGACAATGGCAAACAAATAACATTTTAATTATTATAAGTGTCATTTATTTTTTTAAATTACTGTTATTTTCAAAGTTATTTATAACCTAAACTTTCTACTGCAATTGGATGGTTTGCTACATTTATTTTAATTGTAAACTAGATTAATAGAAGGTCTCAGTCAAAACTAACCACTGATAATTGTCGTGACTGACATGATTGAAGTTCAATTTCATTTTTTGTAAAGCTAAGTAATCTCATCACATAGTTATATTCTGGGAAGTGTATTTACTTAGAAGTTAAAATGTTGGCCTTAAAAAAACTATTAATGTTTGCATAGCTATCATTACTCTTAATACTTTTTAGAGTTTAAATCTCAGATGTTTTAAAAACATAAAATATCTAGCAATTACCATGGGTGTGACATTTCATCAATTAAGTAAAATAAAGACTTTAAATATTTATGGAAATATTTTGAAAGTTTATCAAAAAAGAGTAACCTGAAACAATATCTTTATATATTTAAAAATAAAAGCATGAATGACAACAAATACAAACATTTAAAGGAAAGAGTGCCATTGCAGGGGTTGAAACTGAAGACCTTCAGAATTACATAATAGTTGTGAATATTCTTGAATGCTTTATAAATCATAAGTAAATCAAATATAAAAGAAGCGTTTACTTTTAATTTTGCAAATCTTTGTTTTAGGTTTAAAAAGTCTTTCCTTTTTTTTTAGTACACATCAACAGTCAAAATATGGCTTATAACAGGGTGGTCACAGACCAGGGAATTCTTGTGATATTTTGTAATCTGATTATAAATAATCAAATTTAAAAAATTTTAGAACAATCTCTTTAAAAAAAATAATAAAGACTATTATACTTTCATCCTCTCTAGAATTATTTAAATCTCTAGAATTCTGAACCAGCGAAAACTGCAAATTAATAAGCTATTTACTATTATGATGGAAGAAAATTGCTGGATTGATGATGCGCAACTGCCAATAAGGCTGATAGAGTTTCATAAAGACTAGCCAGTCAAATGTGATTGACAGTATAAAGAATTATTCTGGACACAAGCAACAAGTAGACCACTTTTACAGAAATATTTTTATAATTTTCAAAACTTTTGATAAAGTTCTAAAAAGGGTTTAGATACTTATGCATAGAAATGACAATATAGAACATGAATGTTCTGTAAATTCGGAGTGATTATTGCAAAACATAGTGCAGCGAGTATTATTTGAGTCCCTGTAGAATAAATTGCAAGAGACCAGGCGTTTTTTCAAACATACCCTTCTAATAAAATCCTATTTAATATTTTATAAAGAACTTAAAATAGAATACAAAGCAACAATGGTTTAGATAAAGTTAGGTCTGGGCTATTAACTACCTGCATACAAGACAGTTTTTGGTTCCTCCCCCACACCAATATATATTCCAAGTAGATTCACAAATTAGCCCAATGCATAGCTGCTACTTAAATACTACTACGTTTACTTGACTAGGGATCAAAAAAGATTTTGAACAGTATACATCCTCATTCTATATATTTTTTAAGTTTATTAAATTGAATATTGTAGCAAAAAGAGGTAACAGAATGCACCTATAGATTGTATTCTTTTCACTTATTTGTCATTTCATCTATATCTAATAATTCTAAATTTTTACGTAATTTTCTAAATTACTTATAATGTTGGTTAATGAAATAGAAATCCAGTACAGTTAGGGTATCAAAATTATTCTTCTTCATGAGCCTAACAACCTATTATAGGTCCTAGCTGCCTCGACAGCATGCTTCCTCCAACTCGAACGGTCTAGAGCAACTCTTTTCCAGTTCTTAATCTTCAAGGTTTTGAGGTCAAATTCAACATCGTCTAGCCATCTTGTAGGTGGTCGTCCTCGGGTATGAGATCCCTCAGGGTTTTTAAAAGTATACAGTTTAGTAGGGTTGTTATCAGGGGTTCTCCAGATATGTTCAAGCCATCTCAGTCTATTACTACGAATGACTTGTGTAACCCGAGGCTCTTTGTAAAGCCTATATAGTTCAAAATTAAATCTAGTTCGCCAGCACCCCTGATCGTTTACAGGTCCAAAGATAGCTCTTAGAACTTTTCTTTCAAAGTTATCTAGGGCACACTGGGTGTCCAGGTTTAATACCCAAGTTTCGCTGGCATATAGGGTATCACACACCATAATTTACATGCTATCACAAATCTGTCTTAATTTTATTTTAGTTGTCATTTCTGAAATTTTTTTTTCAGTAAGAATTCTTTTAAAAATAACAATATATTTCAAATCAATTTTTTTTAATAGCAATATATGCAAAGAAATATTCTTTAAAACTAACCAAGGTTTATAACAACAGTTATTTCCAGACATGAAAAAAAAGCTGAAGGAAAAAAAAAGTTTTTCTTACTAAATATTTATAGTAAAATCTTTAAAACAAAAATACCCTTTTAGTGGGTATATTTTAATATTTATTCTATTGGCCACCTACATGAATGCACACTCTACCACCTACTAGCCCTGGATTTAGATATTTGTTAGTAGTTAAAATTACCATAATCCTCTAAGTACTCATACATTTATAGCTTCAATAATGATTAAAAATAAACATCTTATTTTTATACTCTGATAATACTTAGTACAGGCTAATATTAAATTGAATAATAAATAAGGGAAGATATACAATTCAAATTGTGCTCTAAATAGCTGCTTCCATCTTTTTAGTGGTAACATCTTAAATTTTTTTTCATACAAGAAATTTCAGAAGATTTAAATAGTTTTTTTTTTATCCTTGATTGTGATTTATTTAATTTGGCATTAAATATTTCTTAAACCATCTTAAATACTTAACCCTTTAAAAGAGCAAACACGGCTATAATATGAGGGGGTTCTACCAATATAGTACTTTTAAAAAACACAGTGCTTTATTCATTCTAAGCAATATCTCTGAACAATTGAATTCTTTCTTCATTTAGCATTCACATCAATTTGAATTGCAGACATTATGTCAGTGACAAATCCTATGGTATAATTACTTATTAACTTAGTTTTAGAGTGCTATGGTCTACTTTATTACCTCGTTAGAGTTAAGAGATCAAGCCCTACTGCTTAAAGCCTATCTGAATAGCATCCATCCCAAAAGTAGGATTCAAGACTGCAAACTCATATACCTTTAGGCAGTGCCTTTCCATTTAGCCATCGTCTAGCTTAAGTATTTGTTAGATAGTTGGAAGTAGAAATTTTTTTTTAAATGGCAACTAAACTGCATAAAACCAAACTGTTAGTTTTAAACACAATCTAACTACCTGTGCTAAACATTGAAAATATAGCAAAGAACTTGATTAGGTTAAGATTTTGGAGCTATGGCATTCAGGCATGAACAATTTAACTTAATATGGCATTTTAGTGCAATTTAAGTATTTTTTGTAGTACCATTTTCTTCAAATGTACCATGTCTTCCAGAAATTATGGTAATTCTTGCTTCTATAATATTAAGTTAAATTTACTTATATATTTAGGAGAAAAAAAATTGCCTAAATGAGACGATAATATAAACTGATTATTTGTATATCCCTCATTTTATCAATTTAAATTTTATTTTTTTGTAATTTAAAACAATAAACAGAGAATATGGGAAAATGATAAATCTTTTAATAAGTTACATATGCAAAATCATATCACATATTAAAATAAATGAAAAATAAATGGGAAATTTTTTTAATTTCTTGATATAATATGCCAAGATTTAGTTGTCATATTATCAGTAAAGATAAATCAAAAAATGAATGAATGAGTCCTAAATTAAAAAAAGTTTTTGTTTAAATCTTTCATAAACAGAGAAAAAGTAAAATAATTCCAAAATCACCCTCTACATAAACTTCAGAAGAATAGAATACTGATCAATTCCTATGCCATACAGATCAATTTGTATTTGTATATACACACAATATTCTCATAAAATATTAAAACATTAGAAATTAAATTACGAAATAGTCATGAATGTGAAAGAAATGAATTTTATATTAATAAGTCACAACAATGATAAACAGAATTAACTGCACAGAATAACAATTGTGTTGAAACTTTATACAGTAGAACCTCAGTATAACGACCACTGTGGGACGAACATCATATGGTCATTGTACTGAATTGAAAAAATAATTATAAAAAATTGAACAAAGAAATGATGCAGCATACATACACTTCTATTTATTTGTATTTCCATTACTTAACTTTTGAAAAAAATGTTTGATTGAATTGACGGCTATTTCAAGTTCATTTGGGAATTTTTCCTTATCACTGATTCCATATCCGTTAGATTTTAAAGGAAATCTTCAGAATTAAATTGTCCTTCAAAATATTGACACAAAGCATTGATTGCATTGAAGGTTTCTTTTTCATTCACTTTTTCAAAAGATTGGATAATTTCTTCTCCGTCGTCAGAATTGCAGATTTCTTCATTTTCGGTAGTATGGGCAATAAAATCGTCCTCATTTAAATTTTCTTCATATCACTGTAATGTTTCGTCTACCGCAACAAACTCATCAAAAGATAATTGAAGATCAGGAAATTTTAGGGGGCTCTCTTTGGGCAAACACAAAGAGAGAAGTACAGGTTTCTTGAAGTTACACCACAGTACAATAATTTTGAAATAGCCCACTTGCTCATGAGCTCAATAGCCCATTTGCTCTGCGGACTAAAATTGGCGGTCGCTCTAATGAAAAATAATATGCTTGAGGACATTGTAATGATTCAAAATTAACATTATTCCAATGGTAAAATAATTGGGACTTTTTAAAATGGTCGTTCTAACAAAGGGGTCATTGTATTGTGGGGTCGTTAAAAGAGGTTCTACTGTATTTGCATTGAAAAGGCAATTATGAGCTTACATGCATAGTGCACAAGCTTTCTATATACTTTTATATTGATAATTTTTCCATGTATAATTTTATATTGAAGCCCAGTGGCGTTGAGGTAGCACTTCACATTCCCATGCCGCAGGTCTGAGGTTCGATCCCCATGCTGGGCAAGGTTGACTCAGCCTTTCATCCCTTCAGTGGGTAGAGAAATTGAGGACCAAGCATGCTTGGGAACTAAACACTGGGGGGTTTCATGTAAGGCTGACCATCTAACCGGAACATATGCTTCGCGCCCCAGGACCCTTGATCTAGGAAACGGAGATTGGCACCATAGGCCCTGGTCCTCTAGGGGCTGTTGTGCCGAAGAGTTTAGTTTAGTTTAGTAATTTTATATTAATTAGAATACTGCAGTTAAAATCTTAATTGAAATATTTGTAACCTTTAGTAAATGTATGTTTCTAACATACATATTATACACATCACATTGCAAATGTTTTTAAAATTTTGCAGAAATTTCAGATAAATGCAGTATTAGTATTTGATTATTTTAAACACATGACATTTCATGGTCTGGTACTTAAAATTTTTAGGACAAACTACTAAAGGAAATTTCAAAAAGTATATTTTGTCACTGAATCATTAAGACATTTGTGTGCTATGAATTTAATTTAATAGAATGTAAATTATGATACATCATTTGCAATATATAGAGATAAAATGGATAGTGATCTTGTTGGGTATCATAAGCTCTCTTGTCTGCCAGATACAAATACTCAGTGCTAAAAATTCATTTTTATTTATCATTTCAAAATAATAAATTAAGATTTTTATAAATGATTTTTTAAAACCATTTAAAATACATCACACTTTGTTTCTTTGTTTAAGTATGTGTATTAATTATGCTACACAGAAAAAATAAATTAAAACCAAACATTTTAAGATTCCAAAACCCTATATTCCCCAGGTAAAAAGACAGGCTTTTTACCCTAATTCTCCCCTCCGTCCACTTCATATTAAGATAAGGCCTAAGTGTAACCTTGCTAGTAGCAGAATTTTGTGGACTACCCAGTAAATTTGATCTATCCTTTAAGCAGTTTTGAGACTATTTTCTTTTTAATTTAAAATTTTAAAAAATTTGAGAATTCATAAATATTTCAAAATCTAGTTTTGGAAACATTTGATGTAACCCCTTATATGACTCATTTTATGGGTATGCTAAACACTTGTAATCAAAAGTTATGAACTACATTTGGTAACTAATTGTGTTTTTAGTCCCAAAGCATCATTTTTTTTACTAGAATTGTAAAATAATGCATTTTTTAGTTTATCATTTCTTAGATTTTATATATAAACAAATAAAAGTTTTATAAGGGAAAAAAATACCAAAACTATTACAACTAATTTGTTATTCTGGTGAAACAAGAAATCTGCACATTGAAATAAAAATGGCTTGATGCATATAGGGTTTGACCACAGATCCTTGGTGGAGTATCCCTGGTGAAATAGGGTGATAAAGAGCTGAGTATGATAACCCCCCATTTTTTCTCCTCTCCTTACTTTGTCATTATATTGATTTATGTTAGTTGTAGAGGAGTTTCTTATGAAACCCTTTCATTACATAAAAAATGCACCTAATTCTCATTGGTTTTCAAATAGGTAAAATTAAATTGATTAGTTTCATTAAACAATGGTGAATATACCAAAAATTCGAAACAATTAACCTTATATTTTATCTTTTCTGTTTGAATTTCATCAATAGCTGGTTTACAGTCATTTTCCAGTAATTCATTATGGCTAATTTTTTTTTATTAATTTGGATGAATTAATTACACATAAATATGAATCTTGTTTGGTAAGTTGTTCCAGTGAATTAAATAAGGGTGTATTTCAGGGCCATAACTAGGTCCTTTAGCACAAATGGCAAAAATCTACCCTGCGCCCCTACTGCCAAATATAGTGAGAAAATATATAAACATGTTTTTATTTCTATATCATATATTCAGAATGAACTCATAAAATATTTTGTTAATTCTTAAAATGTTTCTAGTATATTAATTTTTAATTTTTCTACTATTTTTACTTAACATTTTGAATATTTTTGAATACTCTGAAGGTATTATTTTTCTGATAAATGAAATAATTTATTTGAGGAGAATATGTTGTATTTGTACATTGAATTTTCATAAAATATTAGTGAATTTTTAAATTTAAATTTAGTTTTAATAACTTTGATAAATTCAAAATATAAGACAAATGCTCAGATTTATTAAGGCATTTTAGGAGTCTTTGGTAAACATTTTATAAAAATCTATATCAAGTTTAGGCTCTAAAAGCACTTTAAAAAATAAGAAAATTCATAAAAAAATATTTCTAAACACTTTGGATTTCAAATAAAAAAATTATTTTTCAACTTCTTATTTCTACTCGGATTGAATCATCCTCTTTCGGATCCCATTTTCATCATTATTTGGCACTCCTCTGATTGAAGTGCCCATGGCAAAAGCCACCCTTGCCACATGCTAGTTAAAGCCCTGGTGTATTTATATTTTTATAAAGCACTTTTTCATGTTTCTTCACTCTTTTTCATTGATCAAAAGTAAGGTGTATTATGACTGGGGACAAAATTTCAGTCTAGGCCAATGAGGTCTAAAATTGTAACTGTATGCATTAATTGTAACAACAATTATGAGGGGCCCTCCTTTGGCTTAAAAAAAATTAAATACTATAAATTTTAAAATTGAAAAAGTACTTACCTTTTAATATAAAGTACTTACCTAAGTTAATTTTATGTATTAAGTAATAATTAAAAATTTATTTTGAAAATTAAAATTATAATCTTTTAAGGGTGAAAAGGATGTAGTTTTTTTTAACTGATATTATTATATTTTAGAGTCCTTATTGTGGGAAAAAATTTATTTAAAACTATATATTTTCACTAAAATTTCAATAACATTTATTATTAGTTTTATATCACTTATAAAATGAAATTTTTATTTCTGTTTTCAAAAAATGAGGAATTATTTTAACAATCTAGAAAAACAAAAAGTAAATAATGATTTTTTAAAGTTTCGAAATTTATTTTCCATAATTACCATTCACATAAACATATAAATCAACAAAATTTATAAGTATAATTTAATGCAATTGTACCCTGTAGTTGGATTTAATTGCACTACTATCATTTTTTTTAACAATAGTTTACAATAAGAGTAGCTATGTTATTCCCACCAAAGATCTGCTTTTGCTCATACCTGCCTTTCGGTTTTGTCTGTTACGCGAAAGGGTTGGTGCAAATGGAGCCATTAAATATCACCAAATATACAAGGGGGTAGCTGTTCTGATGGAACACCCAATATATATATACCTTATTTTAAAATATAAAATTGTTGCTTTTATCTTTCAAAATTATGAAAATCCACTCTTAGAAGTCTAATCTCTCGAGGCAATAATAACCAGCTTTCCACAAGAAGTTACGACTTCTAAATGGATATGACACCAACCAGACATATATTGTACGTAACCCTGTGAACTGTATAGGTATATTTTTGTAAAATTTTCTTTACATTTTTATATGAGAATTAATTTTTTTTAGCTTGCTTTTATTTATTTTTTGCACGTGTTAACAAAAAAAATAAAAAGAACAGACATGTTAACAGGAAGAAACACTAAGGAATTTAGGAGCAAATTTGCTCATGATATGTTCTAAAATTAATATAAATAGCTACATAAAAAGTTATATATTTAAATAAAATAACAAGCAAATATGTTATATCGTTTCTCTATGCATACTGAATGCTGCCAATAACAGCACTACGAACAAGCAAAATTTCACTGACAGAGTTGTATTGAATCTATACCCAGTTTTTGATCTACAAGCAATTTTTTTATTTGAATGTACACCCCTTCATATCCAAATCTTTAGCACAGATAACTGAGGGAGTTCCAGATAGTTGATATTCAGCTGGATACAATATAGCTACCCAATATCCATTGCCATTGTTTGGGAAAATCTACTAATCCCAAATTACCTGGGCCTGGAACTTTTGGAGGCCGATGAAACTGTTTTTTAAAATTTTTATCTTGTCAAAAAAGTTTCTTAAAAATAAACTTTATATTCCATCCCTTTGATTTTAAATGCAATTATGAAAGCACTGCCTTTCCTCACCCAATTATTCCCCAACTTGTCAGTGTTTTATGCATACAGGGTTCAGTTATTGTGTAATGGTCCCCAACCCTCAGGTTACAAACCAGTACCAGTCTGTGGATCAAACAGTACCAAGCTACTCAAGGAACATTAAACTATTTCCATTTTATTTACTGAGATGTATTTCTCAACAGTTTGTGCAACTTTGTTATGGTTGTGATAATTAATACCTTTGTAGAAGAAATGTTGTAAGTAATCTATTTAGTTTATTGTTTATTAAGCATTTCAAGATAATGAATTAAAATTAGTCATAAAATTGAAATATAAATCTTAAATATAAATACAATCTAAAATATAAATAATTAACATTCCTCCTTCTTCAGTGGACTGTGATAAAATTATCAAACATTGACAGATACAAGTCAATAAAAAGGTTGGGAAGCCCTATTGTAATATATGGCCTCATTAAACTCTTTTATTCTTCCTTTATAAAATTAGTTTCTTATGTAATGCAGGCATATCCATATTTTTAAAGTTCAAATGATAAAAATATTATGATTTTTTATCATATTTAAACTTAATAGAATGTTTACCTTTTAATGATTCTGTAGATTAGTAAAAGGTAAAAATAAAAGTTGCTATATATGAATGTGTATATATATTATCTATGTTTAATTATAGTAGAGACATGATAGAAGCACAGTGGCATTGGGGTAGCGATTTGCAATATCACAACACAGGTTCAAAGTTCAATCCCTGGGCTTGGCAGACTCAATCTTTCATCTCTTCACTGGGTAGATAAATTGAGGGGCAAGCTTGCTTGGGAACTTACCACTGGGGACTCCAGATAAGGTTCACCACTTAACCGGGATATATACTTCATACCCCAGGGCTCTTGGTCTCGAAAATAGAGATTGGGGAGCACCAAGTAGTTTAAGAGACATGATAATTCATTACATTACGAAGAAGCGGAGGAGTATTGGTGCATCGATCCATACTTCTTCTGCAAGATTCCTATTGGTTACCAGCTGAGTAAATACAATTATATATATTTATATATACATATATAAAATTGGACCTGATCATTCATCCAGTTGCTACTGTACAAAGATATTTATACTTGTTAGACAAACTTTGAATTACTATATAAATTTATATTAACATTTAAAAATTTAACATTTCAGTATTTTAAATCCATTACATTCCTGTATATAAGCAATTACAAAAGATTAATTTTGGCATATGGAAGAAAGGATGGGGCCCCACCACTAAAATCAGTACCACACCTATTTTTGTTAGCAATGGTCAAGCAGATATTTATTTCCTTTCCTGATATATAATATATATAGGAAGATTATTATAGTTCTGAAAGAATATTTTTTATGTTAAAAATTTCTCTTTCAGAACTATATTTTGATGTAATAAATGAGTTTCTCTTAATTCTTAGATTGTATTATCAAAGTATATGCATCATTATTGTTTGCATATATTACGTACATAAATGGCTGCAATAACTATTTATAACAAACTTTTCGGCTAATTCACTCGTCCCGTATATATATATATATATATATATATATATAGTCATCTAAAAGATAAAACAAATATGTATCCCACGTATCTGAAACATTAAAATATCTATAATGTCATCAAAGAGCTTCTTCACATTTTAAAACGTTCATGAAGTAACTACCTGGAAGGCACTGTATAGTTTGACGGGCAGCATCTTCATTTATATCAGCCGCTATGACTATTGCTCCTTCTTTGGCAAATATTGAGGTTACGGCTCTACCAATACCGCTTCCACCTCCTGTTATTAATGCAACTCTACCTAGCAATAAATTACTACTCATCTTTAGTTTTCTTAAAATTTAGACCTCAAACTTATTCAAATGTATGCCCTTAGATTTCTCTTTAAATGGCTAATAGATAAGATATCACTGTGATGCCGTAAGGAATCAAAACAAGCTTATCTCTGTGATTCGGCAACTACGTGAATAATCACACTAAAAAAACTCCATGGATCTTAATGTACTGAATTCAGCAATTATTTTCCCTCGCCGATTAGATCGCTATTTTAATTCCCATGTTTGGGGGTAAGTATAGTTAAAGCAGATGAAAACAGCGAAAGTTTTTTATCAATCGGGGAGTAATCGCTAATAAAAGTTGACCATTTAATTTGGAAGTATCATATTAAAATATCTCCGCCATCAACTGCTTTCAAGTAAGAAGTAATGAGTTTTAAAACTTTTCTCGATACCCTGTTTGTTCAGGATGGTAGGTCAACTGGACTTCCTGGGCTGAGCCCTCTAATCCAGAGATTTCTAACAGTAAGCAGAAAATGACAACGAGCAGAAAATAAAACAACTAAAAGAGAAAAGAGGGGATAGAGAGGTAGATTCGTGAATTCAAGATACAAAACTAAAGAGTAGAAAATTTAGGCATAGAAACAAAACACATATTTTTGAGGCCAGGAACATCCGTACAAGTATCCGTGAATTTAACATGATGTTTGATTCATAATATTGTAAAAATGATATAGTTTAAAAAACTTTTAAATATTTACGGAAGTTTGGTTTGGAGCGCCATGACACAGTGGGATTCAAACCCATGAACATCCACACCGAAGATCAGCAATCTGACCATTCGGCATTTACGGAAGTAGTAGTTAGTGGACCATAGCACCCGATAGGATGCTGTGGTCCACTGACGATGATATTTAAAGTCTTACTGTTTGTCTCTGCACAGTCTATACATCTTGTGGAGTTTTCTTTTCTTTCTGGTTCCCCCTATTTTTGCAAACGTTACTTTTTTTACAGCGTTCAAGTTGTCACATCTAAAAATATGTCCAAGCCATCTGATAGATAGGATTTGATGACTCGGACAATATTAGATTTACATTTCCTATAAATTTCATGGTTAAACAAGATTCTTCATTTATCATTTTTGTTCATATTTGACCAAATATTTTTCGGAGCATATTTCTTTCATCTAGATTAAAAATCTGCCTTCATCTGTTTTAGTTAATGACCAGCACTCAATACCATATAATATGTTGAGTCTGATTATAGTTGTATAAAGATTTATTTTTGTCTTGATATTTAAGAGTTTAGACTTTAATAATTTTATAAACCATGATAGCATCTATAATCTTTGAATAATCTATAGTTGATTTTAAGTTTGACATTATTATCTTTAGAAATGATAATACGGAAGTATATAAACTGGTCTACACTCTCAAATGATTAAGAATTTACTTGTAGAGGAATAGAATTAAGTGCTTTGTTTGGTACGGCCATAAATTTTGTATAATCTCGATTATGGTTAAAACGATGTCTTTGGCTGCAGAGTCTAGAGAAATAAAACTCCACAACTGCCTGTCTTCTTCTGCTAATAATATAAATATCATCAGCAACAGCTAGTATCTGTATAGATCTCTGAAAAATGGTGCCTCTAATTAAAATTCCAACATATCTAATAACTTTCTCAAGGGAGATATTAAAGAACTTGAAAGCAAAGGAATCAGCTTGCCTCAATTGTTTTTCAGTGTAAAATGCCTTTGATAAATCAGACATAATTTTAACTATGCAATTTACTGTCTTTAAAGCCACTTTAGAGAGTGTAACCAATTTTACGTGAAATCCATCTTCTAGCATTGCTTCAAATAGTTGTTCACGGTATATGATATCAAAGGCAGCCTTAAATTCAATATAAAGGTCAAAGTTGTCGATATATTGTACTCAGTAGTTTTTTTCAAGATTTGTCCAATGAATTTAATATTTCCTGCTTGAAATCCACATTTGATACTTACTGTTGGATGTCACGAAAAAATACTTCTGTTTGGTAAACACTAGTTTATTTTAATGCACATTTATTGTAATTTTGACTGCTACAGTTTAGGACACCATCAACATCAGTGCCACATCAGTGTCACTTCTCACACACAGAGAATTTCTTTTTCTTTCTTGTGAATCATGATAAAAACGCCACCTATCGGCTTGAACCTAACATTCTTCCCACCTTGAAACCTCAGGGTTTCAAGTGATTACAAATGTTCCACAACATACACAATATTATAAACTTTTACACAAACTAGTAAAAAACGCACAATATACATAATTATCAATATATTCAAGAAATAACAAATCAAAACTTATAAATCATAAAATTAAACATTACAATTATGTTCCATAGGCAATACATAACTTTTAGAAATGGCTATTTCATAGGTATTAGACTGTGTTTTAGTTTTAACTACAGGAATTTTCTTATCATTACCAAAATAAATATTAACTATCCTACCTGCAGCCCATTTATGATAAGGCAAATTATCTTCTATTAACAAAACCAAATCTCCAATTTTAACATTACTTTTTTCAAACATCCATTTAGATCTCTGTTAAATAATTACGATGCAAAAATTCCACATAAATTGTACAAGTCTAGTACTTTTTTGCCATCTCTTGAAATGACTCTCCTTTAAATTTGTCAAATCAAGCGCATTTAAGGAAGTTAAAGAGCTATTTACTAAAAAGTGTGCAGGAATCAGAACCCTTAAAATCGTCTTCGTTAGCTGACAGAGGACAAAGTGGTCTAGAATTCAGAATCCCCTGAATTTTCACAATTAACGTCAAAAACTCTTCATAATGTTAAGTTTATTCCTTTAACAACCTTTTTTAGATGATATAACTGCCTCCCTAAACCACCAAAGTGTGAGGATCTTGGTGGAATAAATTTCCACTCAATACCTTCTACAGCTAAATAGTCTGCCAGCTTTTCATCTGGTTTTTTTTAACCATTTCATGATTTTTTTTAAAATTTCTTTATCAGCTTCTACACAATGTTTAGCATTGTCTGAAAACAATTTTGCACACTTACCTCGACGAGCCATGAATTATTTTAATGTCCCTATAAAGAAATCAGAAATGAAATCTGAAACAATTTCAATATGAACAACTTTTAAACAAAAATATACAAAAATACAAATATAAATTTTCTGTAAAGCACCCCTACGCTAAGCCTTATTGTTAATAAGAAACGACCCACAGAAATCGACCCGAGTAAAATTGAATGCATAATTTGGCGTAACTCTTTCCTTGGTCAAATTGCCCATGATTTGACAATAGGTTGGGCTTCGAAACAAATCATACATCGATGAACAATTTTTCTGCAGCTATTAAGTCCATTCAGATGCCAAAATTTTTCTCTAAGAAGATATAGTAAAGAAGAAGCACCAACATGTAAATATTTTTAATGAAAATGTTCTATTATAATAAGAGATGACCTGTAGCCTTATGCCAAAATCATCTGAGGTTTCTTATTAAAACTAAAATTACTGTTACTCAACCGTCTTCCCCCACGAGTAACAATTTCTTAAAATCCAAGAAAGGATTCAAAGATTTTAATTTACTACTTGGAGGCACACAGTGGTGTTTTTGGAGGGTACTGATGTCTTTCGCAAACTCTTAGGTTTGGACAATTTTAATTAAAACTGTCTCTGCATCGTTCAACTCCTCAGCATTCAGTGGATCTGTTTTCCTTACTGCACCTTTTCGGTTCTTGACAAACCTGATAACATAACTTAAAACATGAACCATTTTACTATAATTCTTACTTATTTCTAATAGCCTCTCTAAAAAACTAGGATTTTTACAAACAGAAAGGTTAATCATGGGATTCTTATTCAGTTCTGAGTTCTTTTCATCTCAAGAAGATATTCACCCTCTGAGACACCAGAATCGTCACTGAAGTTTGACCAGTTACTCAATGAAAGAAAAGACGGTCCATTCACCAAATATCCAATTGCTGGATCTTTAAAGGAAAAACACCTCATGAGATCAAATCTGCAGGATTCTCAACAATATTCACGTAGTGCCACTGGAAGTCCTAAGTATACTCTTGAATTCTAGTGACTCGATTTGGAACAAAAGCTTTCAGCTATATAGGTGGAGTTTTGATCGAAGCAAGCACAACGGTTGAGTCCGAGTACAAATGTATTCTATGAATGCCAAGTTGCAAGGATGACAGAACTTTAACGATTAGCCTTGAAAGTAGATCAGCTGCACACAGCTCCAAAAGTGGAATACTTACTTCTTTGATGGGAACCACTCGAGATTTGCTGCATAAGAGTGACGCCTTAATCTCACCAGAAGTTGACAAAGACCTAATGTAGACAGCACAACCGTATGCATCTTTTGAAGCATCTCCGAAGCCTGTCAGATCTATTTTTAATTCTTTAGAACATAAAACATGACTTTCTAGATTTAATTTTTTCAGTTGACTCAGTTCAGAATTAAATTTTCCCCACTCTTTATTTAAGTGTAAAGGAACTTCATGGTCCCAATCCATTCTCAAATTCCACAATTTCGGCAAGAAAATCTTAGCTGTGATTATCAAGGTTCCTAAGAGGCCTAAAGGGTCAAATAATCTGAATATGTCCGATAGCATTGTTCTTTTTGTTGCAGGACTCACAACTTGTTGAACACTAAAACTAAATGTATCTTTTCAGGATTAAATTGTAATCCCAAAGTTTTTAATGTTGCTGAGTTAGGGTTATCGAAATTGTATTCTCGGTGTGACGTTGGAACCTTTTTTTTTTAAACAAAACAGAAGTATTTGAGTTTAACTTGTGAAGATCCATACCAGCTGATTTTACAAAATGATCTTGTAATTCACTGCAGAAGATAAATCCTCGGTACTATCTACTTTGGCTGCGGTTTCCAATCGAATATTAGATAAAGCTGCGGTAATTTCGGTCAAAATTTTAGAGGTTACTCCCTCACCGATCAAAAATTTTGCAATTTTTCCCGTCAGTGAAAAGTATACCGAGGAAAAAAATTCAGGAATTAGAAAAATTGCATAAACGAATTGGTCGTCTTTCAATATCTCGCCGTCGATTCCCATTTCGTAGAAATCAATACAGGTCTCGACAGAGAAATCATTTTAAAAACAGAAGTCCTTTATGCTGGTATCATTGGCGGTTTGGAAACAAATGTAGAAAGAACAAATGCACTAAATCATGCTCATGGAAGGGAAAGAAAAATATAGAGGCGACTTATTATTTGCCTAGTTTCAGTTCGCCTGTTTATTCGAGACCGGAGAAGTAACATGTGATTCCTGGTCGATACTGGCTCTGACGTTTCTTTAATTCATGCTAATAATTATCAAAAACGTAATTCAACCCAACAAACCCTTTTTGCTGTAAACTCTTCATCAATAAATATTTATGAATAAAAAACTCTCTAGTTAGACTTAAATTTAAGGAGACAATTTACTTGGACTTCTTTAATAGCTAATGTTGGTACACCAATTCTTGGAGCAGATTTTGTCCATTATTTTAAATTGATACCAGATCTTCGTCATAAATGTCTACTAGATTTGAAAACAAAATTTTTTATCTATGGGTAGTATAAAGCCTGCAGAATTGCATTCTGTTAAAACTATTTATACTGATACAATTTATTATGAACTGCTCATTATATAATAACAAAAGGCCTTCCGATGGTAGCAAAACCTCGAAGATTAACTCCTGATCATTTAGCAATAGCTAACTCCGAATTACAGAATATGATGCAACTAAGGCATTTGAGACCTACCCGAAGCAATTATGCTTCGTCCCTCCGTATGGTATCTAAAAGGGAACATTACAATGGAGACCAGTGGGTGAGTACCGTACTTTGAATGCTCAAACAATCAAAGACAAATAACCAATTCTTTGCATAACCGATTTTGTTGCTAAATTGTACGGCGCGAAAATTTTTAGTCATAAAGATCTCATTAAGGCATTCCAACAAATGCCCATTCATCCCGATAATGTACATAAGACAAGCAATTTGTGCACCATTCCGAGTATATGAAAGTACGCGCATACAATGCGTCCTCAAAGTTTTAACAATTCATAGAGGAAATTACTCGCGATTTGCCAGGCATATACATTTTCGTTGACGATCTAGATCCAGAGGAAAATTACAACCACTTTAAAAGCCCTGCTTTAAAAATTACAAGAATGTGGTCTTTCTATTAACGTTTTAAAATGCACTTTAGGGGTTCTTATATTCACTTTTTAGGTTTTAATCTTTCTGAAAAAAGGAATACAACGGTTTTCTGACAAAGTAAAATGCATTTTAGATTTTCCTAAACCAACAACTTTAACATAACTTCGTCGATTTTTAGGAATGTTTAATTTTATAGATGTTTTGTCCTGTAACGGCGTGATATAGCGGTGTATCGTAAAAGAACTTTGCTTTGAAAGGTGGACTTGTGTGGATACAAAAGAATTGTTTTCTACGGCACCATGAAGTCTACACGGCCGCGCACTATAGTGAAGGAACAATACGCCAGACTGGACGGTACCTTTTCTGTCAGCTAAAAAGATGATCGCGGAACGACAAAGGGTTTGCCGCTTCTCAGATGTTGCCGCTAATGCAATCTTAGCTTTACGGCTGATAATGGTTTAACTCGGACCAATGCAGTTGGTCGAAGATGAGGTCATCGCTAAGTGACCCAATAATAAAATTGTGGGTGAGGCCGTCTCTTGGAGGCCCCTCCCCTAGAAAGAGACGGAGAGATTTTTTTTGGAAAGAAGTTAGTTAGCAAGCAATCAGCTAATTCGGAGGTCGCCTTGACCTGTCTCTCTACCGGAGAGTTTTATTTGCTATAATCCCACCTTGGGATCTTTTCTTGAGTAGCCCGCATCGGCTAACTCGTAGGTCGCCTTGACCTGTCTCTCTACCGGAGAGTTTTATTTGCTATAATCCCATCTTGGGATCTTTTCTTGAGTAGCCCGCATCGGCTAACCCGAAGGTCGTCTCGACCAGTCTCTCCATCGGAGAGTTTTTATTAGCGAAATCCCGTCTTGGGATAAATCTCTTGTGAGATTGAAGTGATACCCTGTGCTTGGGTTCTTCATATACTATTATAATCCTCTTCAGGATTGTTGCTGTTCTTCAGAACTGTGCTAGAGTTTTTAAGTGTGTTTCAGAGATATAGTGAGAAAGCTACGAATTGTGTCTTCCGTCTATGCTACCATATTTCGGCAGAGTCTGAATTAGTTTAGGTACCCGTCTCTACTCAGGCCTACGTGTACTCATCATTTCCTGTGATCAGATTGTTTTATTTTATACTTGTGAAATAATGTATATAGCTGATGTGTAAATAAACCAATTAGTCTAGTACATCGGATTCTTCCTTGTGTCTCCTGAAACAGGGACCGGATACGTTACAGTCCCTATGGCTGCACACATCCTTGCTCTCCTCGTACATTTTTAGAAGGGCGAGCAAACAAAATGAAATCTTGTTCCAATGTCCGTTTCCCATAATCAATCAATATGAAGCGAAATCCAAGAAAACGCCTTCACTGTGCTGAAAACGACATTGCTAAGGCAGCCCTCGTAAGACATTCTATACCTGGAACTCGGTTGTGTATTTGTTTCCGATGTCGCTATTGTCGGTACTCTTATGCAACTCTCAGGAGGGAAGTGGGAACCAATCGCTTTTTTCTCGATGAAACTAAATCAAAGTCAACAGAAAATGGCAGCATATGACCGAGAATTTTTCTGTATTTATTCCGCACTAAGGAAATTTAAACACATGTTAGAGGGTAGGAATTTTGAAATTTATACAGACCCCAAACCCTTAGTTTATGCTTTTAAATAAAATCCAAATAAATGTTCACCCCGACATTTACGACACTTAGATTTAATCTCTCGCAGTATACGGATATCACACATGTGCATGGTCCTAAAAATGTAGTAGCAGATACACTGTCTAGCTTCGAGACCGATACTATTATGAAGCGCCAATTTTATATTTTAAAGAATTTTGCAAACGCACAGAAAAAAGATCTAGAGATACAAGAATTTCTTCAATCCAGTACTCCATCCATCAGATTGGAACTTAAACCATACCAGACTTCAGACTGCAATTTGTGGTGAGACGTTTCCACGGGCATTCCTCGCTCTTTTGTCCCACATTTATTTCGTAGACTGACATTACAGAACCTGAATAATCTTTCCCATCCACGTGTAACAACTACAACAAAACTTCTTTGTTCCAGTCAAATAAAGACTTGGGACCAATCATTCTGTTAGGTCTGTGTACTGCAATAAAAAATGATATTCAAGTCAGTAGTGCTAAATTCTGGTGTATAGCACTACACCTAGGCTTCCTGCAGATCTATTTACGGCTGATAATTGTAAAACAATTTCTGATCTTATGTATGTGTCACAGCTTGTGAATCAATGAGGACACTTTCTCTTCTTAACCCTATCAGTCACGGCCATACTAATGTTTATGTGCACCCTTATCTACAATCTCTCACGTATTTTTATGCGTAGATAATGTTCGGTCACCATTAACTGTTCCATACACTTGAACTTATGCTGTAACTGAACGAAATGACAAAACATTCGTAATTAAAATTAAGTCAGTTTACAGTATCTCTAGATAGGTTGAAACAAGCATTTTATTTATCACAAACTCTTATTATCACAATCTTATTCTCAAAGTCAGATTTCCAACAAGAGCAGGAATACATCCTAGTCTTTTTGTGATGTGTGGCTGTTGTTAAATCCCAAAGGTTTTTGAAACTTTTTCTGTAACTTATCGGTGCTAAAAATTTGCCTTCATATCTAAATTAAATTTAAATGTCTCCACCCAGTATATTTTTATTATGTATTTTGCATTTACTTTTATGTCAATTATGCTATAAAATAAATCATTGAAATCGTAGATTTGTATTTTAAATTTGTGTAATTTATTTTTATCTATTTTATAAATAATGGATTAAATAAAGTTTTTTGTAATTACAAAATATTTAAGAATATTTAAAAAAATACAAAATATTTAAGAATTTATTTTCTATAAATTCTTAAATATTTTTTTCATAATGGAAAGAAAACGCTTTCACAATATTTACAGGTTTTAAAATCTTTTATTATAGATCTAAACTATGTAGTTTTATTATCATTATTTTATGGAAGTTTGGTATAGCAATCATACATGTTAAATTTGTTTTAATTAACCTTAAATTTTACATTTTTTAATATTCAATAGCATGATTCGTTAATTATTGAGACTCATAATGCTCTTAATTTCTATGGCAACTGTATTAGCAAACTAATTTTAAAATTATGAAAATGGAGTGTTGTAAAATGCAATACATTTGCTTAATGAAGAATTTGCACATGTTGGGGAATCGAACAACTTAGTATTTTCCTGATAATTCCAGACTCGTAGAATCCAGAAATGTTCTCAAAAATGTAAAAAACTTGGTCCATCATTTTAAAATTAATTTTAAAGTTAAGCGAAAATTACGTGACATCAAAACGCTCTTTGGTTGTGACGTCATAGTTCATGATATCCAATATTTTCTTATTACTTGTAAGCGCGCACTATTTTCAGATTTTGTTTTTGCAAGTTCTTGAAATTTTCTAGCTATCAAAATTTATTTTTATTTAAACCTGAAGGTTTATTTTATCGATCTCGTTAGCTTAATTATCTCAATTTGTTATAAATATCTATCCTACCTGGATTTACCAAAGGACCAGAGTTTCAGAGTTTACCAATCATTGTAGGCCATATTCAAAACATGTTTCAAAAATGGTATTAAAGATGAAATAACCTATCAGATTTTAATAAAACAGAAAAATCAGCATTACATACTATAAGAATAACAATTAATACTTATGTATACTGTTAGCTACAACATTGCTATTGGAGCAATATTATCTTTGGCACCCAGTTATCATAAGTAATTTGGCTGATTTTACAAAAATATGCGAGAAAAAAAATTAACATCTTTAAAAGGCTTTACTTAATTATTTATACTTTTTAAAATATTGATACAATTTTATTATCTTTTAATATTAATATTAAATAAAAAATGTATACAGTTTCTGAAATTAAATTTACATTTTTTAATCACTATTAAGTATTTTAAATCTAAAAATTTAATTTAATTCTTAAGTATTTTAAATTTGATGAAAAGAAATTTAAAATCTTTAAAAATCTCTACTTAATTATTTATACTTTTTTAAATAGCAATACAATTTTATTGTCTTTAATATTAATGTTAAATTAAAAAATGTATAACATTTCAGAAATTAAATTTAATTTTGAAAGTAATATCATTATTAAGTATTTTAAAAATATTATAATTTTTTTTCAAATTAGTCACCAATTTAATTGAAAAATATCACTGTGAATTGATACACTTAAGAAAGTATGCATCCCTGAAGAAAATATTTATACTTGTATTCTTGAAAATATATAACCTTCCCCTCCCTCGAGTTATTTATTAGATAATTATATGGTTTAAATATTTATATGTTTTATGACATTCATATGCTTTATCAAACATTTATTGTAGTTGAACTCTGTGATAATACTCGAAAATCAGCAGTTTTAAAAGTTAAATAGCACTGGTTAATCAACAGTCCATTTAAATGTATAGATGTATTTTTACTTACCAAAAAATAGTCTTTACAAACCCATAGAGATGATTTATATGATAATTTGGGGCTGAATTTCTCATCCATTTTCATCGCAAAAAAATATAGAACGCTAAAAAATATCTTCTCATTGCAATTAGTTGTTGTATTTTTACAGAGTAGCACAATACAATATTTAGAATATAAATTTTTAATGTCAGACATAGTAAAAAATTTTCTATTTTATGCAATACTTTACACAGAAACAAATTTAAAAGTCGGCTTTTAACATGTAAACAACATAAGCAGTCGATGTTTTCATGAACTGTGACGTCACACACTCATCAGAGGAAAAGTATCGTTTCTGAGAGTCGTTACAGAGTCTGCTATAAAACCAATTAGAAATCCCTAATTAGGCCCCCAAATAAAATAAAGCTAGGTACTGTCCTGCTTACTTTTTTTTGTCTTCTATTGTTTAAAATTAAAATTAGAAAACGTGAAAATTCCTCATTGTGGAGAAATCTAGGCAAAGCTATTCAGTTCTTAATCACCTAATTATGAATAATGAAAATTAATATTTATAGTCGTTCACAGGGTTGGCATGATTTAAATCAGTGGATTTAAATCAATTGATTTTTTTAAAAAAATCATTGATTTAAATCATTTTTTTTTTCATTTCTTTTAAAACCTATATTCCAAAGACAGGAATCAGTCAAAATTCAAAAAGAATACTGTTCTCTTGCTGAATGCATGTGTCAGTGGAAAATTTTGGGAAAAAAATTGGAAAAAGTGTTAAAGATGGAATAAATAAATATAAAGCAAGATACAAACAAGTAATTAATGCATGCCATTTTGCAGGAGCTTTATTAGCTGGAATAGAAAGTCAGTTTTCTTTTGGAATTGTTCATTCTAGTCTTCGTAACAAATTAGGAGTAGATAAAGCTTCGAAACTAGTGTTTATATTAAAACAGTTAAATCCATAATTTGTTACTAAAAAAATATGGAAATAAATGTGATTTTTTGTTTATTTTTTTAGTTTGCGTTAAATGAATATTTCATTTGTTCTTTAAATTTACATTTTATTTAGTTTGCACTATCTAATTACAAAATAATAGAAAGTGTTTAAATTAAAATTTATGTTTAATTTTAGGTAATCAGTGTGTAGAATATACTAGATAGATAAGACGTTACTCATTATAATAAACTATTTCCTGCATATTACAAAAAATATATAAGAAAACAATAATTAAAATTCAGAAAAAAATCAAATAAATCTGATTTGAATAAAAAAAAATCTGATTTAAATCAAATAAATCTGATTTTTTTCCAACCTTGGTCGTTCAACACTCTGTCACAAGCAAATAATTAACTTGAAATCAAAACTGCTCATTAAATTTTTATGAGGATTGAATGCGTGTAAAGGTAAGGTAGTTAATATGCCTCTCGAATGCCTAGTTGGACAAACACAAGCTGGAGGTGATGAAGTATATTAGGATCCATAATCTCCCAAGAACAATGCCCAATGTCTGTGCACTATGTGAACAACATTGCAGACTAAGTACGTATTAATGTTAGTTTTTTCTGGCATTAGTGATGGCCTTTACCAACAGGATGATGTACCATGTCAAAAGGGTGGAACTATCAGGAGTGATTAAAGGTACATTCTAGCAACTTTCAAGTTATGTCTTGGCTTCTAAATTCACCAGAACTAATTCAGCAGAACATTAGTGAGTCCACCAGGAAAACTCAATTCATGTTGCCACTCACCACTTTGCAATATATAGGAATGTAAGACCACTATTAGATTTTGAAAGTGAACTGAACAATAAGATTTCCCTTAACTACAGTACAGAATAATTTGGTTTTGAATGAGGAATCTCGTCATCATTAGATAAATTCTTAAATTTAAAACTGTTTCTTTAACTAAAATTTCCTTTTAATAATACACACAGGTTGGTTAGTTTAGGCCATGGTCGCTAATATTTTTCTATGTAAGGGATAATGAGACTTGAACCTACTGCTTGAAGCTTATTCTGAATGGATAGAATGACTATGCCAGCTGTGGGACTCAAACTTCAGTATTGAAGAGCAGGAAATGCAAACTAAACATATTACATTTAGATAACTTTCAAAATGTATGCATATTTAAATTATCAAGTGGGACAATTTTATTGAATAAAAAATTAAAAATCAGAGTTATATATTCAAATGCAAAAATTCTTAAATGTTTAAAATTAAAATTGGTAGGATTCAAAACATAAGAAATATACTTTTGTAAAACAATTCATGTTGGTATATAAAAAGTTGTGGATTCACTGATTTGCTACTTATATAAATCAAAATCGTACTGCTTAAGACAATATATTAAGTAACTGACATTTTACTACACACAATAAACTAAGAAAATTCTACAATACCAAATAATTGACTTAAATTCTTGTATATTTTATGAAAAATTAGTCTCAGCAATTAGATGTATAAATTAGGAATGAAGCAGATATCCAGTCTGTATGTTGTATTCAGTTGAATTTCAGTTATCTAGTACCCTGTCAAATATTGAGCTATTGATTCAGTTATCAAATCAGGTATCCAGATATGGAAATTTTTTTCTCTTAAAACTGAATCTTTAAAATTTAATGAAATTTCAGTTTTTGAAAACTTTTATTCAAAAACATAATTAGCTGCAGGATGTTTGAAAAATAGAAAAAACTTACAGTATAGCATCGTGGTTGAAAAAAAATAAAATCTGCCATAGTGAGGGCACAGATAAACCTTCTCTTAACAGGGAGAGGGGGAAGAGAGGAGTATAAGGTCAGAGAGTCTGTCTCACCTTTTCTAAGAATGTGTGATTTTGGAATCATGAAATGAAACAGAACTGATGAAGTCTTTCATTAATAAATTTCTGTCATTGAAAGTAGGATGGTCTTTAAAAAGGCTGCCTAGCTATAATAACAATAGGCTACTCTCTGATAATTTCTTGTATTCATTCAGAAACAAATTTTACCTACCGGCAACTTTCAGAAAAGTCATTTAATTCAAATAGAAATAGAAGTGACTACTAAAGTGAAAGCAAAAAACATGAATCTTTTAATATTTAATCATTCTGTTCTGCTTTATTAACATGTATGCATATATATATATATATATATATATATAAACATTCTTTATAAAATCAATTTTGATGTATAAGTTTTTTATAAATTGATTCATAAAATATTTTGTAATACATTATTTTGGAACTAGAAAATCAATTGTCATGGTATAATAGATACAAATTGCCCTTTCATGAGAGATTTCCTATCAAGCTTGACATGTTTAAACCGATATACAAAAGAAATGTATTTATAAATTCATTACCAACCCCAAATTCACTACCTAAATACCAATATTAAAATATTTGATATTTTTAACATATAAATTATCCACCAAGCAGCAGTTCATTAATTATATATATGAAAACCGAGAATCAATTTTTATCATTGCACTAAATAAAGAATGTTAAATTTCTTGCATTTAAAATTCATTAACAACCCCAGATTAAATCCTGTCTTTAATAACTAAAGTTGAAAATTCGCGCTTTATATTATTACGCTTTAAGTTATGAAAACCATAAAAGCGAAAACATTAAATCAATTTTTTATTATTTGATTTATACTAGATATTATTGAATTAACACATTTTTAGAACTGGGATCACCCAGAACTGTTACCGGATCAGATATCTGGGTTATTATATTAGTAATGAAATGTAAAGAAAGAATAAAACATAACACAAAAGATACACAAAGCATTACAAAGTTTTTGCACTAGATCAATGGCATCAAATATATAGCAAAAAATATTAATACCAGATATCCCTATCTCTCAAACTGATATCAGGAACAAAAACTTCTGGATACCCATATCTGACAGAAAAGGGAGCTCAAGGTATCTAATATATCCGAAAATCAGTATCTGTGTTACCCCTAGTTTAAATAAAATTTAAAAATATTCAGTTAAATATTTCAATTAGAAGTAAAGTCTATATTTATTGTTATTCATTAACATAACAAAAATATTTTAACAATTTACAGTCTACTGTGCTATTCATGAGTTCAGTGAAAAATATTACATCACGTAACCTTTATCACAGAAAGAACTACAATAGATTTTTGCTCACAAGGATGGAGAAAGTATCTAATCTGTCAAGGTTGGGTTTGGAGTGCTATGGTCTACTTTTTGCAACACGAGGCTAATGAGACTGGGACTTACAGCTTAAAGCCGATTCAGAATGGTTACAAACATCCATGCCACAGTGGGATTCAAACCCATGAACTCTGATTCCGAAGGCCTGCACCAATATATGAAGGATTTAGAGAAAATGTGTTTTCCAATTTCGTGTATCTGAGCAGATGAAATATTGACAAAGTAGATTATGAATAATTTAACTTTTCTCTTGTAAAAAATTCACAATACACTGTACAAAATAACTCAATTTAAGCCTAAACTAAAAAATTGCACAATATTACCCCTTGAATTCTTAGAACATTTTCAACTGTTTTTAATATATTAACACATTATATGCAGGCTTGGCGAATGCAGTAATACGCTCGTAGTGGGAGAATCAAATTACAACCATATGTGCAAAACCAAGAAAAAATAGTGGTGATCTCCCTTTCCCATCGATAACATACACTCTGCGCAAAAGGGAGATTACTCACTCCCGCAGATAACGATTGGCACGCCAAGTGGGTAATCGCCTGTTCCCGCATGTAATGTGTTAAAATGATAGTAGGGTCATTTTACAGAAAACCTGCAATTTAAGTACATAAATTTTCAAATTTAAATAAATTCTTTAAAAAATCTGAAGGATACCTTATGAAGTATATATATTCAGGTCATGCAACATAAATCAAATCTATTTAGATTTTGTTAAAAAAAAAAAAAAAAAAAAAAAAAAAAAAAAAAAAAAAAAATTAATTTAAGTTTCCTGGAGCCATGACATGTCCACACAAGTGATGTCTATGAATATATAAAATTTATAATGAAAAAAAAAACAATGAATTTGTGCAAGAATATTTTATTATTTGATAACCAGACCATAATTATTGATATATAGCAGTACAATAAAAAGAAAATGTAAATAAAAGTAAACAATAATAGCAAAGGAAGTTTTGCAACAGATTGAGTTAATAGAAATTAATGCCAAGTTTTCCCATGAAGTTAACTTATCTTCAAATATGAAAGAATCTTTTATTCTTTTACCATGTAATCTGATGTACTTTCATTAATATTTGTTTTTGCTAAAATGTCACCAATTTCCCTCATTTCTGTATCAGTATCTTTATCAATACCAATCATTTTGGTGCCAGGGCAGCTTGATTTTATCAGAGAAACAAATTCATTTTATCTAGTTATATCATGATCTTGTGCAATAATGTTACTTACTAATTTCTAGGTCTAATAGGTACTTAATTTTGAAATCCGAGTTCATAAATTGAATAAAATGATGTTATATAATACAAAGTTTAAAATACTAAGAATTGTGCTTTTTGGGAAACAATTATTTAAAAGATTTTTAATTACAATAATGACAATTGGCAATATAATACAATAATCCTATAGCAGAACAAAACAAAAACAATCCAGTTTCCAAAATATTGACTATATTTCGGTTTTGAGATTTCTAAAAAAAAAAAAAAAATGATATTGAGTAATGTTTATTAAAATGTTTAATTGAGTAATGCTAAATACTTTTAATTTAATTTAAAAAGTAAACAACTAAATGTTTTAAGATTGAAAAAACATGCAATGAATTACCCATTTATTATTGGTCTAAAATTTATTTTTCTCAATCATCAAGATTAAAGAAAACAAATGTCAATGCTTCAATAAACAAGTAAAGTCCCTAAATATAAAAAAAATGCTTCTTTTCACAGTTTCTTTCTAAGCCCAATGCAGAAGATGAAAAGAACAGTAAATTTCAATAATTTTCAGTATTCTAGAGAAATACTCTCACCTTAAATATATTGCTAATTAATTTCTAAGCTTTATTGATTATATATATATATTAACGTAACATCTAATACAATAAATAATATTAAATTAAAACTAATTTCCTCAGTGCAGTAGCCCCTTGGGGGCCAGGAACTACGGTACCAATCTCAGTTTCCAAGTCCAAGAGCCTGGGGACAAAACATATGTTCCCATTAGGTGGTCAACCTTATGAGAACCCCTCCCCCCATGTTTTAGTTCCTAAACATGCTTGGTCCTCAGTTTATCTACGCACTGAAGGGAAGAAAGACTGTGACAACCTTGTCCAGCCTGTGGATTGAACCTTGAACCAGAAGCATACGAGTGCAAAATGCTACCCTTACAATACTGGCTTCAATAAATATTATCAACATATTATCTGATAATCTACCTGAAATAATGTTTTCGTTCATTAAGATACTAAAACACTAAAATATTTTTTAGCATGAAAGGTGAGACCCACATTTTAATTTAATGCACTTAAAACAATATACCCAGAATTAATATTTAGGATGAGATCCATTAATTAATGCAGAGATCTCTGTAGCCTCTAAATATGAATCTATAAAATATTCTTTCCTTAAATTTGGTATGGGTGATTGATTATTGAAATCTTTTTTATTAAAACAAATATTATGAGTAACTATTTTTATATTACAACTTTGACATAACATTATTGCATCAGCATCATTTAAATACAACCATGATGATAACTTTTTAAATGGAATCGAACAAGATGGAGAACTAAATGCTATACTTAAAATCTTCATTGTTTTAATTCGAATCAAACCAAAATTATGGAAAAAACATATTTGGAGTATTATGGGTAACTGTTGAATACATAAGAAAAACCTAATATAATTTCCTTGTATCCAGGACATACATGCTCTTAGCGTTAATTTGACTAAACTATCCTTGAAAAAAGTTTTGAACATTATTTCAGATCTATAAAAATTTTCACAGTCATTCATGTTCAAAGAAAAATAGACTGAAATGAATTCTCTCATTGTGTCACTTTGATGTTTTTGATATAAGTATATAACTTTTTTCAGGCATATAAAAAGTTGTTGTCTGTTTAAATGCTGGTCAAATATTGACTGTGACTCCTCACACAGAATATATGAGGAAATAATATAAAATCTAACACATTTTTCGTAGATTTCAACTGTGTTTTTATCTTCAATCATCTGTATTGTAATGTCTTGGCGTACTGCTTGTATCCTATCATTAACAAAATTATACACATCAATCCATGGCACAGAGTTCAAAGTGACAATTTTATTCGTTAGGTAATTCATAGTTTCTAACAAAATTCCAGAAGGCCGAAGATCAGCTAATGATTGTTGCGATTTACCAGCTGCTGATCGCGAAAATTGTTTGACAGCTTTATTGGCATCGACCTTTGGATTCGATTCTGTCCCAGACTGAATTTCAAATACATGAAGTAATCTATTCTTTTCACGCCATTGCATTTCTTTCTTAGGGCACATACTCAAACACGTGCCAATGAGAGTATTCGTATCAGACATTGTGAAATCTTGTACACAACTTTCTATCTTGGCATCATCATATATAATATTAAAACTACTCACTTAGTCAACATAATGATTTCTTTTAAAAACTTGCACTAACTCTAAAAAAATAAAAAAGGGAGGACTTAATGTTTTAAAACACATTAAAATAACAAACATGCTATCGATCCTGCATTCTTGAATCCATTTTGCAAAATATAATTTCAGAGCATTGAGTAAGCTTCAAATAATCCATGTAGAGGGCAGTAAAATATTCTAGTTTTTAATATTGAAATAATAAAACGAGTTACGAGTTTTAAGAGCTATTAACTTTAAAATATTTTCGAGACTTGAAATTCTAAGAATTTTGTATCATTCTAAGATACCGCCTACCTTACAATGTAGGCCAATCAGAACTAAGCTTTCTATAAAATGTGCTATCTCATAAAGTAAATACTTCATTGTTTACTTATTTACTTTTTCTATATAACGCAAAGCGTAATTTATTTTAGTTCAATCAGAAACAAACAAGCAAAATAGTTGTCAATATATTTAAATATATATATATACTAAGAGGGAGAGGGATAGAGTTTTATCCATTCAAGTCTCTGGTATCAGTAATAAAGCTTTAATGAAAAAAATGTCCCCGAATTTAATCCCGCTCTGCACTGGAGTAGGGATATGTATGGCAAAATATTGACTTTATACTGACTATTGGTAGGCTTACAAGTTTTATCGTTCCTTGTTTATTTATTTTTTGTTACTAATTTATTATCAAACCATGTTTTGTTTAGTGTTGTCCTTTAATTTGGCAGTGGAAATTAAAAAGGTTTTAAAATAGGATTTACTTGAAAGATATATGTTTAATTCGGAATAAAAGAGGGATAGTTAGAATGACAGGGGTAAACCCACAGTTTATTTTAACTGGAGACATCTAAAAACAGCAATGCATTGAATTAAAAATTCTTTCCACGTATAAGGATTATACATGCAATCTTCTCAAGGATGTAAATTTCTTATGAATGTAAAGGTCTAAACTTTGATTATTTTTTCTGTATAAAGAATTTTAAACTCTAGAGAATATTCTTCATATCCATATTTTGTTGAATAAATAATTCCGAATCAAGTATGTAATTCTTAGATACTGCCACAAATCGATATTAAAGAACTCCAAAGGCTGAGGAAAAAACAAAGACTACACAATGGAAAATTAGATTGATTGTCAAAGTTATATAAGAGAGAATTTTATTTTTCTCTTTCAGACAGTAATAATTTATTAATCCCATTTTTATCCTCAAATGATTTATTTCGTATGTCTATAAATAAATATCAATTATAATCTTAAACTTAACGCAACTACTAAAAGACAATTGACATCAAACAATCATCACTTAGGTTTCAGTATTTTACTGCCAAAATTTTACCAAAAAATTTGATTTCTCGCAAAAGAGAACAAAAACGTGAGTCTAATAAAAAAACAATCTTAAAAAAAAGAGTATGATTGAGTTTTATTTTCATTACATTTTTCTTATTATTTTTTTAATATTTTGAAGCCAATACATACATTTTCTTTCTATATTCAGGTTGATTCCTTATTAAATTTGAAAAGTAATTCTACGCCGTTATTTCTGTTCAGTGATCGAAAATCAAAACTATTTGGTACGGGAAAACACTGTCTTTGAATAGCTCAAATTATATAACAAAATTATGCTTTTTCTTATGCATATCTATGTGAATTAAAAATATGCATGATAGGCAAGAAATTATTTTTTGAAGCCTCAATAACACACAAAAATAATACCATGAACACACATACTGATCTTGTCCGGTGGCGATTTTACCCATGATGCAACTTGATTACTGAGAATCGCCATTTTAGAGGCTGCTTGATTACTGCTGTCATGTCAGTGCAAATTTGCGATGTTGTGTATATTGAAAGACTGCAGTTTTAATTGTTTTAAGGTGCATAGTTTCACATCATTCCATTGTTACATCCTAAAATTCACCAATAGAAACTGATTAGCGTATCTGTACAAGCGCAGAGGGGCTGAAGGTCAAATTTTCTTCAGTTAGCTGCATTAGCATCTGATTTGTGTTCCCCAAGTAGGAGGTTTAAATGACCGTGGATTTACATCCTCATGTTGTTTATCCTGCGTCGTTTTGCTATTGGATTGCAGCTCTTTAACAATTAATTTACCGATTTCATTGTATAGTAAAATGATTCGGCATTAAATATTAAAGGACTAAGGCCATTTAACCCTCTTACTTGGCTTTAGTGATTGAATTAACTGCTGATAAATTTTACTGAAGAACTGCTGTTGGATACATCGCAAGTTTGTAATGGGTACCAGAACTCCGGCGGATAAAGTAAGTTTATATTTTATTAATATAAAACTATAATAGTAATAGTGATAATAACAACGATGTAAATATTTACATATTTTTCAAAATGTTCCATTACTGATTGCCATTGCACAATATCGGATTATCCATAACATATTTTCAAAAGTTTCTTCGTATAGGAAATCTTATATTTTCTATGACACTAAAGAAGAGAAAAATTAAGTTATATAAGTAAATTAAACATATGCTCAAATTATTTAAGACAATTAAATTTTTTTAGTGTTGATCTTATTATTCTGTAACGTTATATACCATAACTAGATTTAAATTTCTCTTTATATTTTAATTAAGCATCCATCATTCGGATTCCTTTCACTTTTATATAAGTACATAATCAACTAACAATTAAGCTATTATATGCTTTTCTTTTATATCAGTAATTAATAAATTTTGTTTATTACTGGTACTGTGTATTAAAAATACATTGTTTTCTCAATACTCTATATTTTACTTATGTAGGGAGATTTTTGATAATTTTGTACCTTTTGTATTGGGCTTGATTCATTGTATATTTTGCATTAATATTTCATATATATTTATTATGGTTCATATAACAGCACTATTAAATAATAAATGTATTTAAATTTTATACACATCATTTATTTTCTTTTAAGAGTACTGTTTCAGGTAATTTTAATTTTGAGACTCCTCTTCAGGATTTCTGTCAGTCTAGCACTAATAACAACATAAAATTTATAAAGTTTGGAAAGATCTGCCTGGATATGTTAGTATTAATGAGTAATTTAAAATTTATTAGAATCTAGGAAGAATGTTCATTATTTGTTTTCTAGGTGTTTTATTTTTCATAAACTGCATTATTCTTGCACACACACACACACACACACATATATGAAATAGAGGTAATATACATGTATATTTATGACTTTAAAGAAAATTCAATTTTATGTGCAATATTCCCACAAAAAAAGTTTTAGTTCTTTATCTTCTTATTTATACAAGACCAAAGTATTGATTATTTTGTAAAGCATATCTATATATTTAAAAGTTCCTTCAATCTTTGTTTTATTTTGTTTTACTGCAACATTTCAGTAGTATATTTGATAATTAGGAATTCAGAGTTATTATTTGCACTTCACTTTTAAAACAAAAACACTTGAGGTTTGGTTTAAGAAGGATATATCATATTCTTAAAAATAAGTTTTAAAGAATGTGATATTTATATAATATAGACTTTAAAAAGTTATAGATTTTACACAGGTAATCATCTAGTTAAAGGTCTACATAGTATGTTTTATTTACTTGAGTTGCATCAAGAATATTAAAATATTGATTTGATCTGGATTAAGAAATATTTGGAAGTTTTCATTATATTTCTTCTCAAGAATATCATTTGCTTTAGACCTTGTCAAATATTTGCAAAAAAATAAAGCAAGTGACTAGATTAGCATCATTTACGAAATTGAAATAAGCATTTTATTTTCAGATATGGCAAGTTTTGGGGGTAGAATCCAAAATTAGGGAATCAGTTGACTCCTTCAAAATTTTTGGAAATGATGCCAAGTCATGTTATATTTAGTTTAGAAAACATAATTTCATAGTGTGTATTGTAAAGATTAAAAAGAAAACAGTAAAATATCTCAAGAAAGCATATTTGTAAGGCTGCGTATAAATATGGTGTTTTGAATTTGGCAATTAATGCCAAGGATTTGGTATATCATCCCAATAGGAACTCCACCGAAATGAAATTAATATTTGATTTCAAAACAATGATATCTATGTATTCATCTAAGGAACAAATCAGTTTTATTATTTTTCAAAGATATGTAATATTTGTCTAAAACATATTTTGATTCAGATTATACTAACAAATTTAATTAACAAAATAAAGTTTGGAGGTTGATCACTGAGATGTATTCTTAACAAAGTTACCAAGGCTGCTACTACAAGAATACTTAGTAGGTGCTGGGTAATTGAAGTAATTATTTAGCTAAAAAATTTTCTTTTACTTGAGGATATTGCTATATATTTGATACACACACACACACACACACATATATATATACACACACATACATATATATGTGTGTGTGTGTGTGTGTGTATTTTGTTTGTTTTTTGTTTGTTTGTTTGTTTTTTAAATGTGAAGTTTACTGCTTTGAACAAATGTCATGAATTTATACTAAGTTATTAAGATTTTTTTTTCATTTTTCATTGTTAAATTGAAGATGTAAAAGTCATTGCTAAGTAAGCCATTTCTCTTTTAAAAAAATAAGCCTATTTTAAGAGAAATGAGCAGCTTATAATTTTAATTGTTCTAAATGAAAGAGAAATTTTAAAATATATGATGGGTAATAGCCATTACAGTGAATTGTGATAGAGAATGTTGTTTATTGATATTAGTTTATGATAGAACTTGATTCTGAAAGCAGTCAAAAATAAATTATGCCTATGATTTATTACAAATTGTGTAAATAATAGAACAATAAATGATTGTATTTTATGATCTCAGATGCTGAGTTAGTCGAAACTTGTAAATATTTTAAACTTTGATGTTTGACTATTAGTTTTAAAGCATTGGGTTTAAAAGTTTACATGGTATGCTAATATTACCTAGATGGAAATTCACTTATATGAAGACCTAGGGGATATGATAATTCTTCATATATGTGAATACTAGTTGTTTCCACCTATGAAAAACCCATCTTGATATATATATATATATATATATTTTTGTTTTTTTAATAGATAAATACAGTTTAAAGGCAAAAATATTTATATTTATCTGTAAACTATTTGAAATTAATTTTTTTTTTTTTTTTGTTTTGACTAGATACAGCAAGTTTTTGTATTCATTAAGCACATACATAAGTACATACTGCAAGTATTTTTTATAAAACAGTTTTAAACTAAAATAATACTAAAGGTTAAGACAAATACGAAACATTAATTAAAAACTCTCTCCACTCTTTAAAGAATAATACAAACAAAAATTCTCTAATAAGAAGAAAGAAAACCATAAGCAGATGTTAATATACTCAGTTCAAGTTTGTTTGAGAAAAATATTTGCTCTTTTCATATAATGGAATAAAATTTACTTAGGTGATCTAACAGTACATCATATAAATGAATGTTTCTTATATTTGAATATCCATCAAATTAGTAATTTCTTTCATAAGTCTTTTGGGAGTTTTGTCAAGAAACAATAATAAGTACTTCATATAAGGTAGTTTTGCATATACAATTAGCTAGGATCTTTTCTTCCATTTAAAGTTATTGCTCCCTGTCTTGTAGTAAATAGAAATGAAAATTTTGATTCTTGTTTTGAAGCAATAAACTTTTTAAGTGATAAATAGGTATGAATTATAGATTTAAAAAAACATGATCATAAGAGAATATCAGAGTACTAGTTTTTTGTGTAATATTTTACTACTGTAGGCATATTTTATAAGATTATCGCCAGTTGTGCATTTCAGTTTTAAATTATCAACTTTGGGATTGATCGAAAGCACCCTACTGGAAGATACTGAAGTAGGGACAGATCATTTATGATTTAGAGAGGTGAAAATACTTGAATCTATGAATCTGCACAACAGCTGCTAAAAAGTTACTGTTAGAAAAATTTTGTTTTCACATTAACATACACAAAATATTAAAAGGTTTTAAAAATCTTCTAACATTACATACAATCCGTTTAAAAATATATTTTTTAGAATTTTGTTTTAAATAAAATCTTTAGAATGTATTTCATTCATTCTTATTTAACTTGTAAGAGGGCAAATCTAGAATAAAGTGTAATTAAAGATTCTGTAATGTGTTACACAAATACATTGCAGAACTTTAATTTCAAAACACTTATTAACTATTCTAAAATTAATGTTCTGTCATGAAGCTTAGATTATTTTTTAAAGAAAGCATAGCAATATTGTGTTACATAAGTATATTTTATATCATATGTATAAAATTTATAACAGAATTAAACTTCTTTATGCATTAAATTTATGTTGTATAGAATAAATTTTACCTTTTTACCTTCTCTATTAATGAGCAAATTAACTGTTTTAAGTTGAGACCTCTAATCTTAAATTATAGTTAGGTTAAATTTTTATTATATAATTATTTATCTTGTCCTGTAATTTAAATATAATCAAACCAGTTTTTGTTCAGCATTTATAATTTAAAATTATTAATTCATAATGCTTTCCTGTCCATTATTCATGATACATTGGATAGTGGAAAAATTAGCTCATAGATTTTGATCGATTATTGTAATAATACTTTATTGCGAACCAAAGAAATAAAAGTCCAATCTTTTAATTATTCTTTTAAAATTAAATTTTGTGGAAAGGATTCTTCGTTTGACCCCGACTCTCGTGGCCATCTGATTTAGGTGAAACACTTAATTCTACACCCATGACCTTTTTAAAATATCTTCATTATTCGTTTGTGTAGATGATGACTAAAAAGCGTTACCTGAACAATTAATCGTCATGCACATTTGCAACCTTTCGTAACGAAAAAGTGCAAAAGAGTAATTCGTATTTACTGGCGTGTTATTTCCTGGTAGTTAAGAGAGAATAAGGAAATGGGCATTCCTCTTTGTTTACATGATTTTTATTTTATGATGCTATAAATCCGCATATAGTTCTCGTGATCTTTTCTGAAGTTTTTATTAAGCTGTTAAATTAATGAAACACTTTTTTTAATAAAAAAATAAATATTTACGATACGGAATTGTTAAGATAGTGAAAATTTGATTATTTTTCAAAGACAAGATAGCTATTTTTGCTTGTAGAATTTTATTTAGTTCTTACTTTTATACTGTCGTTGTTTTTGGAAAAAAATCAAAGCATTAATAAAATAGATTATGAGTAATCCAGTCAGAAAACATAAAATTGAAGAGTTATACTGTCATTTGGTTCTGAGTCCTTTACAAATAACACAAAATCTCTCAGTAGTTCTAGAAGAGATGTCTTCAAATTGTGTTCCGTAGTTCCGCGTACATTACATTTCTGGGGTTTCCGTGAGTCAAAACAAAACTTTAAATTAAAAAAAAAAAAAAAATGCATAAAGTACTCTTACTAATTGACTAGTTTATTCATTGAAAAGTTATTTATACAAAATTTGCAAACACACATTAGTTACTGAATTTAATGCAAACGAGGGTAACATCTAGAGTTAATGTTATTAATGAATAGATTACATAAATAATTTTATTTTGTAATTGTCGATAAAAAATTGTCTTTACGCAAAAAAAAAAAAAAAAGCTAAGGTGAGTTGGGTTTTTTTACTGACGCATTTATTACTACATTCAGGGACGTACTGAGAAATTTTTTATTTGAGTAGTTTCTCTCCCCATCAACTCGCATCTCAATAATAAAGCAATACTTACATATACAGCAATCCTCATGGGGGAGGGTTACAACCTCGCACCTTTTCTCTACGCCACTGGTTGTATTATGTATGGGTTTGTATTGCATTCATGGAAAGTTATAGGGCATGATTCGAATAACGTTGATTTTTTTTTAGTTAGTTTTCTAAACGAAATGAAGTATCGTTACGTAATAAACTTAGTAGCCAGTGGCTATAACTATGACTCATTTAGTAGTTGCAAATTATTATTAAACCCTTAAAGTATTTTTTTTAAACAGTAAGTCCGTCCGTCTATTTGCTGTTCTTCACGAATTAATGCAATAAACTAATTTTCTTGTTCATGAATAGAAATGCCAAGCATTCCTTTGTGTCCTATTCATCTAGAAATATAAATATCTTGGCACATCAAATAACTAAATTTGAATAATACGTCTGCGTAAATCAAAGTAGCACATTTTCAACTAGCAGCATTACATTTTTATAAAAATATCAGCCTTTAGGAGCGCGCGCACACTCACACCTAGCTATATACATAATTTAAAGAATTATCATTAATAGACTGTTTATACGATAGTGTATGAACTTTCAATTAATTTTTTAAGCCTCTTTATATATTAGAATTAAATGAGAGATATTGTTTCTAAATACTTTAATTTTAAAAGAATGTGTATGTTTTAAAATTTCCATACTATTGAATACTTCTTTTCGAGTTCTTAAAAGATCCCTTCCTCATCATGTGTCGTGCTTCAACGACACAAAAAATGTTTCTGTTGAAAGCTAACTCTATTTCAAACGTCAGTTACTTGACGCGTTTTTTCTCTCTACATAAAATCTAGCATTTCCTAACCATGTAGGTGTTTTTAACAGGAAGAATTCTAAGAATTATATAGATCACCAGGAAGAAATGCTTTTTGTAAAATTGAGAAATAAATCTTAATGTTTTTATACAGAATATTTGTTTAGTGAAATTATTTTAGTGCTAAATGACGATATGTCGTTTGCAGCTCTGGAGAAAAGTGCGAACAACGACGTAGCATTGCCTAAGCGATGGACCCCTGCTTTCACATCGGAGGACATCTCAAAATAAATTTGTTGAACGTCATTAGTGAAAAAGAATTTTTAAAATTTGTTTATGGATTTAACTTTTTTTCCAGATTTCATACCGGTTTGTGTCGAAATTATGTGTACGTTATAAGGGATAAGATGGAAATTCGACATTGCGGTTTTTTTAAAATTTTAGACCGTAGTGACATAGCTATTAAAACATAATCTCTAATTTTTAAAGATTAATCTAGCATCGATACGTCGAGAATAAAATATTTTTGTTCGAAGCCTGTGAGAGATCATGTCCATTTCTTTAACCGTCAGTGTCCGAAAGGCGTCACCTCTTTTGTTTCTATTGCTTTACACTTTTGTAAAACATTCTATATTCTGTCACCCTTATAATTTACAAGTAAAAAAATTAAAACATTTTCTCTCTTTTTTAAAAATATATGAGCTTTTTCTAACCTTAGCAAATTCGTTAATGTGGGCCGGCATATTTCGAAAAGTACGGAATTTCTGTTCGCTACCTAGAAGGTTAGTAGCTTAATTTATCTTACTTGAAATACTTGCCAGTGCTGCTTTAGCTTTCGATTTTTCTGTAGTATTTATTCATTGGAAAAATAAAACTTGGCATAGCGGTTCGTGTACAGAAAAATACTTTATATACTACTGTGCTTAAAATGACGCCTTCTTTTGATTCACTTAATGAACTCTTCATATCTTTTTTATGTACGCAGTGTTTGTTCACTTGATCTCATTTATTCACTGCTTTTATTTTAAGGGCTTTGTTTTTCCAAACATATAGATCTCGGAAACGTCGGTGATAACTATACTGATGTACAAAAGTATTTAAGTACTACACGCTTCCAAAAGGTTTCACTGAGAAATGAAGTTTGTCATTTTTCAAAATGGTTCTTCAAAAGTAGTGTTTCTAATGAGGAATTTGCACATGTGGGGGATTCGAACAACTTAGTGTTTTTCTGGTAATTTCAGACTCGTAGATTCCAAAAATGTTCTCAAAAATGTAAAAAAACTGGGTCCATCATTTAAAAAATTAATTTTAAAGTTAAGCGAAAATCACGTGACATCAAAAAGCTCCGTGATTGGTTGTGATGTCATCGTTCATGCAGACCAATATTTTTGTATTGCTTTTAAGCGCGCACTATTTTCCGATTTTGTTTTTGCAAGTTCTTGAAATTTTCTAGCTATCAAAATTTATTTTTATTTAAACCTGAAGGTTCATTTTATCGATCTAGATAGCTTAGTTATCTCAATTTGTCATAAATGTCTCTTCTACCTGGATTTACCAAAGGACAATCAGACAACCTCCCGAAAATTGACAGCATGTCAATGTTTTCTTTCTTGGCAAAAAACCCGGATTTTATGGGAACAGAAATACGAGGAATTAAAACCCAAAGGTGTGTAAAATCATTTATATTTTTTTTCCAATTTTACTTAACATGTATTAATACTTTATTCATGCTAAACACAGCTCTTTTGTTTGTAAACACAAACAAAGTCAAATAAATATACATATATCATATACATACACATTTGTAGTTGCATCGTTTTTTATAAATAGAGACGGATGTAATATTAAAATAAAAATTAGAGGAGGTGTTTTTTGTGAGACCGGTCTCATTAGCCTTCGTGTTGCAAAAAGTAGACCGTAGCATTCCAAAACCAAACCAAAACAAAATAAATTCTTAGATATTTTAAATATGATGAAAAGAAATTTAAAATCTTTAAATGGCTTTACTTAATTATTTATACATTTTTAAATAGCAATACAATTTTATTGCCTTTAATATTAATGTCAAATTAAAAAATGTATAAAATTTCTCAAATTAAATTTAATTTTTAAAGTAATATAATTATTAAGTATTTTAAAAATATTATACTTTTTTTTCAAATTAGTCACCAATTTAATCGAAAAATATCACTGTTACATTTGATACATAAGAAAGTATGCATCTCTGAAGAAAATATTTATAATACCTTGAAAATACATAACTTTCCCCTCCCCCGAGTTATTTATTAGATAATTATATGCTTTAGATATTTATATGTTTTTCGATATTTATATGCTTTATAAAATATTTATTGTACTTGAACTCTGTGATAATACTCGAAAATTAGCAGTTTTAAAAGTTAAATAGCAGTGGTTAATCAACAATCCTTTTAAAGGTATAGATGTATTTTATATACTTTAATTGTTCTAAAATAGTAATATTTAAACAAATGCAAGCATTTATTTACCGAAAAATGGTCTTCACAAACCCATAGAGATGATTTATATGATAATTTGAGGTTTAATTTCTCATCCCTTTTCATCTCAGTTGTCCAGATTTTACGTGTATGTGGGTCTTTTGGGACGCTGAAAAATATCTTCTCATTGCAATTAGTTGTTGTATTTTTACAGAGTGGCACAATACAATATTTAGAGTATGATGTTTTAATGCCAGACATAACAAAAAAAATGCTATTATATGCGATACTTTACACAAAAAACAAATTTAAAAGTCGCCTTTTAACATGTAAACAGCATAGGAGCTCGGTGTTTACATGAACGATGACGTCACAAACTCGGCGGAGATAAAGTAGCGTTTTTGAGAGACGTTAAAGAGTCCGCTATAAAACCCATTAGAAATCACTCATTAGGCCCCCAAATGAAAAAAAAATAGCTACTGTCCTGCTTACTTTTTTGTCTTCTGTCGTTTAAAATCAAAATTAGAAAACGTGAAAATTCCTCATTACAATGAAATAGAAAGTTCACCCAATAAATGGTAATTGTAGAGTTTATAATTATCTTGGAATAAGCGTAGGATTAAACAAAAAAAATTAATAGTCTCCAATGCTTTTATTATATGTTCTACCAATCGTTTTTAATGGACTTTAATATCTGATAACTTTTATAAAAAGGATAATATTCTCTACTATAAAAGATGTATATGTTACATATGTTTGTGATCTTCAGAAAATCCCCTATCTTAACCCCATTTTAAAAGTCTGTTGCATACATGTTACTGACTTTTTGATTAGGTTTGGCATTTTCTCATTTTCTAAAATAAATATTTTCATTTTTAAGTTGGGTGGAGTTTTCGGTTCAGGTAATATTGAGTAATCAAAGTTATATTTTTCAGGTTATTACTTTGTTGCATCCAAAAGTTACCGTAGGTACCTGTGCATTTGTTGTGGTGTACCTTTATATTGCACCTTGCATTCTAATATCTTCATCAACCCAAAGAACTCACGTTCGCGGCTTTTTGTTTTATAGATGATATTCAACCGTCAACCAACATTGTTACTAATCGCAATATATAGCCTATTTTCACCACAAAGAGTCTAACAAGATAAGGCAACACCCGCATGTACGGGGTTGATGCCTTATCCAACATCCTTTGTACCAGTATAGGGTGTGTTTAATAAGGCTCTATACTGGCTATTGCGTTTGGTCTATCACTCTGGAGGATCCAGATGCAAATCTCGCATAAGTAACAAGTCAAGGCAAAGCTGCCTATCTTGATGTCTGTAGGTCTTTCGTGATTTAATATCGGAGACAGTGTTTCCTTAATTTTAATCATCACTAGGAGAGGAAAGTCTTTTTTGTCTCTACAACTAGCGAGATGAATTTCGGATTTATCTCCATATAGTAGAATAAAGATTGTTTCTCAGGTTTCTGCTAGGCTTTAACCCGGCACGTTAATCTTAAGATCTTGATCTTCAGAAATGAAGTTGGTCTGTCAGCTATAAGAAAATATTTAAGAAAGACGACACCAACCTGCATCAATCGCCACAATCAATCCTTATGAAAATTAAAAGGAAATTTTTTTTTGTGCATATCATGTTCTCTCCAATTTGTGCATGCATTTTCTAGGCGTCCGACTAATCTTCATCTTTTTTTTTCACCCACAGGGAGAAAAAGGGCATATAAAACACAGTATAAAGATAAGTGATGGAATATGCAGGTACTCCCTCCCCTTACCTTCGGAACCTGAGTTCGTGGGTTTGAGTCCCACTGTGGCATGGATGTTAGAAGCCGTTCGGAATCGGCTTTAAGCACTAGGTCCCGGTCTCTTTAGCCCTCGTGTTGCAAAAAGTAGACCGTAGTGCTCCCAAACAACAACCCTCCCACTTTACAGATAATTCAATGTTGTGCCATTGTTGCATATGCAAATAGTATTTTGCTATATATACAGTAATACTTAGCTACATCATCTGTACGGTTTAATTTCCTTTGCCCGCTGTTAAAAAAATAATTGATCTGTGGTATAGTAATAGAATGCTGACATATGAAAAATTTTGTAGTCTGTGGTTTGAGTAATACTCAAACTACTTTAGATATAATTTATACATTTATTCCCTTAAATTGTTTTAATTGTTAACTCCCTTTTTTCTTCCTCTATCTCTAAAAGAAGTGTGTGTGAGTGGTTTAATGAAAACTTAAAAATAGCGGTGTAAATCTTGTAAAGTGCTCTTCAAACAGAAGAGAAGTAACTCAAGATAAAAAGTCATACGCTGATGAAAAGACGGAAGGAATGTATGGTGGCTAAGGAGTGCTGGTATTCCATTCTCGTTGATGCCTAGCTGTTCGAAAATTTTGAGATCAATCAAAATGCTTTAATTACTTTTCCCGACGCTTTCAATTTCCGGTTTTGGGCGGAAGAGAAGTCTTTGAAGTGTTTGTCAGCACTTATGTGATTCAATATCTTTTATTTAATATTGGGATTTTTTTGCTTGCATTACAGCATTCGTGGAAGAAAACGAATAGTCTCTCTTTCATCTTAGAAATCCTTTAATTTTGGATTAAAAAGATGTAGATTTGTCTAAGCAAATAAAGTACTGATGAAAAAATGTCGAGGCTTTTAGAAGAATAAAGTTACAATTTTATGTCGAACCCCATATGTAAGATTTAAAAACATTTTAGTTTGTTAAAAGTAAATAGAAAATTTTTAGAATTCATTTAGGGTAGGTCTACCTCCTTTTTATTACGTCTAAAGTCGTTTTAAGAAACACAAAGAACTTTTTTCAGAAAGAAATTCGAACTCTGTGAATGCTTGTTATCGCCTGGATAGTCAGTAGACCCAGTTCTAGATTTTGTCATGCCTCGTAGTTTTGTCTTATTTTTGGAAACCAAGGCAAGGAAGGGATAGCTTGTAAGCACCGAGTAAATATTGTCGAACGACTAACTGGTAAAATAGAAAATGTACAAATAATAATATCATTTGCTGTTAGGTAAGGAGATGGTGAAAAGTATGGATATATGTATTTTTGTACACTAAAACACGCTAAAGTTCCCTTTTGTGAGGACATGGGGATTTGTTTCCGTAAAAATCATTTGTCTTTATATACTCTTATCTAAGTTTTTATCTTTAATATGAAAGTTTGATATCGCTGTATGTTATTTAAAAAAAATCTGTTTAGATTTTCTATACTTCGGGAATTTTTAAGCTATGCTTTTCCCAAAGCATAACAAAACACTTTCTATATGCTTCAGAATTAATTTTTAGAATAAAATTAAAAAAAAAATACTATAAAAAAGCAAACATGCCTCTACTTGTAACTTAAAATTTTTACTAAGCGGATTTGGTGAAACTTAGTTTTTAATTGAATTTTATATTGTGTGTTTTCATTGGTGTGTAAAATGACTAGGAACTTCTTAACACGTACACACATTTTGAATAACTCACAGCCAAAGTTAACCAAATACATTTGAAATAATTTTTAGAAGTTGAGTCTTAATTGTCTGAACCATAATTAATTCCTGGAAATTTAAATTAGTTTTAGAAAATAAATAAGATGTTTTTTTTATATAAAATGTTCTTAGTTCACTTTGTGAATCAATCCATCATAATATATAGTTACTTCCTTACCTTTGTTAGTTCAATTGATTTAAAATAATATATAATAAATTATTTTAACCATTGATTACTGAACTATTTTTATAGGTCTTTTTTTCCTCCCGCCCAAATTTATAAATGGAAAGCTTTAGGATAAGTACTTTAAAAATTCGCGTGATGCGTAATAAAAGAAAAAATATATTACCTAAAATTAAACACGTAGTGAATGTTGGTTTTGTGGAACATTAACTTAATTAAATGCATTATTAGCATTTTAAACTCATTCCTCTTTAATGAAAAATCTTCAACTAGCGTTCATCCAAGTCATCACCATTTCGGATGCATTCTTGTTTGCGGGTCGATGCCAAAGCGTATGGAAAGCTTAATCATGTACAAAAGAAAATGACGACATGCCTCATATCGATTACCCTCGCATCATTTGACACATTTTTGTGGAATATCAGTCTCTGCTAAAGATGGATGTGGAAACTAGACTAAGGTCGTATCTGTATCATGGAATATCGTGCTTTTTTAAAACAATTTTATGTTCGTGTTTGTGGCTGAATAAATGTAGGTTTATGTTTACATTATCTTCATATTTTTGGATCACTTAAATACTTCAGTGATATTTTTTTCCCAGCTAATGGTTTTAAAATGATTTGATGCTTGGACCTAATGTTTTTTATGGAAAAAAAATAGATTTTAAATAGAAATAAGAGAATAAGTACATTAAAATATAGATAATTTTTCTGTTACAATATTTCATCTGTAGATGAAAGGTAACTGATTTTAACAGAGAGGGAAAAAATTCCAAAGAATTCTTCTGTTTATACGGTCGAACCCATTTATAACATATTTGATATGTACAAAGAATCTCATCGCTATATCCGAACAACTAGGCAAAATGTTATATATAACAAAAGGTATTGTTCATTAATTGCTAACTGTATTCAATAGTGGTATAATTGAATTGAATAAAATAATTAAACTTTTATTTTCAAATTTTAGTTAAGTTTTAATAATTATCGATTAAACTTCAATAATTGATTGCATTTCAGTCAGTTAATGATTAGACGATTGCAATTTTAATCGCCTATTAAATTGACTAAAAGTAGAAATAATTTTCAACTGTTACTGTTTCAAGATACAGAAATAATTGCAGTCGTATGAAATGCTTTTAATTTCAGGAAAAATTTATGCAAGTCTTTGTCCAATGCAACAAAATATCGCCATATCTTTTCTTCCATTGTTTTGCGTGGTCAAAAGTGCATTTTGTTATGACATTATAGATGATTATTTTCACAACTGCGGAAGTTTTTAAACAAATCGAAAAAAAAAAGTCAATACTATCCGCAATATTTAAAAACACTTAATGTATAAATCTGTTTGAAAATTTTAATGTTAGAATTTATGTTTGTTGTCTATAGAATAAATTAATAATGAATTGTGCAACAACTAAAAAAAAAAAAACAGTTTGTAGTTAAAGAAAAATAAGTAACTTTATATTTAATTTAAATTTTAAATAATGCTGAAATTATTAGAATATCTAAAATTCATTCATTCTATAGACATCAATTTATACATTCTAGAATGAAAATTTTTAAGATTGATTCATTACTTTTTTTTTTTCTAATCTTACTTACAGGGGTGAAAATCATAGTTTTGAGTAAAAATCTTTATAGTTAAACAATCCATGATACATGTTACTCTATGAATCAATCTGTGACTTGTGTCCTGAAATGATTTTTAATGCCTTTTTAAATACAGTAGAACCTCGATTATTCGAGCTAACTGAAACCCCTAGTACCTCGGATATCAGAAATATTAGTTAATAGAAACATTTTTTTAACTATACGTACTAAGTTAAATAATAAATGATGATATTCCAAAAATGACACAAGTATCGAGAAAATATTTTATTATTTAAATTTAATGTACAGTATTATTTTAAAAAGCCTGTTACCTTTCGTTGCTAAGTCCAGAATTGCTATCAGTGTCTACCCTGAACTCGCCAATGTTCGAATAACAGATCTATCGGCATAACATCGTTTCTTTTTTTCTTAGAGCAGCTATACTGTATTAATTATAAAACTTTTGCAAAATTATTGCCATATTTAATAACACTATATATATATATAAACACTATTTGTACACATATATATTAATAACTATTTAGAAAAAAACCCTTGGTTAACCGAGGTTTATTGTATTTTGAAAATTAATTGTAAACACATAATTCGCTCTTTTTTTTATTTCTGAATTTTTTTTTTTAAACTAAAACCAGAAAAGTTAGGTATTGGGGCAGATATTTTATAAATGCAAGTTGTAATTGTTTATGATGACGAGAGCAGACTACTCTTAAGTGATCATCTGAGCAGAAATAGATATTCAGTGCTGTACTGTTTGTTCTTGGTGTCTGAGAAGAATAATCCTTAAGACAATAATGCATCTCTTTGTTGAAAGCTGGACGGATGACTATAAGAGATCAGATGTCTCTGAAAGCCTGAAGGATTAATAACTGGAAATCCATGTTCTAATGAAAAGAATTATTGTGCTAAAGATTAAAGGTCGTCGAGGGGAAAAAATTCAACTCCGATACAAAGAACTAAATTTCAGTGGTTGTGACTGTAATTCAGTTTGCTGGAATCATTTATGATCGAATTGCATTGTTTTGTTTGTTTTGCTCTGCTATAAAAATAATTTCGTTTCTTTGAGACTTTTTTTTCCCCTCTGGTTTTTCTTTTTTTTTCTTCAATCCTTTCTTTTATTAAGCATCGGGGACTGTCTCATAATCTCGAGTGCTAGATTTAACATTTAATTATATCGTTTTGGGATTTATTTAATGTTTTTCACAAGAACTGGGACATTCTCAAATTTATACTTTTAAAACCCGAGACATTAAAGAAAAAAAAAGGGTTGATGTAAAATTTGTGAAATCCGAAAGTATACCATTAACGTTTAAGTTTTAGTAATCATTGACAGCAATTCTATTTACAAGAAGGTTATTAATTACATATTTAATTAGAAGAACATCAAATTTAGGGACATACTCAAGGATTTATTTTTCCTGTTAGTATTTGGGTCATAGATTCAGCACACATTTTTAAAATGTAACGATTAAAGCTTCAACTTTTTCAATTTTAAATGTTTTTCCTCAATTTGTCCAGACCGCATTTATTAATGACAATACGCGTTCAACAGCTGCACGTTCCTGGCAGTTCTAAACAAAAATTAACTAGGAAGTTTAATATTTCTGAAATTTATACCTGTTTTGTAAAAATGGGTAAGTATTTCGCACCATTATTATTAATCATAATTATAATAGTAGTCATTATTGTTATCAACACTATAACGAAATTGGTAAAATCTATTTATAGATCTTTACGGGAAAATACTTTGGAAAAGCCAGACTTTTAAAAATAGGATAATTGTACTTTAAGAAAAAAGTTTATGGGAACTTGTTTAACAAGAAGTAAAATGTGGTCAACAAAATCAGAGAGTACCTGCGGTAGTTATACATACACTATATGATAATGTACTCCCCCCCCCTCGCCACTTACACAACTAAAGGTAAATATGCAGTGCTATAACCAAACTCTTCGAAAGGATTGTTTTTAAAATTAAAATATATTTCTTTGGCAAAGAAATAGAAGAAAGCTATGGTTCACAATGCGATTCGGGAGTTTTCATATGTCTGAGCATGAAGCTGTAGTTATTTAAAGTACACATATGGTATGCATACACTTTATTTGTAATATTTGATTTGTAAATTATGTTCATCTTATTAATCTAGTCGAAGTAGGATGCTGTCATTTGGTACTAGAGTCTTTGTTTTCGTAAAAAAGTGTATAATCTTCATTTTATTTTCTGTAAGTCATGTCTCTTTCAATAAACATACATATTATTTAATACAATTCCCGTGACCTTGCACTGATACATAGTCGTTGTCAAAAGTTGTGTTTGTATTTAGTTCTGAATCGATAAATTGGCAAAATGATGTAGGATTTAAATTGTGTAAAAAAGTATTCTATTTTATTATTATTTTTTTTTAGAAAGCAGCTTAATATTTTGTATATTAGCTCACCATAGTATTTATTGTATATGTTACCAGCGCTATAGGCATTCTTTGGTTAGCAGTTTTCAGGCTAAGTATGAAATATACAAAATATTATATACTTTGTCTACTCTAACAGGACACATTGGGCATCCTTTAGATTTCTGAAATGATAGTGTGATGGCTAAATAGAATCATAGATTGGGATGTTCAGTGGAACGTGTAATAGTTGTGTAGTTGGAACAACTATTTAAATAGGCGTTGTTTGTCATGCCTACATTAAAATTACCAATGTCTTCAGGGACATCCCATTTAGGTCCACAATGTCCATTTGACGTGCAGATGACATTCTTATTCCGATGGTATGTCCAAAGGAAACTGTGTTCTTTAGGGTTGGAAAAACAAATAATACTTTAAATCTTTCATACGTTGTCTAAAAAAAGCAGGTAAATGTTTTATATAACGCCAAAGCATAATATGTCTGCTTTTCATACTTTGTTGGAAACATATACAATAAATCCACTTATGATAAATTTAGTGCCAAAATCCTTTTGAGCGTTTTAATAGTGGAGTAGTCGAGCTTAAGCATACTCACCTTCTAAAAACTATATTTAAAATCGTCCTATTTGGGGTTTAAAATTTATTCAAAATACATTTTCTTTTCCCCCTCCCCCTGAAGTTGTCTAAAAATAGTAAAAAAAAAATGAAATAGTAAAAAGTTTTTAAAAAAGTGGATCGGAGATGCATGAAAATATGATTATTAGACTGAAAATCGCCCATCTGTGAAGTTAGTGTTTTTCTTTTGCCTCTTCTGCGCTGTAGTTTGTTCGGTCGATTGAAATCGATTTCACTCCATGAGTGACCATGAACAGCTGTTTTGAGGCTGTTCCGACAAGGAAAAAAAACGATGACACTTTTGAACCCGCATACAGCGATTATTTGCACAGAATACCACTCGTACTGAATGTCAATGCACTTCAGCTGGAAAATATCTTACGGTTGAAGTATTTGTAACATTTCGAGCTTTTTTTCCTAATCGTAATCTGGCATGTGACCCCCATGCTCCCGTATCCCACTGTCTTTCGGTCCCAGAGTCCTCGGGTTCGAACCCATGGTTGGCATAAATATTCGTAGTCGGTCGAAATCGGCTTTAAGCAGTAGATTCCGGTCTCATTAATCCGCATGTTTCATAAGATTGATGGGAGCGTTCAAAATCAAACCATACCAAACCAGACGTTTACCCTTCCGTAGGGAAGAAATCATTAGAGAGCTCATTTTCTATTCAAACTTCCTTTCACTTAAACGTGCACTGCATAAAACATTTTCAGATATTTCCTCAAAAGCAGTATCTCATTTTTTATAGAACCACGAATTTGCAATCTAATAATGAACATTCCTTGCAGTGAACGTCGTACTTGATTTATTGGATGTCAATTGAATTCTGACATCCTGTAAAATTTGCAGGTACTAAATCGAGTTTTATGTACGATTTGTCATTTTAAAATACTCACTGTAGCTCAACTTAACAGTACATTATCCTCTCATACCTTTTCCTGTTCTTTTTTTTATATTTTTATTTTATTATCATTTAAAAGAAGGAAATGAAAAATTTACAGTCGGTGGGTATACCTGTCTGATATGTGTGAGCGAGAATTTCCCTGTAAACTGTTGAGTGGGAAGTGATTTGATTTTCTGCATTAATTAATTTTTGACACAATATGGACTAACATAAAAGTTATTTTATCTTTGTTTTTTAATGTTTTAAGGTGTTGATTTCGAATTCTGAAAATAATTTACATTTTAAAGTGTATTGGTCTCAGGGTAAGAATAGTATACAGCTACCGTTTTAATTATGTTGATTTAAGTATGTATATAAGATGTAATTATCTTTAAAAACGTCCTGTTACTTGGCTGGTTAACGCATCCTAATGAATGCTCCAGATAAGTTTACTTCTTTTATAATCGCACTGAACAATGATTGATGCCATATTCATTGATTTACTTTAATGCGAAAGGAGGGGAAAGGATGCTTAAGGTTCTCCCCACTCCCCTCGAAAATTCAAAATCGATGCATTTGAAAATTTCACCCCTGTTCTTTGTTTTACTCGTACAAAAGAGCATTTGCTAATTAGAATTCTGCCACCGAAGGCATTACCTGAGTATTTAGCTCTACAAGTTATTCAAACTATTTTGTTTTTAGGCTTCATTTTAAATTTTATTTTAAAAGAATCATAAGGATGTTCTTACTATAGAGTTATACAGATGTTTTTAGGATATTTATTCTATTTTAGAGTGTATTTTGAAAGAATTCTGTTAAAAAGACGAATCATTAATTCTCCCTAAGCTTTTCCATTTATCAATGAATGGTCTGTCTGCCAGTTAGAGCCTTTATGAAGCTTTACAAAAATTATTTAGAAATGATGTTTTTTAATAAGTTTGTAATGAGACACCTTAATCCTTTGCTTGTGTTTTATATTACGTGTGATACACAATGAATTATATTTTATATACAAGCTTTTTATATATATTTTATATCATGTGTATAACGTGATATAAAAACACATGTATATCATATATGATGCACAAGACAGGCAAAGGGTAAAAATCCTTAAAATATTAACTTTCACTTTCAAAAATTTGTATGAGAATAGTAACGGAGCATTATCTTTTCAAACATTTTTAAAAAATATGCATGAAATATTCACGTGGTGAATTTTTTTTTCTTTCGTGATAGGCTATTCGCAAATCGAGCTTACAGTATCCGTTTTCTTAAAAATTGTGGGTGTATTGAGTGCCCCGGATTAAAATTAGGTTCTGTTGTAATACCTAGCCTTCTACTTATCTGTTGCTGCCTTAGAAAGTCTCTTTCAAAAGCACATATTTCGAAAAGAAAATGAGTCTCCTTTAAATTCCTTTTGACGATACCTTAGAACTCTATCCTTACGTCTGAAATGTTTTGTAATTAAATCAGTAAACTGTTAAGAACTGAAAATCTATTTTAAAATAGAAGCATATGTATTACTTGTTTTTCCAAACTCTCTGGCCGAACGATGGCCGACTGGTTAGGGTGCTGGCCTTCGGAACCGGAGTTCGTGGGTTCGAATCCCACTGTGGCATGGATGTTCGTAGCCGTTCGGAATCGGCTTTAAGCTGTAGGTCCCGGTCTCATTATCCCTCGTGTTGCAAAAAGTAGACCGTAGCACTCCAAACCAAACCAAACCAAACTTTCTGGCGTACAACACCCCTGGCATACGCGCGGTAAACCCCTGAGTGTCACGGCACCAAGTTTGAAAACCACTGAATTAATGATAGGTATACACATCGAAATACCGATATAAGGACATCGGTATCTCGATGTGTATACCGATCTTTATTTCAGTGGTTTTCTTATGTTTCGATAGTATTACTGTGGTGAAAGAAAGCAACTATAATTTTAATTTATCATCATTATCCTCTTTAAGCGTTTCACAAATTTGAGTCAATTTTGTACATTGCCAAGGCATTTCTGCCATAAGCTAAAAGCATCCAGTTTGTGAACCACGAAGCTAGTTATGTAAGTTACAATTGATGGAGAAGTGATTATCAGCAGCCAAACTAGTATTTAATTGGGATTCAATAACTATTCTATTCACGTACAGATGTATGTTCAAGGGTATTTTTCGATGCTTTTGTGCAAAACTTTTTTCTTCATGATAGCTAAAAATAAGATGCAATCCTAGCAGTACGTGTAATTCCTTTAAAACATTATTATAGTAATATACATTGCTGCTAACCAAATGATATTATCAGAATTAAATTGTTATAACTTTGTACATTCTCAAATACAAACTATATGTGAAGTATTATTCCCCCCCCCCGGTCTTTATGCCAAGTTTAGATTCTCCCCACTTTCTCCTTCCTTCATTTATTCCACTTCTCCCCTGATTGTTATCAGTATTATAGGGTTATTTTGGGTCCCCTCACATTTCGCATTACATTCAAATTACTGAGGAAGAGAAATCCAATTTATTCTAAAAGTGTGGATACACGAATAATGGTTACCCATGCATGATTACGTATTTCAAGGTTGTAATTAAGCAGATATAGATAAGTTAAGACTCTTAATGCATTATGACACAGATAACCGTAGTGCATTTAATATACTATCTTATGTACGCTTGTTAAGCGGTTGTATATGTTAAAGAAATACTTAAGGGAATATAGAGTAACAAAAATCTTTTGAAGTATTACAAGCTAATTTTTGTCAAAAGAAAATGATTACATTTACTTCCATTTAGCTCAGCTTATTGCCTTAAGCATGTTGATTAAGTACTTACCTAGTAAACTTTTTTTTCTTGTTTTGGAAAATGTTCAGCGTATGGCCTTGTGTAGCTAGTTTTAAAAACATAATCCTATGATTACTTTGTATCGCGACTGAGTTGGTATTTTTATCACGATCAGGCCTTGATGCTGTCGTGCTGTGTGTATCATGCCAGGGTATCAGTATTTGATGTGGTATTATGACACCACTTTTCAGAGTTGGTCTTCTAAGGAAATAATACTGTATGAGAGTCAACTTGGATAATTTACACTTTTGTTGTGTTGTGGGAAAACAAGATGACTGAAAAAAAAAATCGGTACGTTGATACAGTTTTTGTACCTCTAATTGAAATCTGAAGTTTAAAGAGTTGCACTATTGACCTGCAATTGACGGTTCAAAGCTTATGTATACCATAGTTTTCGGGCTCGATTTCAAAGGCCTCATTGTAGGAATCCCTAACTTGAAGTCAAGCAAGTATGATTGATAGTAAGAACTGTGGCTTCCGGGCACAAAGTTTAGCTTCTCGCTATATCTGTGCTCACATAGCAGGATTGTCTGTAGGTCGCTGTCAAACTGTTGATTTTTTGCTTAGAAAAATAATTTTATAAATGTTTATTTTGTTTCAATTTTCAAATTTTTCCGTTCAACGTTTGTTTTTAAAACTCAAAATTTAATCCCTTTATCACCGTATCACTACCATACGTTAAGCTATTTTAACTGCAAGATTTAGATATCAGTTTACACCAGAAAAAAATATGTTGTTAAAATGATTTTTCATTTTTGAGAACAAACGCAGAAACCTCTTGAGGCTGTTTCCTGAAAAGAAAACTTTTATAATCCTTAGAACAGTCAATAATATATTTGGTACCTCCGCCCCCTTAAAAAATTAAATATACCCAAGACCTCCCTACCAGACATGCCTTCAGTGCTAAAGTAGGATGATGCTACATTTCTTGAATCTCTTAATCGATAAAAAGCAGCATCGTCGTCGATCCTTTAGTCATTTTTGCACATTTTTTCACTTGACGGTAGTAATAATGTTTTATTATAGTGCATAAGTGCATTGAGTCATAGGCTGTGCTCTTTCCTCCCTCTCCCATTTTTAGGCGTTCCAAGAATTCTAATTTGCTTTGAAAAACCATCGTGGCTGCGCTAGAATCATCCCCCCTTTGTCAGATTCATTGATTTCTCGTATCTGGATTATCCTCGACGGACGAATTGCTGGTTTGCGTGCTCCAGGGACTGGATAGAACCGCGCTCACCCTCCTACTACCGTCCAAAACAATGGCTTGCGATTCGATTTGCGGACAGTCTTTCACGAGATTACATTTGGAGATAGACGGAACGGAAATCTCAAGTCACATGGCTCTCAAAATTAGCTTCTGTTCTCTCTCGCAGATAACGGAGTTTTTACTGTAAGATGTGCTTATTGGAACTGAGGAATTTTCTCTGGAAAGACGTAGGAAAGGGATGTTGAATTATAGCGTTTATTTTCACTTATATTGGACAAATTTATTATCTTCTATACAATTCCAATAAATCATAGTCACCAGTTTCTGTCTTTTTTACCGCATGCCAAATGCTTCGTCTGCGTTTTATAGTTCTTGTAATATGCTATCCTTTTATACACTTTAAACTTGAAATACCTTTTATGTTTTACATTGTTGCCCCTATGATCCATTGCAAAATTGCAAAACCTTCTTTTCGTTCTTTTGTATATATCATGACATATTTGTCCTTTATACACTTGTTTTCATCACGTTTAAACTAGCAGTCTCTTTTCAATCTTTTACACATACTTTAGCAAAAGTGATTCGATATTCTGTAATAAAATAGGCGAGTTTAATGGGTTTTATTGTCCAGAGATAACCCATTTAACCCCATTTTATAATGACCCTTCCAAATAATGAGTTTTATTGAAGATTTAATAGCCTACTAATTGTTAGCGTTTCATATTTTATGCGAACACGTCATTGTTTTTCTTAATGTATTTTCAAATTGAATATGTAGTTATTTAAGACATTCTGGGTCGTTCATACTTTTTTCGATAAAAATAAGTGCAGCTTCTTTTGGTTAGGGAAGAGGGCTTTCAAGGTATTTATATAAATCTGATTGCTGTTAGTTTTGATATGGATTCATTATTAAACTTGGCGCCCTATTAACTGATATTCACTAATTTTTGTATGTTTTGAGCAGAATGTTGAATGAACAATGTAACAATGTAGGGATTCCAGAATGTAAAATGCTAAATCGCAGTGCATAGCGTGACATTTTACTCTTATGGACTAGGTAACTTATATATAATGTACTAATATAATTAATTATATTTCACAATAGTTTGTTGGTATACATAGTTTATTTGTCGTTAGCTCATTTGGTTACTCTACTTCTGTAATCTCCATAATCCTTCACGTTCCAATGAAGCAAATTTTTACTCTTTGTTTACATATGCTCCGAAAAAAGTTCCGTAAGAATTTTAACTGATTTTCGGCTTCTCCTTACGATATTCCAAAACAATGCAGGTAAATTATTCTAACATTTTAAAATGTTACAAGAACAGATGTTAAATGTTACAGAGGAAAGGAAATTTTCTGCTAGTAGTATTTATGACGTTCTAGCAGTTTAGGGATTACTGAAGAAATAAAAAGAGGGAGATTACTAAGGGTAAAAATAGTGCTGAAAAAAAGATGAAAATTTTTCATATTTGTATTTGAATAGCCTCCATTCTAATTTGATATCTTAATGTATTTGTTTATAGACGTTTGTATATATCAAATTTTCTACCGTCTGCATTTTAAAGAGTGAATACATATTCATTTTAATTTCACTGGTTGATGTACAATCATAGCTCCTTACAACGCTAAAATTTTATCCGTACGGATGGTGGTGGCATAACGGAATGTATATGTTTGTCTAAGATGTTATTTGGTCTCTTTTTTAAACTCGAGTTTTTGTCTTGCAAACCATTTAATCTATTTAATTTTAATTAAACAGATATATATTCTCGCTGATATTTTGAATGGCAATTCCAATAGGACGGGCCCCAGGGAGATTTCCAACCCGACCTTACTAGATTTGCCACTAGTACTTAGGACGCCATTTTTCATTAATTGGGCCCTGAATATAGCCGATCTGATTTTTAAAAGAATAAAGTTGTTGATATGTTGATTCGATATTTAACCCCGTCCTCCGCTGTCTGCCAACTCGCCAGAGATGGGCGCTCGTCTTTCCATTTCTTGCACCGCAGCTGCTGTGTCGAAGGAAGGCCGTGACCCGAGTATGAAATTAGCTGACCCTCTCTCTCCCCGGACGGCCAGGCAAACCGGTAATAGCAGGAAGTGTACTGTATTTATTGCCTTTGTGTACGCGACGCCTCGGCGTATTTTCGATGCGTTTAGCGGTTGGTCCGTGCCAGTCTTACTTTTTTTTTTTTCTCCTTTCGGTTCATCATATCCCCTACCCGCGCTCCAGGGATTGCCAAAAAGGAATTTAAGCGGGAGAAAAGAATCGTCTGCTTTTTTAATGGAGTGTTTTGCTTCGGCCATTCATTCAGAAACTCGTTGCTAAGGCGATGCGAAGCTCATAAATAAAACCCATTGCTACGATTTCCAGGATTTCTCATTTAGACATTCCAGCTATGACCACTGAATTTAGAAATGTGAAAAAAAAAAATTTTTTTTTTTTTTGTTCACCTTTTATTATGCACTTGCGATATTAAAAGGACATAGTTTCCCTATTAAGGTCAAAATATCATCATTGGCCCAAATTATAGTTCCAACTTTTTTTCAGGTGCATGCAAAATTGTAAATCTAGTATCTTGAATGTTTCTTTATAAGTTATGTATATGGTTTTGTTTATAGGACATTTTAATTTTAAGGGGACAGGACCATTTTCGGCAAGGGAAAACATACAAATCTTGGTTATGTCTGCACTAATTACTTGTATATTACTAAATTTGCTTAAACATTTTTAAAAATTTTCAAGAATATGATAGTAGTAGCATCGATCTGAAACGGCACCAAAAGAGTAGAAAAAAATGTCATTTTAAGAGAAAAAAAATTCAAACACTTTTAATGATTTTTAAGTAAATTTAAAATTTTCTGCGCAATATTCTATTTGAAAGAGCTTAAAGTAATTTTGTTTGGTCTGGGGCCTCTGAGTGTTTTTGAACTTTACAGCAATTTGATAATATTTTTCTCTGAGGAAACATTTAAAAGTACACTTTGCTGAGAAACCAAATAAGATCTTACTGGGATACTATTCATGATCATTCAAGATACTCATGGGCGTACGCAAGGGGAGATTTAGGAATTTAAGCATCCCCCTTGAGCTCAGCCAAAATGGAAAAATAAAAATTTTAGTTGAAATTATGCGGGCTATTATTTTTTAGAATTATGAACCCCCCTTTAAAAAATTCTGCGTACGCCACTGAAAATACTATTTAATATTGTGGAACAAAATGAAATTTTATAGAAACTATGAAGTTTATTATTAAAATATTCAATCCTTAGTAATCAAAATGTACACAATATTCTAAAATTCAAAGTTATGTTAAAAATTAATATGATGCTTAAAGAAATAATATTTGGTTTACTAGGGGGACTACTGTTTTAATAAATTTAAAAATTTAAAAATGTGATAAAAATCGTGATTGTAATACATTTCAATATTCAACTAGAAGTATGTTTTGAAAGAAAAATTGTTTTAAAGTACATAAGATAAAATAATTTAATTTTTCCTTCAATTTTTTCTAAGATTTATTGAATTACATTATAAAACACTGCGTATGGAGTTTTTAGATGAACAGTAACACCTAACATTTTTCATAATTTTATTATTAAAATAAAAGCTAATAATAAATGTCCTCTTCATTGGCATGCTTTTAAAAAAAAACATTAAAAAATTGGGTTGACAACAAATTATCATGCTTTAATTTTTATTTTATTAATTTCACCATCAATCTTATCTCCTATGAACAGCTTCATTCTATACTTTATAGAAAACCTGTAGGCAAAATTTAAAGCTCTTATTTTAAATACAAATAAAGCCTTAGTATTCTGAATGCATGGAATTCAAAGAAAAACCTAAGAAAAAGATCATTAAAAAAATTGACTGTAGACCACACGAAACTACCATCTCCACATATAAACAATCAAAGACAGTTACGTGTAACCATCAGGTTATTTAACTCAGCTTCATCGAGCAAATGAAATTAAATAATTCAATAGTATCTTCAGTTTAGACGCTAGTTGAAAAAATGCCACGCCTATATTCAAAGGACAAATGTCCATTTAAAAATTCCCGACTGATAAAAAATGTAATTAACTTATAAAATATTAAAGATACAGATTTCAAATGTTGTATGAACATGCAGAAATGGATGACCGATAATTTTAGCTTTATATACACACACTGTAAATAAATATATGTATTATTAGATTTTAGGTGTTGTCCCCTCTTAAATACATTGTTCACATTTTCTAATTTAAAATTATAAGCTTTCCATGGTAGAAACTAAATTGGAATATCCCCAATTTTTCGATATACTAATTGGAAAATCGATTGTTTGAAATATTTGGACGTCCCTTAGGAAATGAGAACTTTAAATGAATTTTTCATGTATTTTTTCTTCGAATTCCAAGTATTAAAAATACTAAAGCTGTATAATGTAAGATACAACTGAATAATTTTGTACAGAGGTGTACAATGAGTAAAATAGAACTGTACACGGAAATAGCAATAAGCTATTTTTTTATGAATGTGAGTGCAAAAATTATTAAATTTTATTGTTTACTCACTGTGTTGATATTTGTTTATTTTTAAATGTGAAATATAATTTTAGGGTATCAGAGTTTAGGCATACTCATTTTTAGATGGCTTCAGTATTCTCAAAGTTTTGTAAACAAAAATATTAACTTTTTGCGCTCCAATTTAGAATTTGACTCAACCGGGTACTCGACACAGTTTTTAAATTTAAGAATTCAAACATTTTATTGGGAGTGAAGAAAAGTAATTTGATGCCAAAAGGGTTGATATTTATAAGAAAGTTATTTTAAGGTATTTTAAAAATTAAAGTTTTGGTTAAGTCGAATGTACTTTTTTGAATGTGATTTAAATTGGAGTTTTAACTCCTTAACGTGCACGCTCGAGTTAACTCTAGCTCGCTAAAAAAGCCAAACTGTGCACACTCGAGATAATTCGAGCGGTGTTGTACTTTATGTTGCGATAATTTTTCCCACTCGAATGCAATCGAAAATTGAAAATAACAATGTGAAAAGGAAAAACCAATCGTTTTATTGATATTTATCATTTACATGGGATTGTAAGCTATAACACTCACTTATTCAAGTAGTATAAAAGGTATATTTTCTTTTTCTACTTATCACTTACGACTTATCTCTTCCTTGTGAGCAGCCGCTTTCCGACAGCGTATCCATATTCAGATTCTGAGTAGCTCATTTTGCAATATATATTTTACTAAAATATAATGTAAAATAAAATATAATTAACTATTTTATTACTCAGCTCTGGCTGTAAAGACATCCCTGACTCGTGGTGTCACTTTATATACTTTATTCGTGAGATATGAAAGATAAGGGTTTCATATTTGATATCTACGCATTAGGGGATGACACATCATACTGTCAATTGGTAGATTGCTACTAATTGAACAATATACTCTTTCGACAATAATAATATTCTAAAAATTAAAAATCATACCAATTGTATAAATATCCAATATACTCAAATTTTGATTATTTTTGTATTTAATTTTCTTGGCAAGACAACGTTCTAAATTGTGTTTTTTACATTAAAAAATGTTATTTTTTTGGCCGGTTTTAAAAAAAAAACTGCATTAAGGGGTTAAAATGCAAAGCGATAATGTTTACAGTTATACTCTATCTCAATATAATTTCGGAAACGTACCGTGTTTTCTTGAAGTTATTGCTTGTTTGCCTTTATATATAACGTGAGAGGGAGAAAGGAGCTAACCAATTGATTTTGATGGATGTAGCAGTAATTCGGATATAGATTTGTAAATTATCAAACTTTGATTGAAATTCGTGTTTGCCATACTTTGATTTTATTGTATTGCCATTACATCATTTAAGTTTAAATTAATTTGTAACTTAATCCTTTTCATAATGCAATTATTCAAATGCTCTTTGGTGAACTTAAAAATAATCATGCTTTGTTTAAACAGTCATGTTTGAAATAAGAATTGAATTTCATTATTAGTGGATAGAATGTACATTTAATTCATTCACTTGTAAATTCATGGAAATAATTGTCTCGTGACTAAAACAATCTTTTACGATCTCAGAATTAAAACAATTTTTTTTTTAAGACCAAGAAGCGACTGAGCCACCGGGACGCCCTCTCGGTACCGTAATCTGCTGCGGGCATGTTTGCAGTCGCTCGGAATCGGTTTTAAGCAGTAGGCTCCGGTCTAACTTCCTCGTGTTTTGACAACACGAGAATGAATGAAAGAAAAAAAAGACCGTTTCTTGCCAAATCAAACCAGACTGTAAAGAAGCCGTTTTAAAAAAAATTTGTTTATCGGATTCTTCAATATTCATTAATAACTATACCGCGTATTTTTAAAAACTTGATTTTACAGTAAATCAGTATAATTTAATTTTTTTTTTTTTTTTAATCGTTATGCATGAAAAACACTTTCATTGAAACTTTGCTGTTTTGAAACGTCAATTATGTAATCTGAGCTTTGAAAGATTCGGTTGTGTTGATATGCATCTATGAGGTCATAGAGTGCTTAAGACATGTGAACATGCAATATTAGAAGGACAGCATTTTTTAAATGTAATTGGGATCATATATTCACCTTTTTCGTGTTTTTTCCCCCCTCCAATCGTGTCTAATGTATCTTATCAGCTTGTAGTTGTTTGTAATTTTTTCTTCATTTTTTTTCATGAATGATATGCGTTTCAAATTTTGTGAGCTAACACGTAAGTCCAACACTCCCAGAATACCTAACAGTAAATGATAGTTAAAATCCCGAGTGCGAGTTTATATTTCAAGAGGAAAATAAACGGTTTCAAATATATATATAAGAAAGTAACCGTTATATTTAAAACCTAAAAATTGCTGCTTTGAGTTGTTTAACTATTGCACTTAGAAATTTTATTTTTAAATCTGTTTGTTAGAACTAATTTACGAGTATATATATTTTATAAATATTGGCGTACTTTTATGATTGGTTCATATATTTTCACCATCGGAGTACGCGGGTTCGAATCGCGTAGTTGGCTTGGCTGTTCGTAGCCAATCAAAATCTTCTTTAAGTAATAGATCCCGAGCTCATTAACCCTCACATAAAAAAGTAAACCGTAGCGCTGCAAACCAAACGGTGGATAGATAATACATTTGTATGCAAAGTTCTCGCTTAATCTTTATTAAATAGACAATAGACTAGGTAGCTGTGACAATGTTTTTAAATTATTAAGTATGTAGTTTCCGATAACGAATATTGAATAGAATTTCATAAGCAGTAAGGGATTTTCCAACGAGTAGTTAAGTAAAAACACGCGTTTTTATTCATGTATTACCATCGAAGGTGCATTGCTATGCAGAATTCTGTCGTTGTACTACCAATGCATGTCATGTCGTGAGCCTTTTTCAATTAAAAAAATTTAAAAAAAAAAGCTTACTAAAATGAATTATCTGTATTGATGTATTTTTATTAATATTGTATAGCCATCGAAGATACTTTAATATGTAAAACATTTTACTACTGCACTATCCCATGCTTTTTAGTCATGATTAAAAACAAATGTTTGTTAAAATGTATTTTATATTGATATTTTTTTTATTGATATATGTATTGTCATCCAAGATTAAGTATGTAAAATTCCAACGCACATTTTGCAACTGCACTTTCACTTACTTATTGTTAGTCATGATGGTGTCTTTTTATATTAAAAAAAAACCAGTATTTGTTATTACAACTTATATTGTACTTTTTATGATTGATTCATGTATTTATTGTCTTCGAATTTTCTCTACAATTCCATTGTTTTCAAATATTTACCGAAAGATTTGACTAGTTTAAAAGTTTTAAATTATAAGAAAACAACTGGTACACGGAAATACCGATATAGGACGTTTTTTTTTTATGTAAATTCAGAAGGATTATTGCGACCAACATGTTGTATTCAATGTGTGGATAAATATGCACTATTTTGTGATGTGGGTAATAAGAAGCAGATTTCTTTTCTTTTCTCCCCCGCCTTTTTTTCGTTTTGTTACTCCCAGTTTGTTTCGAAATCATTGAATTAAACTATTGAATAGAGGATAGTAAAAGTGGCCTGTAATACTGTTGAAGAATTTAATCCTTGTGGCTGATATTTTCTATGGTTTGTATGTATTTTTATTTTATTTTATATTATATTTTTGACTAAAATATTCTGTTTCATATATAATTTCTTGGGTTTCTGGGACATAACAAGAGTCAAAAGGAAGTACTATGCATTATAGAATGACAACAGTAATCTCGGTAAATGCCTGGACTTCTGTTAGAAAACCTGGGATTATCAGGGAATTTAAAGATCAGTCTTTTATGGGAACGTGTAAACAATAACGTCAACTTTTTTAAGTTCTAAAATTGCCTATCCGAATTGTGGAGCGCTTCTTTTCTAAACGAGTTCGCTGGTTCGAATCCGCTGCGAGCATGGATGTTCTTAGCCATTCGGAATCGGCTTTAAGTTGTAGGTCCCGATCTCATTAGTCCTCGTCAGTAAAACAGTAGACCGTAGTGCTCCAAACCAAACTTTAAAATGGCTAATAGTCAGCTTGCTAGGCTAGAATCCCGGGATGCTCTGGCAGGTTCATTAAACATCTTGTACACCCCAAAACACGCAAGTTAAATGTCTGAGCCAGGGTATCAAGTCGCTGGGATATTGGTAGGTGGGAGAGAGGGGCAGAATCTAAGTTCAAAAATCCTCCTCCCGTGAATGAGTAAAAGTTAATGGGATATCCAGCGTGACGTCACAAACGCCTTATTTCTGATAGGTGGCCAGTTGCTATGTGTTTTGTGGAAAAGTATCCGTGAACATTTTTTTTTTAAATATATAAAAAATTGTGATTAAAGAAAAAAAAGTTTGGAATTCATATGGTGTTTAATGTGTAGGTAAATGTAATTGTGTACACAAAAAATAATTTTGCTTAGTGCATATCATCATTTTCAGGAAAAATATATCTCACTTTAAAATTACCATTTGGTAAAAACTGAAGAATGTGCTATAGAATCGTATTGTTACAATTTAAAAATGTTCATGGATTGATATAATTTTTATCAAGTTAGAAAAATAACAATGATTATTTAAGAAAAATGAACAAAAATATTGTGGACAAAAATTCTTGCTGGAATTTATCGAATTCAACAAATATTTGAAAAATTGATTAAAATCATTTAATGATTAAAATATTGACTGAAAGAAAAGAATGACTCTTGTAATTCTTTGCCAGAAAATTGTTCGAGGAAGGAGGGGTTCATATCCTTTAGAGTGCACCCGCTCTCCTCGTCAACAAACGCTGATCCAGAAGCTCTTTTGCAGATTCAGCAGAAAATTTTCTATTTTTTTTTCTCGGGTATTGGTTTAAATGGGATCCATTTTTCCCCTCATCTTCAGGATAAAAAAAAATTAATTATTTCAAGAAATAAAATGTTCAGTATTTTTTTTAAATTAAAATACTATTATAAAAGAATTATTCCCATATATGTCAATTTCTAGAAAAAAAATAATTGCGTATGAAAAAGTAATTGCGTAATTGTGTATTTGCACTTCCTCTGGATACGCCACTGGGTCGTATGGATGTCATATTAGAGTTTAAAAAAGACTTCTAGCTGTTGGAATCTTGCAATTTCTTATATTCCACTCGTACACCCTTCTGATGGGAAGAGTTCTACCATTTAGTGCCCCAAAGTTCAATTTTCAGTTCATAAGATGCGTTGGCGCGACTAACCGCCGGAACTAACAGTCTCCTTTAAGCTGTTCTGCTTGTTTGGGCTTGATTAGCTCGTGTGATGACACATCCGGAGATGTTTCTTTTCCACCATATTCTCTCCCTGCGGTGAAATTTATCCCACAACTTTTTTTTTTTCTCTCCCATTTCTTTTACTCTTCAGTATCAGTTTCCTAATCGTATTCTCAGAGTTGAAATGGTTATTTTTCCGATTATGTTTGTGGCACTTTTGCCCAGGGTGATTTTTCTCTTACTGGGGATAAATTGACTGTTTCATATCGCCTGCAGTTGTGGATCATATTTATAGTTTAGAAGTTTCAATGCTGTGTAAACTGAGAAATAAACATAGCGTCGCACAGTTTGGGAGAATATAAAAAGTCGGTAGATTAAAATGTTTTCCTTTTAACTCAAATTTTTGTGCTATTAATTGAATTTTTTTCTTCCTTATTCGAAGTAAAGGTAGTCGAGAAAATTTCGGTCTTCAGATTTCAACAGAAATACCCATCTTGACTGTGCTTGAATCCATTTTGAATAGTTTAAGCCTTAAGTCTGTGCTTACGTACAACAGAACTTTAACTTTAAAGCTATATTATCTGTTTTGACTATCCCTGAATGAATTTTCACAAGTTTCACCGTGACGTCTGTGCGTACGTATCTCGCATAACTCGAAAACGAGTACTCGTAGAATGTTTTGTATTTTATCACTGAAGTGACCCACACTCGCTGCCAACCAATTTATTTAAGACTGCTGTAACATCTAGTTTTGCACCTTTATTTTATTTTATTTTTTATTGCAATCCGCACTCTTATAAGACCAAAAAAATCTCAATATAGCGGACATTAAAACTGCCGGTCTAACGCAATACAACAGTAATATATTGACGTATTTACTATTTTCTTGCAGTTTAAACAAGCCTTTTTAATTTCTAATTTTCAAGAACAAAAATTAAAACGTATTTGCAAAGAATAATTTTGAATTTTTGTTTTATTACTTTCTGGTATGAAGTGCAGGAAGCATTGTAATCATATAAAATTTTCGATTTATACTGAAATATCTATGTAACGAAAACACTCAATATAATGAATATCAATGCTGCCAGTCGGTATATATAATTTAATACAAAGTCCTGTGGGTTCCGTAACAGGTTTTGTTTTTTAAATTTATATTAAACAGTTTCCAATACTACTTTCGAATTATTAGACACCAGAATATGCTTTCATTAAAATGTATTTATGTGCTTACATATGTTTATTTAATGTTACCGAAGCTTATTCATTAGCTAATATGTTAAATTATATGCTTAAATTTTCGTATTTGAATGTATGCAACTGTGGAATTTTCTTTATTAGAATTAAATTTTGGTATAGTTTCGTGTTTTCTTTGTTCTTTTTCTACCAAAGTGTAAACCTTTAACGTTAAGTTTCTCACTTTTTTTTATTTTATTTATTTAAACATATGAAAATTATTTATAGCCATTCTATCGCTTTCATATGCCAAAGACCGATTATTAACCATAAGATTCACATAGTTTACGTATAATTACGGAAGTTCAGGATTAAAACTCCACTTCTGACACGCTTCCGTGGTCTTTTGGGCAAACTATTGCAAAGCGCTTATTCCGGTTACTTCACTGGACCATTTTCATAATGTGTTAAAAAAAACCTTTCTAATCTAAGAAAAGGCATTTAGCATATCTATCTTTTGTAACTTAACAGTTTGTAACTTTCCTGTTTGGAAGGTAGTACGTTCACTTCGATGACGTAAACATTTTTCTCGCACCACTGCAGACCCGCTTCTATTTTTCGGTCTTTCTTCGGTGCCACTCACCTGCTAAGCTCCTTTTTACTGAAGGGTTTTTGTTTTTTAATGTTCTGCAAGGGATGGATCTTCTTTCTTGTAAATACAGTATTATAATGTGGTGATGATTCATGTTCTGCATATTTTGTTCAAAAATAATTGCTGCCAAAAAAGACGTGAAAGAAAGAGACCGCTGAATTTTTTATAGCTGCATGATCTGGTGACTTTTTCTCGCATTCTTTTTGTTAAAGGCTGCGCCTCGCACATTTTCCTCGTTTTAAAGATTTTTTTTTTTTTTTAAATCTTTGTAAAGGTACGTTGAGGGTAAATAAAATCTGTAAATAAGTTCTACAAGATTGCCTATTTAATTTCCTCGAGCTTCACCACCTATTTTCTTGCTAATGCATGATTATATTCCCACTAGCATATAGCCCGTCATATGACGGGATCAGTAAAAATTTTAATTTTCCAGAATTGTAAAATACCCTATGAGGCAGATAAAAAAATGATTTGATTTTTGGCGGAGCATTATCTGGTACACACTCAATAATTTGTTTACCTTCATACTCCTCTAAAGTCTCCTGATACTATGAATGTAGTTTAGAATCACGTTGAATTCATTTAGCCAAACCGTGTGGATATGTGTGAAAAACAAACACACAAACGAACAAATTTCTTAATTTTCAAAGATATATAGCCTAAACGCTAGATATTTATTAGTCCTTGAAATAGGCTCCTAGACTTTTATTAAACATATTTGTTGTTAATACCGCTGATCAAATTTTCATTGCAGCAAAAATAATCGATGTTTAAATTTAAAATTAACACATATGTACCTAATATATTATTTAGTACTAATATAAAGGAAAATTATTTACGTGATATCTAAATTCAGTGATAAAAATATGAAAATACTGCTGACGATATTTAAATAATTTAAAAATAAGAAATGATTCAATGAGATGGTTAAAGGAATGACGTCATAATGCTGGAAAAAATGTTATTTTTACCTATTTATGTGATAAATTGATAAATTTAATCCCCTGCTCTTAACCGGGGAAAATAGGTCTCAAAATAATGGCATTAAACGCTCGAAAAGGGGGGAAGGGGTGGATTTCGAACGTTTTAAAGACGACAGTATTTTCTGCTGTGATGTGAAGCATATGTATACCAATTTATTTTAGAATCGGATCGATAGTTTAGGAGAAGATAAACTTTGAATTTTGCTAACCCTAACTCATCAAGAAATCAATATGGATGCCTGTATCCATTCCAGGTCCAACCGCTTCATAAAATTTGAGGACAGACAACTTAGGCTATTATTATATAGAGGATTCAATTTTAGTTAAAAACACCTCGATCGAAAAGTTAACTTAAGAAAGAAAGCAATAAATAGTTCCTTCAATAAATGTCTCCTGTGCTTCAATATAATTTAGCATGTAATATTAAAGTTTACCATCATTCACTAATTACATTCATTACATCCATTAATCACAGCCTCGAAGTTAAAATTTTAGTCTGATTTCACCTGTAAGCTACTTTTTGTAAAAAAAATTATATAAAAAAAAGTTGTAAAAATTTATGGTTTTGTTTCTTTCTTCATATGAAAATGTCAAACGTCATATGTGTTCTTCTCCCTTTAAAATTATTTTGAATGTTTAAAATGTATAGTTGGTGGATCCTTAAACTTCCGACACTAGTGTGTATATGCAAGAAATACTAAATGGGATTCGGTATCAATTTAAAGTTTCATTCCTTTTTAGATTTATGGGTTGTAATTAGAATTTTTGATAATTATAATGACACTTCCTTTGTTATTCTATTTTTTTCAGTTGAATTTTTTATAAAAGTATCAGCCTTTTTAAAATTGGACTTCCAATAGCAAAAACATTTTTTAATGCTATTTTAAGTCTGATTATTCAAATGTGTCTTAGCACATAGTGTTTTATATATAGCTAGACATATACGTGATGTAGTATTTTGTATATTGAAATGTTAGTAATTCCTGTTCGCCAATTCTTCTAATTAGTTTAAGTTACAAACAATCATTTACATACTAGAGGCTAGAGAAATAGCACCTGCTATCGACTGTGTAACCTAAGCCGAAACCGTAACCTTAAAGTATCGGAGGAACGTTGCCTATTTCGTTTTTATTGCCTCATGTTGTGCATTGCTTTCTCACGCCATATCGTAGAATATGAATACAATAAAATGAGATCGTTTTCTCTGTCTCCTTGGGGCATCAAAAATGTTTTGCGTGTTGCGTTTGGAAGTTTCCGAGACATGCGACGAGAATACTTCTGTAGAAGTCCACAATGTTAATCAAACTGGGCCATGCTTTAGTAAAACGATCTATGTTGTCTTCCTTTTTATTGAGCTTAAAAACGCACTTCTGTGCCTGATGTTGTGGTATATAGTTACTATACAGCTTACTAAAAATCCTTATAACAAGTATGTGCTTGAAAATGGAAGGATTTAGTTAACACACATTTCCGCGTCCTTTCTTTTTGTTGCGACCGAATGTTTATTCTGAAAACAAGGAAAATTGCTTTTATATTTACATTTACTCGATTGGTACAAAATTACCTTTTATAATACTGTGTTATCGTTAAAGAACTTTATTGTCGTCCCTCTTTTTATTTTATTTTTTTATTATTATTCTTAACCTATACTGGTAATAATTTCAAAATCTGGTCTTCGAAATTTAGAATTCAATATATATTTTAAATACTTTTGAAGGAAATTGTATATTCGAAGCAATAACGCTTAGATATTAATAGCTAGACTTCCCATTAATGTGCGTTGAAGGGAGTGGGGGGGGGTAAGTATAATTGAGGTGATAAACATAATCATCAGACGTTTACACGACAGATTGGGACATTAAGCAAAATTTGTTTCATTATTATTAATTATATTATTTTGGCCAAAAAAATTAGCACTAATAATTAAGGGCAAAAACACTGAAGTACTGTATTTCGTTTCTGAATTCCTTATTTCCTTCCTGGTTTCCATATCCCGTGCCAGGCCACGAAGATATTTATTCACGTATCTTGTTTAAGCGAAAAAGTGTTTGAAATATGTTTAAATGATCGCAACACATAGCTTTTAAAAAACGTGTGGCTGTAAAAATGTAGTTTTGTCACTACAAATAATTAATATTGTTGTTACCTTCAACCGTGCGATGTTAAGTCTCCAATAAAAATGTCCATTTCGGTATCGCATTTCGAATTCAATATACTCCATGCAGAATTTGTGGCGTAACGGAAAATAATGCCGAGCATGCCATATATCCTGTGGGATATTTCTTAAAAATTTTCGTCCTCTGTATCATATTTGGACTGTACCAAATAAATTCACGACTTAGGATCTTGGAACTCGATTTGAATGTAGTTACTAATTATAAATTCCAGATAAATCACAATGAAACGTTTGATGAATAAGAGTTACTGTTTCTGTATTTTGAGATTTTTTTAGTCGATCTGAAATCGTCGATTTCAGATCTACTCCTATCATCTCTTAAACTTGTTCAGTTTCGTGTTCTCAATCAAACTTTGTCGGTTGGGATTTTTGGTAAAGGAATTAAATATCAAAAGGAATTAAATTTTGGCATGCAAGGTTTTGGCATTCATTAAATCAAAAGACTGAAATTGCGATTTCTCTCCAGTTCTGGTATTCGTTATACCTACAGGAGTTGGTGAATTGTTTACTCTCTTGAATGATTACGTTTACTACTGCAGTGGCTTGCTAAATCATTCTCTTCCATAAATTTACACTAAATATACCTAGCATTCAGTCATCTCCATCACACTATTCTGTGATTCTTTTTATTCTGTTGTTAATCATTTTAAAATGCGAACTGAAAGATTATACATAACTAGTATTAGAATAAATTTGAAGTCAATGGCATTCAAAATCTAAAAGCATAATTCTTAATTCAACGTGTTTATTTATTCATTGCTGTCTTAAGGAACTTTTTGCAATCCTAGGGAGAAAACCTGAGGTGTATTCATTTTTATGTCCATAAAACTGCTATATAACTGAAATAAAAACTTGAAACTAGATTAAAAATTCATTTTAAGAGATAGAGGTATCGAGAAATAAAAATATGAAGAATAACTAAAGCACTAAACTGTAGTTCATGTTAAAGGTATTATTCAAATTTTCTCTTACGTGGTACAGTTCATAAATCTTCAGTATTAAGGTGAGTTTTAATATGGAAAAAATAATATTGATAATCAATAGATCTTACATATTATTTGTTTAATACAAGATGATTAAAAAAGATAGTAAAATTGTTTCCAAATGCTGGTTTCGTCGAACGATGGCCGATTGGTTAGGGTGTTGACCTTGGGAACCAGACAAATAGAGTACTACCTTTCTTTATTGGAGTTTGTGGTTACGAAATTCATTGCTGGCGGGTGCCGAACGATGGCCGAATGGTAGAGCGCTACTCTTCGGAACCGGAGTTCGCGGGTTCGAATCCCGCTGCTGGCATGGATGTTTGTAGCCGTTCGGAATCGGCTTTAAACTGTAGGTCCCGGTCTCATTAGCCCTCGTGTGCAAAACAGTAGACCGTAGCGCTCCGAACCAAACCAAACCAAACCATTGCTGGCGGGAACGTTGGTAGTTGTTTGAAATTGACTTTACGTTGCAGCTCCTTGCCTAATTATCTCGTGTATCGAAAAATTGATAGCAACGCAATCTCCATACCTTTTAGTGTAAAATCTGAATTCTTCAATATTATTTTTGTGACCCTTTCCTCAAATCTCTGAACGCACGCATGTATCTTTGGTTTTAAAAATGAATTAAATTTCTATAAGTACACTTTTCCTACTTATTTTCTTTTTTTTTTCTATCACGAAAACTTTTATTTCTGAAGCAATATAGATTCTGTTTTCCTCTATTATATATATATATATATATAAATATATGTGTGTGTGTGTGTGTTGTTTTGTTTTGTTTGACGTGTTAGGCCTTTTTCTCATTTTTTTTTAATCTTACACCGTTAACTTGCAACATACATAGAGCTAAATTAGCTCTATGTTCACTTTTTATGTTTACTCAAATACTTCTATAGTTGTACGTTGTTTTGGCACAGTAAGTGCCCTGAGAAGTTTGTTTCTTCAAACTCGTATACACATCAATTATTCTTCAAATGTATAATTTACTAATAGCTTTTGAACTCTAAATTCGAACAAATATATGAATATATTGAATAGGTGACGAATAATTAACTTTTTATTTGTGTGTATTTTATTACTAATTAATCGTATAATTTAATCTTAAACAGACGATATGTCAAAAGTGCCGAAACGAGCCGTAGCTATTAAACCATCTATTCTCGCATTTCCTCTGCCTCAGATCCAATTTAACGGATCCCACTTCTTCGTTATCATAATTACCATTCAGAGTTCTACTTGAATTTGCTGGTGGGGTTGTTGAACCTCACTTTGAAGTTTTATTTTTTCTGAACCTCTAGCTACTTTAAATTATATCCGTAATGCCTATAAACCATAGTGTTCATAAGTTTTAAGTTATTGATTTAATGCTTAGTGTAGCCTTAGACTAGACAGTCTTCTTGCGAATCTATTAGAAGTTAGTAAATAGCGTTATTAGCACACATACAACCACTAACTCCTGATAACCCACTAGACTAGTCTGGAATTTGTTTCCCGTCTAAAAAGTTAATATCGTGGCTATTACCAAATTTTACTTATTCCTGAATTTCATATGTGTTCGCTTACGGGCCAAATTTATCTTGGCGGTATTGTGTCAAAATCAGTTAAATATATTTATGTGCAAGGTAATAGAAGTTAGTAAATAGAGCTTAGTAACTAGAATATGGTATTTCATAAATATAACCTGGTGATTGTTGGGCCCAAGCCTGGTAAGAATCCGAAAACAGTATTGTTTAAGCAGAGAACTCGCATGACATACCTGATATCTCGAAATACATCTCTTAAGAAGTTAGCGCTCAAGAAGGGTACAAAATCAGGAGAAAATCCCACCTTCCCCAAAATTGAGGACCGCTTTTTTCCGACGTATCATCACGAACGTGGTTCAACCGTAAAGCTCATGCGGTCCGTCCTGATTTCTCGAGTTAATTTGTAAGAGATATGAAATTATAAGTAGTTAAACATAGGGATTTCTCTGAAAAAAAAAAAAAGGCAACTAATTTACTTATTTTTAACGTTTACATTCCTGATCTGTAAGCACTTATTTAATGTATATATTATTTTAGTAATCTCCTTGGATTTAAACTCTTTCCAGAAAGAGATGCTTTCATTCTGGAACTGGCCAGACGGTTGCCTAATAGGTAGGAACATACACACTGTGTATGGCTACCGTCAGTCTGCTAGTTCCCCTAAAAAGTTCGCGGCAGTTGGACATCGGCTTAAGGAGTAAATTCCGGTCTAATTAGCTTTCGTGTTACAAAAAATTGACCTTAACGTTCCAAACTATTTTGTAATTTAGAGGGGGCTAGAATGTTAATATTCATAAAAATATCGAAGTCGAACTTTTTATAATACATGATATACTTTGATATACATGAAAATAAAGAAATAAAAAAGCTGTATGTATATTTGTCTAGCAGGTCTTTTAATTATTTGATAACTTTTTCGCTTACCACATAAGATGTTTGCCAAGGTTACTCCTTTGTGTTATCACTGTCAATTTTTGTGCGCATTTCATCAGAATCGAGTAAAACGATTGTTTTTGTTACAGATATCTGTTTACTAGTATCACTTGAGGTATGAATAATTTTTCGGACGCAAATTCAGGGAATAATTAACTATTTTGAAATCTTATTAAGAAATTGGTGTCCATTTTTTTTCTTTCTCTACTGGAAAGTTTGAATGACGACAGCAGTTATTCTTATGATTAGATGGCGAATTGTATCCCAACATTTATCTTTTAAATTAGTTCAGTTACGCTGTCATTGTGACATTGAAACATATTACATATGTCTTTTTGTCTGTCAATACAGTACTTCTCTTTCAGCCTTGTAGTCAAGGTATTATCTGAGTATTGGAAGCACATTACCGCAATGAAATGGGAGTAAAGTGTCCCAAAATTTATTATCAAGGACACTTGCAAAGAAGCTAAGTTAACGACAGAAACAATTGTAACGAAACTTTTAGAAAGAATTAAGAAAAGGCACATTTCATAATGACTAATCTTCAACTTAATAGCTATTGGAAATTGTTCTTAGCTTAAAAGGGAGACGACTATCATGATTAGATATCAGCTAATAAAAACTTTACAATAGTTTAAGAAGACGATGTCTTGCAGTTATGGAGAACGAGAGCAATAATTCGAAGACATCGATATTAATGCTCAAGAATTCGAACTTTCTCTGACCAGCGTACAAATGTCATGAGCATTAAAAATTAAATGTGTCTGTCAAAGATCCGACAAGTTAGCATGCATGTTGAATATGAAACTGACTCATCTACTCTGCAAACAGTAGTGGTTTTTCATTTTTCTTTCTGTATCACTTATTTTTCCATTTATATAATCAGTAGGGGCAAAATTTATTATATATTATCACTTAGGGCTTGGAACACTTCACTTGGTTCAATAGCACCAATCACATTATATCCACAAAGTCAGTCGAAAACTGCGTGTAGACTGGGATATATTTTACACATGTTACTCCTCGTTTTTATTGTCTATAAATCGTAGCATGAAAGTTGCTCTACAAATAGATTAATTACGTTTGGGTTGGTTATTTAGTCTCAAATTTGAGTGCACACTTTTATTTAGCATTCAAAAAGTTAAGTAGAAAATAATTTGCTTGAAATGCTGTTTTTAAACTTATAGATTTACATTTTAAAAGAATTTTTGTTTCAATTATTTTCTCCTATTCACGCCTCCAAAATATGTTTGATGCAGTGTTTCTCTTCAGCCTTGTGTAACAGTACTTTTAAATTTTTAATAACATTTAAATCTCCAGTTTAATACTTAATTTTGTAATTGTCGTTTTTTCTTCTATTTACAAAAATAAATCTAAAATTTATAATGCTACACAATGATTTGTAATATTTGTTTATAGATACTTTTAATAATATCTTCAAATAAATTTCTAAATTTAATATTGGGTGGTGAGTACATACATGTGTATTGTGAAAGAGGGAGAACCAAAAAGTTTAAAATTGGTCTGAATTTAAAATGTTTTTATGTAAATATAGACCAATGCCAACGTCAATAATTACAATTTTTTAAACATTAATGCATTATTGATATTGATTTTTTTAACTAGCTTTGAATATGATTGCAATGTTCATTTGCTAGTTTGGATTTTTTTTTCTTCTTACACAGTAGTTAAACTACATTTTCGAAATAATTGTTAAACTAAATTTACAAAACTTTGATTAATTTAAATTTACTCATTTCTTGTTCGCATCATAATTTATATATTATTTTTGCTTTAAAATTCCGTTTAATCCATCAAGACCATGTAGTTACTGTTGTTGACTGTAGTTCAATTTATTGGATGGAGTCCTTTTTGAGTATTATTGTTTTAAGTTGTGTTTCGAATTTTTTTTTTCGGGTCCATTCTTCTAAACGTTTATTGGATTAATTTCAGAGCATCTAAAATTATTGTATACACCTTTTAGATTGGTAAAAAAAAAAAAAAGAAAATATCGGGTTCTTTATACCTCCCTCAAAAGAGAAACCCCATAATATTTTTATTATTGACCATAGAATTAATTTTAATAAATTTAAAACTTGCTATTCCTATAAACTGTAAAAAGTAGTCTGTTTACGTGTGAAAAAGAACCCGCATTGTCATCCTTGCATTTCCAATTTTTCCACCTAATATTTAACGTTCAGGGTTGTTACCCTTCTCAGTCATACACAAATACCATCATCTGACCGTGAAACACGATCGTTTGCGTTTAGCTGATAAGGTTTCGGTTTGATTCTACGAAAAATTTCCCTGTTGCAAGATATGCCTGCCTTGTGTTTCCAAAGTGACTCGCGAATTTCCTCAACTTCTGTCGCAAAATCCTTTAAAGCATGAACGAGGAAATGTGGGTTTGGTACCATTAGATCATGTGGCTTTTCAGCCGTTTGAAGATGAAATATAGAACTATTGTTTTGAAAGTGGCAGAAATGTGTTTCTAATTATAAATTGGTTTTAGGTCTATTGGTCTGATTCGGAAAGAATCGATATTCATGCCACTCCATATTTTAATGTTTTAGAATAGAAAATGATGGTTAAAAAGATGGTAAATAAACGCCTAAAAGACGTTTTAAATAAAAATATGAAAATTACTACATTTTTAATACATGATTAAACATTGAGCAATGCTTGTAAGGATTCAAATTAAAGTTCATTACGGCATATCTGAAAGTAGAGATTTCAAACAGTGAAAATTATCATGTGATTCGGTTGCCTTGTTATTTTTGTGTGCGATAACCTGACCTTTAATTAAAGACTTGGCGACGGGACGCCTCCTCATCTCGGGAGCAGGTTGTGTTGATGTAATTGCACTATTTGGCAACTCGTTTTGTTGCCTTGCCGGTGTATTTCAGCGAAATCTATTTTAAAACTTGTTACGTAAGCCTCCGAAAACTGATTGTATTTTACTACTTGAGTGCAAATTTCATTCAGTCACCTCAACTGGAGCAAATGTTAGGAATGAAATTCCCAACCCCAATTTCAGTGGTTTGGGAGAAAACTTACCAAAAATATGTTCATAAGTCACCGAATCGTGTGCATCTCTTAAGGAATGTTGCCTGGGTCAACCAGCCTCATTTACTGAAGCGAGCACGGGACGGGTACTCGAAGGAACAGGATAATAAAACAAACAATTGTAATTTCATTTCTTGCTAGAATCACCGGGGGATTCGTTTAGCGAAAGGTTTTAAAATAAATTTTGTTTTCGGTTTATTGGATTGAGTATTTAAAGATGTCTGCTTTGATATATGATTAAACTTCAAAGATCTTCTAACGAAACAATGAACCTGTCTTTTTTACTCTGTGTTTGAGAACTCTCAGGCTTTTTTGTGTCCGTATGTGATAGAATTATTTAGATTTAAGTGGCTGAAAAGGGATGTAGTATTATATTTTAGAAATTACATTTTCCAAGGTATATTTAATTTACAAAGATGTTAGACGTTGAATAGAAAGAGAAATTTAGATGTTTTGTCTATAGTTTTAACCTTCAAACAATCTTTATTGTTTCCCCAAACTAGTAGTCTACTACACCTAATCGTAAACTAAATTCTCAGAATGTCATTTGTTGCTAAAGGTATCGTGGTTTTTAGAAATATTTTTTATGTATGTGTCTGGAAACTTTTAAATATTGCTGATGAGGTCCATGGTATATAATAATCTGTAGCATCTGTAATATCATCTAGCAATATTTAGCTAAGCCAATCGTAACAGCTTTGTTTCAGATTATCTGGGCCTAAAACTGTATTACCAGTGATCGAAATAAGTGATTTATCAACTTATTTCGATTTACTCAGTTACTCAGTTAAGGTAATTTATGTTCTTAAAATGTGTTTTTGTTAAACAATTAAAACTGAATAGAAAAAGGGAGAGAGAGTACCAAAATTTGTCAGATAAGCCGCAACTTACACACGTGTTTTAAGTTAACGTCTTCGATTTAAAAGATTTTACTTTTTCTGTTACCAGTCCAAATAAATAGATTATTTATTTACTTGAATATTTTTCATACGCATCTATTAAAAAAAAAAATTACTGTACTACACATTATCAATAAAGATGTGCCGTGACATACAGTATTAGCAAGTGATATTTCCTAAGCGAATTCGTCGAAGCCCATTTATAGACGATGGTGTGCTGATCAGTATATTTTGCTGTAAAATTTTAAAGTAGACTATAGGTTCGTTCGTCTGACGTTAGAAGTTGATACATAAAGAATTGGTTTTGAACTCAGTGGTCACATTTTTGAAAGACGAAGGGTTAATGAAACCGAGACTTATGCTTGAGGCGGGCTGTATACGGCGTGTATCCCTGTACGGATTATCTACCCGGAATTACGATAATTTAAATTACTTCTGATTCGCGTTGGCCTCTTTAACACCATAAAATTGGAAATATAAGCTTGTTAAAGTAGATGTGTAGAAAAAAGTGCTGAAGAAGGGATATCATTACTAGTTAAAATTTTGCATTTAAAGTTATCCGAATTAACTGAAAAAAAAAAGTGTCTCGAAGCCGCCTCTCATTAAGAGCGTTCCTGATAATAATCATAATTGAAAATTTGATGTTAATTTCGTCTGTGGTTTTATTGTGGAAATTCGACTGTTTTATACTGTATTGTTTATATGTTAACGTATTAAGATCACTCCTTATATCATTATTATAAAAATACCTGATTGGTTTAACTATTTTGTAGAGAAAAATTTTTTTGGGAAGTTTAATTTGATTTTAGAGTAATTTGGAATGCAAGTAACCAGATAGAGGTAGCACACAGAAGTGCAGAAAGAATACAAAAGTTGTATTCTAGAACTTTATTTTAAATGCTTTGACTTAGTCTTGAAATTATACAGTTTTACTATCCTAGTTGTTTAACATTGATATCTGGATAACATATTGGTTGATTGGTTTGAGTTTATTGATACTGCTTTTTGCCTTTAATTTTTTCCATTTAAGAAATTACAGTTCTAAAATATCTATGTGATGTAGTATGTGTGTTGCTATGTTACTAATGTGATTTGCAGAAATTAAAATGGCAGTATCATCCGTATAGATCTTTAAAGTAGTACATTTTTTTCCCTTCGTTCAAAACTAGGATTTTTTTTAATAATTGAAGTACAATTTCATTTTTCATTACAGCAATTGCAACATTTACAGCACGATGCAGTGATTTTTGACTGCAGAAATAAAAAAGAAAAATCCTTCAAAGAGGCTTAAAGGGAATATATCGTTCCGACGTTGTCTTTGTTAGGACAGCTAGAGAGTGAATTATTGATTACTTGTTGACCGTACTCTCGTTAGTTTTAGTTACAAATTCATATTTTATGACGGATATGTAACGTGTTATGCTTTCTGTAGCGATATTAGGATACATTTCAAATTTTTATCTTTCACCGTAGAAAATTTTATTTTGGGAATTTATTGGGCTCAATCGTGCGAGCTAAAATTAATATATAGTGCATCAAATTTGTGTTTTTAAAATTTATTTTTACTTTATATACATTGAATTACCTGAATGTATTATTATACCTGCTTAAGGAAGAAAGGGATAAAAAGAAAAAAAAGCTTGGTAGTCTAGAGAACTCATATGAAATCGGTTCAGATATCACTATAGATAAGCGTTTTGCTTGTCAGACATTCTCAGTTTTTTCAAGTTAATGTCTGTAGCAAAGGGCAAAGAAATCTCGAATTTGGTCTCTATTGATAAATAAAATTATAATTTTGTGTATGGTTTGCGTGATATAGTGTTGTATTCCATATTTTTCTCTCTTTGATGTAAATAACTTTTTTTCCCTTCCCGTGCATCTCTTATTCCTTCGGTAGTACAGCGATTTCTAATTAAATGAATCTATATTTTAAATTTGTTGCTAACAAAACTGTATTGAAATCAAAAATAGTGGCACCTCTTTCACAATCTCTTCGGAAAAGGATTCTTAAAGGGAATACTCAAAAGTTCATTTAAAATATATACAAACAAATTGAAATACCATTAAATAATTGATCAGTGGAATGTTGCAAGTAATGTTTGCACATATATATATACATATAATGCTTAAATCATTAGTTTGTCTTTTAAATTTTTTATCTACTTCATCAAACTATTTTTTTCTATTCTATAATGCCGTGGAAGGTGGGGGGGATTTTAAGTTACTGTGGAATTTGTGTATTACCAGGTCTCATATGAATGCAAATTCTGGTAAAGTGTTCATTTTCGACATATATTTATTTAAACCATAAATTTGTTATCAAACTTCACCCTGCGTTGTTAGATGTTTGCGCAGCACAGGTATATCAACTAAGCTTTCGATTTTCTTTAAATTATTGATTTCCGTGGAGTTGCTGGCCTTTATTTCCCATCTGATAGTCGAATTGTTTGTTTTGGAAGATGTTTTCCAATTATTTGTATTTGGGGGGGATGGGGGAATCTAATAAGCGGTGAAAGCAGTGACCTATCTTTTAGAAGTTTTAGCTCGATAATTGTGATAAATGTGGTGCATTTATAAAAGGAAGAAAAATATTTTGGCTTCTATTTATGATTGAATCCGAAGAATTTTATTTTATCTAATGAGGAGTCGAAAGTGTGTCGCGACCCACATTTTATTTAAATGCTCGGGCATCCTGCAAGACTTGTTATCTTCGTTGTTTTGGTTTCGTCACGCGTTTCTAAACATGGACTGCCTATATTCTTTTTGAGGAGTGGGAAAAACATTTTTCTTTTCTTGATTCTTTTGTAGGAGCAGTGAGGAATATGCTAGACGTAAACGGATTTTGCTGGGTTAATCTTTGAAATTGAGCCTCGTTATTCATCCAATTGTCCACAACTGCTGTGTGTACATTTTGGAAAACAAGCCGTCGCTATCAAATCCTTGTTAGAATACCGCTAGTCGAAACAAATTTTTTTCTTTTATTTACCGGAACAAAATAGGTGTAGTGATATGACCTTATCTGCATAGTTAGCCCTCCTCTTTTACTCTTTTAGGGTGTTGGTGTGGCAGACAACGCCCATTCTTTTAACATCACTCACAATAGCTACTCCGCCTGAATAGGGGAAATAAAGCATCTGTCAGTCTTATTTGCAGAATAGTTTTATTTTCTGCCCTCTTGTTTTTGTTTATTTCCCCTCCCCTGACTGCGACCCCTCCCTTCCCCTCACTGCGAGTAGTCGAGTATAACTGCAGGACACAGGTGTATCGGAGCATTTGGATTGTTTATTTACTTTTTATTTATGCAGCCACTTTGTCAAATTGAGGCTGTAGAATGGTTTATTCTATTCCCGCACTACAATACATAATATGCCATGAATGGTTCACATAAATAAGTAAAATAAAATTTAAAAAAAAAAATCCGCTTATTGTTGAATGTTTACCCAAAATTAAGTAGTATTCTGCCTTTTCGATCGGTGGTAGGCAAGATAGGCGGCGGAACTAGAGCACAAAATCAATAGAAAAATGAACATAACACAAAAATATATTTAGATTAATCTAAATTTAAAAAATATTAGTTTTTAAAAGTACATTGTTAAATTAATATTTGTTATGTAGTATGAGTAGCTTAGTTATTTAAAAAAATTTAAAATAAAATTTTTAAGCTTGGGGGGGGGACTGCATTTATTCTAATTTACTGCGGCAAAAAGGGTAGCAGGGACAACCATGGTGTTTCAATGTCTTAGGCCGCCCCCTTAAGCTTGTTAAACACTTGAAATAAAAAAAAATTCATTATTCTTTAAGAACTTTAAAAACCAGAAAAATGACTTATTGAATTAAGTCAATGTTACCAGATTTGTGAAAAATTATTTCACGTTTTTGTTGTTCCTAAGAGTTACCGTTGTAGGCGATTGCTTACAACGGCACCTACCGCCTTGGGCTTACCTGATTTCAATGACATTAACAGTATTTACCGTGTAATATCATTAAAGATCTTTAATAGTTTTCAAGGTGCTTTAATAAGTCTCGTAGTATTTTCGAATGGTATGTATTTTATCACATCGAAATTTATCTTGTGTCAAATTCATTAATATCGTGTAACATTGTAGGAGTGGGCAAGAAATTATTGCTAAAAACAATTATATAAAAATGCTTTTTTTGCATTTTAGTATCAAGTTCCATTTTTCATTAAATATTCACAATCATAATTTACTATCCTAGAACTATTCTTATTAGTGTTATAATTTATGTAAATATCCAGTTGCTTTTTTTTTTTCCCAAAAAACCACCACTTTTTATGAAATATAAAATTAGTACATATTCATTCAAGTAATAACAGATGTTTTCTAAATGCTTTTTTTACTTACAGATAAATTTACGCCTGATACTTGTCAGTGGTAAAACAAAGGAATTTCTCTTCAGCCCCAGTGACTCTGCAGCAGATATTGCTCAGCATGTTTTTGACAATTGGCCTGTTGGTAAGTTTGCTATAGACTCATAATTTATTATAAATTAAAGCATTCAGGAGTCTTTTTAAATATATTCATGGTTTCCGCGCACCTGGAAAGTCAGGGAAAATCATGGATTTAGACAATGGATTAATTTTGTCATGGAAAGTCATGATTTTTCAAGTAAAATGAGTAAAAGTCATGGAAAGTCATGGATCTGCTAAACTACCGATTAAAAAAATGCATTGAATTGTTTAATTTTATTTTTACGTGTCATTTGGCTGAAGTTTCTGAGTTTGGTATTTATGTATTATCCTATTGACTCCATTGCCAATTAAAATTTGTTCACCAAGGAAACTCAAAGCAAGAAAGCTTAATGGTTGGGTAAATGTATATTATTCTGATCTTTTCTTAAATTGTAGATTAAAATTTTATTAATATAATAATTATTTTTTAATAAAAATTAGTTAAGATTTTTGCACAAATTATAAGTTTATCTCTAGGGATATTGTATATAAACATTATAGGGTTATATTTGGCTATTATTCATGGTCACCCGGATAATACCAAAGTACCCTGAATTCAAATTGGAAACATTTTGATTGAAAAATTGCTATATGATTGAACTTAGATATGTAGATACAACAATTTATTTTTATGTATGAGTTTATTATTTTTTATACAGTAAGTTTATAGTTTTTTATGATAAAAATCCTGCAATTTCTCTGAAAGCATATATTTTATTTGTATGTACATCAGAAGTTTTATTCATATATACTTTAATGAAAGCTTTTTAAAGTCATGGAAAATGATCTGCTAAATCAGAGAAAGTCATGGATTTGAAAAATTTTATTTTGGCAGATACCCTGTATATTATATTGAAAGCTTTATTCCGTAAAACTTATTTTCAGAATGTTTAATTAATTCAAGACTTTTATAAACTAAAATAAATTATATCCAATTTTAAGCTTTAGTTTCTACATTGACTTCTCATTTATCTTTTCAATAGTTAAAAATAAAGTTTATATATTCTAATTTTTTAAAGCAAATCTAACATAACTGAAAACTGCACCAATACTGTTTGTACTATAATTGCACTATCTTTTTATAATTATTTTATCTAATATTTCTTTGGATCTTAAATGTTATAATCTTTCTCTATGATCTTTGCCATTGATAAATTATCATGGTTCAATAAAAATGTTAAAAAGTAAGATGTTTTTTAATTTTTTTCTCAAGTTGTCTGATATACCTTTGCAGTTTATAAGTATATAAATATATGCTTTTTTTTTTTTTTTTTTTCCCCAAATAGAATGGGCTGCAGAGAGTGTGTGTAAAGCAGAGATTTTAAGATTAATATATCAAGGAAGATTTCTCCATGGCAATGTAACTCTAGGCGGTAAATATAACTTTTTTCTTCAACTTTTACAATTCACTATATTTATTTTGTATAAAAATAATGTATTATGTAATGAAATCATTCTGTATTTAGAAGGCATAAGCAAAAAAGTTTTTTAATTTCTGCTGAGTAGATTTATTACAATTAGTGAGATCACAGATAAACTTAATTCTAGCATCTCCAGGAAGTGTTTCAAGATTTTTAACAAAATATGAAATATTTCTAACATAAAAACTGTAGAACTGAAAATGTTATAAATCATAAGTTATTGCTGTATTATATCAATGGCTCGATATATAAAATGTGAAATAGATTTTATTGGATTTTGAAATACATGATAATCACTATAAATAATCTGTTTGAAACTGGTTCTTGGTATTATGTTGTTAGTGTGGGTATGAGAAAGATGATTTAGGTTCGATGGGATTTATTTTAAAAAGAAAAGATGTAAATACATATCTGGATTTAAAACCGGAAAAAAATTATTTAAAAAAAATTTCAGTTAATTATTGCACATTTTAAGTTTAGCACTGATATTTATAAATAATTTTAAATAATTGAGCAAAATAATAGTGAATGCTATGATTACTGGCGACTTATATTCACTGAAGGTAACTTATTTTCAACTGTGCAATCAAAAATAAAAATTTTATTTTTATTTATATATATATATATATATATATATATATTCATCTCACTTACACATACACACATCTCAAATATGAGCTGCTCTATTCTCAAAAGTTCTCCATATATATAAAAAATTCTCCTTATACCTAATTCATGGCCTACAAAGGCTTTTTAAATGATCCATACATAGCTTTTTATAAAGTTATTTTTTTGTAAGTAAAGAGAGAACAGACAATAAAAAATATATTAAAGTATAAATATGTTATGTCAAATTTATTTTTAAAAAATGCACAAGTAAATGTTGGTCGAATGATTTTTTATTGTATTTATTGTTTTTATTGCCTGGTGTGCCTTGATCCTCAATTAAGTTAATTTTTAAAAAAATTTAAAGTAAAGTATTTTTATTAATTAGGATATTTTTTAAACTCTGATATGATAGGTGTCCTTTTCTTATATTTTTGGTTTTGCCTGTGATTCCAACTATAATGCTATTTAATAGTAAATAATAAAGGGTGCTGTGGAATATCTTCCCTGGGGCTCCCAAATCTTTAAGGTCATTCTTGACTGAACCTTTATATGGTATTGACAGTAATAAACTTGACCTGTATATATATATATATATATATTGATTGTAGAACAGAAAAAATTATTGCTTATAGTATCAAATTTATTGGTAGTCTTTGGCCTACAGAGACAAATAGACAGAGACAGTATCAAATTTATTGGTAGTCTTTGGCATAATTCTCATTAATATACACCAAGTGTGTTAATGAGAAAATTCTTATAAAATTAATGTATTCTAAACAGGAATATTTTGATTGGGAGCTGTGTACTATATTAATAGTTAAAAAAATATTAAACAATGCAAATCCAAGACCATATAAAACTAGAATACGACCAGTATTAGAAAAAATAATGAACAGAGTTTGAGAGTAAAGTTTTGTGGCCTGTAGCAAAATTCGCGAAATTTATTATGGAAATAAATCACTTATTTTGGTAAATATAATATTTAATAAATTTATAAGTACTTATAATTATTAATTTTTTAGTTCAATTTTTAATTTATAAGAAATAAAAATTTGGGGGAGGGGGGTTGTGTGGGAAAATTATATATATATATATATATATATATATATATATATATATTTATATATTGTAGTCTGCCAGAACAAAATACATTTCAAATACTGCCTCCCAAGTCATTTAGATTGGGCAAGCCCCTTGTGTAGATACAACAAAGTGGTCTCCAGTAGTTACTTGTACTTCAAAGAGAGAGAGAAACAAATTCTGTGACCTTCCCTTCATTCATTTTGGGTGGGGGAAGCATATCACAAGTAATGCATGGTTGATTTTCTAACTATATTTATATCTTTTCTAGCTCTGCAATTGCCTTTAGGAAGAACAACTGTGATGCACCTTATTCCTCGAGAAAGCTTGCCAGAACCGAATTCTCAAGGTAAAAGAAATTTAAAATTAAAACCTGATCATTATGTCCCAATACTCATTCCTGTTATTAAAATAAAAGATATCATAAAACAAAATTTTCCATAGATCCTGAAATTTTGTAGCTTAATTTTTTAATCATAATTACATCTAGAATTAAATAAAAGCACTTTTGTTGTACAGATTATAGTAAGTTATTAGATAGTGAGATACTAATAAATTACTTTATGAGGTTTTACACTAGTCATAAAATTCTTATAAAATATGAAATGTTAAATTTTCTTTCACCTTTCTCACCCTTAAACAATCAACCTTAGGAGCACATAATATGAACTGTGACTTATTTATTATACGGTTAATTACTTAAGTTTTGCTCAAACACGGTGTCTCAAACTGATCAGTTAGATGGAGTCCACTGTATATGTATATTTATTTATTCACTGGAACCTTCTTACAAAGTATTTCAAGGGATGCAAGATATTTAAAACTTAAATAGAGAAACTTTAAAAAAGTATTATAAAAAATATTTTAATATTTAGTAGTAATTAATTTTTTTACCTTTAAGTGTGTTTTCATGGGTATACATGCAATATTACAGTTTAGATTTGCGATAATCTACAATATATATTTTCAAAACATCTAAAATATCAACCTTAACCAAAAATAATTGGAAATAGATTTAATATTAAGGGGGAAAAATTTTATAAACTAATAAAAACTAGAAATATTACCATTATATTAAAATTTACCTTAATATATTTCTTTTATTCCAAACCAGGGTTTAGTGAAATTAAATCAATGATTTTTATAAAAAAAAAATTGTGTATTTTCTAATTTATAAAACTATTAAAATTTTTGTAATACAAGAATGTAATTAGTTTACTGTATTTAAAAAATATTGAAATTAAGTAGAATAATTATGTTATGTATATTTATTTTTCTTCTTAAGTTCTTCCTCTGAAATTAAACTTTTATCTACTGTTAGATTAGGGGATTTATGGACAGACATTTTTAACCCCTTAAAGCAAAGTTTTTTTAAGCCAAAAAAATCAATTTTTTTTTTTTAATGTAAAAAACTCAATTTAGTTAGAACATTGAATTTAGAAAAAAAAAATTATTTTTTATACTTGAATAAGTAAATGTTATAGCTTACAATCCCATGTAAATGATAATTATCAATAAAACTTTTTTTTTTAACTTGTTATTTTCAATTCTCAATTGCATTAGAGTGTGAAAAATTATAGCAACATAAAGTACGATGTCGCTCAAATTATCTTGAATGTGCACAGTTTGGCCAGTTTAGCATGCTCAAGTTAACTTGAGCGTGCACGTTAAAGGGTAAATGAGATTCTAAATTATGAAATAAGACTTGGTGTTAAAAGGCTTCAAAACTTTTGTTTACATTTAAACCATTAAATGTATAAGTTCAAGTTCAAAATATTGATCATTTCATTTATCTAACTAATATGCTAAACATTAGTTAGATGGATAATCAATCATTTAATTATTAATCAATAGAACTGTTAACACTGCCAAAGAAAATTCTTATTTTGTTAGAAAAAACTATTGACTGAATATAATTTTACGTTTTTAATAGTGAAAAGTAATCCTTAAAGTTATATAACTACACATATTTCTTGTTTATTTACATTAAATTTTTAAATGATTAAATTTGACTATAGCATTTCAGGAATTTTTGTTGTTTAAAAATACAGGACTCAAAAGATATTTTTATGAACATTGTTTCTCAATAATAGAGATTATAATTAATAAATATAAATAAAATAGCATAAAGTAGTAATAAAAAAATTTCTATTAATTAGAATTTGCAGCTATGGTTTTTCATTATTTCAACTTTTTTTTCTAGGCAATATGCAATTGAAAAAGAATAGTGTTAGTAATATTTTTGATGCATTTTCTTTAATTTGGATAATATATTAAAATTTTTCTTGTTTTTTTACTGCATCTAAATAACACAGAACTTTTAATTCCTCTTTTTTGCTTTGTCAGTTTTAGAGACTTCCTGCATCAAATCAAAAGTGTCATGTTGCAAAATATCACCAGCTATTAAGCATTTGTGACCATCTAATGATATAAAGATAAATTCAGTTTGTTTTGTAAATACACTCCATTCATTTTTTGTTCTCCGATTTATTGGTTTCTACTAGATCTTCAGTAAATTCAATTTTTGTAAAGTAGTTGGTATAGGCATTAAAACTTATATAGTCTTTTGTGTGGTTTGGTGTGAAGTGTTACAGTGTAATTTTTGCAGCACTGGAGATTTATTCATCTTCTGGTATTCACAAAGATACAATAATTGCCAGGTATTCTAAAATGTTCCCTTTTTGACACAGTATTTTTACTCCTTTGTACAAAGTAAAGGAAGTAGTAAAATTGTGAAAAATTTTCATTACTCAAATTTCAATTATGAAATACTTATTTTGTTGATATTTTACTGAATTTTGATATTTCAGTGTTATGTTTATATGTACATACAAGGAAAATTTAATTTTAAAGCTTAAAATACTCATTTTCATTATTACTGAACTGTTTATGGCTAGTTTCTTTGTGTGTATGCATTATTTTATGTAATTAAAAAAGTAATTGCCTGTTAAAGGTTAAAACTTTGTATATTGAATGGTTATAATGCCTATTTATGGAGTTCTCCTGTTTACAATTTTGCACTATATAATAAAAAATTTTATTACAATGTGTATTAACGTTGTGAGGAATAATTCAAGCGATTAGTCATAAAAAAATTGAAATGTTGTAATTATGACTTCTAACATTTAGTTATGTATTTCCTTTTTCTATTGCAGTCTGCAGGCTATCTAATTAAAAAAAGAATAGGAACATTTATAGCATGCTTCACTACTGTCTGTCTGTCTTCCTCTATATTGATCTATCTATATAGTGGAAACTACTTAAGATTTTATAATCTTGTGATTCTGATTTCTATGATATATTGATAATTGTAAAAAATTTTAAGAAGTTTTGATCAAAATACTTTCTTGCTTAGAAAGTTTTTCTTCTTCAAACCTTTGTTTTAATTTTATTTCAAAGCTAATTTTTGAGCCAATTGAAACAGCGTTTGTTGTATTCACAAAGAGTGTATCACAAAAGGAGAAGGCAAACACAACCAGGTGGACATTTTCCATGAAATCAAGGAATAACATTCTTTGATTACTTCAAAAGTCGTACACTGAATTCTTACTCCCATTGCCATTTAAGAATAGAAGTTCCAAAGAAGTGGATCTGAGACACACTGTGGCAGGTCATAAAATGTGCGTGAGGAAAAGGGTTTCTCGATTAAAACCAAGCACATTCATCATTAGATTTCTAATTTGGTTAGTAACCAGAAACTTTTCATGAATGCATGTACTAAAGAGGGCATTTTCATGCTAAAAGAACCTTTTTATAGTTATCTACATTGACATTCATTTTAGTAGTCCAAGATTCATTGCTACTTTTGTAGGCTAGAATTAAAGATCCATTTTAGATCTAGTTTAATTCTGTGTATGAAGCCTGAAAACATGCAGAAATTGTTTTTGACTTTATTAATGTTTCTAAAATATATTTACAGAAGCAAAGATTTATTTATTCATAAGTTGTGGTTTAGGGTTCCTAGAGACTGGTTTAAGTTAAATAATATTTTAAACATGTCTGTACGAGGATTAAAGCATAACACTTTACCTATTGATCAAAAAATAAACATTTTGAAAGAAGTAGAATACAATTTCTACTTAACTCACATTCGGATTACAAAAAAGTTAGAATGCTTCTGACAATGTTTAACAGCATTGTTATTAAACAAGATGTCATATTCAGTGGTTCATTACAATCTTTAAAGACAAAAAATTGAAAAAGAGGAAATACAAAGAGTGTGAAAATAAACTTATTTTGAGGTAAAAAAATATCTATATATATTTTTCTAGTTTTTCGTGTAAGATATTTTCCTGCTTAAAAAGCTTTTTTATCTCTTGGTCCCTTTGAAAAATTCTTAAGTGGGTTCCACTGTGTATATGTGTGTAGGAGTGAATGGGTGAAAATTTGATTATTTTTTTAAAATAATGAATATGCTATTTAATCTTTTTAGTAAACATATAGCAATGCATTATGAAGATAACTATTGTTTAATAAAATATTTAAAGAGATTATATTTGTCCCTTTAGAAAAAGTAATTTATTTTTTTAGTTATTTTCAAAACTTATTTTTTCAGTTTTGTATAATTTATTTTAAAAAACCTTGATGACAAGAATTAACTGTCACAGTAAAGATTCTTTTTTCATTTATGATCAGTATAACTTGGTTCTATAAATAATGTGGGTTGTAAATCGTGTTTGAATAAAATAATCTTATAAGGATGTTTACAGAAGTTTCCATTTATAATTTTTTATATACTTTTAAATAAAAGTGTTGAGATTTTTCTTTAGTAGTGAGTTACTGTTAATTCATTAGATCTGTATTCTCCTTCAAGAAGTTTGAATATGCTGCAGTGTGGAATATCAAAAGAGCAATATTAAAGTTAATATTAAAGTATGAGTAATGTGATGGGTTTATTTGCTTTTTACTTTTGTATTATTTTAACTTTTTTAGTAATAGAGCATTTATTCTTGTGAAATAAAAGTGTGTAAATGAAGGCAACATTTTACTGGAGGGGGGGAATTTACCAGCATTAAAGAAGATTAAATCAGAGCAGGTGAAGTAATTTATTTTTGCATAATTTCTTTGAAGTAAATAAGGAAAGATTACAAACAGGATGCACCATATTAATTCCTTAATGTTTTAAGTCTGTTCTACTGTGTTGTTGCAAATTAATATATATATTTATGTATACAGTTATGTATTCAGTTAATAGAATGGTTAGCATTAAACATTTTTCGATTTCTATTAAATGTTTATTAAATATATTATACATATTGAGTAGCATTGCTTAAACATTTGTTTATCCTATAATTATAAGATTATATATCTCCATATCAGTTTTCCCAGTTATATTCTGAGGATTTTTCTGAAGACTTATAAATGGTGTTATTTGAGTTTCATGGTTATTCTATTAAAAATTGTATATGAGAATATAAATAACGATATTGAAAGCAGTGTACCAAAGACTTACTTTTGACTGTTACTCCATTTCAGATCAGCGGCACAAAAGCAAGGAGAGAAGCAGTGGTTGCTGTAGTTCTACTTGCACAATATTATAGGCTGTGATGTTCTGAAGAAGCCATTGTGTTTCTGGAAACCTGTCACAGCCAGAAAAGATATGGGGACAGAATTGAAACATTGGTACCTGTTCCTGTTTCAATTTCTTTGTCTGTAGTCTTTCAAAAAGAAAAAAAAAAATGGAAGACTGTCAGAGAGAAAAAAACTGTGGTCACGGGTTTAAACTAGTCTCATTAATCCAGCACTTGTTTTATCTGCTCTACACTCTTAAGATATATATATTCAGTTTCTGTACCTTCTGTAGGGGTGAGTCATTTAAGATCTCCTCTTCACTGCTGTTTTAGTCCGTGCACATGCACACTGCTGTAGCTCTGGTGATGTCCTTGAAAAAAAAAAATCTTAGGAATGGATCCCTCCAAATGAATCTGGAAATATGTATAAAAATGTGTATGTACTCCTGCTTCTTGCTGCATTTTTTAACATGTTTACTGTTTTTAGTCATTGATTTTTAATGATGAATTTTTGTGTAGAAAATGATGCAAGTTTGTTCTTGAATGTGACTATTTTTTATTCTTAGCTGTTTGACTGTTGACTTGCATGTTGCATAACATCACTTGCAAGACTCGTAATATTTTATTAATCTCAATCTATAAAAACCATTCCAGAGTTATTTAGGATAGAAAAGTCATGGACTCGCAATGAGATGTGTGTCACTGAATTCTGTGTGAATAATGAACATAGAACAAAGTGCTTTTGAGTTATTTGTAAATATTTTTTGCTTATGTTCCTTGAAAGACTAGCTCTCCTCTTCAGACAGTGAGCTCACACAATGTAGGGGACATTGTTCAAAAATTATTTGAGAGTAGCTTATGCAAATAATTATGTAAATAAATATTGAATTGTAAAAATCAATACAAAAATAAAAAGAATTTCTGATACTAGAAATAAAGTGTTTCAAATTAAGGCCCCATACAAGTTAGCTAAAATATCTCAGTTTTGTTTGATAGCTTGTTCATAAAGATGTTGACTACTAGATAAACCAAATTGCCCTTGTTTACTGTTTCACACATTACATATATATATATAGATATAGATAGATAGATATGTACGTATAGTTTTTGAAGTTGCTGTTTTATTTTTTTGTGTATATTTATTGAATTTATTGTACATTTAAATTGTATTCTAGAATGTAATATTTCATATTTTACATCCCGGTTTATTTTATATCTAGTTGTATTATTTTATAGAATGATTTAAATTTTATTGTGAATGAATTAAAATTATATTGAATCTCGGTAGAATTCTCATAAATGTCGCATTTAACTTATCCACTAATTCATTTTCATGAGTTTGTGTAAGCTACTTATTTAACTGTTGACATTTCATGATCTGTTCATTATCTATATATTGTATAAAAATGTTGGAGAGTTTACTGTCGTGTTATATAATCTGAGCTGCCAGCAAATATTTTATGCTTAGTGACACCATTGCTTCTCTCATTAGATCTGACTAGACATAGAAAAGTTTCAATTTTATTTTTACTTAAGTATTTTTAGAACAAACATTTTTCTTACTCATCATTATGGGGTTCATTTCAAATTTACACTTATTTTCTTGCACTGGCACTGAGATGTTTTTAAGATGTAAGCTTTTCCATTATTTGGTGTTACTGCCTTCCCTCGTTTTATGTTTATTGAAGTGGATAAAATTAATCACTATTCCACAAACATTGTGATAGAATTAATATTATGTTTTCACTTAAATATATTTACTAAAATGTTCATTAATTTTAGGTTCTCTTCAGAAATTTACATATTAATAAAATATGTACTACTGTATTTTCTCCCAGTGTGCAGATATTTGTGCATGTGAGTAAAAATACAATGTAATTAAAATTATATTTTGCATTGACATTTTACCTTACATATTTTCTTCTCCTGATTTCTGAAGTTTTGAACAAATGTGATTAAAGTATTATGTTAACTGCTCTTAAAAACTGTATTTCTTTATTTCTAATTATTTTCAGCTGTTTGGAAATTTAATTTTAAAAAATGTTCTGTATTTGATCATTTTCCAATAATCATAATCTTATCTAAATATTGTTTAGTATTTTATCATAAAAAGAGGGACTGCTGTACCCAATCTAATGCTTTTCAATAATGCTGTGCTGTGCATAGTGTGATTTCAGTCACATGCTGTATCCTAGTGACTCAGTATGAACTCAATATGTGCAAGCTGTTTGAAATGTCCCCAGCAGTGTAATTAGTCTGTACATATATTGTATGTTTGAAATGTAAAGTTTTGAGCCTATGTAAATAGAGTATAACCTTATGCATATGTAACTTTACAAAGCACTTTGTTAGGACCTTCCTTTAAACTTCCAAGTATAACCAGGAATTTTATTGTTTTTTCTGTGCCCCACTCTCCCATCTCATAACCAAAAAAAGAATTGAAGGCACTCTTATATTTAAAAATTTAAGTTGCATTTATACGAACGATCTAAATTATTTATATATTTTACCAATTTTATACATATGTCTTATTACAAATTTTAGTTCCAACACTTATTAGAAAATGTTTGGTATGAACTATTTTTAAAAAATCTAGTATTGTTTTCTCTTTCTCTACCCACCGTTCTCAAACAGCTGGAAATTTGCTATTTTTATTGACTTAGGCAGCATTTGTAAAAACCTTATATATTTTGTACTATTAGTAAGATAAACATCTTGTTATCTAATTTGAATAGATCGTATACTTTAATTGATTGTTTTGTTTTCCCAATTCATTTTAAAAATGCATTTTTCAGTGATATTAATGATGCATATTTTTAACAGTTGTAATAATTGCTGCTGAAGCCCAAAACTAAGTGCATTTTAAATTTTTAAAAAGTAAAATATTTTAATGAATATGTTTGTTTTATTTGAATAATTATAAAATACTTAATTATGTATATTCATCAATTTTTATATCAAAATTTTGCAACTATCCTTATCCATTTTTAATGCTTGTAAGCCTTTTTTTTTCTGTGTTCTGCAGCTTTACCCCTTTTTAACATTATGTATAAAATTTATTAATGTTGTGATGAGAAATATTTAACAGTTTTGTGATTGATTTAACTTGCAAATATTTTACATTGGACTGTTCTAAGCTTTAAAATTTAGATTAAAATTGATCAGTGTCATATAGAACAAGCTGGAATTGGGCAATCTGTTTGAAACAATTCTTCTAAGAATTGTTTATCTGTGAAGTTTGTCGTTTATTAATATGAATGTAGTAGTTCTTATAGTTTAAGCATCTAATCTTCATCTGTAATGTTATTTACAAACAACATTTTGCATTTATTGAAATTTTAAACTTCAATTGCTGAAAATGTAAAAACTTTATAATCAATTAAATGCTGTCCTCAATCTCTGAATCTTATAAAAGTACTTTTATTTTCTTGACTTCTTAAACCAATTTTGTACTTCTCATGTACACAGGGTTTCATATTCCTTTGTTTGATTTTATATAGATTGAACTTTTTGATGCATGTTGACAAAGTACTTTTCTTGCCAGTAAGCACAGATATAAACAAATTGCCCAAAGTCTTACAATAACAATAAGCTTAACAGAGATGCAATAAAAATATGGTCATATACTGTAGAATATATTTTTCTCATATACATATCTCCATAAAAACAAGCTTAGATTATACCAATTATTTTCATTTATCTTATGCTGACAAAGATGTAGTGTAAAATTACTGAATTGCTTGTTACTAAGATTAAAGAGACTTATAAAGGAACTTACTTGTCTTGCTTAACATTTTTTAAACATTTGTTACATTGGGAGAAGAAAAAAAAAGATTGAATTACGTTTACGTTAACACATTTGCTACTAGTGACAAGGTGCTTCATCTTCCAAAAGTATTTGCTGAGAGAAGTAAGATAACTTGTTCATTAAATATATTTAATAGCTGTATTAAACTCTTTTCTGGCCATATAAAAGTTTATGGAATCCTTTGCAATACTAACTATTCAAAATTATTTGCATTGTTTTATTAATTGCATTACACTATTTAAATTCATTTGTTATACAAAAACTTATATTTTACAAATTTAAGTAAATATTAATAAACAATAGAGACTCAAAGTCTAGAATGATGTTATGAATGAGTTATCTTTTCCCTAGCTCCTAGCAAATATTGTTGAAAGATGAGATATCTCATCCATAGCAGTGAATATGTTATAGCAGTCTAAATATACACTGTAATATGTTTAAAGAAAATATTTTTCTCAGCTACCAGTTTTGTTTACAATAGGGATGTAAAATTGATAAATTTTGGGATTTTTGAAGAATTTATTTCCAGGAATATAGTTTTTGCCACTAATACTTTTGTAATTCATCTCAGCCATCCTTCTGATAGTTACCTGTTTTTGTAGAGCAAATTCTGTCAAGGGATTAAAATAGGTAAGATGAATGTCATATGCATTTTGCATATCATGTGTCATACTAATGTTAGTGTCATAAAAATAAATCATCACATAACATAAAAGTGCTGGTCTTGTTAATTTCTCAATTTCTTTTCATTCTTTCAATGCTTTGTGAGTTACATTATGTGTATATCCAACTGTGTTTTATGGTATTAGATAAAAATATCTTTATATGTTAGTTTATTTATTTTTCATGTTCACCAGCTGTTCAGATTATTTTTTGTATTAGATGCTACTGGTTTTCATGCAAGTTTAAACATGGTTTATGTTCTGAAACATCTCCATTTAAAGGTGGAATAAACAAAAGATAAATTTCTATCAGAAAATCCTCTTGTTGACAGGCTAACATGAAGAAATAGGATTCTAAATCGGGAGAAAAGGCTGCTTTCCTTTTCCTAGAGGATAATTAATCTTATTAATTTAACCCACTTTATGCCAAATTATTTATGTTCAAATTTGAGAATAATTCTACTTTTTGAAGTATATTAAACCTAAATTGAGTAAACATAACATAATTTGAAATTTTTGAATTTTGTATATAGGAAATTTAACTCGTCCTACATGTAGGAAATTAGTATGAAGGGGATAAAATTTACTCTTAGTGATTTTTAAGTTCTCTTCATTGGTGAAAAGTAATTCCAGCCTACAAACTTTTACAATCTATATATAATACTTCATTATTCACTTTAAGATTCCATTTTTAGTCAAGTCTAACACTAAACTTGGTTGAAAGGTCTAAAGCAAGCCTGACAAAGTATTTTACCTCATTTCCTGCAGTATGCTGTTTTAGTTATAAAGCAAGAAATAGCACATCAATTGCATGTATATCGTCCCACTAAAAATAATGCGCTGCAACTTACCTATTACTATTAAAACTTTAACCACCAGGATAATAAAGAAAGTAGTCTTACGTACAACATACACAGCTATCTGAAGCAAACTGAAAAGGAATTCTGCAACCACAAAAAGCAGATAAAAGCTATGCTCACTAAATCGGTAAATAAGAGTTTCTGGACTGTTGTGATGGAGAGGAGGTACATAACTGTTTCTAGCAGAAGCTTAAACGTACTTCTACATATTCCAGCTGGTAAAATATTCGCAACAAATAAATACTGATTTCCACTTGCTATTTTTCAGATGTCCTCTGGATAAGACAGTGGGTTAAAATGGGTTAAGGATGTCCTATTCCCCCTCCCCTCCCATTTTCATCCATGAGAATGTGCAGTTTGTAAGTCTGTACATTATCAGCTTATGTAGCAATAACTAAACCTTTCACAGCCATATGAAATATTTTATCATGTTTCAGTTATTAGTAATCCTTTATTTTAATGATTTTCATAATGTGAATGTAGACAAATGTTAAACAGGGTAACCACATATCAGTGAAACGAGGAAATTGTCAAAATACTTTAAAAGTTCGAAAATATCAGGACTTTTTAGATTTAAATTATTTTGAATATTTTCACTTTAGTTCAATTTTTAAAAAATTCACCTCTTTCAGTTGGATCATTCATATATAGACACATAATGTGTATATTGATGTAGACTGTGTGAGAAATTTCAACTGCAATAGACTTGCTGCACATGAAAAAGAGACTCGGATTTGACTTATGGGATTTTGACTAATCTAATTGAAAGAGTGATGAAATTATTAGGTTCATTCAGATAGAATTATTGTGCCATCATATACCTAAAAATTGTGCTTTTTACTAATATTGATTCAATATATGATAAACTTTACTAGTTCAAGGACACAGACTCCACAGGATCAAAATTTAGCTATTTCCATAAAATATTGTGTGACTGAAATATGTCAGAGACTTTGGGGAAAATTTTCAAAGAAATGCTGGGTTACTTTTTTTTCTGTAGTTTTGACTCTCATGTTAAAACTGCTTATATTTTGTTCTCTTCAAATCTATATTGAGTTGTTAGTGCTCAATTTGTTTTATTTTTATTTAAATATTCATTCATTTGGATGGGAATGTACTTAATATGTACCTTTTAATACAGTTTCTTCTAAATGATTTAAACTCATTCTTTTTTAAAAAGTAGGAATTCTAATGTGTTCTTTTTATTTGTAGTTATATTATATATAAATTAAGGATTGAAGATCAATTTTTTACGTGAGATTGATAATCTTACATAGCAATTTTCTATTCTAAATTACAACAAATAGAAAATCTTATTGAGTTGAAACATAACCACTAGCTTCTCATTACTGAACTTTGATAAGTATTACATGATTAAAAATAGTTCTTGTAGTTTATTTAAGAGACTTATTTAAAAGTTATTTAAATATTAAGTTTTAAGATATTGGATATATACATTAACATAGTCAAAGTATTCTAATTGTTAATGCTGTCAATGTTAAATTGTTCTCAACTTTCTGATATTTTTCCTCCCTTGTAGGGATGTTACTTGAGCAAGCAGCAATAAATTGTCTATGTGTTAGGCAATGGAAATTTTTTTAGTGATGAAAATCACCTAAAAGCATTTAAATTTATCTTTTCCAATAATGGTTAAAGTTACCAAAATGGAGATAAAATATATGTAGTACCTCCTCAGATTGATGGATTTGAGGGGGAAAATGCATGTATTATTGAATTATAATCACAATAACAAACAAGAAATAATTTAAACAAAATCCTTGGACCCAAGGTGAATAAAATTTATCAATTTTCATAAAATTTCGTGGTTTGACTTATAAAAATTCATGTACTTTGATATTTTTTAGTAGTACAGGTTTAGAATATGGAATTTCTGCACTTTTAAATATTTGATAAGGAAAACTATTTTTATTTGATGTGAAATGCTGATGATAAACTTAAATCATCTTTTCTTCTATTATGAATTCCTATGAATTTTTACTTCCTTGTAGAAATTAAACGAAATATTGTTGCAAGAACCCAATGATATTGGTTTAGTACTTTGCACCTCCAAGATAAAGTCTAGGTTTTGAACCTGTGGCTAGGCAATGTTGACTCAATCTTTCATCCTTTCATTGGGTAGACAAACGGAGAACTAAACAATGGAGGTTCTGCTTAAGGTTGACCACTTAACTAGGACATATGCTTCACATTTCATGACCTTGGTCTTGTAAATGTATATTGGTAATGTAGGCTATGGCTCCACCAATTTGGGCTGTAGTGCTGGAAAGTTTAGTTTATAGTTTTAAAAAATTTTGGGTTTTAAGATTTCAACAGAAATACTCATTTTGACCCTGATTAGCCCTCATGTTGTAAAAAGTAGACCGTAGCACTCCAAACCAAACCATTTTGACCCTGCCTGAATCAATTTTGATAAGTTTAACCATTTGAATATCAGTGGTTTAAAAAAAAAAATTAAAAAGCCAAGCTACACAATCACACTTGTCACTATTTAATTTTATTATCTATATTGTTAATTTATAAGTAACAATGGAAACACAAAATGTGTTACTTTTATTAAAAAAGAAAGTAGTGTTCCTGTATTGTTCCAATATTAGTTTTTCAACCAATCTTGAAATCAAAGGCATGTGAAAGCAGCAAGTGGGACTCTAATTGCTATGCATTTCATTTATAAGTATTTACATTCTGAAACTTTCAATTTTCCTTTTGACAATCCCCAAGTGCATTTTGATTAGTTTTATCATGACATCTGTACATATATATGTATGTAACTCATAAAACATAACGAAAGCTGAAATTCTTTAAACAGAACTGTTATAATACCTTGTTGCACCCCTCCCCATTTAATTGCAATCTGTACTCTATATGATGAAAAAACACAGTCTAACATACATTAATGTTACCAGACTACAACAATGAAAACCAATTCACATGCAATTGTAACAACGGGTTGTTTTTTTTTTTTTACAATATTGCATAACTCATTTGCTGCCAAACCCACTGTCATAAGTGCATTTTCCAGTAAGTTGATCAAGCGCTAGAGCCTGATCGGCAGTGAATGTGTTAAGTCTCTTTCTTAAACAAGCAAATAAAATAATTGGCTGAAAATTATTTTGAATTTTTATTGTTTTATTACTTTCTGCTATGTATTAAAGAAATAATTTTTAATCCAGAAAATTTTTAGTTTATAACGAAATTTTTATGTTACAAAAAATGACAATGTAATGGATATTCAAACAAGTTGTTGCCAGATAGTAATACTTCAATTCACTTAGACACCACCATAACCTTGAGAAACAAAACTTGTATTCTTCCCTTAAAAAGAATGTGAAAAAGATTATTCTGACGTTGCATAAGGCAATTTAAATAAGAAGATAGAAAAGTGTATAATTAATGTGTTTAAGATATTTGTGCTATCCATACCAGATTTAGTATGATGTAAAAACTTTCAAAATTGCTTATGGATTGTTGGTAAATAGATATGACTACTTGTTGACTGCACATAAACTTTTACAGTTGTAGGATAACATGCAAAGTGTATAGAATTTATTAATTATCAAAAAATAATTAAAAAGCCTTGTTTGGACACAAGTAGTGTTAAAATCTCTTTTGTGATGAACACCTGTTTTAGTCTTTTTCAAAAATCATCACAAAAAATAAGTTGCCTGCATTTAAAATTTTTCCTTAACAAAATCTAGTTGTTTTAGATTTTATGTTGGTCAACACAAAACAAGATTGGTAAAATTTTTAATAGTATTTAATTGCATTTTTTTAGGTAACTGTAGACTTCTCTTCCTCCCAAATGTACCAATATAACACACAATGACAGTTTAGAACTGCTCTATTTAATAATATGGACATAAAGAGTTGAGATTGGATCTACATGCTTCTTATATTCATGTTTCGGACTCTTAATATTCATGTTTCGGGCTTGATTTTTGAAAAAGTTCATTTTTGAATAACACCTTAATTTATAAAAGATTGTAAAATATAGAGCTATACAAGTAGCATCACCAAGAGATTTTATGGTATGACTCATCACAAAATGCAGCTTCATCAACATATAGTAAAATCTCTTTAAAAAGACTACCCTCCTGGACCATAAAAAGTCTTTCAGAAAGAGATAGCTTCTAAATAGAGGTAATGAGTAAGTTGAATTCTGTAAGTTGAGTAGGCTTAGGCCATGCAACCATAGGTGAAATGAGTAAATAAAAACTTCATTCAATACATAGTGTATGCTTATTTTAAAAATTGTTTTATGTCTATGAAGCTTTAAAAGAGAGATTAAGTTTGCTTTGATTTTATAAGAATTTTAATTTTTTTTTAATTAGAGGCCAAGAGCAAATTGACTTTTCTACAATGATGTGTTGATGTAATTTTATGATAGTAAAAATATCTGATATACTAAACCTCCTTTGACATATTCAATTTGTAATTTTCATTTTTTTTATATATATTATACTTGTCTGGGATTATTTTCTTAACATTAATTTCCTGATTCCTCCATTGAAGTAATCTTACCCTTAAGTTGCACAGTTATGAAGTGGTTTTTCCTAAAAGGGAGACAGAAAAACTGGTCCTTTAATAGAGGAAAATTAATATTCAGCCCATAGGAAAAATGCATAGATCAGAATTGCAGAGAAGTCTATGAGAAGTGATCTTTTTATAAATGTAGTTTTTAAGAGCAGTTTCCTTGAATTTGGATTCCTTCACAGCAGAAGTCAATTTGAGGGAATTTTATGAAAAGAAAAAAGAAAACATTCTTAGCTTCTTCCAGGTATCTATGGATGGTCCATCTGTCAATTGAAGTTTTTAAAAAGCTTTGATTTACAAGGTTAACTAGAAAAGAAGCTTAAATTCTAAAGTACTTGCATTATTGGTAGTTGGGATTTCCACATTTTAACTTACGTTTTTAGAAAGAGGTTTATAAAGGGAAATCAAGAAATCACGATTCTGATGTTACCTCAGTGATGGACTAAATTAGCTTAATATGAATACCTCCCATGTTCATTATCGGAACTTGTTTGTAACATGAGAATAATTCAGAGAAAAGGGAGGTTGTTGGAGTACCTCTATTCTTTTTTAAAATATATAGCTCTAAGAGGGGAATAAATGCACATAGTTCGTTAGCAGAACACACTCCTGATTTTGAAGTCGCACGATTTATTTTTGTACCCATAATGATGCAGCCAATGTCTACAAAAACAATTTTGAGAGATCAGAGAAGAAACAGATGTATACGACCATAAATTTTTAGAAAAAATAGTCACTCCAACAACTTCCCCTGTTCTCAAAATGTTATAGAATACAAACATAGTAAATGCCTCCCATATTCATTATCATGATTTGTATGTATTCTATAACATTTTGAGAACAGCGGGAGAAAAGGGTAGTTGTTTGGAAGGTTTTATTGTGTGTGGGTAGTGATATCAACCTAAAAAATTAACCAACGTAATTATGTCTATCTTAAAATAATTTTGCCCTGTTCTATCATTTTCTAGTAACCTTAATAAATAACTTTATTCTGTCTATCACTTTCGCAAACTCGAAAACACAGAACTTCCATCAGGAAGAAGTGGGGAGTCAGCGTCATCTGGGAAAAGATCCCTACGGGCACTGGCTCTTTCTCTTGGTTGGCTTGTCAGTGGAGGTCTGCTAAGTGTTAGTAGACAGAAGTAGAGAGAAAGGAATAAAGGATAGAGTCTGGTATCCACGAACTTCATGAGACTAGTAGCCAGGAGTAAATACTCGCGGTCTCTAGTAAGGGTTCAGACAGTGAACAAAAGGATAGGGTACCGAACTTCCTCTTACTTAAATGCTTTATATAACTCTTTGTGTTTAAACTACGTCACACGGCGTCACCTCATCACTGGCTATTGAGATTTCTTATTGGTTGACCCATACAACTACTATAAATTGAGATGTACATGTTTTGGGGTCAGAAGACTGTGAGAGAGATGGCTCAGTAAACTGTTCCTTTTTCATCCAAAATTCTTATTGTCTTTCCATTTCGGCTACATTTTTCATAGCTTCACGACTGCATCGTATCCAACATGGATGCTATTCCCTTTGTGATGGGTCAAATTACTTATTACACACACACACATATATATAATATATATATATATATATATATATATATATACATACACACACATGCAAAGAGGGTCACCGCTGAAACGGGACCTGGTATTGATTTTTATGCCGCCGTCTTCTCCTTCTCTCTCCAAAGTCAATTTTTACATGATATATGCGGGTTGTTATGGATTTAGACCGCAGCTTCTAAATTTTAAAACTTTCAAGACTGGACTGTTAAATTCAACCATTAACTTATTTAGTAATTTAAAGATTGTCTAACAATTCAGAAATATTATAATTATCTTTGTACAGTATAGACTGGATGATTAACTACGTCTTCCTGTATAAGTAGAGAATGAGCAAAATAAGTCCATGTGTTTCAGGAAGGTCGGTTGACTTATAAAAAGGGGATAGACAGTGGGCAGGACCTAACCACAGACCTAAATAGGGTTATAATCGCGCATGGAAATTTTGCTTGCACTCAAAATCAGTATGACGGATTAAAAAAAAAAAAAAAATTTTTACTATATAGGATATCTTGCCTTGTGCAGCATATCATTTGAATATATTTGGAGGATCAGTGGTGAAATACTCTCTAAAAGTAACCAAATTCATTTTCATTTTTACAAGATTTATATAATTTCTTTTCTTCGTGAACATCAAGATTGTAATCTTTAATTAAAAAAAATAAAATAATTACTAACAAGAAAAAACAAATTTCCCAAAATGTTAAGCTATTCTCGTTGGTCGAGCTGATTCGGTGAAAACATTTATTTCCAGTTATGTAAATTTCAAAGATAGTTTGAATAAAATATGCGTGATTATTATTCAAAGTACTTTCATAAAAGTTAAACCCCGGGGACTGTTATATAGGTTAAAATTACTAAAAATTAATTTTATGATTAAAGGTTTAGAGTGCTGCCATATTGCGGTCAAGATATGTAACAGGCAAATTTCTCATCATAGTGACTCCAGCAGTCACTAGAGATGGAAGACTGGAAACATTCGTGTTGGGGCACCTACCCTTTATTTCTAATACACCAATATGTCGTAACGTCACGAACAACTATAATGCCCTTCCCATTCATTTTCATGTTTACAGCAGCCAATAGGCAAAACAATATACTGCCCTTACGTTTTAAATTAAAGCCAGAATTGTCATAAATTGAGGTGTGTCCTGCTGCGTGAAATCGCCTTATAAGGCCCTTACTCTGGGAGTTGCGGTTCGTACCGCAAGTGCGGTATGACGTAGTCGCGGAAACTTGGCCTAACGATACCTAGTTGCCGCAACTAAGCTTAAACCGTACTCTGGGAGCACGGAAACGAAGGTGCGGTAACTAGCTTACTATCGAGTTTGAGAAATAAATCCCGCCTTTGGGCTGGGCTTATTTTAGAGGCGGAGTTTAATGGGATCTTCTACTTTGCACCATTTAAACCAATCAGAAATTTAGAATTATAATTCTGATTTTCAGTTTCGGCAACAGCAATGTTTGTAAATATAAACAAATAAATAATTCGCATTTTTCTTTGCATGCGTACGGTATTGATAAAAGTGTCATCCAAATCTCAAGAGTTTAAATCGAAGAGATTGTCTCACGGAAACTTTTACCCATGATTAGTTTTATGGAGCATTATTATATACAGTATGGAATTTTATTAAGCATATAGAGGCGCTTTCCATAGGTTTGGTTTGGAGTGCTACGGTCTACTTTTTGCAACACGAGTGCTAATGAGACCGGGACCTGCAGCTTAATTGACCTGCAGTTGAATTTTCTGGGTTTCTGCAAGTTACATTCTCTTACAGATATATTTTATACATTACAATTATGATGGAATGCATAAAAATGATGTAACTGATGAATATTATGATGTAAATATTACTGCATTGAGATCATTGATAAAAAACTTGATAAAAAGTTATATTTGTACTGAAAAAACTGTAAAATGATAGTTATTCCATCAAAATTTATCATATTACTACTATATATCAATACCTAAAATCTAAACATCAATGTTTTGTTTTGAACACAGTTATTAAAATATATAAAATGCAAGAAATTAAAATTTGAAAATCACAATATGAAAATTATGGTTATGATGAAAATAAAAGATATAAATATGATGAAAATTAAAGATAAATAATATTTAAATCATACTTTGATAGTATTTTAAAAACAGTTTTATTATATGTAAACACAAATTTTGGGTTCAGACTAACATCACAGGTATCCATGAAGATTGTAAATTTTGTGCTTAAAATATGTAAAATAAAAGCCGAAAGTTATAAAGGCTTCGATCTTTTTATTACTTAGCATTGTTAACAAGATTTCTACTAGTATGAAAAACATAAAATATAAGATCAAAACTGAAGATACACAATATTTACATCATACTTTTATACTGCTCTAAATTCAGCATTAATATATTTAAAAACAACTTTTTAGTTCATACTTTTAATATCAGTGGTATCCGTGGAGATGGCATGGAATTTTCTACATTTTGGCACTATACAAAACAGGTATATTTTTTTTTTAACTGAGCTATATATTCGTAAGTCAAATAAGCCGCCATGTTTTCTTACTATCGAGAAGTTCTCTCTACCAAATTTGCTGCCGGAAACTTTCCGCAACCTGTAGCTATCGGTAACTTTCCGCATGTAACCCCAGAGTACCGAAGTATCGTTTGCTCTCAAAATTTCCGCGAGCTGACGTCAACGTGACGTCATACCGCACTTGCGGTACGAACCGCAACTCCCAGGGCCTTACTCTGGGAGTTGCGGTTCGTACCGAACGTTCGTTGTGACGTCACCTTGACGTCAGATTGCGGAAATTTTGACAGCAAACGATATTTCGGTACTCTGGGGGTTACATACGGAAAGTTACCGATAGTTTAGGTTTCTGTAAATTTCCGCAGAGTACCGAAGTATCGTTTGCTCTCAAAATTTCCGCAAGCTGACGTCAAGGTGACGTCATACCACACTTGCGGTACGAACCGCAACTCCCAGAGTAAGGAGTAAGGAAATGTGCTACAATTAACCTTAATATTACTATTACTGGCTTTAGATAATATCGAATGGAAAAAACGCATACAAAAAGAGAAAGGCGATAGGACACAATTTTTAATGTTTTACAAAATATACATATTAAAAACATACAAACAATTAGATATTATAACTTTATAAAGCCATGTGAAAAAAAATTATATGCAGTAGTCTCTTTTTACAACATTATATACCAACATAATAATAACAGGGTAAATTATAATACTATAATAAATTAGAAAGTTGCTGAAATTTAAAAAAAGAATTAGGGCAAGAAGTTATTTACAATTTTACCTAACATCGTTATTAATCCTGACTTATGCTCGTAAGAAGCATCGTAGTTACCTTAGAGTATCTACATTACTCCAGCGGGTCTTATTTTTATATATTAAACATTATTAAAATATTATTAAATATTTCTTCGTTATTGATAGAATTTAGATTTTGCGAAAAATTCTGGGCTTGGTTGTGAATAAATGCCCGTATGGTTTCGATACTTAGATCGTTTGCGGAACTATGTCATTGCGCAGGTAGGGATGAACTTTAATATTGGAACAAATGATTTTATTTTGAATGATCTGAAGTTTCAGGATCTGAGTATTGGAAGCCAATCCTTCGACCTGCGAAGCGTAGAGAAAAATGGGTCTTAAAACCGTTTTGTATAGAGTACTTTATTACCCATTCCCATTTGATCATGGTACAGGAGGTGCACAATAATTACCAGAGATGGGAATTAGGTATCATAAATTCCCTTCTCTACCACATCATAGTAACAACTGTTCTCACTATAACGTGATGGTCGCCTCAAGGTCAAGGTAATTGGGTTTTACGGAGTACCTAGCGAAGTGGAAAGTCTTCACTTTAACCTCCGAACGTGAAACAGATCAAAACATCCATTTAGGCATCAACGTAAAAGTAATCCAAACGAAAATTTTCCAGATGACATGAGTTTAAACAATTATGCAGAAGAAAAAAAATAATTCAATGAAAATACGCCGAAAAATGTTGAATTTGATAATAACTGAATTCCACGTGATTACATGTGAGGGGTATACAACGAAAGTTAATCTATTTTTTCTTTTACAAAATGATATTACTTAAAATATCATTTATAAATTGTTTTTCACATGTAAACATGTCTACATATTTTTAAAAAATACCCTAGTTTAGCATTTTCTAAAATTTAAGTTTCTAGAAATTAATTGTTAGCCAAGTCAATTTCTCTAACTTTCAAAACAAACTACATTCACTTATTAGGTTGTAAAACCCTCATATATAATACTGATAAACTTATTAAAAGTGAAAAAGCAAAAGTGTGTGATCGTGACATTTATTTAAAATTTGGTCTGTTTTCCTTTTTTTTTTTTTTTTTTTTTTTTTTTAAATTTAAATTATTATACAAAAAGAATGATACAAAGCTATGAATCTAAAAAAATAATTTTATTGAGGATTATATTCCTTTTAAGCACGTTTATTTTTCGAAAGAACAGCACTATCAGTGCAATATAACTCAGTGGCATGTAAAATCAGATTGAGAGGTGAAACAAAGTGAACAAGGCTCTCGTATACTGCTGAAGCAAGGCCGTAGGCAGGGGGAGGGATTTGGGGGACTGGTCCCCCCCCCGAAATTTTGAAAGACTATTTTGTAGAGGACAATGTCCCACGACTGTGTGTGTGTGCTATCTGCCTAGTTGTTTATGAACATGGACAGTTATTTTCTTAGAAAAAACCGCTGAGATCATAAAAGTCTTGCTGGGCCGCTGGCCGGAAATATAGCACTGTATTTCCGGCACTGTATTCCGGAAATACAGTGCTTTCCCTTTCATTAATTGAAGTATCATTCACAGACAAAAGATGTCTTTCTCCCTTGGTCTCCCTCCGAAAATAATTTCTGGCTACGGCCCTGTGCTGAAGTACCACTTTTCAAAAGCTAAGCCTGAAGCGGCTTGTCTTTTAATGTTTTTCAAAAAGTTTCACATTTAATCAACACCCGAACTAAACCATTTACAGATGGTTAAAACTGATTTATGATTAACTATAACTGAAAAGTTCGTAGAGCTTTTAATCTGCGATTTGCCCTAATCGGCTATGGTGAATCCGGGTCTTCGATATACTGCCTCCAGATTGTAAGAAAGTTGCAGTTGGTTATATACGTAAATTGGGATAGTAAAGAGAGGCATATTATAATTTCGTACATTTTTATTGTACCTTAGAAGTTTTATTCGTTCTTATGATAGAGTTTTTTTTCCTTTTTGTTAAAAATATCTCGAAGTAAACATCTGGATGGTTGATGTTATTTTTGACATGTCATGGCTTCATAATAAATATCTCCATGGTTACGAAATGTGCCGCTGATTGCATCATTGTCGTTGTACTTGGATTTCAGTCCTCGTGCGTTTGGAAATTTATCTGTTTCACGGTAAATCTTAATTAAAATGTCTGTTTATCACGACGAAGTGGAAATTGAAGATTTTGAGTATGATGAAGAAACTGAGACATACTATTATCCTTGTCCGTGTGGAGATCGCTTCGAAATATCTAAAGTATGCACTCTCAATTTACTCATTTAACGATTACTGTACGTAAATTTTGTGGGATTTGATTTTAAAGTAAATTTAATTGCATTTAATTTATTTTTGTTCTGGGATTTTATTTGTAAAATGTTTGGAATTTATTCTTTAATCACTTATCATTCCCCCTGAAATATTCGAAGTTTTAAGTCATTAAATTAATGTCTAGTAGTTAAAAATTGTAGATCATGTTACATCTAAATAGCCTAATATATGAGGGTATTTAAAAATTTTGTTATTCTATAGATGTTGCTTACATTATATCAAAATGTAATATCAACTGCATTAGACAATGTTAACTGATCTGTGTTTAAGAAACCCATCTCTCTTTTTAAAAATCCAATGCACCTCAATTTTTATTTTTTTAAGTCAAACACTATCCCCATTTTTAATAAAAAACATGGGTTAATGTATACCAGGAAAATTTTTAAATTTTAATCCTATGTAAATGTTATATATTTTTATTCTACATGTATCTTTGTATGTATGTATCTTTATATATATGTATCTTTTTATGTATGTATATGTGTATTGTTTGTATTTAAGTTTTGTTGTACTCTATCACTATCCCTGCCTATCAAGGCCATAGGCAGGGAGAGGGATTTGGGGGACTGGTCCCCCCCCAAAAAAATTTTTTTGAAAGACCTTTTTGTAGATAGACAATGTCCCACGTTTATGGTTTGTGTGTGTGTGTGCTATCTGCCTAGCTATTTGTGAACATAAACAGTTTTTCTCTTAAATAAAATCGCTCAGACCATAAAAGTCTTTCCGGGCCGCTAGCTAGAAATACAGCACTGTATTTCGGAAATACAGTGTTTTCTCTTTCATCAATTGAAGTATTCACAAATAAAGATGTCTTTCTTCTTTGGTCCCCCTCCAAAAATAATTTCTGGCTACGGCCCTGCTGCCTATACTTTTATTGATCCCAAACTGGTGATTTATTTTGAATGGCCATGAAATAGAAATAGCTGTAAAGCAGCTCCTGGGGGGGGGAAGAGAAGTAACAAAATAAGTTAAAGAAATACACAATCATAGGTATTATCTTGAAATTTTAGCATATTGAAAATAATCTTAAGTTTTTAAGATTAGTTTTTTGGTTGATCCTAGAAGGAATAAGAATACTAATGGATATGATGCTTTTACATTGTAAGTAAAGTATTACATTGTAAGTAAAGTAAAACTTGTATATTTTATTTTCTGAAATCTTTCTTCAAAGCCCCAATACCATATAAGTTTAAATTAAATTTAAAATAAACTCCTTGGCACTACAGCCAAACTTGAGAACCATGGCCTACACTGCTCCATTTTCGAAACCAAGTGCCCTGGGGTGCTAAACGTATATCCCAGTTAGGTAGTCAACCTTACGTGGAAACCATATGAATCTGTCATTCAAAATGTGCCTATCTATGCATTTAAGAAGTTTTATTACATTAAGATTTAAAATTGGCTAATTTCAAATTTTGAATAGTTTGAATTATACAAACTCCCCTTGAATTTCCCATGCAATATAATTTTAACATTATGGTTCATTTGGTGAAGGTTTGAAAACTTTCTTTTAAAAAATAAATAATTAGAATTCCCAAATTTACATAAGAATTGCATCTCGAGACATGCCAACATTCAGGCACTTGTGTATGGAGCAATAGCGTGGTTTGAAATTTTAACATTCTAATTACAGATTATATATAAGTACATATCTTATTGGTTTCTAAATTAAAATTAAATTTAAAATATTTACAGAGTAAATTCAGGCTTGCAATTCTGTCACTTTTCTCATCTTTAGTCACTTTCTTTACAATTGATCACTTTTAGTCACTTTTTTCATGGTGTATCACGGAGTCTGACAATGTAATGAACCGTATTTTGTTCTTAGTGCAATCAGTACGAACACTCGACATGACCAAATCGAAACCAAAATGACAAATACCAAAAATATGATGCTCTCATCTTATTTTTCTTATTAAAATGTAATTAGTCATATGGTTTCCAGAATTTAGTGATTTTAAAAAGTTGTAAAGTTCCTAAAATGTACATTTAATACATTAAAGTAACTTATGTCAGAGTACACATTTCTCTTTTTCTTTTAATTCACAATTTTTGTTTAGATACTCTAATCTAGCTATGTACATATTTCAAAATATTATTAATATATGCAGAAAATTGTGATTATAAAATTAATGTATTGTACGTATTCAAATCTAATTTATAAACTTTCTTGAATAAAAAGCAATGTCGAGTTGTATTAAACAAAATTTTTAACCTTTTTGTATTCGATGCTAAAATTATGTCTTGCATGAATCATTTGATTTAGAATAAATAGAGAAATCTTAATAATAGCATCTAGTAATCAAGAGGAGAAAAAAATCGCTTTTTTTTTTTCAATGTTTAGTCACTTTTTAGTAACTTATTCTGTATTATTTGTCACTTTTCTCACCTTTTTGAAAGTACCTCAGCAGTTGCAAGCCTGTAAATTGCAAAAGGTAAATTCAAATTCATGCATTTAAAAATTTACGAGTAACTTTTTTAGCTTTAACAACTTATTTTTCAGAAGAGAGTTTTGTAGCAACATTGACCTTGATTCAAATATTTCCAATTTTCTATTTGGGATTCTAGAGTTTGTCTACTCAAATTTAACCTAAATTCAGTTTGTTTTTTTCTGCACAGTACTGACAACTTTTAATATGCTGTGTGAATAGAGTAATATTCAGCATTATTTTTTGAAAAACTTTGTATTTAATTTATGAATTGTGATCTTTTAGCTGTTCAAAAGTTTTGTTATTTTCTGGAGCAATGTAAGGAATTTAGGGAGTTATCAAATTTTTTCATTTCTCCGGAGCAACTCCAGATAATCCAGAGTAGTTGGCATGTCTGCAGCTCTATGTTATTCTAATTCATTTGAAAACTATACAAACAAGAGAAAAAGACACAGAAAATTAAGAAAAATTTTTAATGTTAATAATTGTGCTCCTCTTCTCTTTTTTCGTCATGGGATTGGAGTTTAGGTCAGAACACTATATACAGTAGTAGGCAATGTCACCTAAAAATCATACTTAAATGGTATTTGTGCAGTGTAGAGCAACGATATTGATTCCTGTTATGGAGAAAAAGATGAAGTGGTTGATTTGGTTTGGAGTGCTACGGTCTTCTATTTTGCAACACGAGGGCTAATAAGACCGTGAAGTAGATGAATAAGAACATGCAATGCCAACTATGTCAAAGCTATAGTTATGTGATTATAAATAAGTCAATTTGTTTAAGTACAAAAGTAATCTTAAATATACTGTTTTCTATTCTGTAAATAAATGTGAGGATTGGTTTTATAAATTTTGTTTAGCAAAAGAAATTTCCTATTTTTTCCGATTAAAAAATATAGTGCTTTTTTTCCACCATTTTCCCTTTGTTTACAAGAACCTAATTACACGTGGTAAGTAGTATGTCACATATGTTTCACAAAATAAGATAATTTGAAATGCTTTGTCCTTAAAATTTTAATTAATGAAGTTCACCTGTTACTATATCCTTGACTATTTATGGTAAAGAATTTGTATCCCAATAGAACTATTGACATTCTGTTTGCAAATTTTTTCTTTGAAACACCACACACTATATTTTTATGTGTGTATATGCACAAAATAAGTTTTTTTTTTAATAATATGCATTTTTATTCCAGGAAGATCTTGCAAATGGAGAGGATGTAGCAACTTGCCCCAGTTGTTCTTTGGTAGTAAAAGTGATATATAACCTTGTAAGTTTATTCTTAATTTTTAATCAAATCTTTTAGTTGTGACAATATGATTTGCACATTGTTACTATGTTTTAAATTTATTAAATTAAAAAAAATTATAAGTATCTAGGAAATAACAACTGACCATAGTGTGGCAGCGAAATACCAATAAGTTTTATGCAATAACTAGTGTCTGTTATCTTCATGTGTGTTTTTTTCACATGGATTATCAGCAATTTCATTGCCAAAAATACTGCAGTGCCCAGGAACCCGGGCTAGGGTTACCTTATTAACCATAGCCAGTTGGTTGATGGTCTTATAGCATTCCCACACTAATTTGGATGAGAAGCAATAACTATGCAATGCCATAAATGCAGCCTGCTGTCAAAATAGATCTTTAGTCTCCTATTGGCAACCCCTCTTGTTATTCAGTTATTTGCACAGGCAAGAATGGCTGCAACTTCAGCCTGCGAAACAGAAGCTAGTCTACCCAGGGAGAAAGAGAGTCTGATATTTCTAGAAATGCAGAAAACACCAGACCAAGTACCACATGGCATTTTGGAACCATCCGTAAACCAAACCTCATCAGCATGTGTAAGAAGCCTTTTAGGTGTCTCTATCTCAAGCTGCTTATGTAGAGGTAAAAGCCCCAAGAGCAGATCTAATGCTTGTGAGGGAGATTCTCTGAAGACTAGCCAGTTCCCTGACAGACCTTACCCCCACCAGACAATTGACCCATAGGTCACAACTAGTACAATTACCCTGGTGTAGATCCAATGGGCTATCCTTGGAGATAGACCCCAGTTGGAACCTACAAGCCCAAAATATATGTTTGGCCTTGTTGGTGCAATGCTTGATATTACTATTTGAAGTCAGAGTCATATCAAATATAATATCAAGATATTTCACCTCATTCTAATAGGTCATCTCCGAGCTAAATAACCTCATCACTGGCATATCTTTGATTTTTTTCTTGGTGAAGAGGATGAGATTCGTCTTACCAGGATTAACTGTCAGATTTCTTTAACTCTTTTCAGTATTCATGAGGTTAACAACAGTATTCTGAAATTTATCCCTTACTACCAAAGCGATATCATCCGCATAATCTATGTAGGTGAGACCAAGGAAATCAATATTGTTAAGCAGTCTGTCAACCACAAGGCTCTACAGGAGAGGTTATAAAATACCCCCCTGCAGACAGCCCTTGCAATTGGTCACCCTAACAGTGTTGCCTGGAACAGCCTGATAGATAACAGGCTGTTGATCCAATTACACACTAGCAGATTGACATTCCTATGAGTTAACGCATTGAGAATGACATTAGTAGGTACCCTATCAAAAGCACCCTCAATGTCAAGAAAAGCAGCAAGTGCTACTTTCTTACCATTTACTGCACCATCTATAGTTGTTACTAGCTTATAGAGGGCAGTATTGGTAGACCTACCAGGCATGTATGGAAAGAGGGAAGACACTCAAGGCCTTATCCCTAATATGCCTATCAATTAATTTCTCTAATGTTTTTATAAGAAAAGAAGTAATGCTGATTGACCTAAAGGCCTTAGCATCATCATAGGAAGGCTAACCAGGCTTAGGTATAAATATTAATTTACATGTGCGCCAGGCAGTGGGAACGTAACCATATACCAGGCTATCAGGCAGGACCTAAATATCCTGTTCAGAAAGTGTATGATAATGTCACTTCCCTTTTGGAAAAGAACCAGAATGATTCCATCAACACCCAGAGACCTGAAGGGAAGAAAAGAATTGATTGCCCATGCAGTTCTCCTATGAGTAACAATGTCCTTAACAAGGGCCCAATTCTTTTTCCTGCTTTTTAAATGGAAATAAGAAATATCAATTGGACAGTCGCTAATTATGCTAGAGCCTCGCACTTGAACCTTAAACAATTCAGTCTCACAACTGTTTTCTCTGTAGATACCATCCTGCCTTTTGATGGAGCCCAATTTACACATATTGTCCTTATTCAATATCTAAGTCAGTTTAACCAAACCATATATATTATCAATCTGAGTGCAATGCTCTTTCCACAAAATATATTTTTGTGCTTTTATTTCTTTGTTGTATTTGGTGAGAGCAGCGCTATAGGCTGACCACTCACCAGTGTAATTTTAAAGTTTATAAGTTTAATGAGAAATTTTGATATTCAATGCTTTTTAGGATCCCTAAGGTTTACAGTGGAATTTGTTTAATCTTTTAATTAGGCTTTATTGTTAGGCATTTTTAAAATCTCAGGTCAATATATGCTGTTAAATTTTTATTATCTATTTCAGTTTTCTCTGTTTTTCTTGTACAGAAATTGGGTAACTGACTGGTATGTGATGCATACTTGATTGAGTTACGTTGAGATTTCTCTTTTTGAATATTTCCCCAGGATTTCAGAACGATTTCGATAAATATTTCTTAAACATTACATTCCTTTATTAACATGATTGCTGTTGTTAGAGACACAGTACCTTTCGAGACTTTAGATATTCATCATAACAGTCCTTAAAGTAAAATGATTTACATATCCCCTATGTAATAATAGCCTAAATTATTTGTCCTTCTGTCCTCGAATTGATGAAGCGGTTGTACCTGGAATGGAAGGCATCCATATTGGTTTCTGGATGAGTTAGAGTTAGAAACATTCAAAATCCACCCCTTCCCCCATTTTCTAGCATTTAAAGCCATTATTTCAAGAACTATTTTCCCAGAATAAGAACAGGTGATTAAATTTATTAATTTGTCCCATAATAAATAGGTAAAAATAACATTTTTTTCTAGCATTATGACATCATTTCTTTAATGATCTCATTGAATCATTTCTTATTTTAAATTATTTAAATACTGTCTGCAATAACAGCTCTATTAACCCTCTTGCTGCGAATTTTTTTGATCAAAATACATTCAAAAATTGCGTATTTTTTTAATTACACATTTCAAATCTATATACATTTTAAAGTTAAAAAATACAAAAATTTTTTGTAAAAGAGTTTTTTTCTAATATAGATTTAGGTTCTAAAAAAGGTGTTCAGAATAATGAAATTGAAGAATAATGATATAAAAGCTAAATTTAGAAAATTAATCTTGGTTAAATTATCTTTTGTTTTATAAAATACAAAAGCAAAACGTATATACTAATTAAAAAATGCAAAAGACTTACAAAACATTTATTAGAAATGAAGTCTTGTATTATAAATTTCAAAAGAAGACTTGAGGCAAAGTCCTACCTCGCAATCCTTGCACCAAATTTGTTTCTTTTTAAAGTTTTTGTTCCACCTTTTCACCCATTCCAGTTTTTTTTAACAACAGACAGCAAACTATCTACAAGGCTTTTTCTTGATGGGATTTCGGTGTATATGGTTAGCAAAGTGTTGAGCAAATAGTTTCAAGGATCTGTCACTTTCATGTACTGTTGGTCTCTTTTACTATTATTTGTAACATAACATTGTTAAATAAAGTTCAAAATAGTCCAAAACAATTGCATTAGTTGCTATAGTGAAATTTAGTCTGGGATTTCCAAGGAAAGGAAATGAAGAAGAAGCTGGTGGAATATTTTGCATATCAATGCACCACTGTAAAACATTTTGAATAGTAAATGAATTTTCAGATTCATCACTATCATCAGAGGAATCCGAGAAATTCACATAAGTTTCACTCTAATTATCTTCAATATACTTAAAATCAGAGTAAAAATGCCATCAGTGTCTGAAATATCGCCAGGAGTATAGTTTATATCACTTGCAAAACACTTCCTGCCAGACATCTTTCAGCTATGAAAAGTGAGATCAAATTGCTACAAAAATTTCTATATTTTGCAGAAATGTGGACAACTAATGCCATCTGCTAGTTTACAGCTAAATAAACGATTAAAAATCACAGTAAAGCCAAAATGAAAGAATAAACGGGGAAAGATTCAGTTTCACAGTTAAATTGACGGCTAAAATGCATGCCTGCGGAAATTACGGGTTGCTCAAATTTTGCTACATCTATGTTGCCCATGGAAATCGCAGGATGCACAATGAGAGGGTTAAAGAGCTTTCTGCAGTTCTTCCTAACTACAGAGATCTTTACATCACAAAGGCACACACTTTGGTAATCCTATAGTGACTGCTTTCCAATTATTCTCATATGATTGAAGAATGGAATGTTGAACAGTGTCAATGGCCAACTCAATATCAGTAAAAGTATCAGCTCTAGTCTGGCTGCCAGCCACAAAGGTATTATATCACTAACATTGTCATGTAACCTTTATTTTATACTGCTGAGGGTATATATTTTATTTATAATTTTAAAATAAAATAGTAGTTGAAGTTTGAGCTCTGAGGTTTTTCATGGAAGCACCTAGCATCAAAGGCATTTATTCATCTGTCCACTGCACTGCTATTAGCTGTCCATGAAATGGTTTAATTACCAACCAGTTTTCCATTCAAAATTGAGCTGATCTTCAAAGAAATGGGAATTTTTGGGTCCACCTTTGTGAAAGTAACTAACACACCAGCATGGGACATACAGTCACATTCCATTCTGAGGCAGAAAGCAGTAAAATTAAAATAACAACCTGAAGCTGCATTAATTAGCATTAGGGAAACAAATGAATATCAGAAGAACAATCCGATTTAGTATTCTGGGGAAAAACTAATAGCAAATATATGTCATTGCACAGTTTAAACAAGATTTTTGGCATGTTATATCTGTAGCAATGATTCTTGCTATAAGATCTTCACCAGAGTCGACAGGCATCTTGTATGCTAAAGATATCTTGGTACCTCATAAGAATAATCCAGTGAATGAGGAGGCCAAGCCACAGTTATACCATGTCTATTTAAATAATGGCTTTCTATGGAACCTAAGAATAAATAGGGAGCTTCTCACAGGAAAAGGTATATGGTATATATTTACCATTGTTTAAGAGATATGCTTAGACAATTAGAAAAATATACCATTCGATGAGTTGTTCATGCTTGACTACTTGTATGCTTTTGCCTCTTAGTATGTTCCATGGTATCCCTCAGGGGGTTTACCTACTGTAGGCAAACACAGGTGTTGTAATCTCAAGATACCCCAGTGATCTATTTCTCGTTTTCTTTACTTACATGGGTTTAGATACAGTAGAGATCTTGTTGAAATGTCCTACTATTTGGGCCTTTCTCCTCAGTGGTTGCCTTAAATGTGATATTCATTCAGGTTTTATGGTAATTTTGCACATCAGGATGTGTACTATAACCCCTCATAAGTTTGTAAAAACAATTGAGATTCATTCTGCATACCTATAAAGACCTAGTTTTCATGTCTGGATTACATTAGAAATTTAGAAACTTTTATATTTCTAGTTTATTCATTTGCATAACTTTTATTTTAGGAAGATTTTCAACGAAATCAAGAGGAAAGAGAATCCAAGTCAAATAAAGTACAACTAGAAGTAGCACAATAAATTTCTCAATCTTTTGTAAATGTTTTTCAAAATTCCCATGAATATACTGTATAAATTTTTGATTTATGAATAAATTTGTTTTTAACTATTATTCTGGGCTTAATTCAAACAATTTATCAGTAACAGGGGAAAGAAACCTTGAAAATATCCATATTAAGAAGGATGTTGAAACAAGTATTAGCAAACTACATTTCAGAGCAAGGGGGAAGGTTGAATTTCTTATATAAAAATATTTAACAATGCATAAGCAGGCTAAACACCTTTAAAATTTAAAGACATTGGTTACCCCCCTCTACTCTGTCAAGCTCCAGAATCATGGTACATGATATAACTCTTCATTCCTGATTCATCCAAAGTTTTTCTTTGATCTGAAAATTTATTTTAAGGTTTATGGCAACTGTTTCCTTATGTGAATCGTAAGAGCACAATTTCAATAATACTAGAAAAGATGTTTGACCAACATATACAAGACAATCTACATTTTTAATTTAGTTGATTTCGGGACTTAGACTGCATCAGTTTTTAAAGGATTATTTAAAAACATGCTGTATTCCTCAATTTATTTTAAAGGTAAACAGAAGTGAGAATAAACAGTAAGTAGAAGAGAAATATACTATTTCTCCTGAAATCTGGAAAAAAAATTGAAAACAGTGTTAAATTTCCAGTTTCAGGTATGTTACAACTTGCCAATTTGTGAGATCTGAGCTCAGCTACTCCAAAATATGTATTTTAACAGAAATTATGTTTTACAAATTTACATGGTTTTTACACGTTCAGACTTATTCAGTAATTTTGTCAATTTTACTATTTGGCAAATTTTCTCTGCCGAACATCATTGAATACTAGGCAATGTCATTTGTTCTTTGTTAGGCACAAGTACAATGTTGCCATTCTTTATACTACAGACTCAAGATTATCAAAAGTACATTAAAACTTTGTACCCACCAAAAAGAATTATGTTTGTATGGAAATTTGCTTTTTGGTAAAGTTCCATTTTGTTTTTCTACAGCTGATTACTGCATTTTTCATAAGTTTATGTACATGATAACTTTTCAATTCTCTCAAAAGATTCTGCCTTTTTAAAAATCTATAAACTTTTTGAAATCTGAAAGAAATTCATGCATAAATAAGACTCATCCCTTGAGACCAAATTTTCAACTTCAAGCCAAACGATGGCCTTCAGAACTGCAGTTCGTGGGTTTGAATCCCACTATGGCATGAATGTTTGTAGCCATTTGGAATCGGCTTTAAGCAGTAGGTTCCGCTCTCATTAGCCCTCGAGTTGCAAAAAGTAGACCATAGCACTCTAAAAACCAAACCAAATTTTCAACTTCAAGCAGATCAACCATTCAACAGTCCTCCCAATTGCTCCTGTAATGTAATGTTAGCAGCCTATTAAAAATGGTTGCAAGGTGTCTGCAGATAAGAAAAATATTGAAATGTCAGAAAAATTCACAAATCTGAAATATTTAATGTATATATATATATAGCATATACCAAATCATATCAGCAATTGATTATTTGGCTGTTCAAGATGCTACTACACATTCTAAATTTAGTTGCTACAAAAACACTATCCTGCTACAAAAATGCTTTATCCTGTTTATAAATTTTAAGTTCAGCTGCTTCAAAATGTTTAAAGGAGTGCAATATCCTTGCAGGTTTTACCTAAGCATAAACACTCCAGCAATAACTGTCCTATGGTAGAATTTAGGGTGCCTCATTGGTATGACTCACTGAAGAACAAATTTTCCTACATTAAATATAAATGGAATTTAAAATACTATATGAAAGTGCTACCTTATCTAGAAAGAATATCAGCATTCAGAACAAAGTATAAAGACACTGAAGCAACAAATAGAGAATAAAGTAATAAATTTTAATAGCAAAGTTCAAAAAATTATTAGCTAACATTGAAAATAGACGCTTAAAAAATACATAATACTGTTCTAAAAAATATTCTCTCAAGAAAAATGGGGAAAAAATTCATTTCTCAAAACTCTTCTTCATCTTCATCCAAAGTATCCTGAGAATCTGTGCCTACTTCCTCATAGTCCTTTTCTAATGCAGCTAAGTCTTCTCTGGCTTCTGAGAATTCTCCTTCTTCCATTCCTTCCCCAACATACCAGTGAACAAAAGCTCGTTTAGCATACATGAGATCAAACTTGTGATTTAATCGAGACCAAGCTTCAGCAATGGCAGTAGTATTTGACAGCATGCACACTGCTCGTGGAATTTTTGCGGTATCACCACCAGGCACAACTGTTGGGGGTTGATAGTTTATACCAACCTACGTAAAGAATAAATCAAATTAAAAACAACCAGTTAACAAAATCTATAGCCAAATATCAAAATCCATTAACTAAAACATATGAGGACTGATTAATCTTTTGACTCATGGGAGAATTATGACATTGAATTAAAACTTTCAATTTCATACATCTAGTGCAAAATAACTAAATTTAAGATGTTAAATATTTCTACTTAAGATATAGTTCATTCTTTATCACATGTCATAAAAGCATATAAAGCTTTAGGTATATGTATCATAAGTGATGTACAGGGCAAAGGGTTAATATAACATTTCCTTTTGTTTTAAAAGGGAGAAGGACAGCTTATTTGTGTATACACACAAGCAATCTAGTTTTTTCGTATTTAATAAAATGTTTCAAATGATTGTTATTGCCTAAAGCAAGAAAGAATGAAGTGTAACCAGCTCGTACAGTGAGATAATTAAACTAGGACTGTTTTAATACCAATCTAATATAATTAAGATAAACTTGTACATTTAGAATTTTAAGTAAAATGGAGTTGCTGGTAAATCAAAACATTTTAACTAATATAAAATCAGTGTCTTGACAATTTTCAAAGGACAAACGAGAAAATTTATGCAGGAAGTGGTTGTGGAAACTAAAATTGTAAGACTAAATTAAAAGAGCTTAAATTTTACAAATTATAACTTACATTTAAAATAACAATTTGAAAATATTTTGCAGTTTATACTTTTTTGCAAATAAATAAAAAATTTTACCTTGAATCCTGTAGGACACCAATCCACAAACTGTATAGAGCGTTTACTCTTAATTGCAGCTATTGCAGCATTAACATCCTTGGGAACTACATCCCCTCTATACAACAAACAGCAAGCCATGTATTTGCCATGTCTTGGATCACATTTTACCAATTGATTCTGGGGTTCAAAACAAGAATTTGTTATTTCAGCTACTGTTAACTGTTCATGATATGCCTTCTCCGATGATATAATAGGAGCATATGTCACAAGAGGGAAATGAATCCTATGCAAAAAAAAGTTTTAAATTAAAAGAAAAAATAATGCATAAAATAAGAGTAAATATTAAAAAAATAATTTAAAATATAATTTTGGAAGATATATGTACAGTGAAACTTCTCTAAGCGGCCACCCTTCAAAAAGACCAATTTTTTTTTTTTAAATGGCATGGATTTTTCTACTCAGACCTAATAGTAAAATAACCTGTATCAGCGGCCACCCGACCCCCTCTTAACAGCCAGCAAGTGGGATCACCCATTTCATATTTTGGGAAATTCTACCCATTCCATGCTTTAATTCTGAGCAGAAAAACTTAAGCTCAGACTTATAATCTGATACAAGACCATAACTGTAGTCCCCCTCCCTTTCTTAGAAAGATTAAATTTGTTATCTCTTTAAATTTGCTATCCTATAATATGGCCTTTGTTTGGAATTCCAATTGGTATAGTTAAGGAAGAATTGCACCTTTGTCAGCAAAAATGTCATTCAAGCCAGTTTCATAGTTGGTCAGTGATATGAGTTGTAACGATGTCAAAACGCTTTTTTCTAAATCTCCAGCAGCGCATTGAAGTTCTGCATGAATATGAGGATGGCAAATCAGCAAGAAAGTTAGCTGAATTATTTAACTGTGGAAGAATGCAAATCCACAAAGTCATTAAAGAAAAGAATTTGATTTTGAAGGAGTACGAAGACTACAGAACAAACAGAAACAAATTGTTCCTTTTTAAAAATAAATAAGGAAGCATAAAATAAAGTACTATTTTCTCTTTAGATGAGTTTTAAATTTCATTTTAAATAAGGAATATATGTCAGACTTGCTTATATTACGCTTTATAACAATTATCTTATAATAGTAAATAAAACCCTTCAGAGCGGCCATCCTCTGAGTGTCCAAATATTCTTGGTACAGTAAGGTGGCTGCTCAGAAGTTCACTGTATTATATTTTTTAGCTATTTAAAAAAAATAATAATAATTGCAATTTTAGGTATTTATATTTAAAGTAATATAGAATAAAGGTCTAAATTTTAATATTCATAAAAATATTTTTTAATGGACAATTTACTATTCCTGGCTTTCTTTATAAATATGAAAGTAAATATTTATAACACTTAAAAATCTTACCTAGGGTAGGGTACTAAGTTAGTTTGGAACTCATTTAAATCAACATTCAAAGCCCCATCGAATCTCAAGGAAGCAGTAATGGAAGATACTATTTGGCTAACCAAACGATTTAGGTTAGTGTATGAAGGTCTTTCAATATCCAAGTTCCGCCTACAGATATCATATATAGCTTCATTGTCAACCATAAAAGCACAATCTGAATGTTCCAAGGTTGTATGTGTTGTTAAAATAGAGTTATAAGGCTCTACCACTGCAGTTGAAACCTTGAGGGAGGAAAAAAAAGGAAAAGAATTAATACCTGCTGATTGATTGCAAAATACTAATTACAATAATTCAAGAGAAAATATAATCAATTCATACTAGAATTTTTCATGAGGACATTTTCTAAAAATTGTTCAAACAAATCAAATACTGCTTAAACTATGATTTTGTGCTATATAATAGGCTATTTTAAATATCAAAGAATTTTAATTGATGACTTAAGCTCCAAGAGACCATTAGATTATAATTTAAAGCTTTTGAAAGGATAAAATATACAAATGAAGAGCAGTCAAGGGTTTTATCCACTTTGAGACACCGAGAAATGTCACAGGAAATAGTTATCCCATAAGAACCAGTTATAACTGGTGTCTTAATATTAAATATTTAATTAAAAAGAAAATTTACATTTCAGAACATATGAGAAATTGAGCTAAAGCTTTAATAAACAATTCTTTAACGTAAAATATAAAAATAGAACTATACCCTTTTAACTACTCCAAAAGGAAACTTTTCCCTACTATGCAATATAAATATGCTATCACAATTTCTAACTTGTAAATTCAAATACTCTAAGGTCAGTGATTTTATTTTAACTTATAGTAACTAAAGGAATTCATATTCTATTAAAATTTTATTCACAATAAATTTAAGCATTAAAATAAAATTTTTAATTACTGATTAGCTCTTACCTGAGGAGCAGGATAAACAGAAAATTCTAGCTTTGATTTCTTTCCATAGTCTACTGAGAGTCTTTCCATCAGAAGAGATGTAAATCCAGAACCTGTTCCACCACCAAAGCTATGAAAAATTAAAAATCCTTGCAATCCAGTACATTGATCAGCTAATTTCCTAATACGATCCAATACTAAATCAACAATTTCCTTTCCAATAGTATAATGGCCACGAGCATAATTATTTGCAGCATCTTCTTTACCAGATATTAACTGTTCAGGGTGGTACAGCTGTCTGTATGTACCAGTACGAACTTCATCTACAATAAACATGAATATAATCAAAATAAATTTGTTTTAATAACTTTACATTTAAATGCAGTGTATGTTATATATTTCATAGAAAATGAAAACCTGTACAGTTAAAAAATTCAACATTGTAGAGAAGAAATTAAATTATGCCAGTTTCTAAATAAGTTTAAGGTGAGTTTGACCATAATTCATAACACTCATTAATTTTACAATGACATGCAATCAAGTAACCTATTTAAATGCAAAATAAGACGACATCTGCTATTCAGATCCAAAGTTGAGTTGAGAACAGTTGACTTCACATTAAAATATAGTCCTCTATTTCAGTATTTTAGCCAACAATTGGTGTCCTTATTCCACAGTTGAAGCATAAAGAATGGAAATAAATTTTTCAGAATTAATATTGTGACATCTCTTTCCATTCATTCAAAAATTAACTTGTCATATGACAATATGTGTGTATGTATATATACACACACGATATCCCTTCTCTGATGATCTAAGAGGTGTAGCAGTTGCATACACAGAAGGTGATTATCTATAAATTGAGTTTATTTAAATCTTTGACAAATGTTAACTGTGACAACTAATCATTGACTAGCAATCAATGAAATCTACAGAAGTCTTTTTACAATATTGAAGCTTATGTTTTTGGCAGGTTTTTAATACGTGTGCTATCGGTGCTAATTTATGTTTTCTTGTTAGAACAGGAATGGGCAAACTAGGACCCACAGGAAGGTTTTACCCAGCCCACAGATAGAATTAAAAGGTGATGGCCAAAGGCAAATTAAAAGAAATATATTTATACATTATATATCCATCTCCTTTTCTATTTTGTTTAAATATTATACCCTAAAATTTTATATCTCACACCCAGAAGATCAGCGCTATGTTTACTTCTTATATATGAGAATAAGTGTTTTTAACTTTGAACCTTAGAAAGAATAATTTCAGAAGTAGACTGTTTCAGAAGTAGATGAGCATTTAGCCTCGTTCCTTAAATCAGTACATCTCACTTTGAACCTCAGTATAAGGAACTTTTAAAAATGAAATCACAATTTCATTTATCTCCTCACATATTTAAACCGTAATACTTGTATATTGTTTTAAAAATTTTAGAAAAAATTTTCTTGGTCCACCAAATTTTTTTTTTCTTTTGATTTTTGGCCAGCAGCCGAAAAAGTTTGTCCATCCATGGGTTTGGCTGTTACAGGATTTCCTATTATTGGCCATGGGGGGTTAAAGAAAGTAATCCTTTAAAACTTTAATCTTAAGGCTTTACATATTCTTTAAATATAGATAGCATAGCATCAATTAAGTGTAACCCTTAGCTTATTTTGAAAATTTGCCTACGAGTTAGCACTAAATTTCATTTAAATGCCTTGAAACATTGAAAGTATATTTCTGGCAAATAGATCACCACATAGAAGACTAGGGGAAAATATATATAACTAAATAGTCCTCAGGGAACAGTATTGCAGATCATTTATAGTAAAATCATAATACTTTAGGATCCCAAATTAGCTATTTTTCTTTTTAAACTTACCAACAACAGTTGGCTCTAAATCTACAAATACAGCTCTAGGAACATGTTTTCCAGCACCAGTTGCATTGAAAAAAGTTGTAAAAGATTCTTCTCCAGATCCAATAAGTTTATCACTTGGCATTTGTCCATCAGGTTGAATCCCATGTTCTAAACAATACAACTCCCAGCATGAATTTCCCATCTGGACTCCAGCTTGGCCTATATGGATACTAATTACTTCTCTCTAAAACATTAATAAATTTGAGTAACATTAATATTAAAGGCAAAGGTCAGATAAAATAAAATTTTACATAACAAAATATGGAAACATAACTCATGGGACATCTTAGGTACCAATAAAAGTAACTTAAAAGTCACTGTCATTAATTTTAACCTACCTTTACAAAGAAAGGTTCATATATGTATTTTAAATTTTATTCAAAGACAGTAAGCTTTGGTACTATAACTACATCTCTGAAGATAAAGGATTGTTTATTATAAATTAGATGCTCCACAGTAAATTTTAGCTATTCAAAATTAGCATGTATATATCTGTAATGATTACAATATCTGTTCCTTACAAAAATTTAATTTAATAAATAGGATAATTACCCAATAAAGCAAGTTAGAAATATTTTGTTCTAACAAAGTAAAAGCTGGAAAAAAAATACTTTAAAGTTATTTCAGAATCTTAGTCTTAGAATTTTTAAAAACGTCATATTGGATGCAATATGGTAAATCTGAAAATGGAGACAAGTTGGATATAAACCAAACAACACCTATTTTAAAACAATTTACCAATTCTGTTTCAACAACAAGGGATTCTGATATTTTGACAGAACTTCAAATGAATTATTGATGGTGTGATAAACAAATTCTGTTTTGTAATTTCAATCAAAACTGTATGCATATGAAATTAGGATAGAACAGACTTTAAAAAATTGTAGATTATAGGCCTGGGGTGGCCCTTTCCCTTTATTAAAGCATATTATCAAGTACAAAACCAAAGCTGTCACATACCCAGTGTGGGAGAAATAAAAACATCCTTGACAAAAACCTGCACCCTTTAATTTGGTCAGTGACTGTTTTTAGTTCCCCCGGCCCCCTACAACATACACATTCTCTTAGACACATACCTGTGATACATGTTTTACCTTTAACAATGAAAGTGGCATTCTGCAGTTCACTGTTTTAAAGTCTTCACAGATTTAGAAAAATTAAGGGGCATATCTAGGAAAAGATTAAAATTGTTTTCTCTGGAAATTCAGAAAAAAATTGTCCCCCCCCCCAAAAAAAAAAAGAAAAGAGTAAAAAATTTGTTTTTGAATTTTTGGGGACCAACAGACTTGGGCTTAATCATAAATCAGACCCTCTAAAGTCATAATCTATAAATAAAATCCAGCAATCTCCATAAGTGTTCACTTCATAAACATACCGGAGACAATCAAGAAATACTTAATATAAATCTGTGAATTTAATTTATCGAATTTTCAAACTACACTGTGCAGCAGATAATATATGGTCCCTTTCGAGGCGCATCCTGCATTTTAAAAACAGAATTTCTCAATTTAAAAATTTAAATTCTAAAAACACATTTAGTGGTTTGAAATACATATGTGCTCAGTAACTATAAACTCAACATGAAAAATGAAATAAAAACACACAGTATCGGGTAAAATTATGTGCTCCAATTTTGACAAAGGAGGATACGCCCCATTTAAATCATCCGTTTTATTATTATATAAAATTAATAATAAAAACTTGATTTAAAGTAGTAAAAGTAGAAATTATTAAGAAAATTAATGGTTATTACCATTTTGATGATTGCAGTGTATTACAAAATTTAAATTTGCGGTTGTAAAACAGGAGGAACCGGTAACACGAAGACCAAGCACACGGAAGACGAAGAATTTGTGGAATCACACACCAGTTGCTTTATACATTCCAAACCGGTGAATCCTGTATCCGGCGAACTTTTTTTCCAATATTGCGCATGCTCAGATATGCCCTCAACTTCTGAGAAGTAATATTTCACTTGAAATGTACAGTTGTATCCCACGATGTATTCGTTTCCCATGATGACGAAGAAAATCGATTTTAGGAAATCCCCTATTTCATGAAAATGAGGGTAAAAATTTAAATCTGATATAATAGCACATAAAAAATGAGAGTATCTTTCAAACTTAGGAAAAAGTAATCCTTAGATTGAAAAAGGTATAGCGAATGAATGAGGAGAAAGACTTAAAATGAATTGATAATTTATTTATTAAAATACCGTTCAAAAATCTTTTCTAGAGAAAGAGAAAGTTTACTATAAGGCAATTTGTCGCAACGTCATGAACTACTATACGCCCTTCCGTTTGAAACTAAAGCAAGAATTGTCATAGTTTGAGAATTTGCCCTCTGCGTGAAATCACCTTATAAGAAAGTTATATAAAATGTATAAAAATACCCGTTATTTCAATTAACATATAGCCTGACTAATATGAAAGATTTTTCTTCATATCATGTCACTAAGGTAATTTTAAAACGGTTAATATTTTATTCGATAATAAATAATTAGTATGTTAGAGGTTAAATATGAGTTAAGTATTGGTCATATATAGGCATGCATGCATATAAACATACACACACACACACACACACACACACACACATATATATATATATATATATATATATATATATATATATACAATATACATATGTAATGATACTTAACCAATCTAAGCAACTTAATTGCAATTATATTCTAAAATATATTTTAGACATTTTAGATATTAAAATATATTTCTGCAATTCTGTCCAAAATTTTTAATCTTTGGTGAAATGGCTTTGTTTCTCTTTAAATTGGAGTGGGGTAAACTTTGGTGATTACCAGAATACCAACTTAATTTCTGCTCAGTACAACACTATATAAGCGAATGTAAAACGTTTTAGAGGGAAAGCAACAAAGATGGATTGTCATAATAAACTAAAAAATTTTTACAAAATTTTCTGTTTTCTTTCATAGCATCGACTGCACTTTATCCAGCATACATAACATCCAAAGTTTGTACAGGGAAAAACACCAATTAAATTTTTAGTATAATTAAAATTTTTAATATAATAGCTTTATATGTGTGTGTTGTTTATGCAGAAATATAATATGAAAATTAAAAATTGTAACTCTGTTCTCTTTAATAAATAAAAATAAATATTTTCCTGAACTTTACTACCATTTTTTAAGACTACTGATTTATAGGATCCAATTTTAAAATGTTTAATAAACATCTTTGGAATGTTAGACTTAAATTTTGGGATTGTTTTTATTAATTTTGATTTTTCAGCATATGAAAATGATCTAAACCATTACTTTAAACGAGGAACAATCGCACTATCACTTGTTCTCGATTTTTTTATTATAGCGGTCTTTCTCGTAGCGCAGAAAACAGGTGCAAATTTTCATGAACTGTGCATCCACTGCTTCAGTGAGAGTAACTCGTATTGCTATAACTATCACTTCTCAACGAATAGAATTGAACCATTTTTGCAGTGTTTTACACCAGTGTATATAGTGTATTAGAGCTTTTTATAGTCATTAAAAAGCATTACAAAGTTATTTATGTAACATTCAACTATTTCCATAAATTAAAGAAAGAAAAGGAATTCCGGTAGAATACAAATACGTATTATCGTGTTATTATCTCAACGAATAGAATTCAATCATTTTTGCAGTGTTTTACACCAGTGTGTATAGTGTATTACAGCTTTTTATAGTCATTACAAAGTTATTTATGTAACATTCAATTAACTATTTCAATAAATTAAAGAAAGAAAAGGAATCCCGGTAGAATACAAATACATATATTTTGGCTAGCTGAAAACGCTCGGACTTATCGCTTCCAGATAGCAACATGCATACGTTGTCCATGCCATCAGCATGGCTGACAGATGAGTACAACGCGTTTTTTAACAGGTTGGGAATGATGAATTGGGGTTGCAGGTGCAGCGGAGAGATAGGGTAAACGAATTAAAGAAATAACTAAACAGCATAAAAGATAAATAACCAAGAAATTAAAAATTTGTTATGTTTATAGGGAAGCGGCACTTCCCTAGCTTCTGTTAACATTTCGCTCTGAAATACACAGACCAGTCATATACTCTTAGACACCCCCCCCCCCCCAAAAAAAAAAAAAAACGCACCGAGAAGGAGTTATCCGATTGGTACGAAAATCAGTAGATGTGATGTACAAAAGAAAAAAAAATGTTTACAATTTGAGAGATATTGGATAATTTATTCATGTAAAGCTTCACAAGTGAAAAACTCAATAACGCAATGGTCCATCTCTGGCCTTTGTTCAAGCGGATTGGCATGGATTGTTAGAGGTGGCGGATGTCCTCCCGAGGGATATCGTGCGAAGTTCTATCCAACTGGCTTGTTAGATCATCAAAGTCCCGAGTTGGTTGAAGTTGCTCTGAACGTGCTGAATAGGAAAGAGCTCCGGCAACCTTTCTTGCTAGCAAGGAAGCTTTCTCAAGCGCGGACACAAGCAGTAGAAACATGTGCAGTGTGAGGCCGAGCATTATCTTGCTGTAATGTAAGCCCATGACGGCGTGACGGGCAACATAACGGGGAATAGAACTTTGTCGACGTACAACTGTTCTGTAAGGGTTTGACGGATTACAACCAAAGGAGTCTTAATATAAAATGAAACGGCACCGCAGACTATCACTCCTGATTGTCGGCGTCTATGCCGGAAGACAGTCAGGCTCGTATCCCACCGCTGTCCGGAGCGTCTCATAGACACGTCTTCACTGGTAATCGGGACTCAGTTCAAAGCGGGATTTATCACTGAAGACTATTCTACTCCAGTCATATGTATGTACAATCGATGATAATAATACATCTGGGGCTGTGAATGCTGCTTTGAAGATTGCTAAGTCCTCATATTATGTCGTTTCTCTAGGCCAACCGCTTCCTTCTTAACGCTGCAGGCATGGTTCACCCATTCCTGTGACATCGTCTAATAGTGGCATCGATCCTGTCCAAATGTAGAGCAATTCGCTGATTAGACCAATTAGCTTCTTTGAGCCCAACTACAAGTTCTCTCTCAAATGCTGACATTTGCGCACTTGTATGCGAGGCATAGTTACTATCTACCTGAGTACGCGGAATGAAATTAGCAAAGAATTTATGACCTGGAATCGAAATTTTTCATGTTAAATATCATATCAGTTGCGTAGGTTAGATGCGCTGCAGAGACACACGTTCATTCATTGGCTGCCAAATTTTAAAATTTTGCATTTTCGGTCGTAACCTGTATGCATATGAATTAGGGTCTAATTGGCATTACATCTTCTCGATGCGTTTTTTTTGTCTAATAGTATATTGATGTTACCACCGCCTAATTTTGACGTCTAAGTTAAATAACCAATCGCAGAAGGCACGTGTCATCAGCAGATTTGGTGGAAATATAAAGTATGTAATAAGCATCCGAAAAACATCCTTGTATGGATGAATTCTGCAACAACATTATTTCAGAAAAATTCCGGGCGAATAATATTGTTGGATTCTGACGAAAGCACACCAAGCAACATTAACTTTGTATGTTTTTTACTTTGCATCTGTTTCACAGTTTAAAGTCTTAATTCGATCTTATGCTAATAGATGGCTCCAATGAATTTATTCTTCCAACTGCTTACATTTATATGCTCTGACCATGTATATTTTCGATTACTTACTGTTGTGTTGAATCAAAGTCAAGGTACAGTTTAATTAATTTTTTAATTAAACAGCGCGTTGGTTACTCATAACTTTTTATGACAACGAACTTACTTCCTCTCTTCTCTTGAAGTCGCTGTGAGTATACTAAATTTTGTTACTGTACATTAATGCTTCCAATGTTTTGATCATTTTTATTCGGAGATTAAAGTGAAGATTTCTACTTCAATAGGTACTCCGTTAATCCCATTATCTTGACCTTGATTCGGTAATCATTTCAGTTCTCGAAGTCATGCAGAAACTGAGCAATTTATCCGACGTCCAAAAGGGCAAAATCTTGGCTTTCGGACCAAGGTTGAAAGCCTTTTTCGAAACTGCTAATTTTGTAAACTGCTCAGGAGCCACCATGGTAAAAGTATAATGTGTATGGTAAAATAGCACTATCCAAAATCAGCGACGTGACAAATGTGGTGCACCACGGGTCATAGATGCCAGAGGGGAAAGACGGCTGTGGAGGTGCATTCTAGCAAATAGACGAGCAACCGTTGAGCAACTTACCACCCAAATGAACCAAGGGTTACAAAGTGTCTCCATAACGACGGTTTAGCGAACGTTGCTGCGTAAGGCCCATCGCAACAGACGCCTTGTTAATGCACCTATGCTGACTGCTTTTTATCGGCGACGAAGGCTGGAATTTGCACGCCAGTATTGGACTTACACTATGTGGAGACGGGTGGCCTTTATCGATGAATCACGTTTTATGCTTCATCAGACAGATGCACGTTGGCGTATACGGAGTGAAACGCCTGAAAGCAAACACCCTATAACAATGCCGGAAGGGTCTGAGCTAGAGGACGGAGCATTAAAGTCTGAGTAATGTTTATGTGGTATTCTCTGGATTCACTAATCATTGTGGAAGGCACGTGGATTAACACAAGTATGCCTCTATCTTTGCGGACCGTATTCATCCTTACATGCGAATTGTTTTACCGCAGGATGATGGCATCTACCAGTAGGCACCCTGATGAGTTTACCGTACTGCCTTGGCCAGTAAAATCCCCGGATTTGAACCCAATTGAGAATCTGCGGGACCGTCTCGATCGGGTTATTTGCATCACGGATCCTCACCAGCGTAACCTAGCACAGCTAGCCACGGCACTCTTATCGGCATGTCCCAACACTTTTAGGAACCAAAACTTTTTAATTGACTGTCTTCCTGCACATCTCGCAGCATTCCGCTCTGTAAAAGGTGGTTATCCCTGATTTTGACAGGTAGTAACATTAATGTGCCTGGACTGTGTAGGTACAGACTCGAATCGTATTATTTTCTTATGTCTGTATAATGTAGCTCTTTAAAAAAGGGTAGGGGGGCACACCAAGTTTTACATTTTAATAACTCTAAGTAATGCGTTGACATTTGCTGATTACGCAATATCATTTGGGGGGGGGGATATTGACTAACCATGAAACCGGTGTCTATATTTTTAATTCACCATCTCTTGTCTAATGTTTGCTAAAAAATTTTTAATACTTTTAATTTCGGAAACGTTCATTCACTTTTTGCAACCGTAAAAGATAAAATTACAAAATTTAGAAACCAATTAATATGTGATTGTTATTTTATGTTCTTTTCAAAACTAAGGATGATTAATTACTTTCAATAATCTTTCTCAATAATGAATTTAGCTCTAATTACAATTCTTCTCTATCAATATCCTTTTTTTACCATATAATGAAGTAATTATATTTAAATTCTATTTAAAATTAAATTTTTTAAATATAATTTTTTTGTCAATACCTTTCTTTAAAGCTATTTTTTATCGATTTATGTTTTACTTTTATTTCTTCGTTTGCTAACGTGGAAAATTTCGAATGGATTCTAGACACTACTGGAGAATTGAAAACGATTTTTCGTTGTAGCAATTTTTATAAAAAACAAAATGTTACACAATTTCGTTTCAAACTATTTTTGTTTTAAAGTTTTGTATCACTGGCATCTAGAAGCATCTGACAAAGTATCTCTATAAAAAAAATCTTCACATTTTTTAACTTTTTCAGTTGTAATTAAAACAATTTACTGATTACGCATCCAATTGCAAGGATGTTTGCTTAAATATCCGCCTTAAACACATCATGAGCAATGTAATGCTTACTGTTAGCTGTCATATTCTTAAGTTACGGTCTGACGTACAGATGAGTGATGAGTAGAACGCAAATAAAAGAGACAATGTATTCGATCTCTGTACCGACTCGATGTACTCGAGAATTGACACTTTAGTTCTTTCTGATATGAGTGATTCCTTATCGAGTACTGCGGTGTGGAAACAACCGAGGATTGTTCATATTCAAATCGATTCAATTTTTTCTAATTCCTTACTTTGACCAGTCGAACAAGAGCCGTTCGACTAGCCGAAGTCTAAGAACGCTACTGATCCTTGATACCAGTGTTCCTATTCCACTGTATGCTCGTAGCCTTTCGAAATTGGCTTTACTCAGTAGGTTCCGGTCACAATGCTCGTGTAGCAGAAGATAAGACTAGCCCTCCCAGCCAACTCGTGTTTGGTCCAATTGCGATTCCAATCAATTCTGCCATACGCCGACTATGTGCATCGAACACTTCAAATACGCATCGCGACAACTCTCTCTGTGCGTATGTATGTATATATATATATATATATATATATATATATATATATATATATATATATATATATATATGTGTGTGTGTGTGTGTGTGTGTGTGTGTGTGTGTAAGTAATAAGATGGATTTCACAATGGGTGGTTGCAGTCGTGGCCCATAAAAAGGACACCGTTTAAGCTAAAGATCTTTATTAAGATAACGTTGGAAGACTAGTTCCCACTTCATCATAGGGACAGGTCAAACTGAGGGGTCAGCTAGCATGAAGTTATATGTAGAAGACCTTTAACACTTGGGTAAACATCTCAGTCAATATCTGTGAGAAAAATCTGCCTCCGACAGCCTGCATCTCCTTTTTGTTAAATTTGTTAAATTGTCGTTTAGAGCAATGTAGAGTTATAATTGTTCAGACCCATTCTCTGAGGGCGTAACCTGTAGCCCCAGTGGTCAATTTAAGTTAGGGGTTAAAAGGGAGGATGCAAAAGGACGCGGGAATTTTTAGCCCTTGACTTAGATTTTGAAAACCCCTGAGTATTCTTCTTACTATATCAACCCCGGGTCAAAAAAAGGGGTGAATAAGTGAGAACCTTTCCATTAACATAAAATTTTGCACAAATTTTAAGTAACAAAATAAGTAACTGATGATTTCACATAGAATTATTTTTCTTACACACACACACACACACACACACACACACACACACACACATATATATATATATATATATATATATATATATATATATATGGTGTTGTGTTTGTTCACTATTTGTGCAGAGTGTGGGTGGTTTAAGAGATCAGGCAGAGAATACATCACAATACATTTATATGATACGTAACACACTCGACATTTACATAACTGCTTTACACATGAACAACCAATGTATATCACATATTTCAGTCTTTTTCGTTCGGACATCCGGCTTGCGCGATCTTCCGTCACGGTTATCTGTTAATTCCACAGTTAATACACCACATCTGCTCCCCCCTTAAAGATCAAGTCCTTTAGGAAGTCAGCGGATTCTTCCCGAACGTCGTGGCACATTTTCTCCAGGGTTTTGAAGTCCTTGCGATGAACTTGCAGCTTGATCACCGGTATCCCCCGATGAACATGATGGAGCCGGAACTGCACTTTGCACATTTGCAGGTGGTACCGAAGATTCTGCTGTCTCAGGTTTTGGAGGATCAATTGATTCCTCATCTCTGGTTTCCGAAATGGAATCTTTCGAAACCGGGGAACTGGGAGCGGAATTCCAGTATGCCTGTGCGAAGAATGTGATGAGTGATTTGAATTAACTACCTGATCACCTACCGAACGTATGATCAACATGTCGTCTAACTAATGTTCTTTGCACATTTATCGTATAATAAAGAGCTCCGTCTTTAGCTATTATTTTGTCCAAATCTCCATTTCAAGTTATCCGCTCTATAATCTCTAACTGCTACTTGTTCGCCTATCTCAAATTTCCTATCTCTGAACTCGTAAACTCCTTTCCGAATCTTTTCTTGCACACGCGTTCGTAAATTTGGGCGTAATAAATCGATTCTTGTTCTGATGTCGCGTTTTAGAAATAGCATGGCCGGGCTATGCATTGTCGTGGCATTTGGTGCATTTCTGTATTGAAGCAAGAACGTGCTTAATTTCTGAGTTATACTTCCCTCATAATTTTTCATTGCTCGGAGTGACTGTTTTAACGTAAAAACATAGCGCTCAGCTTGGCCATTACTCGATGGTTTGAAAGGTGCACATGTTTTGTGCTTAATGCCATTCCTGTTCAAGAATTTAAATTCGTCTGAGGTGAATTGAGGACCGTTATCGCTAACCAGTAAAACTAGCCACCCAAATCTGCTGAAACAGTCCGTAAGACAATCAATAGTTTTCTTGGTGGTTGTTGATTTCATAACATACACTTCTAACCACTGTGAATATGCGTCCACTATCAGCAAAAATGAATGATCGAATATCGGACCTGCAAAGTCAACGTGTATCCTTTCCCAAGGCGAGCTCAGATACTCCCAGTGATGCCCTTTTGATCTTACTGGGTCGGTTTTGAATTTTGCACATTCAGTACAATTCCTCACTTCTTCTTCAATATCTTTATAGATGTTTTTCCAGAAGACAAATGACCTGGCAATTGCCTTCATCTTCACAATGCCAAGATGTCCCTGATGTAACTCTTCTAGAACCTTTTTCTGATACATTTTTGGAACAGCGACCCTCTGACCATACAGGATGCACCCGTCTTCTATTGTATACTGAGCTTCCTTCCCCTTTAAATCCTGACCCTCTCGAAGAGCTATTAAAAGTAGACCTAGCTCATGGTCTTTAGCCGTTGCATTACTTAAGTCTCTCGATGTGATTGGCAATGTTTCAATTTGCGCCATTTGATTAATCGAGATTTCATCTTTAGTGTCCAATTCCTCGGACTTTGTTGGCAACCGAGAGAGACAGTCCGCATTACCATGGTTCCTAGTATCTCTGTATTTAATGTCAAATTCAAAAGACAATAAAATGAGAGCATAATGCAAAAGTCTTGTTGCAGCTAGAATAGGTATTCCCCTTTTTGACCCAAAAATCGCTACTAAAGGTTTGTGGTCGGTGATTAAAATGAATCTTCTGCATTTTAAATACAAGTAAAACTTTTGGACAGCCCAGACAATAGCTAAACCCTCCTTGTCAATTTGGGAATACCTCTGCTCAGTCCTTGTTAATGTTCTCGATGCAAATGCAATGGGTCTTTCTGTACCATCAGGAAATACATGAGACAAAACACAGCCCACACCAACAGGAGAAGCATCTGTAGCTAAGGTTATTGGTAGGGTAGGATCATAATGTACCAGAATTCTAGGAGAGCAAATTTCTCTTTTAACTGCCTCAAAGGCTTGCTGACAATTCCTCGACCAAACAAATTTTACATCTTTTTTAGTGAGGTCATTAAGCGGGTTTGCTATGGTGGCTAAACCTTTAGAGAACTTTTCATAAAAATTTACCATCCCCAAAAAACTTTTTACTTCTTGCACATTTTTAGGCACTGGAGCATTTAGAATAGCAGAAACTTTATCATTAGTCTTATGCACTCTTTTTGCATCAATTTTATGACACAGAAACGTTATTTCTTTTTCGCAAAATTTACTTTTATTTAAATTTAATTTTAACCCATGTTCTTTACATTTTTTGAGAAAGGCTTCTAAAGCTCTTAAATGTGATGTTTCATCAATCCCTGTAATCCGGACATCATCCATAAAAACTTTTGCACCTTCCATTCCCCGAAATAATCCGTCTACATAACGCTGCCAAAATGCAGGCGCTCCGTTTAAACCATACATTAGCCGTTTACAAACATATAATCCTTTGTGAGTGTTTATGGTTAATAGATTTTGAATTTTGGAATGGACCTTCATCTGTAAATACGCGTGCTTAAAATCGAGCTTAGAGAACAGTTTACCTCCATTTAAACTTGAGAAAATTTCTTCAAGTTTGGGTAAGGGATGTTGAGGAACGACCAAGTTCGGGTTTAATGTTACAGAAAAATCAGCACATAATCTAATAGTGCCGTCTGATTTAACTACCGGAACTACTGGCGTAGCCCATTCAGAACTCTCTACCTTTTCGATGATCCCCTCTTTTTCCAATCTATCGATTTCATTTTCTACCCTTTCTTTTAGAGCAAACGGAACAGTTCTAAATCTACGAAATACAGGCTGAACACCCTGTTTCAATTCTAACTTAATTTCGCAATTATTTATTACTCCCAATTTGTCATCAAATAGTTCCTTATATTCCTGCAACAATTTGTTTAGATTTAATTTACTTGTCGTTCTAACAACTTTTATGGTTTTCCAATCTAGATTTATTTTATGGAGCCACTCGCGTCCCAGAATTGTGTCTAAATTTTCTTTAAATACAAATTTAAATTTAAAATCTGATTCTTGTATTCCACTTTTAAGGTGACATACCCCATGGGTATTATTGATTCACCATTACAAGTTTAAAATACGATATTTGTGCGCTGTAATCGTTTGTTTGAAATTTTTCTGAAATTTCGTATACTCATAACACTGACCGCGTCTCCCGTATCGAGTTCCATAGAACATTCTTTACTCTCAATTTTTAAACTTATCATAATCGGAGGTTGTTTCGGTTCTTCCTCCCGTAAGGAAATACAATCTTCCGTTTTACATGCAAATAACGGAACCTGACTTTGTCTTTCAACATCATTTTCCAAATTAACCTGTTTCTGTTTAACGGGTTTAAAATTCGCTTTCTTAGCGGCAAAACATGCCTTTTGAATATGACCGATTTTAGAGCAAAAATTACATTTACTGGTAATAAATCGATACTTATTACTCGTGTGATCTGTGCCGGTACACCGGAAACAACCTTCTGTTTTCCTCTGCCTGTCCGCGAAATTCTGTTTTCTAAATTTAGGCTTACCCTGATTTTTTTTCTCTACATGAATCGCATTTATTCCTCTTCCCATAATGTCATTATGGGAAGTCATAATGTCATAATGTCCCTTTACAGGCTTTTTTCATTGCTAAAGCTATCTGCAGGGCTTTTTCCAAATGTATATTGTCCTCCTCGAACAATCTATCTAGAATAGTTTTATCTTTTAACCCACTAACGAATACATCGCGCAGCATAACATTTAACATTTTCTCATCCTATTCCCAATTTAGTGCAAGAGCACGTAATTCCGCAATATAATTGCTGGTTGATTCCCCTTCGCATTGTTTACGATTGAGAAATTTATAACGCGAAGGAATAATTAAGGGTTTCGGGTTTAAATGCGTTTTCAAAATATCTTTTAATTTACTCAAAGTTTGGTCGGAAGGAATTGCAGGAGCCAGCAGATTTTTAAACAACTGATATAATTTAGGACTCAAAGAATAAAAACTTTTGCCCTCACATCTTCAGCAACATTCTGCACATCTAAATAAGTCTCAAAACGTTCCAAAAAGGAGTCGAAGTTTTCTGACTCTTCGTTGAACTTATCGAAATTAACATGCACTTTGTGCGCAGTTTGTTCTTTGTTTTGCAGAGCTTGTAGCAATGCTTGGTTTTGCATTAATAAATCGGCAATTTGCTGCTCCATGATTTCTTCCAAGTAATCTCAAAACATAAAAATATAAATATTTATTCTTTTTTACCTTGAGCCGTTTTCGGGTAATACCCTAATCCATTTTATTTTCGGTTCCAAAAACAAAACTTCATCCTCGTCGCCAGCTGTTGTGTTTGTTCACTATGTGTGCAGAGTGTGTGTGGTTTAAGAGATCAGGCAGAGAATACATCACAATACATTTATATGATACGTAACACACTCGACATTTACATAACTGCTTTACACATGAACAACCAATGTATATCACATATTTCGGTCTTTTTCGTTCGGACATCCGGCTTGCGCGATCTTCCGTCACGGTTATCTGTTAATTCCACAGTTAATACACCACATATGGTGGAAACAATATACATATATACAGTAGTAACTCGATTACACGAAAATCAGAGGGAACGATGAATTCTTATACACTATCTACCAATAAGTATTTGGACACCTGTGATAGAAAAGATGAGTGAGAAAAGTGAGCTGTGATAGAAAAGAAAAACTAACTTTATTCAAAATCAATAGTTGGTAGAGCCTCCACGAGAGGCAATTACAGCGTGAACTCTCCGGGGCATACTTTCCACAAGTCTTTGTATTACAGCTAGTGATGTTGTCTTCCACTCGGCTTGGAGTAGACATACAAGTTCCTTTACCGATTTTGGACTAGTAGTGCACCCCTTAATTCGGCGATCCAACTCGTCCCAGAGGTTCTCGATAGGGTTCAGGTCTAGGCAGGCCAGTCCATTCGATGAACTTCATTGGCACCATACCAAGCCTTGGTTAACCTCAAAACATGACAACTGGTATTGTCGTCCTGAAAGTAATAGGGCCCAACCCGTAAAACTGCCACAACGTAGAAAGTACATTGTTATCCAAAATAGTGCAGTAGGCATCGGCGTTGAGCTTACAATGAATGGGGACCAAGGGTCTCAATCCATACCAAGAGAAATACCCCCAGACCATAATTCCACCTCCGTAGAGCTTGACTGTTGGCACAATTCATTCTGGCAGGAGACGTTCTCCAGGCAGACGCCAGACCCAGACCCTGCCATCCGAACGGTAAAGGGTGAACCTTGATTCGTCGCTCCAAAGAACCCGTTCCCACTGATCTATGGTCCATTTTCGATGTGCTTTCCACCACATTACCTGAGCAGCGTGGTTGAGCTTTGTGATCAAAGTCTTATGGACAGCAGCACGACCAGGAAAACTAAGCAGATGTGCTTCCTTACGAATGGTATTCATTGAAACAATACTTCTGGATGCCTGTTGAAACTCCTCGCGGATGAGGGCTATCGGTTGGGTACCGTTTTTCCGAATTTCTCAGGGCAGCACTATCTCCTATTAGTTTCGTTGGTCTGCCGACTCGGGGCACATTCCGACAATCACCGCTCACCTTGCACTTCTTAATCTTATAGGCCACTGCCAATTTTGGTTACTTCAGTTTGCTAGATTTCCCCCCTAAGGATCGGTCACATTCGTGATACCCGATAATTATACCTTTCTCGAGAGCTCCGAACTGCGCTGCATCTTCCATGCGACTAATGTCAATGCTGTTTCCTGCACAATGTATATCGCCGGAGGCCGTGACGTACCTCAGGATCGTAGATATCGTCATTTGCATAGGTGTTCAAATACTTATTGGGAGACAGTGTATGAGCATAGTCGTTTCTACGTATGAAAACATGAAAATATTATTGTGCTGTTTTCTGGTTTTGAATGTAGGTTAGAGGAAAAAAATATATTTATTTTAATATCTGCAAACTATAACAGAAAAATTAATTTTTATCGGCTACATTAAATACAGAAAGATCCTGCATACATTTAACATATACATAAATACAACATGTATTTTACAAAATAATTTTAAACTAAAATAACATTAAATGCCGAGATAAACAAAAAAAAAAAAAAATATGAATTGAAACCTCTCTCTACCTTTTTAGAACAATACAATTTAGAAAAAAAGAAAAGCATAGGGAGATAATTACACTCATGTCCATAAATTAAGGATAATGAAGTTCAGGCAATGAAAGAGACAAAAGCAAAGCAAATTTGACTTATTTGTAAAGTCTATTTATTAAATAAAAGGTAAAGAGCAAAAAAGATGCTATATGTTTGACATAATTAATAAAAATTGCGATTTTTACTCCCTGGAGCAAATTTCAAAAAAGAACCTATTTACAGAAAACAGTATAACATGGTTAGTATGATGATTAATACGGAGTATGTCTCCCGGACGATGCAATACAAGCGTTACAACGCCTACGCATGCTGAGTATCAGATTATCAATCTGATCTTGGGGAAAATTACACCACTCATTAAGCAATGCCCTCCAAAGTTCCGATAGACAGTTGGGAGGGGGTTGACGGGCTGCAATTCGTCCCACACATGCTCTATTGGATTCAAGTCCGGTGAGTATGGTGGCCAATCCATACGGGTGATATCCTCCGATTGAAGGCATTCGTCTACGATGCTTGCATGGTGAGAGCGGGCGTTGTCATCCATATACAGAAATTCAGGACCCATGGCGCCCCGAAACAAACGTACATGTTGTTCCAGAATGACATCCCGATAGATGTGGCCTGTCATCGTTACACTCTGAACATGCAGGTCAGTTCTGGAACCAAGAATAATTCCTCCCCAAACGAGCCATCCTGCACCACCGTAACGGTGTCGTTCAATGGTGTTCTCTTGGTAGTAACGGGTACCTGGCGCTCTCCATATGAAAGTCCGGCGAGAATCAGAATGTAAACTGAACCTGGACTCGTCGGAAAACATCACACAAGACCACTGTTGCGGTGTCCACAATGCATGCTCTCTAGCCCAGCATAATCGCAGGCGACAGTGAGTTGCGGTAAGGGGAACACATCTGACAGGCCTACGAGCATATAGACCAATGTTCCCTAAGCGTCTGTACACAGTCTGCCTTGAAACTGTCGTACCGGTAGCTGAAGAGAGCTGACGAGACAGGTCTGATGCTGTGCTCCGTCTGTTTCTTTTGGCAGTAACTGCCAAATACCGGTCATCATTCGGCGTAGTAACTCGGGGGTGACCTGTGCTGTAACATCTACTCACCATCATGTTTGAATCGTTGCCAAAGTCTGGAGATGACACTCTGGGCGATTCCAAGTTCCTCGGATACTTCCAGCTGGGTACGTCCACATTCCAGTCGTCCGATAATTCTACCACGTAAAAAATCATCCAAATGCTTCCTTTGTGCCATAACTATGCGGTTATTGCACTGAAAGGCTTTTAAAGCGCTTGTGAACAATTTTACTTCTTTGCTACCATTCCTTATATACCCCTTTCATACACCCTCGTCATTGTGACGTACTATCCGCGCCATCTGGTGGTTTCCTGCAATTTGCATATTCTTCTTCAAGATGTGTGTGATAATTCTACAGGTGAAATTTTTATTTTAGAGCTCAATTTCTGTGTGATTCTGAATTATCCTTAATTTATGGACATGAGTGTATATGTGCAGTGCTTATGTAAATAAGGCAGATGAACGAATCTTAAAATTGCTTATTTTGGTGTTTAAAACTCATTTTATTCACTGATTTATTAGCTACATGATATATGAATTGCATTTAAGGAAAATGTCTCTCATATTCACTAACATCTTTAAGAATAAATGAAAGTCTTTTGGAATCTTGAATGCAGCAGTCATTTGGGGAAAAGTTAGGTAGACAATTTATTATTCCTATTATCTTTTATTAACTGTCAAATTTCTCTGCCCAAATGCTTTAAAATGATACTTATAGTGTTTTTGCCAAAAAAATTTCTTGGGCAGGGAAAAAACTCCACCTAAAACATTCGCGTGTGCACAGCGTATGCGGTATAGTCATCCGGCCCGGAGACATTTTGAAAATTTCATTTTGGCCCGCGCTTAAAAGTATTTGCCCACCTCTGATATAAACCTTCTGAGGCATTTGGATTTATGGCTTTAGCTGAAGATTGCAGATACAAGGCCTTTGCTTTGTTGATTTCTTTTATTTTTTGGTTCTATTGGCTTATGGACTTTACACACAAAAATAATACAAAATTTTAGTTTTAAAAAATAAATATTATGCTTCAAAACTAACATATGCAAATTTTTATCATTGTTCTGTAGTAGAAATTGAAAATTTTGTAGTAAACCAAGGTGTTGCATATATTATTGGCAAAAACTTTAAAAGTATTTAAATTTTTATGATACACCATGCACATCATTGTTACTTCATTTGGTTTGGTTTGGAGTACTACAGTCTACTTTTTGCAACACAAGTGCTAACATTGTTACTTGGTATTTTCACTGTAAAAGAAAAATTTCTTCTGTTGGCCTGTTGAAACATGAAATGTTTTCTTTTTTCCATCAAAGAATTTGTTGTTTATCCCTTTTGCGTGCCAGAATAGTAAACTTTTATTCTGGTTTGGAGAGCTACGGTCTACTTTTTGCAACACGAGGGCTAATGAGACCACGACCTACTGCTTAAAGCTGATTCCAAACAGCTACGACCATCCATGCCACTGTGGGATTCGAACCCACGAACTCCGGTTCCGAAGGCCAGCACCCTAACCATTCGGCCATCGTTCGGCTTTTTATTCTGGAATTCTCATATTCTCTTAATTTAATACAGGAAAATGTACTAAGTTTAAAAAAATAAAAATAAAAGTAGAATACTTAAAAGGAAATAAATATTTCAGAATTATTAATTCTAAATACAGGGTGTATCATATTGAATGGGACAAAAAGAAAACATGATTGTGAACGTTGTTATTAATATAGTTAGAAAATTCAAATTTACCTCAAACTACATTTATTCAAGTTTGTACAAGTGTTCAATATGTGCCTCTCTGGTGACATTACAAATGTCTACACAGTAATCAAGCTCCTGCCACACTTGTGATAGCATATCCTCTGGGGTGGGGTTCTTGTATAAGCAGCCAGTATCCTGGAACTGCTTCACCCACCTGCTTATGTTATGCAGATGAGGTGGTTCTTAATGAAAATTTGTGCAAAAATGTCTTTGTACAACAGTTACCGAGGAGGTTTTGGTATGTTTGAAAACGTAGTACGCTTTCTCCTTCATGGACAACATTTTGTTTAACAGCACCTCTAGCGGCGAGTTCATCTTTCGATAATTTTTCCCTGTTGCCAAATAAAACTTGCATAATTATAGTTGTAGGATAAATTTGTTTCAACTGAAAAAATCCATTACGGCAGTCACACTGCGCTATTCTTTTTGTCCTATTCAATATGAAACACCCTGTATTTTAACATGTTTTTAATGTTAACATACTACGTAGTACATTTTTTAATTAAGGGGGTATTCACAGATTTTTGTAACAATTTTAACTTTCACCATGAATTCAAGTTGAAAAGTTAAAATAAAAATATGATTAGCATCAAACTGGAGTAGGGTTTAAATATTGTTTAAAGCATTAAAAATATTCTGTGCTTTAAAATGTTGCTGGAAAAGAAACAATGGATCAAAGGCTATATTTTTGCACTTTTCAAAGAAAATTACTCATTTGATTATTAAAACAGGTGGAAAAAAGCCTAATTTTAATATTCAGTCATGTAAAATATGTGACATAATCAATAAAAAAGGAAAGAAATGTCAAAGTTTACATTTGACTAGGAAAAAGGCAAAAAATACATACCTAACAAAGGTACATTTACCTGGGTTATTAAATGTATAATCACATCTCCTGTTTTAAAATAAAATCCAAGCTTTCATAAAGCAGCCATAATATCTTTAAATATCTCTGTAGGAACTGTAAACAAAATTATAAAATCTAATTAAAAAAAATTTTTTATTAAAAAAAATAAAAAGTTTACAGCCTAATGCTGAAACATGTTCCTTAGCATAACACTGTAGAATGTTGTATAGAAATTATTTGGTAAATGAAAAATAGAAATAGATAGTTACAATTTGTGAGGCTTGGGTTTACTTATCTGATTGCAAAGAAAAAGATAGATTTGCTACCAAAGAAGAAGTGAAAAAATCTAGAATGTTCTCTTTTAATGCAAAACAGTAGAAAAAGTCAAAATTAATGCTTATTACTATCAGAAATATGCATATGTTATGTTACGTATCATGTGCACTATAGTATACATGTTCTTGATTAGCTGCTGAATGTTATAGAAAGTGGAAAAAGAACAAAAGTCTTAATGATGAATGTTACAGAGAATGGGAGGAAAAGAAAAATTCATTTTAACTCAAGGTTGACCTTGATTACCACTGCAAAGTATTTAATTTCAAATTTACCATTCTGCAATTAGATGTTGCAAGATCTTGTGGTATTGAAACCAATGTCAAGCAAGTTGAAACAACTTAAAACTAAGAGGTCTCATTTGTTAGTTTTGACACAATATAAAGCAACTTAACAGAATTCATAAAACAAATCCTAATTTTTATATTGTGGATCTTGAAAAATGATTTTTAATCAACAACTGTATGCTAGTCAGAAAATTATAAATTTCAGTGGTTGTTAAAATAATGATTAAAAATGAATTGCCAGTAAAGTGAAGATGTTTAGGAGCAATATAAAAAGAAGCTTTTAGCAACCTAAAATTTCACAACTTATATTTTATCAGCAATTATTATTCGAATTTTTTCTCTGTAATTTCATTTCTTTTTATTAATGGTTTATTTCATAGTGCAATGTTTATTACATTACTGAAAGAAGATGCTTACTTATTATTTCTGATTAAATTAAAAGAAAAGATAATATCAGTTGCAATATAGGTTTTCATTTTTACTTATTAGCCTCTTTTTTCTATGCATGTTTAAATGCCCCTCCCTCCAATTTTGTAGCCTCATTTCAAATATAGATACTTGTTATTTCTGTATAATATTTATTATAATTAATTGCATGCACATGTACTTCTGTCATACTGTTACAGTACATGTAATTAAGAATTAGTCATAATTTAAATTGAATGTAAATAATTAATTTTAAAATGTTTCACTAATTGTAGATGTTATTTTGTAAATCTTTTACTTTTTGTATTTTGGAAACACTTATCATTATTGTTTGATTTTGAAAAACCAAACTAGAATAGGGTTAGAGAGGGTAGAAAATAAATATGGTTAAAGATTTTATGGTCGCACTCTTTTTTTAACTCAGGTTATACCATATCTACTTCTGAAATGTATCATATATAGTTGATAATATTGTGTTCCGAAAATAGAACAGATGCATTATAGATGCTGGCCCCATTCACCATGTTTTTTTTTGGCAACCAACAGGAAAACACGTTTTAAAAAATTGCCAAGTAATCGCCATGGTGGAAGTTAAAAAGAAAAAATTAACAATTTAAAGCATTATTAAAATTAAAATAATAATCATCATTTTTTAACATTATTTAAAAGATAAATAACAGATTAGTAATATTTAGGATATATATCAACAGCATAGACACAATACATAACATTTTAATAAGCACTAATATTATACGAAATCTAACATGTGAAGGGTGTTGATTCCCTCCCCTTTTAATAAAAGAAATGTAAAATAAATTTAATAACAGATGTAAATTAAGGGTAGCGCTGCAAACATTCTTCCACATTCCTACCTCCCTTAAAAAAATTAAAAATAATTCTTTTTTATTTCCTAAATAAAAAAAAGAAACTCATATTAGGAATACTGTCGTCCCCACACACATAGCATTTAGAATGAAATGCAAAACCCACCTCAGACCTAAGAATATCCTGATAATTTTTAACAATTTCAAAAATAGTAAGAACCGAAATAACTACACCCGCCATTTCATAATCAGTAGGTCCAGGTTTTATCAATCCTCGTATTGCAAAGAAATTAACTGTTGTGTTTCAAATCAAACCATCTTGTTTGATTTAAAACATCCTGATACTTTTTAACAATTCCAAAAATAGTAAGAACCAAAATAACTACACTGCCATAACTAAATTACTAAATCCCAGAAAATGATAAAAACAAAAGAAAAATGTTCCAAACCAAACCATTTTGTTTGATTTAGAATATCCTAATCTTTTATTTATTTATTTATTTTTTAAAAAAGAACCTAAAGACTGGAAGCCAAAAGAACAGCTAAGATGCAAATTTTCACGAATAGGGCTGGGTACTGATGTCAGAAATCATGTGCACCAATAGGGTGCAAGAGCACATTGGAGCTGCCATACCCAACCACCAAAGTCAGAGCCAACACACCAATCCACTCATCGCTGCATAAAACTGCCAAAAAAATCGCAAAATGTGGTGGAAAGAATACACAGTGTCTATAATGCATCTGTACTACAAAAATTGCATGCAGAATTTACAAATGTTGTGAAACTTTTGAAAGCTGCATACTAGCAACACCACCTTAATATATACATCCCAAGAGAAATGTTTTATAGGAACAAATGTATTTTTTCCAACCTTTGAACAATTACATCACTGCATATCGCAACTCCTGATCTGACGGAATTATAATACATGGTTGCAGCTTGACTGGAATCACGGTGCAACAACCGTAACTGATTTTCACTTGTAAAAGGTTCATACCGCTTTGGTACGGTGATCTAGTGTACCGTATGCAGTTTTATCTGTAGCACGATCCTTCGTGCATGCTTATCTTTATTTCTGATTAAATGTTTGTTAAGTTATAATTTATAGTGTCAACCTTCTTCACTAATGACCAAGTGTATCTAATTGTCGGAGATGGTGTATATTGTATATATTATCGTATTCATCGTACACCTAACATCCGCAATGCATCTGTACCCCAAAAATTGCATGCAGAATTTACAAACGTTGTGAAACTTCTGAAAGCTGCATACCAGCAATACCACCTTAATATACACATCTCAAGAGAAATGTTTTGTAGGAACAAATGTAATTTTCCCAACTAAAGGTTCAGTACTTTTTTAAAAATAATTCATATATAACCATGTGTGTGTGTGTATAAGGATATTATATATACACATTTACATACAGATGTATTTGCATGTAATACTTTATTTATATTAAATGTGTGTTTACATATGGTATCCATTAAGTTAAAACCCATTTCACAAAATGTGAACAATATAATGGTAACCCTAGCAATATTTTCTAAGAAATAAAAATTATTTATTAAACTTCTAGGAGAAGGTAGGAAAAATGCATTATACAAGTATATGATGAACCAAAAAATTAAAAGAAATAACCCTTTAAAAACTTTTTTTCTTGCAGTATATATTTTATGTTAAAGTGTTAAAGTAAATATATTTATGTTAAAGAATGGGAGCACAAGTAATTTGGATTAATTATTGAAGTAGATTTAGGGCCTGTTTAGTAACTTTTATAAATTTTGGTTAGAAAAGTTACATCTATATTTAACTAACATACATTTGCAGGTTTTTGGTTTTTGATATGACAAACATAAAAAACTGGTTTGAATTGTCAAAAACTTATGATGAATATGTCTTAATCACAATAGCTATTAAAAAGAAATTTGCCTTTAAACATAAATGGTAATTCAATATTCAAATCATGTTTTAATTTTGGAATGTACATTTGTCAATAAAAAAAAATTACATAAAAAAATCTATACATGCACTTTTCATCAGTACAGTTTTTAAATTACACAACAAGTATTTTGGTTAATTTTCATTTCTTAAATTTCAGAATGCATTATTAACTAGTTTAAATATAAAAAGGCTATATCCATTTTAAACCAGCTGTTTTTGTTGATACAGCCTTGTTCTGAGTTGGCATATTGCCAAGATTTCTATTGAGTGTAAGCCCGCTCTTTTTGTGTGAACAGAGAGAAAGAAATGTGTTCAAACGAACGAGTATCTTGTCTTTTAAGTTTGAGAATAAATTTAGTATACAGTCCGTTATATATATATATTTTTTTATTGAGTAATTGAAGAGCTATCGTTCGTACATCTGGTCCTTAACGACCCGGACAACTTTCCCATGGATTAAACATTTTATTGTGAGATATCTATTGAGAACAATGGAATAGTTATTTCGCTTTCATCGTTTCCTAGTGAAAGAAAAGTTTGGATTTTAGAGGAGCACAAATCGAGTGAGTTTAAACATTTGTTTATCTGTTGTTAATTAAAAAAGGCTCAATAATGTTGTTTAAAAGTGCTATTAAGCAAGATTTGAGGCATATAGCCACCGAAATAAATGAGATAGTAACTGAAAAAATGACTGTTGTTGATTTGAATAGTGCTTCAATATTGAATATTGCTTTAATATTGAATAGTGCTTTATACAAAACTGATCCAAATCAAGTTGTTACTATTGGTAATTCAATAATTGAGGAAAGAAAAAAAGATGAGCAACGTCAGTTAGATGTAGAGAAATTACAGCTTGAAAGAGTTAAAGCTGAGTTAGAACTTGAAAAATTGAGAAACGAAACTAAACAAGATGTATTAGTTGAGAAAACTCCAGAGCTATGTAGTTTAGACACACTGTTAAAAAGTATTAAAATATTAACCTTAAAATTGCCAAGTAAGCCTGAGGGCTGGGGTTTATTCTTTTCTTCGTTGGAAAGAGCTTTCAATGCAAAAAGTGTTCCTGACAAATTTAAAGCCGAAATTCTTTTAAATTTGCTTGGCGAGAAAGCTTCTAATGTGATTATGTATTTAAAAGAGGATGAAATAGGAGATTATGAAAAAGTAAAATTATTAGTTTTACGAGAATATGAGCCAACACCTCAAGCATGTTTAGAACAATTTCGAAAAACAACTCGACTACAAAACAAAACCTGGGTCCAGTTTGCATCGCGATTAAAAATTAGTTGGGATTACTATCTTAAGTTGAGAAAAGTTTCAGATTTCGAAACTTTAAACCAATTGATTATTGCGGATAAAATATTCCAAACTTTAGATAAAGAGACTGCATCCCATATAAGTATAAAGCAGGCAGATGAATGGTTTAAACCTTTAAAACTTTCCCAGCAAGTGGATCTATATTCAACTTCTCGCGGAAAACAATCTGAGAATTTTAATGCATTTTGTAAACAACCAAGTTCAAAAAATGTTTCAAAGGTGTTTTTTTCTGATAGGAAAAATTCAAAATGTATACTGGGATGCTCGGAGGATCATCCGTTGTACAGGTGCAATAAATATAATAAATTAACAGTAAACGAGATAATAAATGTAATCAAGAATAATAACTGTTGCTTCAGATGTCTTTCACAGCATCATCGAGTTGCGTCATGCAAAAGTAAATATAAGTGCAATTGTTGTTCGAAATTACACCACAGGAGTCTTTGTTTTTCATTAGAGAAAACTGCGAACTTAATGTGGGATAAAAAAGATGAGGTTAGGCAGGAGCCAGTGAAGGATAATTATGCGAATCCAGATGGCCATAAATCTAAACAAGAGCAAAATCTTTCTCCCCACTCAGCAGAATTTATACCAACAGCAATCTGTGATCCATCCAATAAATTGTTTATATTGGGCTTAGTAGCAGAGTGATATAAAAGAAATGCACAGTAGAATAGACAACATTTTAATTAAACGATCACGGACAATTATGCACAACACATTACGAACATTCCAAATATTACACTACAGAGTTACAAGTCATGCGCAGTACACCATGCACGGTGTGGCGCTCCAGTCGAGTAGGGATAAACCACTTCACATAGAGGTAGGGTAAATAACGAGGCATTGACAAATATAAAATACAAATATATAACCTAACACCCCCCTACAATGTCTAGGTATTTACCCGAAAATCAATGTTGTATCTTCAAGTCCCGTTATTTTACAACATTTACAATGTTTGGCTGATGGTAAGGCTTTTGTAAGTATATCAGCCGCTATTTCTTCAGTAGGTACAAAATTTACAACAATTAATCCATTTTTTAAGGCATCTCTTATGAAGTGGTGTCGAATATCTATATGTTTAGTGCGTTTGTGAAAAATTGGGTTTTCAGCTAATTTTATAGCTCCCTTGTTGTCAGTTAATATGCTTACTTTTTCAATGTTTTCATCCCTTAACTCATTTAGTAATTTACTTAAATAAATACTTTCTTTAGTAGCATCGGACAAAGCCATATATTCGGCTTCTGTTGATGAAAGAGCCACGGTACACTGTTTACGACTTTCCCATGTAACTGCACTACCACTAAACATAAAACAATAACCGGTATATGACTTACGATCATCGGGACAATTCCCCCAGTCTGCGTCAGTATACCCAAACAGAGATTCATTACTTTGTCTGAATATAAGTCCAAAATTAATTGTTTTCTTTAGATATCGTAAAACTCGTTTAGCTGCAGTCCAGTGAGTTTTATTAAAACAGTTTAAAAATTGACTTAACTGACTAACTGCATTTGCTATATCCGGCCTTGTGGAAGTCGCTAGATACATTAAACTTCCAACTAATTCACGGTAAGGATATTCACTTTCATTGCATTTTTCGGCCTTTTGTAATCGATTACTTATGTCCATTGGACAAGCTACAGGTTTAGCTTCAGTCATACCAAAACGTTCTAAAAGTTCTGTAATATAACTGTGTTGACTCATTGCTACAACACCATTTTTCATTTGAAAGTTAATCCCTAAACAATATTTAACTAAGCCTACGTATTTAACCTCTAATTCCTTATTAAGATGATTTTTGAAATTTTCAAGCTGATCGGGATCTTGAGACATAAATAAAATGTCGTCAACATAAATCATTATAAGAGTCAACCCTGATTCATTTTTGATATAATATAAACATGGATCCGCGTTTGTTTTGCTCCAAAATTATATAAAATTTCATTTAATTTAGTGTTCCAACACCTGCCTGCTTGCTTTAACCCATAAAGAGATTTCTTTAACAATAGAACTTTATTACCTTCATTTAGAGATTCGAGGGTTTTTAATGTCTTTCTAGAAATATCGCTATCGGAATTTTCCTTTCTAATTAATTCAAGAATTTCTTTAAAATAATCGGGAATTTCCATAAAAATTTTCTCGTCCAATTTAGCATTTAAATATGCCGAAGTTATATCAAACTGATGTAGTTTTATTCCTAATTTAGCCGCAAGTCCTGCCATAATTCGAATTGATCCCATGCGGGCAACAGGTGCAAATGTTTCGCGAAAATCTATTCCTGGTTGTTGACTAAAACCTTTCGCTACTAGTCTAGCTTTATGTTTCAAAATAGATCCACTTTGACTATATTTATTTGTAAGAACAAATCTACTTCCAATACATTTCTGCGAGGTCGGTCGGTCAACTACTTCAAAGGTATCATTTTTTAATACAGTAATTACCTCATCCACCATAGCCTTATGCCATTCTGGCGCCTGCGATCCTCTAAGAGCACTATTTATCGCTATTTCTGAATTCCAACTATGAACAACCTCTGCACTTCTGTTTGCAGTTAGTTTTGGTTCACGAATTATATCCCTATTACGCAACGATAATATATCGCGCTCTTCTAACGTTTCCGGTTTTGAGTCATGTGACAATGCATTTTTATTTTCCATTTCAATTGACGGGGTAAAAGATTCTTCATCTTTAATTTGTGACTCATTATCGGACTTATTTAGTTTTATTTCTCGATGAGATGAATCATCGTAGAAATGTTCTACTTCAGAAAATTCATCATAATTTTCTTCGAAGAATTTAACACTTCGAGAAATAACTCGATTTTCATCGGAAAGCTTTAAGCTGTTGAATTTTCCGAAAAGCCAACAAAAATTCCTTTCTTTGATCTCGCAGAAAATTTATGTTTCTGTCGGTTATTTAAATAATACGCTGTGCAACCAAAAATCTTAAAATAACAAACATTAGGCACTACATTGTTCCACAGTTCATACGGGGTTTTTCCATTAAGGGCTTTTGTTGGGCATCGATTCCTCACATAATTTGCTGTATTTATGGCTTCTGCCCATAATTTAAGGGGTAATTTTGATTGAGATAAGAGACAACGTGCCATCTCTACAAGAGTTCTGTTTTTGCGTTCTGCAACTCCCACCTGTTCTGGGCAATGAGGAGTCGTTAATCTATGCTGAATACCATTTTCTTTTAAGAAATTTTTAAATTCAGTACCAATAAATTCACCGCCATTATCACTCATAAAAGCCTTAATTTTGATAGATTTCTGATTTTCCCAAAGGTTTTTAATTTCTTTAAATGCATCAAGAGCCTCATTTTTAGTTTTCAAAAATTTAACTGCACAATAACGGGAATAATCATCAATAAATGTAATGAAATATAGAGACTTACCGATTGAAGGTATCCGTATCGGGCCACAAAGATCGGAATGCACAATATCTAATAAATTTGTAACACGATTTGACCGTTTAGGGAAAGGCGCACGGGTCAATTTATTTAACGCGCATACTTCACAATTAAAATCAGCAGATGATTTTGTAAAATTCAAACCCCTAATATTACCCTTTTTATCCGATTCCATTAAATCTTTTATATTAAGGTGACCCATTCGACAATGCCATTTTCTAATATCTGCAAATCTGCCTTTTGAACTATCAATTGATTCACTAGAAAAATTAGACTGATTTACATTATTACTACCACGTAAATAATAAAGGTCATCTTTGCGTTCAGCAACCAACATAGCATTGCTTTTCTTATTCTTGATAATAGCACAATTGTTTTTAAATAAAACAGTATATCCACGGTCACACATTTTCGATACAGACAGTAAATTAGTTTTTAGTTCTGGAACTAATAATGTATCAAAAATTTCTATATTTTGTAGTTTAGCATTCACTTCTGCTTTAATTAATACATTTCCCATACCGGATACTTCTGTTGTTCCATTATTGGCCAGGCTGACCGCTTTAATTTCGGTTTCGCTTATATCTTCAAATTTTGAATTATCTTTGCACATGTGACGAGTGCAACCACTGTCAAGGCACCACATACTTTCTGTATGTTCTTTAGATGCTACGGGTATATGCATAGAATTAACACTTGCAAACAAACCAAAACTATTATGTCTGTAATTCGAAGATTTTTCTCTATTGTAACCACACTGAGCAGTTAGGTGGCCGACACGTTTACATTTAAAACACGTGATTTTCGAATCATCTTTCTCTTTCGGTTTGGAATATTCAGCATTCTTTGTCGCTCTTTTATTTTTTGTTATTCCATGGGGGAGGTTTTCGGCGAAAGTTACTAGCGATGAAAGCGTCGTCGTTCTGTCGATCATCATGTCGTCGGGCGTCGCTCTCTTCCACCACTTTAATTCGGAGTACTTCTGGTTTCGGAAGTTCGTCCCTGGATTCTATAGCACATCGAAAGTTTTCGTAACTGGATGGCAAGCTGTAGAGTAACATCACAGTTAATAAATCATCATCAATTTTAATATCCATTTCAGAAAGTTTATCCACTATGTCAAAGAATTTGCGTAAATGATCACGGATGCACACTGGAGAAGAATCGGCCAACTTATGCTGAATTAGCGATTTTAACAGCGAAGCTTTACGAGCAGGGCCTTTTGATTGATAAATCTCTTCCAGTTTCTTCCATACATCCCGTGAAGTTTCACAGTTCTTTACTTGCTTGAGTTCGGAGGGAGATATGCACAGAATTATATCGGCTTTTGCCTTTTCGTCCATTTCTGTCCAATTATCGAATTCTTCTTTCGATTTTGCATCATTTTCCTTTAATTCTGGCTTTGGTTTCAAACCCGATACATATATCCAAGAGTCATTTTTTATCAAAAGAGCTTTCATTTGTATTCTCCATGTCTCGTAATTGTCCTTGTTTAGCGTTTCGATTTGAAAAGTTCCATAAGTCGCCATATCACAAGTCGATCGTTCAATAAAGTCTATTTAACGTAAATAGTAGTCCATTTGCCTTACTCTGGGCCCATAACCTATTGGGCTTAGTAGCAGAGTGATATAAAAGAAATGCACAGTAGAATAGACAACATTTTAATTAAACGATCACGGACAATTATACACAACACATTACGAACATTCCAAATACTACACTACAGAGTTACAAGTCATGCGCAGTACACCATGCAAGGTGTGGCGCTCCAGTCGATAAACCACTTCACATAGAGGTAGGGTAAATAACGAGGCATTGACAAATATAAAATACAAATATATAACCTAACATTTACAACTACAAGTAATGACGATGGAAAAACCGTTCTGTTAAGTACATGCATTTGTTATTTTCGAGATGAGAGTAATAATATTCATAAATTACGTTGTTTAATGGATTCGGGTTCAATGTGTAATTTAATAACCCTTTCATGCGCTGAAAGAATAGGGATAAAGAAGGAAAAAATAAACAGAGTGTTGTCAGGACTAGGTGATATGGCAATAAATGTGAGGTCAAAAGTTAATGCAACATTAACCAATGCAGATATGAGTTTCCAAACGAACTTGGATTTCCTCGTCGTATCACGGATAACTGATTCATTTGTACCTTCCGAGCGACTGAATGTAAATAGACAGGAATTAAATAAATTAAATCTTGCAGATGAGAATTTTGATATGCCAGGTCCTGTTGATGCCCTTTTGTCAAATGAAGTTTTTTACGAGACTCTAATTCCTGGACAAATATATCCCTCAAATACGAAATTAATTTTGCAGAATTCTATTTTTGGATATTTAGTTAGTGGGAGTGTTCCAACTCCAAGTGTAAATAAGATGCATTGCGGTCTTATAAAGGATAGCATTGATTTAGATGAGTTATTACGGGGTTTTAGGGAAATTGAAAGTGTTGAAGATACAATTAAAAGTAAGGAAACCACTATTTGTGATGAACACTTTATGAATACACACTGGAGAAATAAAGGAGGAAGATACGTTGTAAAAATGCCCCTTAAACAAGACCCCTCTTGTTTAGGTCAATCTAGAGAGAATGCACTTAAAAGGCTAAAATTGCTATGGGTACGACTGGGAAGAGATCCAGACTATTTATCGTTGTATCGTGAATTTTTAAATGAGTATCAAAATCTTGGCCACGAGACAAGTGGTAGAGGATAAGGAACCGGAAGTTACTTATTATGCAACACACCACAGTGTATACCGCCCCGAGAAATCGACTACTAAATTGCGTGTAGTTTTTAATTGTTCTGCAAAAACAACAAATGGCCTTTCATTAAATTCGATACAATATAATGGAGGAGTTATTCAAAGGGACTTATTCCATAATGATAAATTTCAGAACTTACTCAGTGGCGTTCACAGCTGATGTGAAACAGATGTATCGCATGATACTGATAGATCCTAGTCAACATTGCCTTCAGAGAATTTTATGGAGTGATAATCCAAATGAGACCCCGAAGACTTATGAGTTGTTAACCGTAACATATGGCACGGTATGTGCACCCTATCTCGATATGAGGACATTGATGCAGCTTGCAGCTGACGAACAAAACAATTATCCTCTTGCAGCTGCAGTATTAAGAGACAATTTCTACATGGATGATGTCTTATGCGGTGCCCCTACCCTTGAAGAAGCCAAAGAACTACAGCATCAACTTATAGAGATTATGTTGAGAGCCGGTATGCATATGCATATAAATGGTATGCAAATAACCCAGAACTATCACCGGAATCAGAAGGGAAATATTGCTTTGAGAATCAACCGGTAACAAAAACATTGGGGGTTTCCTGGAAACCGTTGAAGGATTGTTTCAACTTCACGGTCAAAATTGAATTTAGTACTACTTACACCAAATGATGCGTACTATCCACAATAGCCAGGCTCTTTGATCCTCTTGGTTTGCTTGGTCCAATTATTGCCAAAGCAAAAATCTTCATGCAGAGACTTTGGAGTTTAAAACTAGATTGGAATGATCCACTGCCTGCTCCAGAATATCATGAGTGGAACCAATTCCTTAAGTCATTAGAAAGTATAAATAACATTGACATTGAGAGACCTATAATAACCGAGCAAGCTACCATGATTGAGATCCATGGATTCTGCGACGCTTTGGAGAGATGCTACGGAGCAGTAATTTACTGTAAATCCATGAGTCCATCCGAAAGGGCACTGGTAAAACTAATTACCAGCAAATCCAGAGTTTCTCCTGTTAAAAGTCTGACCATACCGAGGCTTGAGCTCTGCGCAGCCGTATTGCTGTCTCGACTGCTGAGAAAGGTTCTTACTGTTTTAAAAGTGACAATAACACAAGTATACCTTTGGAGTGACTCCTCGATAGTACTTTCATGGATACAAAAGGAACCCTTTGTTCTTAAAACTTTTGTTCAAAACAGAGTAGCAGCTATTCATGAACTGACAGATGTGTCACAATGGCATCACGTACCATCCAAAGACAACCCTGCTGATCTAATTTCCAGAGACTGTGATAAAGGACGACTTTTCTTCAGAACTGAAAGTTACTAAAACCGAAGCTAATACTAGTTTTACTATGGACTAGTAATACTAGTATTACTACGGACATCTTTGTGAACAATTTGTTAAATATTAGTAACAATTATACTAAGATTATTCAAATTCTGAGTTTTGTTTTCAGATTCATCAGCAACTGTAGGTGAAACAGTCGCAAGAGCAGTCCATTAAGAGTTGAAGACTTAAAGGAGGCTGAAATCAAGTTGGTAAGATTGGTACAAAACCTAAGTTTCCAGGAGGAACTGAGTACCATTAAAAAGGTCAAACAGATTTCAAAGGCAAGTCCAATATGTAGTTTAAATCCCTTTGTGGATAAAAAGGGTGTTTTAAGAGTAGGAGGTAGGTTGAGCAATAACCTTTGAGAAAAAGTATCCAATCTTGCTACCAACCAAACATAAATTAACACAATTGATTGTTAGTCACTATCATACAAAGTATTTGCATTCGGGTCCCCAAGCTTTACAACATCAAATTAGACAGCAGTTTTGGATAATTAATGGGAGAAATATATGTAGAAAAATTGCACATAACTGCGTTATCTGTTTTAAGGCAAAGCCGTGGGTAATGAATCAATTAATGGGAGAATTTCCCGAAGAAAGAGTTAGAAAAATCTTTCCCTTTAATGTCACTGGCACAGATTTTTGCAGCCCTTTCTTTATCAAGTATAGGGGTCAGAGGAAAGGTATCTATCACAAAATTTACGTTTGCATATTTATATGCTTCGTGTCGAAAGCAATGCATTTAGAGGTAGTGTCAGATATGACTTCAGCCTCGTTTATTGCTACGTTAAAAAGGTTCATTTTTAGGCGAGGTAAATGTGCTAAATTATTTACCGACAACGTGAAGAATTTCGTAGGCACGAATGCTGAACTTAAGAAGTGGCAGAGGTTAGTAAATCCACCAGATGAGACTGTTGCAGGATTCATGTCATCCGAAGGAATCGATTGGAAGTTCCTTCCTCCCAGGAGCCCGAATTTTGGAGGCATTTGGGAAGCAGGCGTTAAATTCATTAAATACTATTTGAAGAGAGTAGTGGGTAATACAAGGTTGACTTACAAGGAATTTCTGATTGTGTTAATTCAAGTGGAAGGAATGTTAAATTCTCGACTGCTTGTTCCTTTATCTGCTGACATAGATGATCTTAATGTTTTGACCCCTTCTCATTTTTTTAATTGGTCGCCCCATTACATCCATAGATAAACTCAGTTTAACTAATATAGGTGAAAATAGGCTTAATCATTGGCAGAGATTGACAAAAATGACACAGACAATTTGGAAAAGATGGAGTTCAGATTGAGTAATTTGCAGCAGAGGAACAAATGGAAATTTGATAAAACCAATGTAAAGGTAGGAGACTTAGTAGTTGTTAAAGAGGGTAATCTTCCACCCTGTCAATGGACTTTAGGCAGAATATGTAATGTTTACCCAGGTAAGGACAATAAAGTTCGAGTAGTGGAAGTTAAAACTGCCTTGGGCAAATATAAACGCCCAATCTCGAAGTTATGCCTCTTACCTATAAATGCATAATTAAGATTGTTTGTTTAAATATTGTGTTAGTATATTGTGAATTATTTTAATGATTTTTTTATGTGTTGGTATAATGTAATATTAGAACTGTTTTTTTTTATGATTGTACTCTTGTGTAATTAATTATGTTTTGAATGTTTAAAAAACATGTCAAGGCGTGGCGGGATGTTCTGAGTTGGCATGTTGCCAAGATTTCTATTGAGTGTAAGCCCGCTCTTTTTGTGTGAACAGAGAGAGAAATGTGTTCAAACGAACGAGTATCTTGTCTTTTGAGTTTGAGAATAAATTTAGTATACAGTCCGCTATATATATATATATATATTTTTTTTATTGAGTAATTGAAGAGCTATCGTTCGTACAAGCCTAATTTTTTTTATATGTACTTTTATACTTGGAGAATCTTAGGGAAAACCATTGGATTTCTGGTAATGTGACATAAAACAGACAGTTTAAAAAATTCTCTGCTAATTTGTTTAGTATTGAAAAAAAAAAAAAATGAAAAGCTACAAACAAGGAAATAACAGATAAGATCATCATTGGGTAGATATTCCAATGTTCAATGCATCTTGCATCGCTCTGTGTTTATATATATATATATACATACACAAGCTGGAAAATTAAATATTTTCTTAGCATCTTTTCCTAAAATTTTCATATAATTCTAAACAGTGGAAAATTCGTTGTTCTTGAGGTGTTTTGTATTCAAAAGATTCACTGTATTCATATTTTATGAAAGATCAATATAATTAAGGAATAGTAAGAAGGAACAAATCCTTCAGCACATCTTGTTTCAAGACAATTTAATAATTAAATTAAAGATAAGATAAACAGCTATAAAAATAAAAATTAAATGTATTTATTTACAACTATTTACACTGAATATATTTACAATAAATTATGCAGATCGCCTTCTGATTGTAAATTTACCTTTCTGCAACTGAGATATATAGATACGAATTTTATTACTGTCTGATGTTCTTTTTATCCATATCTGTGTAAAATAAAAGAAAGAAAAAGAGATGAGATTAATTATACATTTCACAATGAATTCAGGAATTAAGTCTGCAATTTGATGTACCAATAATTTTTATAAAATGCAAAAATTTAACTCTTGAAAAGATCAAAATTATGATAGAAAATTTAATATTACTGTATTAACATAAACAGATAGTATTTTAGATAATTGCTGGGCAAGGTTGAACCAGCCTTTCATCCCTGCAGTGTGAGACAAATTGAGGAACTAAACACTGGGGATTCTGTGTAAAGTTGGCCACTTAACCAGGATATATTATTTGCATTCCAGGGCCTTTGGTGTTGAAAACAGAGACTGGCACCAGTTTGACATGGCCACTGTAGTATCAAGGAGTTTAGTTTATATATAGTTAAATCTTATCAATTTAAATATTTTTATTAAAGCTTGAGTCTTTATCTTAATTTTTTAACTTGTATTTTATTAGTATATTTTTCATATGTAAGCATATGCTTTAAATTTATTTCTTTTAGTGTATATAAAACCTTTAATTTTAATATTAATTTCATATGCATAAATTTTAATTTTTTTTATATTATAAATTAAAGTGTATAATTTAGATATATGCAGAATAAAAAGTTCTTAAATTCATTATATTAGAAATATATTAATCAGAATAAGATCATATTTATCGATCCTTTTCTGTATTCAAATGTCCCGTGCTTCCTTAATTGATTATTTTGATCTAATTTAAAATATATTACATCATTTGCAGAACCAGGAGAAAATCTTTCCTCGTAGAAAATTGGTGACAATGTGCAATGTCTAAACCATTTGTAAAGTTTATAAAATAAGTCATGAATATTTACAACTTCATAATTTATAAAAAGAAAGTTTAAAACAACAGATCTTAACATATAGTTGATTTCAAAGATTACACATACCTCAGAAGAACTGATTGTGCATATTAATCCACTATTTTTTGATCCAACTTCTTTACCTTCATAGTATACTTGTTGACCTCTATGGTACCTGAAAAGTATTGATCTTTGTTTAAAATATGAGAAATAGGTATATTAAGTGCATACACTTTTTAAGTAATATTTAAAATAGAGAAAATATTCTATTTTTAATATTTTTTTTTGTATAATGCTAAGCGTATAAAAATTTTAATAGTAAGATCAATAAATTATCAATGCAATAATTAAGCTTTATAATTTAAAATTACATTCAACAGTAACATAAAAAACATTTATTTCATATAATAATTTCATTTTCTGATAAATGATTATATTCAGATTTAAAGATATTTAAAATGATGGAAAAACATATAAAACTTAAAAAAGAAGAAAAATAAGTTTTTTTCTCTGCAAAAGGAAGAAGACCTAATATCAGCTTTAATAAAAAAAAAAAATTCCATCTTATTCTTTAAATGATTTACATTTTGACCTTCCAGAATTTCAGATACCGATCTCTAAAATAATAGAACCAATTACTCAGTCCTTAAGTAACAATAAATATGAAAAGGTGGTCAAATTTAAGTAGAGACTAAATATTTTTCATACAGGATTCTACAAAATGTTTTGTGTTGAACAATATGCCATAGCAAAATGGGGTGAACACTATTATTTTACTAGCATATAGCCCGTCATATGACGGGATCAGTAAAATTTTTAATTTTCCAGAATTGTAAAGAACCCTATGAGGCAGGTAAACAAATGGTTTTGGCTGAGAATTACATTTCAACAAAAATAATCGATTAAAATTATCACATATGTACTTAATCTATTATTTAAGTTAAATAAAAAAGAAAATTATTTATGTAATATTTAAGTTTAGTGATAAAATGTATAGAAATAATGCAGAAAATATTTAAATAATTTAAAATAAGAAATGATTAAATGAGATGGTTAAAGGAATGAAGTCATAATGCTAGAAAAAAATTGTTATTTTTACCTATTTATTATGTGATAAATTTAATCGCTTGCTCTTAAAATGGAGCTTGATATAATGGCATTAAACACCCAAAAAGGGGACAGGGTGGATTTCGAATGGTTTAAAAAGGACCGTATTTTTCGCTGTGATACGAAGCTTATTTATACCAATTTACTTCAGAATTGAATCTACAGTTTAAGAAAAGATAAACTTTACTCGCTTTGAATTTTGCAAACCCTAACTCAACAAAAATCTAATATGGATGCTCAATCCATTCCAGGTCCAACAGCTTCATAACTTTGAGGACAGATGGGCAGATAACTTAGGCTATTATTACATTACGAGAAGAAAGTTTACGGATACACAACATGAAATGTTTATGTCACCAGGGGCATCCTTAAAGCAATACATGAATTTAATAAAATAAAAATAATAAATTATAAAAAGTTGAAAAAATAGTTAAAAAATTTATTTTAAAAATAATACAACAACTTTCGGAATAAGAATTTAAAAGAAAAAGCAGAAAATATTAAATTTATTAGACATTAAAAAGAATTGGCTGCATCAGAACTGTCAACCTGAGAAGTACAATGATCAAGTGGGCAGACTTTCTACCAAACGTACAACGCCTGCACGTTGTGAGGGAACTAATTAAAGTATATGAAGTCAGGTAGTCAAGTAGAAACAGTCCAGAAATTTAAATATTATTCTTCACCTTTGCCATCCTATTAAGAATGAATTTTGTATAGAATAAGAGGAAGGATAAGGCTTGAAATAATAGCATTAAACGCTCGAAAAGGGGGGATGGGGTGGATTTCGAACTTGCTTTCAATTTTGCTAACCCTAACTCATGAAAAATTCAATATGGATGCCTGTATCCATTCCAAGTACAACCGCTTCAGAAATTTGCAGACAGACAACTTAGGCTATTATTATATAGGGGATGTTTTTTAAGTTGTACATCTTGGGCTATTATTGTATTTATTTCTGCTACACATATATTTTAAGATTTTGCACTTGATTTCTATACTGGCAAATTTTTCCTTGTTACTAACATTTTCCCTTTGAAAGTGTTTGGAATAAAACTACTTATTTAAGGTATTTATTTTGGAATCTTCATCCCTTGTAGAAGTAATAATTTAAGATTTTTTACTTTTTGATTAGTAACATGGCCTATTTTTCACTTAGAAATGTTAAAACCACTATGCTTTTGAATTGTGGAACAGAAATATTTCTCTCAGGAAAGAACAAAACCATACCTCACAAACTCTGGAAATTATTTTTAAGCAGAATAAAAATTAATACCCTTGAAAATTTTAGGAAAAATCCTTCTATCCTGAAAATTCTGGTATAGACTTAAAGAAAAGACTATCAGATTGAACATTTAAAAAAATAAGTTTTTGCATTTTAAACAGTTAAACAGCCCAGGAATTATTTTAAAAATGTGTAAACGTTTTCTGTAATTCCCGAAATGATGAACATAAACAATTTTTTTGTAGAACAACTACCAAGAATAAAATTTAGCTTAATTGGTTTATGATAATTCAAATTTGAAAGTGAAATATTTTTATGCTATAATACATATGCAAAAAAACCAATACACAAATAGTTATGAATTAAAATTTCAGTCATAAGTATTTGAAATGTCTGTGTAGAAGCTTATACAAATTTTCAATCACTGAGAACCTGTTAAATAATACAGTATTATATGCTGACATTAAAAATAAGAAATTGCTGAAAATCCCCAACAATGCTTTTTGAAATTTTTTTTATTACATTTCTTTATAATTGTCTCTAATTGTAATTTTAATGAATAAATATCATTTCTGAACATTTAAACAATGAGAAATATTTCAAAGGTTAAAAATGAAAATTATTTAAAATGAAAATTTTTAATTTTTATTTACGTATTTCATATGAATAGAAAATCGTAATTTTAATCTACATTTAAAACATAGGTTTACTAAATGGATTAAAAAAAAGTAACTTTATTCTTTACTTATGAAGTCCATAGTTAAGGAGCTTGAATCCTGTTTACGATTTTTAAATTTATTCATTAAAAATTTGTTTACACTTGGTAAAACTGCAATTTGTATTTATAAGTGTTTGTATTATAAATATCAGAATTAAAAATAAAGTTATTTTACTTATAACTTATGTTTAAGAAATTATATTAAACAGATAGATCCACTAGAAAATAGCTTTTCACACAAGGCAAACATATACACCATGTAATTCGACTACAAGAAGCTACATTTTTTACAAATAAACAAAAATCTTGCTTTAATAGTACAGCAGCTAAAACAATAAAAGTTAAAACATATCAAATATCAAGGAACTCAGTTGGCTAAGTTTTAAGATTAAATATAACTTCAAACAATACATGCTATACAGTTTTTCCCTTTAAGAATTAGTTTTAACAAGTAAGATTAAACATTGTCAAAAACAGTTTTGTTAATTTAAACAAAAGAGACAGACAGAACAAGCAAATAATATTCTTATACTTATTTTGTTAATTTTAATTTTAAAGGAGGCATCAACCGCACAGATTATGTTATTTAAGAATACTTCACTTTAAAACATAACTATTGCTCATTTATTACAATAAAGGAAAATAGCAATAGAAATGGGTATGATTTCAGAGTAATAACTTAAAAAATAATTAATAAAAAATAATGGTTGAAAAATGATGTTAGTATTTTACCTGCTTAAGAAGTTATCAGAATTTTCAAAAAATAATTTCACATAAAAAGATTAAGGGGCATGTTTTTAAAGCCAAACAGAAGTAAAAATCCCAATAATAGATAAAACTATTTTTCAACGTTTTTATTTGATAGATAATACTTACAGTTCCTTTTCAAATATTAAAATATTACTTAGAATTTTATGTCATTAGAATCTCCCTAAAATAGGATTATCCCTAAACCTTTGTCTAACAGATAACTAATCCCTACTAGTTTTGTGAAGATGCACCTATTGCTTTCAGACTACTTTACTCACAGTACTTCCTAACTAGTAAAATGAGCTGTCTGAAGGTATTAAGCACTGCTGTTCACTCACTACTTTTGGAGATTTGCCGAAATGATTGTCTGACAGTTAAACATTCAGTGATAATGTGCAGAAATTACACCAATACCATAATCAGTCACTTAAAGTATTTTTTGATTTTATTACTATCCTAAATATTATTTTTAAATGAAAGTTTCAGTTGAGAACGGATCAAGAGAAAGTTTTATAGCATTTGAATGAACTGGAGAGTGAAATAATTGCAATGCAGGGAAAAACATAAGCTCTAAAAAAGAAGATAACTGTGAGGAAGAAGTCCATAGCCTAATTGATGAAAGGAAGCAAGAGTAGGTGTAATGAATTTTGCACCCACGACTTACGTGTGCCTTTCATGCTATCTACAAAACAGCCCGATAGACCCCTTCCACCCGGCATTCCTTAGGGGAAATAAGAAACCGGCCGGCAAAGGGGGCTGATAACGTTTTTCGGAGGCACTTGTGGATGTTTTTGCAGGGCCTCGGAAAAGGAGGATGTGCTCTGTTTGGAAGGGATCAAGTTTCCAGATCTAGTTTGTGATAGATCGTACAATATAATGCTACTATATACTCCAAGTGATGCTACTTGCTTGGTATATACTTTTAGCATTTTTTTAAAATTAGGCTGCTTTTAAAAAACTATTAATTTGTTAAAAAAATAAGAGCTTTTTTTAAGGAAAAAAAAAATATGAAGTTTTTAAGGAGTGTGCAAAGCCTGGGTTATAAGAAATAAATAGATTATTATGAAGAATGATTAAAAATAATCTCCAAGCATAGAATGCAGTATTTGTATAATTTATTTAAGACCTAAAATAAAATAATCAAGTAATTAATCATAAATAATTCTGTGAAATAAAACATTTTTCATACAAAACAAACCCAAAAGAGCTTTGTAATAAAAAAAAGGTGATATATATACTTTTCACAAGAAAGAAAATTAATTCTACAAGTACTATGCAGATTTTTTAAAAGATTGATCTTTCAACTTTATAGGGACGTTTGTGATGAGTAGACATTGTAATTACAATTTAATAGATGGTGAAATTTATGCATATTTATATTTTAATTCATACCTTAACATAATAATGAATAAATTAAAAAATGTTGACACTAAAATTAAAATTATTTATAACTAAAAAAAAAAAAAATCTCATTTTTATCTAATGATTTATATATTCACATACATATATAAATATATAATACTTAATACAAAATTTAAGTTAATTTAAAATTTTGGACAGTGGGAATTACCATAACTTCGGGTAGAAGTGCTGCACCGGCGTAATCGCCGCAGTGAAGAAGAAAGGCTGAAAATATTTAAAAAATCAACAGAGACACTACACCACAAGGTTCTATAATACATTTTCATTTGAAAATTATTATTAATATTGTAGCATAAAAAAATCTGCAGCCTTAATGTAATGGGATATAAAACTATTTAGTACAGAGTGAAAGTAAGCTTATGACAAATTATATTATATAAAACAACAAACTATTTTAATACTTATTAACCATGAATAATAAAGCAATATATTATTAATATAATAAAGAGATATGAAAAATAAAGCAATTTATAAAATAGCAATAATCCCTCAGAAATAATTCTCACCTATAATAAAAAATAATTATTTCTTATTAGTTTAATCACAATGTCTATAAATAACAATGTATATCAAGTACAAGTACTTGTAGTCCAAAATCTCGCTGCATTTCAAAACAAAATAAAACATTACTTTGAGGTAAAAAGTCCAGCACAAAGAGCTCTTCTGGGTATGGTAATCTTACGAAACTGAACATACATTCCATATCATTCTCGCTCCATTCATAAAAATTAAATGTAAATAAGGAAAATTTGTGAGATTGATATTAAATAAGTTCATGTATTATTTAAAATTAATTTTTTTTTCTGAATGAGGCATAGATTTTAAAAACTATAAAACATTTAGCAAAATAACATGTACTACTATTAATTACATGTTTAATCACAAAAACAATGTTTGCTCAGATTTAAATTAACAATGATATTAGTAAAATTGTTTAATTTTGGTAATTTTTAAAATGACTTATGCTTAGAAATCAATGAATTTGACAAATTAAATCATTGTGCAATATAAACAAAAATTAACTTCCAGGTTGATACTGATTTTGTTTTACATAAAAATTAAAGATTCTTAATTATTTCTTTAAATTCCCAACTTATAAAATTTACCTCACATCTCCTTAAATATTTTTTATCACATCACTTTTACAAAAAATTACAGTAATTTACTTGAATTCTAAAAGAATATATATGATTCTTTTTAAGAAAGTTCTAAAATCAGATCAAAAGAATATTCTCTTTTAGTTTTTCTCTCATGTTCTTTACTTTAAAGATATTTGGTTTTAATTTATTGAAGCCCAGTGGCAGTGGGGTAGTGCTTTGCACTCCCAAGACACAGGTCTGAGGTTTGAACTGCAGTCTGGTGGGCAAGGTTGATTCAACTTTTCACTGGGTAGACAAACTGAGGATCAAGTATGTTTGGGAATTAAGCACTGTGGGTTCTGCATGAGGTTGACAACCTAACCAGAACATATGCTTCGCACTCCAGGGCCCTTGGTCTTGAAAATGGGGATTGGCACCATAGGCCAAAGCCCCACGTTAACTGTAGAACAAAGGAGTTTAAGTTTTAATTATTAAATTTATTATAAAAAATTATAATTCTTTTAAAACTTCATCATAGTTCTAGGTTCACCTACAAGACAATGAAGTTACAGAGATTAATTTTATTCTATTTTAATGATTTAAAACAAAGATTTGACCTCAAGTACTTAGCCAGTACAGAGATTCCTAAAGCCATCATCATTTCTAAAGCCAATGTGAAGAGATAGACCAATTCACTTAGCCTACTTGAACAAAAAACAAAGTAAAAACTATAAATTTGTAAACCATTTGGTGTGGTTTCATTATTATTGAAGGCTATAAAAAGAAAATATTGATAACAGAGCCTATTTCCCCAGGATTTAAAATGGTAAACCATGTATGCTTAAACTAATTTACAGAAAAAGAAATTCCTATTTTTGTTAAAAATTAAAAAAAAAAAAAAAATATTGTAGTATCATATGCATAACTGTGCAGCTAAAATCTACAGAATGTGAGCAAGAGAAAGTATTGAACAAAAATCAATGTGGAAAAGGGAATGAGAGAGGACCAAACTGATTCTACAATTGGAGAAAATATGCAGTAGTTTGCACGTTCATAAATCCCAATAATTATTGATTTTATTTTAATGAAATGAATAACAAATAAATGAAAGATTTCTTTTTAAATGCAGATACCTAAGTTTTATTTAATTTTATTTCTTATGGTTAACCATACTATTACTTAGAGTAGAATATCAGAGAAAAATTGTAATTTAAACATTTTATGAACCAAATCCATTAGTTTCATTTTATTTTTTTAACATTTTACTAAGAATTGTCATGATAATGAGAGAGAATGAAATATGAGAACTTAATAATTTTCAAACATAAAAATTAAGTAAAACAGATATTGGTGCAAATGTGATGCTGTAGTTTTCAAAATTGAATATAAACCTCTTTTTATATAAGTTCCTTTTTGGATGATTACAGATTTCTTATAGAGCTACAAGATGATGTTTAAAACAAATATGTATTTATAAACACACATATCACAGTTTATTAAAAAAAAGGCTTTTCTCTTTTTAAATAATGAAGTTGACTTACCTGCATAATTTATTTACAAATCTTCCATCAGTTTATTAGAAACTAATTATAGTTCTTAATTTATTACAATTCAAAATATAAAATACCATAAAAGAACCTAATAGATTTTAAAGTGCAAAACAATATAAGTTACACACCAGGTTATATAAAACAAATCAATTGAAATTCATTTCAAATGTACAGTAAATTATAAGTTTTAAAAACTAATTTATGACAAGTTTTAATTCCTAATATTTACACAATAACAAAATGTTACTTAGAAGCTAAAAATCTCAAAAGGTCTTTTATTTAGGATCTAAAAATTGTACTTGAAAATTTAAAATAGCTAATGGTGCTAAAAAAAAAACTTACATACTTGACAAAATTATGCTCAAATATATTAATTCTACATAAAACAAAATGGGGGGAAATTGCAAGGTTATGTGTATATAAAATAGAAAATATTTTATATCAGGAAACAAAGTACCTAAATAGAAACACGGTAGTTTTTGTTTTTGCTTACACAGAAAGCATTTTGAAGCAAGTTTTTGAAGAATCTTTAAAATTTTATACTTTTCAAAATTAAGATGATTTTAATTTAAATTTCTTTTCTGTTTGTTTAATATTACTATAATGAAATGGCAGGAAATAAGCATGAAATTCCTACAAATGTTTAGAGAAAAAAAAAAGTATTTCCCTTGACTATTAACATGACATTTATTTCCTGTTTAATAATAATATAAACAGAAAAGTATAAATATGAATGACTTACAATGTAAAATACAATGTAACATATTTATTTTCAGCATGATATATATTTGATAAAATTATATCAACTTAATATTTTACTAAAATTTGTTAAGTATATGATGTTAGTTATTTTTATGTGGAATTTAAAAGTTATATATTTTATAAATTGAATTCACAAAATTGATTATAGATTTCCATAAAATAAAAGGTACTTTTTAATGACGACAGTTTAATGTACCTAAATATATTTATGAGGTCTGATTATGATTGTAAACTCAAATCCAAATTCTGTACCACCTTTTGAAGTGAAACAAACAAACAACAACAATAACCACAAATAAGAAAGATGATTGAAATGAAAAAGTAATTCATGAGAAATTGACAGACTAAGTGAACCATGTCGATTTGGAAAAGTGTCCATGGTAGATGATTTCATTTTGTAAATGAAACAATTGACTTTGTTCACCCTATTGTGAAACTATCGCATATGAAAATTATTTTTAAAATTAAAAAGCAAGAAAGCAATTTTGATTTTTTGAGTAACTTTCAAAGCTGAACTTTTTCTTTATTATACAGTACTTTGGTATAGATCAGGGCTGACCAACTGGCAGCCCGAGGGCTGCATACCGCCCGCTCAGCATATTTCTTTGTTTGAAATTTTATGGTATCAAGAAACATCCGAGTCTACCATTCTTGGTCAAGCTGAGGTCCCTGAAGTTTCTGAATTTTGCCTTGAGTTGCAGCCTATTGATGAATTCAATATGAGATTTTCAGCTTTTGAATGCATCAATAATGACTTGGCTCTGTTTAGTAACCCAGCCACAGTAAGTATTGAAGAACAACCGGCCAACCTACAATTAGTGCTCTGTGATCTCCAGGCTGACCCATTCTTTCAAACAAGAACCTAAAGGAGGGGGGGGGGAGTTCTTCAAGTTGCTTCCAATTGAACGGTTTCCAAATCTGTGTGATTTAGGCTTGAAAATAACTTCCATGTTTGGGAGCACATATTTATGGAAAGTGCTTTTTCGGCAAAGAAGTTATTATTTGGAGCTCTCTCTCTGACAGTTCATTGTTAGACCTTTTTCTGTTGGCAATGACAAACATTGATGCTGACATTTCTGCTCTTGTAAAGAAGGCTGATCAGTCTCAGTTTCCCCATTAAAATGAAGCAAATTGTTTTATAATCATTCTGTTCCATTGTTTTATAATTAAAATTCAACTATTAATTGTTATTGTATAAGAGGTAAGAGGTTATTGTTCAACTTTTAAAACTGCGGCCTGCCAGGTGATCAGTGACCGGAATTCTGGCCCGTGGGCTCTTTGCAGTTAGACAGCCCTGGTATAGATACTATATCTTACTTAAACATTTTACATATTCTTTAAAATAACAAAATTATTTATTGTATTCTATAAATAATATGCTTTGAAACTGAAATTAAAGAAAAAATTGAATACCATTTTTTATCATAATACAGTTTTCCATCTTCAACTTTCACATCAATATTACTCCCTCGATCACCAGATAATGATTCACAGCCTGAACAGAAAAAATTTGTCAGAAATAAAAAACCAACCAAATTTTTTTTAAACAAATTATATACAAAAAAGAGGAAGAATAACTGAAATATTTATACATTACCTTTTTTTCAGACTTATTCTAATTTATAACGATTATGAAAAATACATTATGTTGAAGGTTCCCAACACATGCATTGTTATAAAAATTACATACCTTTTTATGATGATACATGCCTACACTTAAATTTATCCTAAAGAATATATACTTACTGCCTCAAGAATATATATAACTATTTAACCCCTTTTATTAACCTCACTTACCTTAACAAAGTGACCCTTAATAACCCAGTTGGGAACCTCTTAGTTAATCTAAAGATAAAAATGAATTGTTTTTTTACATATATACATTCGTATGCAATACATATATGGGACATACTTGTGCTATTCTGAAGGTAAAGTTGACGGTGTAAACTTCTGATTTCTCCTAAAATATAAATATTTTAAAATTAGGCGATTTAAATTAATAAATTTTATGGATATTTATATTAATTCTTATAATTTAAAATTATTAAGTAATACTGCAACATAACATAACTAGAATAAGATTAGCTGCATAACTGATATTGTACCCTCCACCCTTTTCCTTTATGCTAAAGAAGAGCATAACTAATTAGAACAGCAAATTCTGTTTAAAATTTTACATAAAAATAGTTACCAAGACTATGAATTATTCTTATTACAGAAACATGCTTCATAATCCAACTCAAAATAATAATAAAAAAATTAGGAGAGAAAATTATTGATTATGTTTAGTTAAATCTCTGATATTGGCTTAAATCAGTATGAGTTTAAAGCTTAAAAAATGTATAAATGTTTTCTAGATACATATACAGACGTGTATACACACACACACACACAAACACACACATATATATATATATATATATATATATATATAACCAAAATTGATCACATTTTACATCTCAAAAGCCAATGGTTGAAATAACCAGATGTACACATTATTAGCCATTCAAAGAACCACAACTGTTTGTTACAACCATTGAATTGATTTACAAAATGAAATTACAAATACTTGAAAGCAAGATGTACAAATAAGTAAAATCTATTTATATACTAGCAGTGACTTATTCTGTTATTATACTATGAATTGTACATGTCTAATTCTTTAGATACAGAGTAAAAAAAAATTAAATAATAGCTACAAATACAAATTTTCGACACACATATGTACTTTTAATAACTTTATGAGTATTGAAGAATTTTTGCCTTATTTACATTTTATCAACAGTAGTTTACAGTATCTTCATGTTGATTATAACTATTTTCAGTGCTTTAATTAACATGTTTTGACTCTATTGACTATGTAGCAATAACTTATTTTACATGTGAAAGATTCATATTTTTTAATACAGAGTTGCCTACTCTCCAGTTTTAACCCAACAATACCTGATTCTTGACAATTTTCCTGGTTTCCAGGTCAATTGTACAAATTGCCAGGTTTTTGAAAGGGAAAACAAACTTAATGCTCGTGTTCCTTTTTGTGACAGTAAAATAAAAGTTTTCTTTGGTTCTGCGAAAGTGGGGCTAATAGCACCAATGAGATCAGACTGCAATCAAAATTTTTTAATCTGAAATAAGAAAAAATTCTTACTGCAGTTCTTGAACAAGGACATGTTAATACCCAGTGACATTTGATTGGACAAATAAAGAACAGAGATGAATATTTTAAATAAGAAACTATCAGATTTTTTGATATTAATTTCAACTATTCCCCATAGTAATATAGAGAGTGAATGGATTTTTAACTATATATAGAAAATGAATATTATATAATCTGGTTTTCTTTTATACATTTTTTTTAGTATGGTATAAGGTTATTATATTGATCAATAAAACATGTTAAGTTATTGCCAGATTTTTAACTTTTTAGGGCTAGCAGGTCAATTATAATGATATTTCTTATTTCTCTTAACATTTCATATTATTTTAGTTTAAAAGTTTATAAAAAGTTTTTGTTGTATGTAGTTATGTATGTGTTTAATTATTAAAAAAGTTGCTGTATTTAATGTAGACAAAAAAAAATTAATTTTGTTGTCTTACAGATATTAATATATCATTTTTAATTTTAAATTATGCTTATTAAGAAACCAGAAAAACAGCCGAGTAGGATTTCCAGGTTTTTATAGGCAGAAACAATTACTATTTACATACAGTAGAGTCTCAGTAATTCAAGGTCGATGGGATCAAACTTAGCATGAATTAAAGAAAACGATTAATTTAATAAAATATAAATAGGAAAATAAACACAACTTTTAAATTTCTAAGTATATTTCAATAAAAAAAATGTTCTTGCATAATATTATATTAACTGCTGAAGATAAGTTAATTACATCTTAAAGTAATTGTCAATTGAATTTCATTTAAATAAATTTATTCTTTTTATATGCAACAATATCATGCCCTCTTCTAAGCATCTCATTGTCAGCTGAAGTCGCCTCAGGTTGTTGTTCTACATATCTAATGATGACCTCTAGTGCAGCAAAACCCTTGCTTTGACTCATGCATGGTGTGCAATCACTTGTTAGGCCCTCCTCCTCACTGTCATTCTGCTCTACTACTCTACTACATTAATCATATGAACTATAGCCACATCCATAAATTCTGGTTGTTAATTATTATTTTGCCATTCTTCCATCACAGTGCAAAATTTCAAACACTATCTGTGCTTTCGTACTCTGGGATTTTTAAAATTAAATTCTACAAAGGTACATTGTCCTGATCAATGTCCAGATTAGTATTGTTTACTGTACACTCATTTTTCAAAATTTTATTACAAGATATCAGAAGTATATGAGGTTATTTCGTCCCATACATGTCTTTCACAGTAACTTGTTTCAATAAATCTACAATGGTTTCTTTACTTTCTATAGATTCTTGAAGAGAATTGTAGCAATCTGCAGTGATACTTTTTTAAAAGCATTGTAGAACTCCTGGTCAAAAGGCTGGATTATACTGGTGACTCTTGGGGTAAACATGGTAAAAGTTTCACCACAATTTAATTTATTCTCATTTCGATGGGAATTTATGTTATCAAGCATCAAGATGGCTTTGCAAGGCAGATTTCTTTCTTTCAAAAGTTTTTTTTAACTTCTACAACAAATTTGGAGTAAAACCAGTTTTTAAATATATATTGGATCATCCAAGCAATTCTTTGGGGTATAAACCCCAAAGCACACGATGTAACATGTAAGCACATGATACATGTTTAAAGGTTCTAGGCTAAGCTGATTTTTTGACAACAATAATTTTAATCTTATTACTTCTTGAAGCATTTGGTGCCACAAGAAGGGTTAATTTTACTTTCCCGTTTTTGTGACCTAAAGCACTTTTCTCTTCATGTGACATGAGTATTTTAAAAGGTAGCATTTTAAAATTAAAACTAGTTTCATCACAATTATAAAGATGGTCATTTGTAAGTTTTTCCTTTTTCACTATCTCATGTAATTTCTTGCAAAGTTTTATGATAGCTCCAGAATCAGCTGATAATTTTTCTTCACACATCTCTAGTTGTTGAATACATCTCTCTTTCCAATTGTCAAACCAGCCTATATAGCAGTGAAATGTTGATCTACTTCTTCAAATTATTTTAGAATGGATGGATGGGTGATTTGAATTTATTGGCACTGAATCCCAAATGGAATATATTGTGCCAAACCCAAGTGTACCGTAGAAAGACAATATAAAAAATGTAAAAAGCAGAAATGCAAAAAATGGACAGGATACAATGGTAAAAGCTAAAACACACAATTACACTATAAAGAAGTAAGATAAAAAAGATGAACGAGAGTTAAATATTGTAAAAAAATGACAAATGACAAAAGTGAAGAAACAATCAGATATGATGGTAAAACCCAATATCTCTCAAAAAGGATAAAACATTAGGATGAGGTGTAATACCAAATAAATCTTTTAGATTATTGTCATTAGTATGAAAATGGCGATGTCTGTAATCAAATTATTTTAGAAACAGTAGAGCTTTTTCTTGAAGAATTGACAAGATAGAAGGAATTCTTTTTCTCTTTGTTGGGTAAACCACATGAAAAGTGCCTAGTGGTTTTTCCATGCTCTGAGTTTTTAAAGATTTTCAGTCCAATGATACCAAACACAATTTTACTTATGCCATATTCGACTGCAAGTTTTAAAAGGTTTTCTCCTTATCAAGTCTTTTAATGGAATGAATTTCCTCTTCCTTTTTTAAAGAATCTAACATGGAAAAACAATGATGATTCTATAAACAGAATTAAAAAATATTTCAAAGGTAACAGAAAATTCTGCATGCTAGTACCAAGCTAATCAAACTGCACAACTAAATTATTTTTAGAATGTAGGAAGATAGTTTAGAGTAGAAGAAAAAAAGTGAGTGGGTGGGAATCTGGTTGAATAACTTTCTCTCCAAGTTGAAATAGCCCGATTCCCCTTTCTTTTATACACACACCCTAGGAAGAATAGAAAACCCATTTTCTTTAAGAGGGAAAATAAAACTGATAGTTTTGGTGTGTGCAGTGAACAATAAAGAATCTGAAAGATTTATTTATTATTATTACTAATATTTTTTGGTAAGCTGGATAACTCATATTTAAGGGAAACTTGATCAATCAAAACTTCAATTATACAGACTCTACTATATATAAAGAATTATTCCTTTCTCCTGGTTACTGGTATAAATAACCTTAAGTTGTAATATTGAACATTAAATTACAAAGATTACCTAAATACTTTATTTGGCTTATTTTACTCTTAATGATGTAAAATTAACTGGAAAAATAAAAGGTTATTTCCCAATTATGCAGTACATATGCTTTTATGAAATATAGTTCTAATGTTATCATGAAATTTACTCAAAATTAAACTTAAAAATCAAAGTTGACTTAAAAACCCTTATAGAAGTAAAAATAAAAAATTTTATGATACGATTATGCAAATTTAACTCGCTTAAAAATTATGCAAAACATTTTTATTTCATGCAAAAAGTTTACATTTGTATATATAATTTGATCTATATTTAATTGTTCTTTTACATACTTTTCCTTCCATTTGAAATTAATTTTAATAATTGGTATAAAAATATTAATTAGTATACACAAATAAGATTTGATGAAAACATCAGTTCACCCAGAAAATGTTAAAACTAAATATAGTTTTAACATTTTTGACAAATTTGGATGTTAATATTTCATCAATATTATCATTGCTCAAATTTTTTTAAAGTAATGAAAAATTTCCAAATTTCTTATTAAAGTAAGATTATGTAACCTTAAATTTTATTTCATGTCTAGAGGTTAGATATGATAAACATACAAATTTATTATGAATATTTAAAGTTAATTAATTTTATCTACATATTAATCTCCAAGAGTTATTTAATTCAGAATAAAACTAAAAGTGAGTTAAAATAATGTAATAAAAATATTGAACTAAACCTATTATTTAAAAAAAGTAATTGTCAATCAAGGGAGTATTAATAAATTTTGTTTAATATATACTTTTTATGGAGCAGTATTGCTATACATAAATATAAATATCTATATATATATTGTTTAATTTTTATAGCATTATTAATACATTTAAACAGCCTTTGTAAATTAAACTGCAATATATTTGAAATATGTTTTTTAAATTATGTAAACTACATTTGATGTTTGTTTTGAAATAATGTATAAGAAGCATGTAACAAACAACCAAAAATAAATAAATAAAATGAGTTACTATATACCAATACTAGGCAGACAGGGGAGCTTTGTATATCTGATATCTTGTGAAATATGTTTCAGCTCTAGCTTAGAGTATAAATGTTTAATTTATAATAAATTATAAATTTTATTAGCAATTATTGCTATGAGAAATTTAAAAAATGGTAGTCTTATAGACAGTATATTACTGTTAATATAATTACAGGATAAATAGTCAAACAGAATAATTTTGTTTCAGTATTTTATAATAAATAAGTCCTCAATAGATTTTACTTATCTTGATTTTTAGTTTTTAAATTAACATTGGAATTTCAAATATTTGTTACATTAGATACTAAAAATACTTATTGAAAAAATTTTTATAGCAAAGAAATTAAACATGTATTATACAGTGGGACCTCAATAAATCATTAAATTAATTTTATCTTAAATTTATTCTTATATTTTCCACATTTGTCATAAAAAAGTTTGCTTCTGTCATTTTTTGGATGTATTGTTGTTTTTTTTGTGATAGTTAGAAGAATTGGGATAATAAGTGTTCTGCATTTATAATTATTTTTAAAGTTCCATGGACAGCAAACAGATTTTAGGCTCATTAGTCCACCAGACGGTTTACTTTTTATTTGGTAATGAGGATTTGGAAAGTTACAACTTTAATGAAGTACTAGAATTGTTGCTGCTTGGCAGAATTTTGTTAAAGCATAAAACAAACAATAACTGTTTCTCGAACGTGGTTTTAGACAACCAAACTGTATCTGATTACGATGATTCAATCTGAACATTTAAAACAAGTTCACTGACATAAATTTGAAGATTACATTGCAAATGATAGTAATCTAACAACTGACAGGGTCATAACAGTGGAAGATCTATGCAAAGATCAGGAGCAAGTCCATAAGAAACATAAGTTCATAGAGGAGGGAGACAAAGATGAATCAGGATCATGACCAAGCATTTCTGAAGCACATGAAGCTTTTTAAAAATTAAAATCAATTATGTACTTCACACTGCTAGTTACACTTTACTTGCATAGGCAGTGGTGATAAAATGCTCATTCTTCATTCTTTGCAGGTAGAAGACCAATTTGCATAACCCCAAAATATTTTTTATGTATATTAGTTATATTGAATAAAATGTTAAGTACTTCCATTTAGGGCTGTAAATGATTTCTTTATAGTCGAATATTTTATTAGATTTCCACATTCATTGTTTTCCTATTCCTAATCTCTTGAAAAATGATAAACTGAGGCTCCACAGCAATTTTTTTAATAGAAACTAGTGATATATGTATATATATATATATATATATATATAATTATTTATACCTAAAACAAAATGTTCAGAAGAGTCAATGAACAATAATTGCTTTATATAGCTAGTCCATGTTTTAAAAACCGTCAAAATCACATAGAAAGTGCATATTTACCAAACAACTTATTATATTTTTTAAATTTTAAAAAGTACAAGAATTTCTTACTATCATTTCTCTTGTTTGGTGTAGCATATTTTCCCTGCAAAAGAAAAATTTACATTAGTGAGCAAATTTAGAATGATTTCATTTATTAAAAACATAACACAATATTTACTTAATTTTAGATAACATAGATTTAAGTATATGTTCACACACACACACATATATATATTCCAGTTAGAAATTTGGAAAACAGACAACAAAACACCATAGATATATTGATTCTGCATAATACAAATACGGGAAATTTTAAAGGGGACACATTTTTAATATATAAAGAATTTTCTCTTTAAGATTACAGTAAGATGAGTTTGCTTATGTGCAAATATTTTAGAAAAAGATTTTTAGTACTAAGAATTGTTCTATAAATATGTACATAAAGGAACAATATTAATACCAGAAAAGAAACTACTTTATACTGTTGCATTTCTACAGCTTTACTGAATATAACAGAGTAATTACAAAAATATATAAAAAAATCTACATTAAAAAAAATCTATAGTGAGAAAAAAAGGAAGGCTAATGAAAATTTAGAGTTTAAAACTACGATATTATATGTTAAAGAATTAAAATTTTTCATTAAAAAGATTGGCATACAAAATGGCTGATAAGCATTATGTAAAGAGTAGTAACACCTATTAATTGTTAAAAAATAATATAAACATATAAAAATGTTAATTTGAATTTTTTTTACCTTATTTAAGACTCTCAAATCTTCCAAAATTTCATTATCATCCAGCAAAAAATTGAGCTGAGGTGGAAATGAGTTAAGAAAAATAAAAAACACTTAAATAAAACTTCATTAATAAAAATTATTCACAATATGTATAAGAATAATATATAATTCTAAAACAAGAAAGTAACACAAAACTCCTAAAAAATATAAAGAAATATAAAAATGGGCTCTGCTGAATGTGATCAGTTCGGGATACCGTGATTTTAGATAACAATAAACGATATAGAAAATTAGATAAATTTACCCCCGCCCCTTTAACTCACATGTACTACATTTCAAAATAAAATGAAAAAACTTGCCTTATATTTATGTACTGTATATTATCCTTTAGACATAAGAATTGTTTACATAATAAAAATAATTGATCAATTGTTGACTGTCTACAATTCTTTCTAAGAAGCTCATTAATAAATTGTTCGTAATCATGTTTTTTAAAGTCATCGAAGCAGTGTTGTACTCCACATTTCAACACTTTCAATGCAATTCAGAAGGTGAGAAATGTTTAATTTTGCTGCAGCATTGCACTGACTCATATTTGGTAACCTGTCAAAATGATTTAAAATTTTGATATTTAGTTTTAATGTTATATCATTTCGCTTTCTGGCTTCCATATTGACAAACTGCATGTAAGCGAGCTAGGCATAAAATGTGAATATGCTCCTTCTCAGTTCCAAATAGAATTTGCTGCCGTCTGCTTATTTGACAACTATTGACCATTAGCAAAGTGTGCATATTTCTGAAAAATTCAAGGAACGTGTAATTACCCACTCCTTTGTTTTTTCTCCTTTTCCCTATGTGGAAGAAAGAGAATTCTCAGAAATTAAAACAAGAATGAAGGAAAAGAAAAGAATGGGCTCCTTCTAAATACATTGTGAATATTCCTTTGACAGTTAAAATGAGATACGAAAACTGATAACATTAACCAATATAACGATCACATAAAACAATAATTTTAACATACAAATGAATAGAGAAAATTGGTACCAAGTGATTTCAATAAAAATAAGCAATTGATAACATTAACTGTGATCACATTAAGCAGATTCCACTGTAACACCCAATTAAGTGAAATATGTGCTATCTAAAAATTAAGAAATTATCCATTTTGATTATCCCATTTATTGCATATGTATATTATGTACACACACACACATATAATTATTGCATTGTTTGTAACTCAGATCCTGTTCTTCACAAGAGTAATGAGGAAAAAGCTTTATTGTATGCATAGCATACACCTAAAGTTTCACAAGCAAGTAACTTTCCAGATAGTAAACCAAATAAATCAACCTCCAACTCTGTTCAATGTCATTTTTCAAATGACTTTACAGTTAATAAAACTTTCTATGCTTGGGAAGGTCTAAAATATTATAAGAGATGACCACCAGGATTGAAAATGAAGAACTTAGACAACACCTCCTTATTTTAAGGGGTAGTGAAAGAGAAATTGTATTTGCTACATTCAACAGAAAAAGTGTTTCAGTGTATGAGAAAGATGGAAAAGCAATCAAATTATACTGCAGCATTAAAGTTACTAGCAGTTCATTATGCAAAAGAAAATGGGTAACAAGCTTCAAGTTGTAGATTCAACATTGAAAAGTTAGTAGTGTTGCTAGCACTGTTGTACAAAGAAATGCAATAGAAGTGAAATAAGGATACATCAATAAAATATTTTTTTATTTTTTTTCCTTCCTTGAATACCATACTGATTCATACGTTGCTTGATTACTTAGAGCAGTAAAAATCATTTCATGTATAAGGCAAATCTCGAGTTTTAAATATCTCTAAATATTTTTTTGAAAAATAAATAAATAAATAAAATTTTAAACAAGAGCAAATACTGTATTTAACTCTTTGGGTCCCACAATAGCCAAGACCTCTATATCCCAGAATAGCCAAAGCTATTTGAGAAAATTTCCTCATACTCCTTTAGAAGTATGACTATTGATGTCTTTGGGATACGCTGATAATGGCACACAGAGGGCTCTATTGTAAATACCTGAGATGAAACTACACCTTCTCCTTAGGTGTTTACAACACAGGAAGAAAATGATTATTCATGTTTAATGTAAAACATTTTATTGCTACTCTTTCAAATTTTGCATAAAAATCATACTTTTTGTTCACCTTATGAAAAACCTACAGAAGAGAAAAAATACTGTTATAACAAGTAGATGAAATTTGTTAAAATCGAATTCAGATGATTCAGACAACATCAGACAAGAATGTGTCTGTAAATGATGTATCTATAGTTTACACTCAAAGCAATGAAGAATTCTCATTTAATTTACATTCAAGATTTTAAATACAACAGTGAAGAATTATCAGACATGATTTTTATACTGATACAAAACCAAAGAAGGATTCAAAAGGAAAGTTACATTTTCATCTTGTTATAACAGAGTTTTTCCCCATTTTCACAAATACAATTTCTAAGGTTGGAAAGGAAATAAAAATAGGTAACAATTTTTTTTCTCCCTGATAAGAGATTTATGATAAGCAAAGCCTTTTTTCTATAAATGTCTACATCTCTAACTCAATCATAAAAATGACCTAGGATTTTTTGCATTTGATACAATTAACTAAATATACTCATGTACCAATAATGTACACTATTAAAATTAAATAGGTAATTTTAAAGGATATTTGGCAATGTTTTCCGCCTTTTCTCAGGCATAGGCAATGGATCATTAGGCCTTCGGCGTAACTTTCTTGTTGTTACAGGTTTTACTTCCATTGAATCTAAAATAATTTTAAATGTTATATAAAAAGGCACTTACCAAAATATTATTACAAAAACTAATAATGATTAAAAGTTTAACAAAAAGCTTATCTGATTTAGAATATAAAATAAAATTAATTTTAAGAAACAACTACAGCTAAATATACAATGAAGATTATTTTCTTCAGCAGCTAAAACAGATTTAATATCTGTCAGTCTACAAATCATCTGCAATGGATATATAAGCTTGATTCTGTCAAAGGAATTGTCCAATAACTGCAGAACAAAATGCATAGTAAATTAAAAATTAAACAATCCAAGTAAATCTTATTTATGTTATAAATTGTACTAAAGGAGAAAAACAAAGTATTTTAAAGTGGTTTTTAAGACTGTGTTGTCCATAAATTTATATCAGATATCTGCAAAAGAATATTTACAGTGTTATTTAAAAGATAAATTATTAAGGATGCTGTATCGCCATTATGTAACCTTCCAGACTTTCAACCTGTAAAAGAACAACTGAGAAACTAATTTAGTAAGTATAAGCATTTTTTTAAGCAAATATTTTTTTCAAATTTTAGATTAAGAGCCATATAGCACTTACTAACTCTCATAAAATTAAAGCAAGTAGTTTAAATTTTTATACAGTGCCATTTTAAAGCAGTGCCTCAACAGAAATTTTGTCAAAAAGTATAATAGTCTCTTAAACTCCCCCCCCCACAAAAAAAAACTATAAGCTAAGAAGAAAATTAAAGTTAGAAGCACTTTTAAAATAGTTTTTGAATAACTAATTAATTTTAATATTTATATGAATCAACTATATCTACATGGAACTTTGAAATTTATGATACAAAAACAATTTTAAAACATTTGTCTTCAATTGTACCCTACAAGTAATTGTATAATCATTAACCATGTAACACTTCCCCCTCTCTTTTTTTAAATGGCTCTTAATCTAAACAAGCAAGTATAAATAAATACTACCACATGTATGCATATAAAGAAAATAAGTATAATAAAAATACACACTGAATAGATTATAAGTTTTGAAACAATATATAATTTTTTATATTTAGATATAAAAATAGATTAATAAAAACCTACTATTTCAATAAATATTTACTTTGCAGTGTTTTAATTTTACAAATAACTATTTAACTATTTTAGTAAAATTATATATGATTCAGCAGCAAAGAAATGCATCTATAATTTTTAAAACTACACTTTAAAATATCTTATTTTTTTAAATGCAAATATTAAAAAAATTCTGAAAGTTTGAAGTACATGAATACAATAAGTTTTTTAATTTTTTATTTATGTGCATATAATTCATAAACTTTAAAAATTATGCACATAGCAAATCATATTCACTTAAATTTAAACACTTCCAGAGTAAATTTTGCAATAAATATTAGTACTTGAGTGGTTTAAACATAAAGATATAAGAACAAACTTCTTCTAGATGTCATTAAAACATATGTACATATTTATCTGAAGAATGATAATTTTATTTCAGTTATCGGACAAATATATTAAGTGCCTAATTTATTGACTCAATGTTACTGAGATTAAGTGGTTCAAAATAGCAATTAAATATGTTCTAAGTTTAGTGCCAAAACATCAAACATGTATTTACAAAATAAAATAAGTCTGATAGAAAAATATTTTTGAAATGTTATTTTTATACTTTTCTTATAATTTGTGAATTCTATCATATTTTTAAACAAGTTATAAAAGATGCATTTCATTTTTATATACATCACTTCATGTGATAAGCCTGATTATAAATAAAATAAAAGATTTCAGAATATGATATAATGATGTAAAATGTTTAAAGGTAGATTTAATTAAACAGAAATTTATTAAATAATTCTTAAAGTGCAGAAAAAAAATACAAGGAAAAAAAAATCTAACAGTCTTACAATCATATCCAATGAAATGTAAAACTAATTACACTAAGATTAAGTATAAAATAACTTATATACTCTTCTATATTTTTGTAAAAAATTTGCAAAACTTTAGAAAAAGGGAAATTTTATGAATAAATATTAAAAATTCAACTACACTAATTAGAAAATTGATAATAAGATTTTTTTATACTTTTAACTTTTTTTTTTTTTTTTTTTTTTTGTGAATACATTTAAAGATGTTTCTAGCATTTTTATGTTTCAAGCTTTCTCTTTAATGAATTGAAAATTTTTAGATTCTTACTCTCATAAAGGTTACCACACTATAAGAAATGACAATGTAATAAACATTTTTTTTATTTACTTTTACTTCAAATGTAGTATTTCCCGATTTCATTTTGCAATTATAGATGAAGAAATATGTAGAACTTTGTACATACATTAGGCATAAAAACTTTTAAAACAAATAATCGGACAGAAGATAACAAAGTATAGCATATGCAATGAACAACACCAACATAGTTTGCAACTTTGTGATTAAAGTATTTTAGAACCTACATATTGTGTTTCAGATTAAAAGTTTTCTGAAAATTTAATGGCCATGACTGCATTATCTCACTGTGAACCTTCTACCCAGTAAGATTTTTGTGCAGACTATGTCAGATAACTAAAAATTTCCGTAACTTTGCTTAGTTATTACAGCATACTTAAATTAAGTACATGCCAGATTTATTTGAAGTATACCTTCAAGGATAAGTCTTCTGATGATCGCAAGGTTAGATAACTGCAGTGAGCTCTTATCTGTACAAAACATGGAAAGCACTTCAATTATACGTTCAGAGCATCACTGGCACATACATTCAATAAATAAAAAAAATTTAAAAAGAATAATGGGTGATATGAAATTCAGGGCTCGTACAGAATTCTCACAAATTGTTCTCATTTATCATCTATTCTAATCCCTGGGAGATTGAGAAAATACTTTAAAGGTTTATAAAAACAATTTTTTATGAATTAATGAAAGAAAATGACAAAAATGTGTTTTCATACTTTTGACTGAAATTACTGTTTTTGGATTAAAATTATTTTTAATTCGAACAAGGTTTTAAAAAAGAAAAAAAAAACTACAGCTTTAAGGCATGTTGAGAATAGTTAATCAAATATTTCATATAACTGAGAATTCAAGAGATTTCCTCCGTAGTATGCACAGTGCTCTCTCAATATGTACGAACCCTGATAGAGATGACTAAAATGTTTGTTGTTCATATGAAAAAAAGCAATTAACTAAAATATTATAAGTTTAACACCTCCACTGAAATAAAATGTATCATTATCAACACATTAAATAGAAGTATTGTAGCCTATTCAAGTGTATGAAAAAAAAAAGAAAGAAAGATCATTGTGCTATTTTCCAACAAGAAATATTAGATTAAAAAAGTAAAAGAAAAATAATTAGTAGCTTTTCCGTAGAAAACAAACCAAAAGCTTTTAATATTAATGTAAAATTATTCTGTTAAGTGATGATATTTTTTAAAACTCCTATGTGTTTGAGGTCTAAAAATTTTTTCAGATTATATTAACAAAAAATGAAATAGTAATGGTTAAACAAACACGAAATATATCAGATATCAAATAGAAATTTATATTAATATGTAACTAAGGGTATAATTTTGATGTATCTGTAAAATTGACTGAAATAAAAGTTAATGTAAAAAATTATTTTCTATTAACAAAGCAATAAAATGTATCATTTAAAAAAACTTTGGTAAAAAGTGAAATAATAATACAAACATATGCATTAATAGTTCATTTAAGATAATAAATTAACATTTAATCCTAGATAACTACAATAAAAAATCAAATTTTTTTTCATAACTAAAAAAATTAAGAAATAAATTTGAAATCAATTACTCTAAATGCTTTGTTTCATACTGAAATGACATGAAAAAGAAAAATGTGCCATCTGCTTGACACCCATCATATGAAACCTATGTTACAATCAGTAACCACTGATTGTAACAGGCTATAAAAATAATGTGGTTAAGTAATGGATATGAAAAATAATGCTTTGAAGGAGGGAAAATAAAAGAAAGTGATAGTGTATGAAGTGGTAAAAATTACAGATTCTTTTAAAGTTGACAGATGTGGTGCATTTTATTGAGTTCTTCCTAAAAACCCTTACATTAACCCTTTCAAGCCTACTGTCACAAATACATGCCAGCAAGAAACACACTCAATTCCCAGCCGATATGCTGTCATGCTAGAGCATTTTCTCGTTCACCCCCAACTGTCACATATGTGTGCCAGTGTTATAGAACATTTTAAAAACTATTATTTTTGACACAAGATGGCATTGTATACCCATATGGATTTAGATACATGTAGATTTGACCTTGTACTCAATAGGAGAGTAGTATGATACACATACAAGTGGTTTTTGATTATATAAACATGAGGGAAAAGGAATGATTCCGAATGACATGTTTTATGACGGCTCTTTAAATTCCCACGTGGTGTTTATGTAAGGAGAGTTTTATTTTTGCTAAAGCATTGTGTATTTCGGTTTGCAGTCCAGTTTTTAATACAGAATTAGATCTGACAGACTTTATTTTTTTTCTCTTTTTATTGTTAGATTTTCAAAGTGTCAAAGGTGTTTAACTGAGCTTGAAATAGCTGAAATGTCGCGAAATATTTCAGATTTTGATTCTGAAACAGGATATTAGTAATAGTGACACTATAATATATTCCGATTGATCTTTATGTTCATAATGGATCTAGTGATTCTAATGATGAGGAGGGCATTTCTGACAAAGAAATTGACGATGTTTCGTTTTTTCACATTCCGGAAAAATCCTCCAAAACGGCAAATGAGTTACTATGAGTGCAAGGACTGTAATGTAGGATTGTTTGTAGATCCCTCTTTTTTAAATTTTTCATACAAAAAAAGTTTAAATAACACAGTATTCAGTTTTGCAATGTTAAAAGTCATTAAATGCTAAGTAAAGAATGAAAAAAAGTAAAGTGTAAAATATATATTTAAATAAGAGATAGCTTAAGTAAATAAAGTATCTATAAACATATATAAATCCCATTTCGTTTAAATACTTTACGCAGCATTATTAAATAACGTGTTGCTACTTCGTTAATTTCATGAATTTAGGCTTAATAGCAAAAAACCCTCTGGCCCAGGATACTCACTCGCGAAAGTGACTGCCGGCCTCAGAGAAAAGCGTGTGTTTGTGCTTCCCATCGTGAAAGGGTTAAAAAAAAAAGAAAAATGTGTAAGTGGTAAAAAAGGAAAGAGATACTGACAGTCATGGATGTGTCTGAAAAATTGATTTCACAAGCTACTGCAAAATTTACTGGAAGTCCTCTATTGTCTTAAGAACATTGAGATTTTGTCTGTATTTTACAGGGCAAATAAAAAAAAGCATGGATGACTATAGACATGCAACAAAAAAAATCAGCATTTAGATAAACAGTTTTCAATCGAAAAGCAAAAGTACATTAATTGTAGAGAAATGGCCTCCCATTCCAAATTTCCTATCATCCGAGCTTATTTTCTGCTACTAAATACAAGAAGGGCTTTGCAACACCTTGATCAAAGTATTAGCCAAAATTTCAAACTAAATTACAAAAAAATGCTCATCAAAGACTCAATTTAGGCAATTAGCTAAAGAAAAGAACTCTATATGTCTGTGTTATACCTTGATATATTGTCATATATATATGTAGATATGATATGTTCTATATGTCCGTGTTACACTGCTAAAAAACAGAACATGGAAACATAAATGTATTTTAAACTGCTTTTTTAAGCTTTGCATCCAAGCTCTGTCCAGCATGCAATTCAACTTTAGATGATGATAATGTAGTGCTGTGTTAATTAGCACAATGCCAACAAAAAAGGGGTTATGATATAAGATACGAAATAGAGGATGTAACTAATAATAATGATTTGGCAGCTAAATTGTTTCCGAAGTTTTATGTGCTAATGAAGGTCATAATAAAAATAAATGTGATTTCAATTTTCAATTTCAATTTTCTCTTTTTGCTTAAATGCATACTTGAATTTATTTTAATTTTCAATTGTAATTTATGAATACATTTAATTAAAAAAAGGGTATGAGGTTAAATTTAAAGTAAAATAATATCTCAATAAACTATTCATGCATATGTACTAAATGAAAATGATATGAATTAATAAATAGAGCAATGATATGCTGGAAGGCACATGTAAAGAAAAAGTAATGAATGATGCAGTAATAATGGAAGCTTCATTTTGGTAATAATAATAATAATAATAATAATTGGAAATAATTTCAAAGAATTTGATATGCATAATTTATTAGAAAGGAATAGTTTTAGTATAAAATATCTTATTTACTTTTAAAATATCTGAAGTAATTTAAATCTTTCAATTTATACAAAATGAACAGCTCATTTCTATAAAACATTAATATCAGTGAAATATATAAACTACAATATCTATAACAAATCATAAACTTTAAAAATTTTATTTTCACCAAAATGAACTACCATTAAATTAATCAAAAAAGTATAATATTTTATTTATCATGAAAAAAATATTGGATATACCCCCAGTCAACTCCATATTGTTTCTCTCTGCTTCAATAATGCGTTTCTTTTCTTCCAAGTCTGAAATTAAATTTTCTCGAAGTTCTACTTTCTTTTCCTCAAACTCTTTTTGAGCAGCCTCTCTCTCAAGGAAATATTCTCGTTCAACTCTTTCTTTCTATAAAAATAAATAATAATATTGCTCAATTAAAATTTAAGTTAACATTATTTTAAAGTTTGTTGCAGTCTACCTAACATAATAAATAAACAAAATTATAATTTAATAAATATTTATATACTCAAATCACTACTTTCTACAATGAAAACAACCTAACTAATAAAATTAAAATTGTTTAAATTGAGTAATTACAGAAGGACAAGAATTTTTATTCTAAATCATTAAAAATAGTTTCTTCATTTATTAATCAGGTAAATTAGTTTTAAGTGATTCTGCAAACATAAATGAATTATTTTCTTTTTCTTAATGGATGGTGAATGGATATTTTTTAGTTTTTGAATTGCAGACTATACTCCACATTAAATGCAATATTTTGCCTAAAATAAAAATGTTAAAATTTTTTTTTATTTCCCGTCTACAATGAAAACTTATTCCATGCAGCTTTATTCTAAGCTGGATAAGGCTATGTTAATGATGCATTACAATTATCTTCACTATCCAATAAATAGATATTTGTATTAGTTCTGCAAACCATTAGGATTAGATGGAGAGGACTCAGCCTTACAATGTATTTATTGTCATTCTGTTCAGATATATACCGAACAGACATTACATTATGATCACCTTATTAATAACATGTAGAACCACCTTTAGCCTTCAAAACTGCCAGAACCTGGCATCGTATTGACTCCACAAGGTGCTGATAGGTAGTCTGAAGTAACTGGTACCAAGTCCTCATCAACTGGTCTTGCAATTCCCACACATAGTGAGTAAGTAGCATAACAGCACAAATTTGCTATTCCAGGTGGAGCCACAAATGCTCTATTGGATTAATGTCAAGCAAATTTGGTGGGACCATATGACTTGAAAGTCACTGGAATGTTTCTTGAACCACTCCCTAATGATTATGACATTGCGCATTATCCTGTTGGTAATTACCATCTCCCAGTGGAAATACTGTTGTCATGAATGGGTGAACTTGGTCTGCAATGATGTTTATGTAGCACACAGACATTAAGGATTGTTCTATGGGGATTATGAGTTCTAATGTGTTCCATGAAAGCATTTCCCACACATAATACCATCGGTGTCCAACTGTGCCTCCAGGAGCCATGGTTTCCTTTTGGAAATGGGCATATTCACACATGCCCGTCAATGTGATGGACCAGAAAACATGATTTGCCAGACAATGTAACTTTCTTCCATTCTTCTAATGTCCAATTCCAATATTTCTTGGCCCGTTGTAAACTCTGCTGGCAATGATGTGCTGTCAGTGTAGAGACATACTTTGCCCCCCAGCTGTATAGGCTCATATGCAACAATGTACATTGTACAATGTGTTGAGAAACACTGTCTGGGTCACCACTGTTGTAGCTGGTGTGATTTTGGTCACAGGGAACAATGTATTACAATCCCCTGGAATTAATATGCTGTGGATGACATACTGTTGGCCAGTGACTTGTTATTTCACCATTTTCAATATGTGCTCACAATAACTGCATGTGAACAGCCCAGTAAATGTGCTATAACTGATACTGATGTTTCCAGTTGCCAATAACTAACAATTTGACCTGTATTGAAGTCTAATAAATTAGCTGATTTTCCCATTATGTTGCAAATTGCTCTATCTTTGGATAAACAATGCATAACCACTTTATATACTCCAACATCAGCTGTTCATGTGCAGTGGTTTTATTCCTGGGTGAACCTACTGTTATAAATTGAGGGTGGTCATAATGTAATGGCTATTCAGTTTATAAGACCATCAGGATTGTTGTTACTATAAACCTCAATTTCATGCTTGTGTCAGAAAGAAAAGAAAACTGTTAATGTTATGTGATCAAAATCTATGCTAAACTAAACTAGAGGAGAAGAAAGATTTTTAAAAGTCAAGCGAGATTTAAGAAAATTAAGATTTAAAAATAAGTACCTAAAATTGCATTTTAGCTAAGCTGGTTGCTATTCTATAGTAGGATGTTTAAAAATTATATAGATTAATTTAAAAGTTATATCAATTACGTTGGTGGTTTGCAGTTATTTGTTTAAGTTTTAATGTGCATTTTTTTTTTATTTTACATTCTTGTCAAGCTACATTTAGCCTTCAAGAATGTATATTAGATACAGATAAGCCACTGACTACAAAACATAAAACCCCCAGGAGCTTACTTTGAAAAAAATTTAAACGTTTGTAATGATAGATTAAATATATATATATATATATATTTACCAACTGCATTACTTTCTAGACAGACCTTGTATATAAATAGTAATAATGATTCAAAATATTTACAGAAAGAAAATTTGTATACATTTTCAAGTTGAATTACTTACCTCTATTCTTTCAAAAACTTCATTTAGTAGTTGACGTGATTGGTAATTCTGTTCTAGTTTTTTTAAGCGTTTTAAATAATCAGGATGAATTCCATCTTCAAGCTGCTGAAGCTGTTTTTTTAAATTTGCCAATTTGTCTTGGTACATCCTGATATAAAGCAGAAAAATTTCAGATTTATTTGTAGACAAAATTAATAATGCAACTTGATAAATAAAAGAAAAAAAATTGTGACAGACATTTAAAGATATTTAGAATAACAGGGGGGAGGGGTATTGTAATCATGTAAAAATTACTAGTAAAGCAGATTCATAAGCATCGAAGTTAAAATCTTCCTTATTCATTTTCTAACTATAAAACAGTTATTAAGGTTAATTATGTTCTTAAGACTTTTGGTATAAATTAAGTAATTTATAGTTGAGTAAAAATATTTCTTATATTTGGAGTGTTTTTATTAGCTTAAAAGCAATCTTCAATTTAAATTTATATAAATACTGTAGAACCTCTTTTTAACAACCCCACGATACAACGACCATCTTAAAAAGTCCCAATTATTTTACCATAGGAATAATGTTAATTTTGAATCATTACAACAACCCCAAGCATATTATTTTTCTTTAGAATGACCACCAATTTTAGTCTACAGAACTTATGAGCAGGTGGGCTATTTCAAAATTATTGTACTGTGGTGCAACTTTAAGAAACCTGTACTACTCTCTTAGTTTTCGCTTAAAAGAGGGGAGGGGCATGACAAAAAGGGGAGAACTAAATCTTCAATTATCTTTTGATGAGTTTGTTGTGGTAGATGAAACTTTATAGCGCTGCAGAGAAAATTTACTCAATTTTTTTTTTAATTATTTTTTCAATTCATTACAACGACCATATGATATTGGTCCCACAGGGGTCGTTATACTGAGGTTTTACTGTAGTAGAGAATCTCAAAAAATTAAAGAATAACATTTAAATTCCTGTATTAATTATTAATTTTGTTCAGTATTTTAACTAAAACCACCACTACCTCTCTTTTTTAATCAAATAATTTCATTGTAGCATTAAATACATTGTCACTTAAAACCTTTACATGTAAAGTACTCTGTAGCAAGGTCGCTATAGTACCAGATTTCAAAACAAAAGTCCCTAGTTCAAATACTTGCACAAGAGTTGTGGCAATTTTTATTTAATTTATTTCTAATTCTTCTTTAGTCAATTCTAGAAGTTACTAGAAAATTTTGCAGCTTACTGTAATGGCGTTCCAGAACACTCCACTAAGGTATAAAAAGTAAGTAGCTCAGTTTGCCAGTTAGTTCTTAGTTCTGTCAACTAAGTATTAAGCATTAAATAAAGCACTTTATGCTCCTGCTATTTGAGTGTTCTTATTTTTTCAGTTCTATCAATGCAACAATATTGGTGTATGAAACTTACACTTTTCATCAGATTAAATGTTTATAAGCAAATACATTCTCTTGCATGCATACAAGATTACAAGTAAAAAACCCAAATATATATTCTTTTATATCTGTGAGAGAGACAGGTTAGGGCAGCGAGCAGTTTTAGAAAGAAAAGGATATGTGGAATTAATTAATCAGAGGACAATATTAGTTTTATAATAACAGATAGTTAATATAAATAAAAATATAAATCAGAAAAAAAATATATCAACAAAATCAAGAGAATAATAAGTTTAATAAATTCCCTATAACTCATTAATTACTGTAATTTTACATAGATTTATTCATTTCAATTTCTGACAGTGACAGACAGCTTATCATACATGAATAACAGTAAATTTTAATAGGTCTCAGATTTCTAAATCGGTTAAAGATTTTAAAACCCTTAAAATAATTATTTAATTTAAATACTAATGAATGCAAATCAGATAATTAAATAAATGCTCACTGTTCTTTAATTTCTGTATATTCCTCTTCCTGTTTAACCATATCAGTTTCACTTGCATCTTCAGTATCTAAAAAAAGGGACACAATATTCCTTAATACAAAAATAGTCAGATCAGATTTCATTGTAATTAATCAGATACATATATAATACACAATATTTTATTCCCATTTAAGGCTGATAATATCCATTTTATTAATATAACCTTGTTTGATATTATGCATTTCAGAGAAGTTGAAAATTTGCTGAATGATCTTTCAAGAAATGCTTCCTTTCTTAACAAGAAATATATATTATTTATGTATAATAATTCCTTTTTTATCCTCTCACACAGCTACTTTTGCTGTGCAAAGAAAAATGAGACTGGAACTAGTACTGATCTAGAAGTTTTGTTATCCTAGACAAAAATATAAAATGCTACTCATCCATAAGAAAATTACTATAGCTGTAAACTGCTATGCTAATATATATATATATATATATATATATATATATATATATATATATATATATATATATATATATATATATAATTACCAATTAGGCACTCAGCCAAAATTTGAACATGGTATTTATTGACTGAATATGAAGTGCCAGTAAGGATTAATTATTTTTTCAAATATAACTTGTAGTGAAAGGAATGCATAACTGATCTGCTAACTATTATTACATACTACATACAAAAGGCTACTAAATGTATAAAAGTTAAAGCAAAATTCCTGAATTTAAAATTAATACAGATTAAGATTAAAATTTTGTTACTCATTTATACAAATAACAATGAGTCATTTTTAAAAGTGTAGAAAAATATTTGAAAGGAATAGTTAGTAAAAATAGAAAATACAATAAATCAATAAAGAATATTAAAAAAAATATTTTTAAATTATTATATCATAGTTTATGGTGTAAAACACTAATTTCTCTACAATCTGCTCTGAATAAGAAAAAGAGCAACTTTGACAGCTAACTTTGTATTTGAAGACTGTAAAATCACATGTTTCATTAGATTTAATCTATATTTTTCTAAAATTTTATTGATGAGAATACAAAGTTATTACCTATTTATGGCTCATGTAATCTACAAAAGCTGAAATATTAGCAGAGCCCCTAATGTGTGTGCATATAACATTTCAATTACAGCTGTCAGTATAAATGTATTCAATTCCTATCAGGATATCTTTCATAGATGGTTGCTAAAGAAAAAGTCCAATACTAGGAAAGAGCGGAAGAACTCTTTGAGACAGGGATAATCAAATCCAAAGAGGCTTTGGCATAATGAAAAAAAGCCAGGGCATGATTATGAACATCTAACTGTGATATGATGGTATTTGAAGCTGAAACCAAAATCTCTGCACCATAGTCAATAATTGGATGAATATATGAAGTGTAGGTAGTCATGAGTACTTTTTGAGATGACCCCTGTTTCATACCAATTCTCTTTAAGAGGCCTAGACATGAGGCAACTCTTTCAGTGACACTAGAAACCTGTTTTTTCCAATTTAATTTTGGATCCAAAACAATCCCCAAATAAGTCATACTGTCTATTCTGTGTAACGATAGATCTTCATATTTCAGATTTATCACATGCTTTTGGGAGCTAAAAAAAAAGTTCAAACACGGTTTTTTCAATGTTAACCAAAAATTCATTTTCATATTACTACTTTGCTAAAACATTTAAAGAGCTCATAGTTGTTTCCAATTTGGAAATATCCCTTTCAGTTGCCAAAAGAACAAGATTGTCCACATAAAGCAAATTTGGACATTGGGCAGAGAATCATTAAAAACATCAATTAGGTCATTAATCATAACATTAAAAAGGGTGGAACTTAAAACGTTCCCTGTGGGAGTCCATGTCTAGTTTCTCAAAAACCAGAAAGATTGACGCCAAAAATTACTTTAGTAAACCATTGACCAAAAAAGTCCTTAATCCATTTTAAAAATATTTCCAGAAATTCCACATTTAATTAGCTTTTTCAGAAATAGATCCAGTCAAAGGTGTACTTAAAATACTAAAATACAACAAGGGAGCTCTGCCTCCAATGAAAACCATCTCTATTGTACTGTGAGAAGCGTATAACTTGTTAACACTTCATGTGACAATATCGTGAAGACAATGATACAACAGGAACAATTTATGGCACATTGGAGATTGAGGAAAAGCTTACAAAGCTATTTTGAACCATATTTAGATACTAGGAACTATCAATAAGTATACTAAATGGATGCCTCAAATGAGTCTGTTGAAAAAAATGTACATGATCTGGTCTTTATAACCACTTCTCAGCATTCTCATATCAAAAACAAATCTTTTTTGATAGGATGATGAGGCAATAGAATTGTAAGGAAAAGAGCATACTATGATCCTAGACAACCTATCTCTTTATTATCTGAGCCTAAAGAGGAGAATGAAGTGTATAAGGTTGAAGTATACTAGCTTTTGAAATATATTACATGGTAGTAAGAGCTTTTGAAACAAACAAAAAAAAGCACATTCAAGAGATATATCAGCAAATAAAGGATTTAATATAATCATTCATAGACAACAAGCCAGTGATTTGGTTTGGAGTGCTACAGTCTACTGTTTTGCACACGAGGGCTAATGAGACCGGGACCTACTGCTTAAAGCCGATTCCGAACGGCTACGAACATCTATGCCATAGTGGGATTCGAACCCACGAACTCCGGTACCGACGATCAGCGCCCTAACCAATTGACCAGCGTTCGGCAACAAGCCAGTGATAATTAATAGAAAATACATTATATAGTATCTTGATAATACTAGACCACATGTTGCTTTAGAGTCTTGTCATAATGAGATTATGATCTAATCGTGATTAGATAGTAATTTTATGAATGGATTACATCAGTAAAGCATTACTTGAGTTTGTTTTCTCTATAGACAAGATAATTTTCAAAAATGATGTTTATAAATTACCATCAGGTTAAAATGTCCTAGAAGGCTGAAATTAAACTGTGCAGTAGATATTGTTAAAGGTATGAAAAAATATTTTCTTTCACTTCTGAAATGGACAATTTTCTGGTGGACCTAATAAATATACGTGTGTGATGTCACTGCTATTCACAGGTGTCATGCAATCCAATCATACATTTAAGTACAGTGTGATAGAAGTAAGAATAATTAAAACAGCAGGACTGGATTATTTAATTGATATGCTAGCTAAAAGTACAATAAGCATCCCTGCTCTAGCTTTGTGTACACTACAGAACAACCTGATTTCCAGAGAGTATCAGAAAGAACTGAGGAGCTAACCTCATGAGCCTCATCTAAAATTCCACAGAGTTTTAAGACTCTAATGGCTTTTTATTCCTGGAGGGAGTCACAAGCAGTTATTCCTTTAGGGAATAAGATTTTTTACAAATTTTTTTACTGTCAAGCCAAATTATACGTAAACGCTTTACAAGGAGTATAATGTCAAATCAGAGTATTTATTGTCTCATAGTTGGGTTAACTGTCCTCTTTGTGTATCCCTATGGGCAAGTCATTAATTAAATTTACATCAGGGGATTACTCACAGATCTTATATTCTATATATATTAACAATATAAAAATACATATTCTAAATCAATAACAATCTTTTAAAATTAAGAAAAGGCGAAATGTATCTCAATGATGGAAACACTTTTCCATAATAAACGTTCAGATCACTTCTTCCTTTAAATAATATATTAAATATCTTTATGATTACATGTTTGAGTATTCAGTAAAGCTAATAAACCTGTAACAAATTTAAGGGAAATTTAAATCAAATAGAGTGCTGTATTCAATTAGATTTTGCAACTAATGAAAAGATTCTTATCTTATTATACCTGTAACTATTTTGAAGAAATTTTAAAACCTTGTGAGCAGTTAAAAAAAATTGACAAAATAAAGCACTTACCTTCATCGGATTCATGTTCATTTTTATCATTTTGAACTTCATAATCACTGTTTTCCTCATCGAGGTCTAAATCATATTCACTCATGCTTCGTCTCGTCATGTAAGGTTAAACTATCCTAAATAAATTCAAATTACTTAAATACTTAATTAGAATCTGTTAACAACTAAGAAATGTTTTTCTTATTTAAACAAAAAATAATAATGCAATGATAACTGTCATGAAACAAATCTAGCAAGCCAAAAGATGCAGTGAATATGTAAACACTATTTCACTTCACTTCAATTCTATCCTCTGCACAGATTTGCATTCGTTTTTAAAAGTAAGAAACTATTTATACAGTATTTAAATACTAAACATTTAAACAATTTTATCAGTTTTGTTTATTTTATTTATTCTATTGCTAAAATCATGAACTGAATGATGACAAGGCTCCTAAAAATATGCGATACCTAGTGGACATATTTATATTCACCATCATCGCATCAGCTGTTTACATTTGTACTTCTTCAATTTCTATTTCTACAGAGGTCAATCATAAACAATATGGCGTCCGTCATAAGGTCGTGTTCGGCGGCTCTGAGAGGCCGTTTATTGTTTAATAATTTATGTTTCAATAATGGTGCTTCTGTTATTCAGACAAGGTAATAAAAATTAGTTTTTCGGGAAGGTGTTAAAATTATTTAAGAAATAGACCTATTAAAAGACCCTTTTTTTACGTACGTTTATACAATACTAATTGTCTCTTTTAAATGAAAAAAAATAATTTTAAATTACAGATGTCACAGGAATGCCACATTATTGTTCTTTTAGATATGTTAATCAGTAGAACTTAAGTAAGGTCTGGGAACGGATCTATGCAGTGAAGCGATTTACTGTCATAAAAATAGCACTGTTATATAATTTGTTATTCAAAAGTGTAATTCATTAGAGATTTTTCCAACGCTTAAGATGTTTAAATTTTTCATAACTGGAATAAGGGTTTTTGCAATTTACACACGCATATATTTATATATATTTATGTGATTTCATTTTGATTCCATTATAATCTCTCCAAACTCACATTTTTCTAACCTAATTATGTTTCTTGTTACTTGTCACTGAAATGTATATTAGCAGCAAAACAAAAATTTATCATGGATGTTATTGCATGAAATTCCAAAATTATTCTCTTAATTAAAAAGTAACAAATAATATTACGTTTTACTTTTAATTTTAATAATGTTGTATATCGTACCTTTAAAACTTTGCATTGATATATTTGTGTATAAATTTAGTTTGTGTCTTTATTCTAACAATTAAAAATTTAGGTCATCAAGTTATTCTGTAGTTATGGTTCACTCGCGGTCTTGATACAAATGCAGGAAAGAAACAATCTAGTTTTTGGCATTTATAATGATGATAATGAGGTGGCAATTATTTTTGCATCTAAATTCCTATGTGTTTATTGCATATTATTCCAGATTTGGCGTCAGACAGTTCAACTGATTAATAAACATAGCTACATAGCTACATAGCTACTATTTAACTGAAAAAATTATATTTGGTACATAAAGTACTACACAAATAAGAGAAAGGGTTTTTTTTTTTAATTTCAAGTTTTATAATAAAGCAAAAATTATAAAAAAAATATTGCAAAAATTAATGAAATATTATTACTCTTAAAAACCTTTTACTTAAAATTTTATTTATTTATATATTTTTTTGTTTATTTTATAATAATAAAAACTATACTGGTACTTTCAAATCCAATTTTTTCTTCTTGTTTTCTCTGTACAAATGTCACAAAGTTTAGAACAATAGATGAAGCTCATGTTTTCTGTCAACAATGTATAGTATCTACTATATACAGCTTCATTTATGCTTGACATGTAGAGCATGTTTTGAATTGCTCTCAAACTATTTGTAGTCTTAGTTCTGCTATATACATGGTTAGCACCTTTTAGCCAAAGTAGATAGAACCATGGAAAAAACTTTGAAAAAAAAAAATTTTTTGCTACTGGGAAAAGTTATTAGTACTTTAAAATTGTGTTTGAATAATTTTAGAATAACTGTATAATATTTTAACATACTCTATGAAAGTGAAGTCTTTGAAATTGTAATTTTCCTTAATAAGCTAGCATTTCAGGAAAAAAAAAACAAGTGGTTACAAAGGATTGATCCTACTGTAATATACTGTGTAACGACATTTAAAGAGCCACAAGTTCCTTAAATATTCTATACTGCTAGTGTTACTGAATCAGTTATGGCTTACATATAGTAAGAACTTATTTTATCCATTTGTGATATTTTAAAGGAGTATTAGGGCCATATTATACATTGCTTAATGTATAAGGACATGTACTCAAGAGCCAAAACATTATGACCACCTGTCAATAAAGAATTGGCCCACCTTTGGCACGCAACACAGCTTCAACCCGCCTTGGCATCGATGCTACAAGTCCTTGGTAGATGACCGGAGACAGATTGTACCAGATGTTTTAGCAGCAGTTACGCAAATCCGAGATATTACAAATTGGTGATCTTTGAACTCTAAGCTGCTGTCCCATGACAGCCTAAATGTGGTCTATCAGATTGAGATCCGGTGAGTTAGGCAGCTAGGACATTAACTGGAATTCAGCATCATGATCCTGGAACCTTTCCAACACGATTTTAGCCTTCTGACACGGGGCGTTGTCCTGTTGGAACATTCCATTTCCAGCTGGAGAAACACAGGCCATGAAAGGGTTCAACTGGTCCACAATGATGTTCAGATACTCTGTAGCATTCATGGTCTGCTCTACCACAACCACTGGTCCCAGAGACGCAAGAGGACATCCCCAAAGCATAATACTGCCACCACCGGCCTGTGTATGACCTACTGTACATTGAGGGAGCAACTATTTGCCTGGAAGATGGCGTATCCTGACATGGCCATCGGCATGTTGAATGACAAACCGTGATTTGTCTGACCAAGCAACTCTCTCCCACTGATCCATGGACCAATTACAATGTTCCCGGGCCCATCATAGGTGCATTTGGCAATGACGCTTGGTCAACAAAGACACACGAGTGGGACGTTTGCTGCGTAGCCCCATATTCAACAGTGTGGACATCCAACACCATGTCGTCTACTGCTGGTTTTACCATCATTCATCCACTTTGCATAAGTACAAACAACTGTAGATCGCGATTAACCCATGAGTCGTACAGTTTCGGAAATACTTGTTCCGAGCCTTCTAGCCATTACAATTTGCCCTCTGTCAAAATTGCTTAGATCTGCAGACTTTCCCATCACACACAGAAGTAAGTGTAAGAATAATTCTTCAGACTCTCCAGCAGCAGTTAAATACCACTTACACCTGATCACGTGCCTTCCACGTCATCCAGGCGAGTTCATTGCAAAATGTAGGGGTGGTCATAATGTTTCGGCTCTTGAGTGTATTTAAAGGGAGGACAGGTCTGGGGGTCTGGACCCTCCCTTGAATATTTTCAATGTAATCATTGAGAGAGTTTTTAAAATGTATACATTATTAGTTTTCACTGTATGTGTTAAAAGATAATTTTCAATCATGAAAAGTGTATAAATATTTCATAATAGAACTGGACACAAGAGTTTGACAAATTTAGTATTACTTTGCATGTAGACATTACTATAAATGCAGATAAAAATTTAAACAAGCAGGCCTTAAAAGTTTAAAGAATTAATTTTACTACTATAAAACTATAAGTTACTGATTAAGCTATTCTGCTTTCAAATTTTGTTGTCATACAAAGTATGTAGTTTTGTAAAAGAAAAATAAAAGGATATATCATAATTTATTTAACATACATCCATTTCACCTAATATATGATATGAAATAAATCTGTTAGGACAAAGTTTTTCTTTTTATATAATTTTATGGCATTCTTTGTTATTTAAATTGACAGAAAATTATAACAGAGTATAATATTTAAAGTTGTTTAAATTTTATATTTGTTTTAACCTTTTCAGTTCATAATCATGATAAGATATTCAATAGAAATGACTGGGGCATTAATGGTTTAAAAATACCCCTCAGTTAGTAACTAAGACATTTTTTATAAAAACTTTTGTACAATATAAGTTGAAACAATAATTAAAAAAAAATTTTTTTTAGACATAAAAGGTGGTATCCAGATGCAGAGTTTTTTGCGCAGTTCGAAGGTCCAGTATTATATCCTGAAGAGACACCAGGTGTGAAATGGAGGCCACCTAGATATAAAGGTTAGTTAAATATTTGACTAAATTTGAATAGCATTTAGGTACTTGATTTTGTAAAGATACAGTAACTATTGACATAATTGTACAGCAAACTTAAGATAAATCTAAATTTTCGTGTGAGAAAACATTCTGAAATTTAGTGAATGTGTAAATAAAGGAATTTTTTAACATGCTTCTAAACACAATCAAAATTTTTTACTAATTATAAACCATTTTAAAAATAAATTTTAATGTTTTATGAATTTTATTTGTTAGTTTTTCCCTTTGCATGTGTTTTGCTCTACAAATTTTAGATCATGTGTGAAAGTTTTAATTATTTTGTTACAACTGACAATGAGTGACTTTGATTCCAGCTGGAATGTAAATATTGTCTTTTCTGCTTGCATTGCATGGTTCTAACATGTCACAGCATAATTTTTGGTTCAGTGAAATGCTAAGCTTGGAAAACCAAATGATAACTTATTTTCAGACTGTCCTAAACAGTATTTTGATAACTCCTATTTGAATCAAATTAATGACATTTTTAAAAATATAATTTTCAGTCAGAAAGATTACATAATAAATAAAGAAGGGGGTATATTTACTTATAGGATTTAAAGAACTTTTCTTATGTTTTAGCTCACCTTCATTTACATCTATTATAAAAATACAGAACTCTCCTAGTGACCTATTAGGGTTTGTAATGTAAATTGCAAAATGTGCTGATCAATATTTATGGATAATTCCTAAACAGAAAATCTATATTGTAAGTTTTTATTTGTCCATTTATAAATTTTCAGAGATAAAAAGTGATCAGTGAAGTCAGGAAAAGTTGGTATTAATGAGTATTTTCAAAATATAGTCAATAAACTCAGTAATTGATCAAAAAGTTAGTTTTTTTGTTATGTTTGCAATTTCTTTTAATATTTTAATTTTACTTCAGTATTCTAAAATAATTTTAAAATAAAGGCAGGATTGTGAGCAACTAAAAAAATCTGTGGAAAGGCTAGTGAACTTTTTAAAAATATGCATGTGTGTGTTTGAGGGAGGGGGGAGGAATATACAATTCTCTCATAGATATGTAGATTTTTGTGGTTTTGTTTGTTAACCTAGATTCCTGGATCAAACCTATTACGAGTGTTTCCTTATTTTGTTATTTATTAAATTTTGGCTATAAGTTGCTATATATCATAACTTTCCTACAGTAAAATATGAGCCTTATTACATGCATCTTTTTTATATAATTTTTGTATAATTCTAAGTATAATTTTTACACACACACACACACACATATATATATATATATATAATATATATATATACACATATAATATATACAGATAGTATTTAACAAATGTTATGCTTCGGTTTGAATGTGCATATATAAGAGAAGAGGTGGAAGCTATTTGAAATGTTCTCCAGCCCTCAAATGTATTTCAGTATTATCAGTTTTGACCATATCACATCTTAAAACTTACTTATGATCAAATTGATATCGAAGTAAACTTACAACTTGCATTGTTACAAAATTAATTTAATAAAAAAAGGTTGTTGTGTGAAAATTAACTTTTATTTGTCAATAACTACACTGAAATTTGCCAGTATAAAAATCTGTCAGTATTTTCATGACTAACTAGCTTGTATACCAAAACTTTGTAGTGTCATGAATTTCTGCTTGTATTTATGCTATAGTTCATAAGATTTATAGCATATGGATGCTCTTCCAGGAGCAACTGTTTACTTTATTTAAACAAATTGCAATTACAATTAATGTTTCATACATTGGAATGAAATCTGAAGACAAGGCTGTTTGCCACAAGCTTTTAAAGGAGGCAGCAAAGCAAAGATGATACTTTGGTTAAAAAATCTATTTTCTCGGTGTATGATACAGCCAGGTTCATTGGCAGATGAGTCCAGTAAGATAATTCCTTCCCATCTAAAAAGGGAGAATTGAATGAATGTCTATAACACTATGGGTATGTGTTTCCATCCCACTTTCCTTTTTCATTTTGACTTCTTCAAAGGATCTTGGATTAAGAGAGAAATATTTCATGTCACAGCTGTATTGGCTAATGCTCACAAGACCATAACATGCAGTATTTTATTATTTTCCATATATAAGACTTAATGTTATTTGGTATACCTTATGTATCAGGAGCTAAAATGATAAAATATTGTATAAGTATACTATACAATATTTTATAAATATTAGAACATACCAGCATTTTTATAAATTGATTAGTAAATAAATAAATTTTATTTTTTTATAAGTATTTATTTATACCAATATTTAACTGCTTACATTTTACATTAATTATTGTTCAATATTTTGCCTTTGAAATAAAGGTTACAATTTTTTTTATACTTTTTAATACCTTTTATATATTTTTTATGTTATAATCATTATAAAATTACTGATAAATTAACAGTAATCATTATTCATATTATCATTATGAATTAATTTTAATTGAAGAGATTGGTTAAGTTTATAAGACTCAATATGTTGATTTAGGTATATGCTTGCTGGAACATTTGAAATTTAGGAAAACTTTAATGCAGAGAAAAAGATATAGCAACAAATTATATATTTGTTGCAAAATTAATCTTAAAATAGTATGTGAAAGCAAGACCCATTATTTATGACCAGTGTCACTTTTCTTCAGACATAACTTAAAAAAAGAAAAAAAAATTACATTTTAATAGTATAGTAGATTAGGATTGTTCTTTTTATATATATTTAATCTTAACAAAGGTCCATATACTCATTTAAAACACTAAAGTGCTAAAGAAAAAGGCTGAGCAACTAGCATTGTCAAAATATTATACTACATAACACATTGTCATTTTAACTTCAACAAGATATTTTGATTTTGCTTTCCTAGGGCATTCTACTACTGAATATATTTTGACATAATTTAATTTAAAGGCCAAATTATTAAGATACTTCAGGCATCAATAGAGGGTCTATCTCTCATTTACAGCCATTATAAAGCTTTGTAAAATAATCTGTAAAGGTGTTTAGCTGCAAATGTGCTTCATTGGTAGTTGCAATGTCAATATTTCAAATAATGCTTTTTTAAAAATGATACATTATCTACTTAAGCATATTACTTCTGTTTTCTGTTGTTATAAGTTGACTATTTAGATAGTCTCCTGTGATGGAAAAATTTTGTGAGGAAAAAAAAAAATCTAAAATTTTGTAGTTAAGAGTTGTAATCAAAATTATAAATTTTAATAAGTTTCTGTCAGCCACAATTTTTTTCTTTAAAGCTCTTTAATTTTTACTTTCAAGAAGGCTCCTTAATTTTTACTTTCAAAAGACTTTAAGCTGCTTCTAAACCATTGCCTAATATGTTTATCCTCTTTTTCTTTGCCTTGAATGGATTAAATTTTAGGGTGCTACTACCCATAAAGGTTATTAAATATCTCACTCTAACCATATAATAAATTTGCAAATTTTTACTCATGCTATTATCTATTTATAAACAAAAATTTATATAAGAATTTTATAAAATTAAATCATTAAAAAAAAACAATTTTTTACTTAGATTTGATAAATATATGTAAATTAAATGTATAATTACCAGATTTTGAACAGAAAATTACACAATTTATTAATATTGTTATTTTTTAACAGAGGATGTTAAACCAGTTGAGAAGCAAATTCAGAATGTAATTATGAATTTTGGTCCACAACATCCTGCTGCTCATGGTGTATTGCGATTGCTGTTAGAACTTGATGGTGAAGTAAGTATTTAAATGAAATCAATTACAGTGTGAAACTATTTAAAAAGATTTTAAACTCTTATGCTCTGTGTTCTGTTTTTCAATCAATTGAAATGATATTTACTTGATAATTTTATTAAAAAGAAAATGGTATTTGAGAAGAGAAGAATAAAGGAAATTGTACCTAGGTTATTAGTATGTTGTAGTCTATAAAAGAACTACCAAAATTATATTTTTAAACTTGTACATTTAAAAAAAGATATTTTAATCTTAAAATAAAGTTTCAGTGAAAATTTCATCTAAATTTATGAAGTTATCTATTTGGTTTTTGTGTTATGGAGTTCATGTGAACTTTTTTTGTGTTTTCATTTTAAATTTTTTTATTTTTAAATTTGTATTTTTTAAGCGTAGTTATCTAACTGGTTTTGACACAAGATTTATAAAAAATCAATATTCTCTGGAATAATGTTATTTTCTTAGTTTGAGAAATGTTTTAATGCTGATGAGAAATGTATTTCAAAACTAATTTATTTCAGTTTTATTTGTTATTTTAGTGAAATTGTGTTTTAATTTTTAAATTTATTAAACATATATGTACAGAAAAAAGCCTTTTAAAATATATTTTTCATATATAGATTATGTTCTTTTGTTATGTTAATTTATCAATAAAGGTTGAAAGATTTTGAGATGTTTTATGAATAAATACTCATTGTGCAGTTCTTTTTAATTGATTTAATTTTTTAATTTAATATTTTTATAGAGTGTGGTAAGATGTGATCCACATATTGGTTTGTTGCATCGAGGGACTGAGAAACTTATTGAATATAAAACTTATATTCAAGCTCTGCCTTATTTTGATCGCTTGGATTATGTATCAATGATGTGTAATGAACAATGTTACTCTTTGGCTGTAGAAAAACTTTTGAACATAGAGATACCACTTAGAGCAAAATATATCAGAGGTATTAAATTTTTTTAAATATATTTATATCAGTATAATCATTATATAATTTCTCTTCAACTAAAGACTTTGTGTTATTAAGTTTAGTTTTATATGTGTGTGTGTGTGTGTGTGTGTGTGTGTGTATATATAACTAATAGACTGTGGAATAAAGTTGATTATATATATATATATATGTAATATAGGAAAACAGATCGAGGAATAAAACCCCCAAAAATAAAAAGTAATAGAGAAAACCCCTAAGTTTAAGAAGTAAACAACTGCAGCAAACAAGATCTGAAACACACATGTAAGCCACCTGTAGGCCATAAAGACCAAAGACCAAATTTTAATCCCCCTTTGACATTACAGAAGTCATCATTTAAACCAGTTAATTCCATTTTGACACTAGACTGTCACATAACTTTTAGTCCCCCAACATCTGTAGTTTGACTTACACTTAACGTGAAGCACCTGCAGCCACAAAACAGCGTCCCCCATGCTATCTGTTCTGCCACACTAAAAACAAAACAAAAAAGTGCAACGGCCAATGAAGAGATTCAAGAACGCCCCAAACACGCCCTCGAAAAGTGTAAATGGTCAGGCACAACCCCCCCCCCCAAAAAAAAAAAAAAAAACCCTCAGATAAGATTTTATATTTTTAAGTAAGAAGTTCACACTCGCTATGCTGGCAGTTAGTCAGGAGACTTGTTCTCTCCCCAGCTGTATCAACCGTTGATAGTATTTAAATATCTCATGTCTGAATGATCAAGAATAAATAAAGATTTTATGAGGACAATAATGGACTTGTCGTGGCTGCTTTATCCAAGACACGACATATATATATATATATATATATATATATATATATATATGTATGTATATATAAATATATATATATATATATATATGTATGTATATATAAACATATACACACACAGTCAATTCTCAATATCTTGTCATCAGGACAAAGAAAAATATTCAGAATATTGAAACTGATACATGTGTGGGAATTTCAGTAGAACCCCATTAATATTTAGGTAGGTAATTTTTTCCCTTCTAATACCCTAAATTAGGATCACAAAAAATTTAGTAATACTTCTCATTATTTGACACTATTGTAAACAATGTGCTTAGTGGTTCTTCCATATTTTAGTCTTTTTTTTTTTTCTTAATATTGAGATTTGCCCCACCATTCTGAATTTTTGATCAATTGGCTAGGTTTGGTTTGGTTTGGAGCGCTACTGTCTACTGTTTTGCACACGAGGGCTAATAAGACCGGGACCTACTGCTTAAAGCCGATTCTGAACGGCTACAAATATCCATGCCATAGTGGGACTCGAACCCACGAACTCCGGTACCGACGATCAGTGCCCTAACCAGTCGGCCAGCATTCGGCCAATTGGCTAGGAAACCTGAATGTTACAGATAGATTATGCAGAAAAATTATCACATAAGACAGTTCCTTGAAGCTTTGGCATAAGCAGAGTAATTTTTTAGATAACAAGAAAATTTTTCAATTGAAATAAAATTATATAAATTTAGAGCTTCAAGAAAAAAAAAATCAAAATAATTAAAATTGAACTGTCAAAAGTAGACTATATATGTGTGTATGTATGTATAAATATACCCACACACAGGGTTGTGTTATGCTATGATACAGAGAAGTAGCTACTTTAGGTATTAAGTAGTAGTTTAATCAGTGACATTGAAATGTTAAGGGTTAGCATTTTGAAGACTTGTGTTTTACTAAGAAAATCTGCTGCACAGTTCGCAGATGCAAAATCTGTTTTATATGGGGAATTGTTAGTTTCAATATTCATTTAAAATGTATATGATTTTTAAAAACTTTTAAATTAAAATATTACAAGAAAAGTTTAAATGTATGAAATTCTTTTAAAGCATTCTTAAAATTGTATTGTATGTTAACTATTAATAGACATAGGATTTCTACATGATGAATTAAATTTGAAATAAAAGAGAAAGAAAACTGGTGTTTGGAAATTTTGATTTTAAGTGTCATTCAATATAATCAGGCATATAATGAAAATTATATTGATAATTTTGAAATTATTAATTTTATCATATTTTAGTGCTTAAAGTAATTCACATAAACTGTCATGTATTGAGCAATTTATTAAATAATATTTCAGGAATATTTAAAACTCCTAAAAGTGATTTTCTTTTAGTAGCATTATTCTGACTAAAAATAAATATTAAGTTTTTTTTTAGGGGAAAAATGCAGAAAAGATGTAGATATTATTAAATGTACCAGTCAGTTTATTGTTCATGAATAAATTGTTAAAATGATTTTTACTTTGCATTATATTCAAAATAAGAAAAGAAAGAAATTAACATTAATGAAAATATTTAAGAAAATTCAGAAAATATAATCTGTGAAGAAAAGCATTAGCAACATTTTAAAAAGAAGATAATCAGGAAAAATGTGTTTAAAAATTAACATATTTATTTATTGTAAAATTTAAATAAATTGATAGTTGCAAAATATTGCCAGTTTTTTGTACTATTTCTCTTTTTCTTTTTGCCTGAATTTGTTATTTGTCTCTTAAAAGATTACTTTTCTTTCAGTTTTGTTTGCGGAAATTACTAGGATTTTGAATCACATTATGGCAGTAGGAACTCATGCTTTAGATGTTGGAGCTATGACTCCCTTCTTTTGGCTGTTTGAAGAACGAGAGAAAGTAAGTTTTTGTACTTAATTTTTGGATTCTATAAATAATAATATAAAATATAATATAAAATTTTCCTCTATTACTGTAAAATTATTTTCATATTTTTCTTTTATCAGTTAATGGAATTTTATGAACGAGTGTCTGGAGCCCGTATGCATGCAGCTTATGTTCGTCCTGGGGGTGTAAGCCAAGATCTTCCTATAGGTCTTTTAGATGACATATATGAATGGTTAGAAAAATTTGGACAAAGAGTAGATGAAATGGAAGATCTTCTAACCAGCAACCGCATTTGGAGAGCTAGGACTATTGATATTGGTTTGGTAACTGCTGCAGATGCTTTAAACTATGGGTTTAGGTAACAGATTTTCCTTATACCTCTTGATTTGTGGCAAGATTAAGACAGTTTGGACGTATGGTTAAACCCTAATATAGCACTATCATCAGCTCAGATAACAGCTTGGTACTTTAATGAGTTTGGTTGTATGTCAAATAAGACTTTGTGTGTTTTGATAAAATAGAAGTAAACATTTTCTAGATTCAAATAATTATATTTGTTCATGAAGAAATGAATTAGAATTTCAATATAATTTTATTGCTTATATATTAATAAAATTTGTTAGTTTTAAGATTAAATTACTAGTTTAAGTTCTTTCAATACGATACTTTACAGTTTATCATTTATAACAAAAACTTTTACACATTTTGATTCCTGTGTCATGTCTTGAAATATAATAGATTATCGTTATTGCTATATTCAATTATCTTAAGAGAAACTTAGAAGTCATTGCAACCACAAACCTATTTTACATGCCCCAGCAGATCTTTGGCTATCTTGGGTTATGAGATCAACACCTTAGCTGATTGAGCTATTATGGTTCACAAAGGGGAAGTAGAGAAATCTAAACAGATAACATCAACCATTTCTAAAAATTAATTATATTAATGGCATCAAATGTGGGTATTTTAGCTAATTCTTGGAAATAAAGAGCTATTGTAAAAATACCAAATTTAACACCAATTTTTTTTTGAAAATGTTCAAAGTTATAAATAGTTAACACTATTGGAAGAATAATTTGAAATGGGGGTTGAAAAGGAAAAAAAGTTAAATTCAATTAAATAAAACAGAAGAAATACTTAGAAAACCCCACACTTGTTGCCTATCCCTGGTAAATATTGGTAGGCATTATAACAGGTTGGCACTTTAACAGATTTTTAAAATTTTAAGTTCTATAAGGTAGATGTGACTTCACATGCATGGCAGGGGCAATAAAAGTTGGTAGTATATTGGAGTGGTGCTAAATCAGGATTTGACTGTACTTATATAGGTCAATTTGAATTTTTGTATTTGAAGGAATGAAATGACTTAGTTTGTAGCTTTATGAATAGTGGACAATTATTTAAAAAAAGTATTTATATCTAACTGAAATAGATAACTCATATTTAATTTTATATTGTACTTGTTATTTTGAACTACTTTTTATCTTGAAATTTTATCTAATGTGGGAGTTATACTAAGGTTGAATTACAAAGACATTGTCAATTTGAATTTAAATAAATAGTGCATCAATTCTGTACTTTAAAATCATATTTGAACTATAGAATTGAATTTAACAAAAATTAAAGGAGATACATGTAGCTGAAATATGACAGGTAGAAAAATCCAGTGAAACTATCTTTTACATTCAAATGAAGTAACATATCACACTCTGGTTAGAACAGTGACACAACTGAATAAATGGTTATTTTGAGATTATGTTGGTAATAAATACTCAGTGTGTTCTCACTTCCACAAAAAATTTCAGATCTCTAACTTACAATTTATCCATCTGAGGATATTTGTCATTTTTATTTCAACTTAGGTATTGGTGTTACTACAGGAAGGTTGGTCAAGAAAAGTGACATATTTTGTTGTATGATATTGTAAACAAAAGTTATCACTTGCACCCACCAAAAAATAATTTATATGTAAATAGAAGTAAAGAAAGTGATATAACTCAGAGACCTGATTTGTTTTAAGCTGGTAACTCTACACATTCCATCATATCTTATTTACAGACCCATAATATTATGATTCTATAGAATGTAGTAGAATTCACTGCCAAAAATACCTAACTTAAATTTTTAATGAAACTCAAATAATTTCAGAACACATTTTATAGGCTTCTTTTATTCCTTATTTCTCAAAAACTACTTACTTGAATTAGTCAAATGATGATCAAATGGCTAAGGCACTGCTCTTTGGTACCAGGTTCAAATCTCTCTGCTCATATGGATTTTCACAGTTGTTTGGAAATGGCTTTAAGCAGTAGGTCCTTATCTCATTAATCCTCATATAGAAAGAAAAGGTGGACTGAAGCACTCCAAGTCAAATTAAGCCAAACAAAACTATGAATTACATCATTGTTCTTGCCAGAGTAAGATATGAGAATTAGAAGAAACTATATAATTGTTGAATGGAAGTAAAATGCAGATAACATCTGAATGAATTTATCTGTGTCACATCTGATAAGACTGAGATGGTGAGTAGTTATGCTGAAAGCAGTTCAATTATCCAAATATACCACTTTTGACATGTTAGAAACTAAAGAATTAGACAATTTGGTAAAACAAATCTTCAGAGTAAAAGTGTATTTAGAGTGAGAATCCCTTTTCTACATTCATGCATTTTAGTAGAACTTTATAAATATAAAAGAAGCATTAAATATTAATTAGCCGAACGCTGGCCGAATGGTAGAGCGCTGCTCTTCGGAACCGGAGTTCGCGGGTTCGAATCCCGTTGCTGGCATGGATGTTTGTAGCCGTTCGGAATCGGCTTTAAACTGTAGGTCCCGGTCTCATTAGCCCTCGTGTGCAAAACAGTAGACCGTAGCGCTCCAAACCAATCAAATATTAATTACTAAAAACTATGATGTGTATAATAGATCAATCAGCTTTATATAACATTATTATTATTATTTTGTTTATATGATGAAATAACATTTATTAGTTTTTTTTCTTTTAATGATGGTATATAAATATACCTGTACACATCTGTTATTTATAAAATGAATAAGTATAAAATCACATTGCTTTTAATTATACATGTATCTTGGTATCTGTATGCATGTATTTACTTTTTTTCATTTATTTATAATAATGATTCTTTTTTATTATTTATGTAAATATTGTTATTTTTAATGCCTCCATAGATATAGTAAAATATCTATCTTATTTTATCAGTCAATAAAATTTATAACAAACTTAAACAAGTTTTATATTAAATTTCAGTGGTGTAATGCTGAGAGGATCTGGTATTAAATGGGATCTCCGTAAAACCCAACCTTATGATGGTTATGAAAACTTTGAATTTGATGTTCCTATTGGTGTTAAAGGAGATTGCTATGACAGGTAAAAACCAGATTGTATACTGTTATCAAAATAGTACTGAAAAATTTGTTTTTATAAATACAAAATTTTGTTAAGAGTATGTTAAAAACTGTATTAGTCCGCAATTTACATTTTTGAACTTCTATGCTACTCCGTCTTCCAAAAAAGGAAAATGGAAGGATGGTAAGGAAAAAGTGATTTTTACATTTGAACCTTTTCTTATTTTAGTAGATATAATAACAGGTATGGGTTAAGTAGTAAAAACCTTATACAGTTTTAAAATTTTGATTGTATAATGCATCATCAGAATCAATCATCCTTTGTATATTTGTGTGAAGGTTCAAGGTCATGTTGTTTAAATAGAGTTAAAGTACTGCCATCTGGTGGTGACCAGTATCATTAATATCTGATATATTGATTTTTTTTCATTTTATAGATATTTTATTAAAAATTGAAAATTTTCAGGAATACTTCATTTACTCCGTACTAGAAAGTAACAAACAGTAAAAATTCAAAAATTTTCTCTGCAAATAATAAATTTTAATTTTTGCATTTGCTTGTTTAAAAATAAGACTTAATTGTTTCAACTGTACATGAATGTGTTTCTATCTCTATGTAGCATTATAGTTGACTTGGATTAATTTATTTTATGAGATTTATCATTATATAGAGTACAAATTGGGATCATAAATGGAAGTGCCAAACTATATGTTACAGTAATCCTAATTTCAACATTCTAAAGCTTTTTATTTTTGAGTTATGCAAGATACGTATGTACGTACTTCCAGCTATCATGGTGAAGTATGAGAATTTCTTGTCTACAAATTCTATCTCTGCAATGTTGTAGTTGCCCTGCAGGGTTGATACTAGCCTCACTAATTTCATGTCAAGGGCCAGCTCTAGCATCCAGCTTTATTTCAATTCCTTCTTTCTGGTTGCAACTTTGTTGCAGCCACTCTCTTGTGGTGCCTGCACTATATCAAGCACTTTAACGGGGGAGGGGGGAAGCCATGTGGGGCTTCCTGTACTTGTGATCTTCCGACCACTGTCAGGACAGGTCTGTAGGCCAAATGGGCCCAGATTGGTGCATAAATGCTTGCTTAGTTAAAAAAAAAAAAGGGCAAGATGTACTTAAGTGTGGTCAAATTAGAATATTAAGTTCTTTTGTTTATAGAAAAAGCTTAAGTAATCAAAGAAGATTGAAACATGATCCAAATTGGTATTTCCATAGAAATTTGCAATCTAGAAAGTGGTCGCGCATCTATTTTTTGATTATTAATCTGGCTTAACATTTATTTTTCATTGCAACTAGTATCAAGAAACCTTTTTCAACAAATCAGTTGTTACAAACAGTAAAAGCACTTCCATTTTTTTTTTCCAATGTATGGATATGGAAGTGTAAAGCAATGGATATGTGATTTATGGATATTATAAAAATTTAAAACAAAAATTAATAAGAGCTTCTATTCTAATTAGTAGAAAATAAATTTTTGTTAACATATTTTGACACCTTCCAGTTTGGAGACTGCTAATTAATTTAAGAGGATGATTTCAAGAAAAGTTGTATATTTTATTAACTTCGGAATTTACCCTTACTTACAGTAAGATAGTGTATAAGTTAATTTTCTAATTATTCATTATTATACATTTCATTGTTTTCTCAAAATTACTTAAATTCTTGATAGTTATTAAAGATTTTGTTTAAGCAATATTTTTAAACTAATGTATAATTTGGAATTCCCAACTTTTCATTGGTATAATTTACTGCAGCTAACACAAACTTTAGATGTATAAATTTATAAATTAGTTGTTGTTTTTTTAATTGTTGTTATTAATGACAATTTTTCAAGTTAGTTTTAGCTTGAAAGATATTTTTTATTCCTTTAGTCTTTTAATTTTAACCTTTTGTATACTCTATGCTTTGCATATCTGCAGCATAACCCAAAATTGATGTCATTTGCACAGTGAGCTTTATAAAAATGGTTTATTGATTATTGCTAACTCACACCATTGCAATTGACAGAATTTCTATCAAATAGTGATACAAAATTTAATTTTTATTCCAACATTTCATTTACCATTTGATCACATGCACGCAGTTGTTACAAAAATAAACTTCAGATTCATTAAATTACCTAAATTTCAGCAATGGCAGAAGTAGATTTACCACAAAAGTAGTGTTAAATTATTGGTGTCACAGTAATTTACAATAATTAATTAATTATTTATGTTTGTTTGCAGACATGCTAGTGAGTCACTTTTGAGAATTTATCACTTAAACAAAAATTAAAAAAAAAAAAAAAAAAAAAAAAAAAAAAATTTTGGTATGCTATATGCCTAAAAATGTGCAATTGGATATTTTTAGGAGGGCATCTGATATTTAAGAAACAAGCCATCATTGATAACCAATTTTTAAATAAAAAAACGACAAACCAAAGGTGTTATTTTGTAATTTTGTTTTACATTAGTTATCAACATAATAAAGCTTGCAATATTGCTATCAATGTTGAAATTTAAAAACCTTTTAAAAATGCTAATGTAGTTTTTATAGAAATTGCAATTAGAACATACAGCAGTTTTGTTAAAAATATATTCCTCTCAATATATTTAAATAGTTTATATCAAAGTACACATTTATCTTATTTGATTTATTATTTATTACTTTTATAAATGTTTTGAGTAATAAATATGTTAATAATACATAATGCAAAATTAAAATAGATCTTTTTTAGCATTAATAAAAATTTTAAAATTGTTTGACTTTTCTGCATTTTGTTTGTTACTTTTAGCACCTTTTTTAGTCATTTCACCAATTGCATCTTTGTGTTTGTGCACTTTTTTTCTTTAAAATTATTTTTTACAATTTTGTAGTAATATATTTTAACATTTGAGAAAATATTTTTTAATTAGTTGAATTTCTTTAATTTGTTGAAATAAAGAGTAAAATATTCATTTTTATATATATTTCATTTGGTTTTAATATTGCCTAGATATCTGTGTCGAGTTGAAGAAATGCGGCAAAGTATGAGGATTATTTACCAGTGTATTAACAATATGCCTCCAGGAGAAATCAAAGTTGATGATCATAAAGTTGTTCCTCCCAAACGCAGTGAAATGAAAGTAAGGCAATCCTTGTAGATCAAGAAAACTAAAAACGTTACTACATTTATTAAGGTCTTGATTTAAACATAAATTTGAGCTCATTCATATAAAAATAAAATATACTTGAATATCTTAACATTTAAAAAGACAAAATAATTAACTGAAAAAAACTTATTGTTAGATTACTTCATTATATCACATTAATAACATTTATACAATGTATTTAAGTTTATTTTGCCTAACTTTGCATTTATGAATCAAAGAATACTGCCACTAATTTTTACAACTGAGCATTACTATTAGGAGATAAAACATTGTCTATATAAACATTCATATATATATATATATATATATATATATATATATAATTTATAGTTTACCATAGACTAAAATATTATTCTGTAGTATAACCCTTGATAAATTTTATAGCTTCTGTTTGGTTAGGGTTCCTTAAAACTTTAGCAAGCATATATTAATTTGTACATGTATTGTAATTCTTTGTAGTAACAAAACTTACATAAAAGATTGTGATATGCTATTGTAATATTTCTCCTTAGAAATACTTAATTTAAAAAATTTTTTTTTTCTTTCTGGATTTTTTGTTTTTGCTATTAGTATTACTTTGGAAGAAGTGTACCATTAATTCATGAACTACTAATTTAAAGTGAATATTTTTTGTCTTTCTTTAAATTTAATAACTTAATAAATTGAAAATACTTCCATCCTCATTCTGTTTTTACTCTTTTTTTTGTGTAAATGAGCTATTAATTTACTTTCCATATAAAAGAGTATTTCATGTTAACACATGTATTATTTCCAGAATTCAATGGAGGCCCTTATTCATCATTTTAAGATATTTACTCAAGGTTACCCAGTACCTCCAGGTGCAACATACACTGCTATTGAAGCTCCCAAGGTAACATTATAAATTTATATAAATAAAACTGCAAAAGAAAAATTATGATTCACCACTATTCATTTAATAATTACAGGGGGAATTTGGAGTTTACTTAGTATCTGATGGTAGCAGCAGGCCCTATCGATGTAAAATTAAAGCACCTGGTTTTGCCCATTTGGTAATTTTTACTCTTTCAAACAGTATATCAAAGATTTTTCATAATTGTTTTGTATTAAAAAACAGTCAAAATATCTAATTTACCAAAAAAAAAAATTTTTTTTAGGCTGCTCTAGATCACATTGGAAAGAACCACATGCTTGCAGATATAGTTGCTATTATTGGTAAGTTTAATTTTTTTTTCAGGGAAGTAGAACACATGCAAAAAAAAAAAGTATTCTGTTGAAAGTATACCAATATTGCGTTACTGGCTGTTTAAGAATATATTGCTGTAGTATAAAAAATGCTCCATGTAATTTTTAGTTAAGAATTTTTCTCCATTTCACAATTTTCTGAGTTTTAAGAATTAAAATACTATTTATTCATTAATATTTTAACTTCTTTAGGCTTTAGTAGCATAACATGTTCCCAAATGGTTTAAAATTGGCAGTTTGATACAAACATTTTTGTTTGAAAGTGGCATTGATAAAAGATGTCTATCTTCAATTACCAAATTTCAACCTTTTGTTTACTTTCAAAATCAATCAATACTTACTGTAATTTAGTTTAAAAAAATTTTTTAATTTTGTAGTAAGATGATAATCAAAAATATTGGGTTCAAATTTTGTGAGACAAAATGTTTATCAGATTAAAACTTGTGTTATACGACTTCCCCAGAAGCAATGTAGTTAAGTTCAGAAAAAAAAATTCAAAGTTTTTTTTTATGTTTGCCTTATTAACAAACAGTGAACTATTTAATAACTAAAGTTCAATTTATATTTTAAAATGCTTTATTTTTATTTAATCTGTTTAAATTTACAAAAATCAGAAAATGAACTTGCCACATTGTCTTCTAGTGTGAATACACAAACACAAATTTCTCTCTTTTTTTTTTTTTTTTTAACTTGCTTTTTGTAAAGAATGTTGATAAGACATTCATTAATATTATGTTAGGAATTTTCAGGAGAATAAAAATCTTATTAATGTTATGTAGCAGTTTTATATCATTTACATAAAGTAAATTTGAATAATATTCAATTATGTTAATTTACTACAGTGATATTTTGGTATGATGAACAATATACTTTTATATAACACTGTTTTAAAACAGGCTTAAATTTCTCTATTTTCTTTTAGGCACTCTGGATGTTGTGTTTGGAGAAATTGATCGCTAAATTTAACTAGATTAAGGAACTCAGTATGCTTTAAAAAATGTATATAAACCTATTGAAAAGTTGAATGAAGTTTTAATAACTGACTCCAATATGTTATTATTGTATATTTATTGGAATGAAATATCACATCACTTTTCAAGTGAGAAAATAACAAGTAAAAAATTTTCAAAATACACACAATATTTGTAGAAGTTTTTGCTCTGAGTAACATTTATTACATAAATATGAAAAATACATAACTTACTAAACTTATTTCAAAATATAAATTTGAATTAAAATGCTTAAATAAATTCAAAACTCATTGTGTACACTAAATTTTAAAAGAAGCAGTTAAAATACATATAAAAAATTATAGCATTTAAAATACTGTACATTATATATTTACAGTTTTACTAAACTTTACTTACCAAAAGTAAAGCACAATAAAAAAATACACAGCTGCACAAAAATAAAATGTAAAACATTCATCTGGACATTTTAAGTAACAATTGCATTTGTACAGTTCCAAACAAAATAGAATAATATTTTTAACTCTAGCATATTTTAAGTGAACGTGGACTATGCTAAAAATGTTAAAATTTATGAAACAAGAAACATTTGTTCTAAACGCTGTTAAGACAACACCAAAGTGAATATTAATAATACAATATGATGAGTAAATAAAGATTTTTTTAACAGTATATAAATAGGACAACACATCAAATTGTATAATTAATACTTAAGCAGTGAGTAATCATAGATCCTTTAATTTTAATAAACAGTATAAAAATTTTCAAGAAAATATCAGACTTCATATGATGCAAGATTTTCGATGTTTCTTGGAGCACTCTGGCAAGGAAAAATCCACAATAATGGAGATCCTAAAACAAATATTATTCAATAATTAAAAAAAAACAAAACATACTAATTGCCATAATCATAAAATGAAATCTAATTAATAATATATTCACTCCAGTTTAATTGGATTAGAAATGAAGTGTACATCTTTGCAAGTTCATTACAGTGAGTGGCTAAATTATTAGGGACACTATTAAAACTGAATTTTTTGAGCAAATAATTGGTTTTGGGTCTTGTATTTTTTATTTAAAAGAGTGCACTATTGAGATCATACAAACAACACATGCTGTAAATGTTGGCGTAACTTTTTGAAATATAATATATGCAAAAAAAAAAAAAAATACAATACAATAATTTAGTGATGCTCCCATTTGACACATGCTCTCTACACAAATATTTGCATTTAATACTATTCTCTGATGATGGTTTCAATCAACAGGTGCTTGACAGGGATCACTTCTTTTACTGTTGCCCATTTTGTGAGCTTTCACATGTTCTTGGTGGCATTCATGTTAAGTGATGACCAAGATAAAACAATTTTTTTTTTTACTAAACAGAGTAACATTCCTAGCCATGTGACACAGTATCAACTTGTGTATAAAGATACTCTTATCACTAAGGAGCCATTATTTGAGCTATGACAAGTGTAGTTGCATTAATTTTCCCATGGCTCCTTCCACAGTGTATAGATGACTCATGTACTGGGGACAAGATTGCAGACCATACCAAGACACTTTGCTTAATGCCTCTCCCCTAGGCAGTCTTGATGGAACTGCACACCACAAAGTTGTTAAATAAATGAATTTACATTAACTATAATAAGGAATATTGATTCGTGAGAGAAGCATAGCTGTTTTATATTACAATAGTAAAAAAATTGTTGCTCAAGAACTACAGTAATCATATGTCTTATAAATATTTACTCCAGCAATCTAATCTTGAATATGTTGAAAATTAAGAAATTATAATGATGTAATTGTCTGTATTCATAGATATGTTTGCAAACTGTTTAGTTTTGTTTTTCAATGCCTGTTGCATTCATTTCTTTGTTACTCTATAATCAAATTGTCTATTTCCTGAGATACCTTTTTATCTCTGGAATAATTTTTTAGGAAGGTTTCTAGAATTTTAGCTAACATTTAAAAAAAGTTTAGATTTCAATGGTGATTTGCAATTATCGATGTTTGTTCTAGTTGTGTTTCATTTATATTATAAAATATTTTTGTTTTTAGTTATAAATTAAGATAAATTAATGTTGCATTGTTTCTGCTACATGCATTGCAAGTCATGCTGACACTATTAAGGGCTACAGATTGTTTAGTGACAAGTATTTCATGGTCCATTGCAATCACTTCTTTTTCGTTACATTATTAAGACATGGTTTTTTGGTAGGCTGATGACCAATAAGCCTTTCTTTGGCCAATCATCTCTATACTCTGCTTTTGGAAACTTATTATAGTCTAATAATTTTTGAGGCAGCTCCTGCTGATTTTACAATCTGTGTGGAAATGCTAATCCTTTTCTTATACATTCTGCTTTCAGAAGCATGTTTTGATCTATTTTTATATTAATCTAGCTACCAACAAAGTTCAAAACATCGGCAACAGTGTCTTTCTAGAAATGAGTGAAGTACCAATAATGTAGTATTTACTAAAGTTTTTCTTGCACAATTCTTGTTTGAAATTAATAGTCTAGTGATTCATTGTCCATTGTAAACACTTCTTTTTCATGGCACTATTAAGACATGGTTTTTTGATAAGCTGATGAGCTTCTCTTTGGCCAATCATCTCTACACTCTACTTTTGGAAATTCATTGTAGTCCAGCTTAATGATTTTTGAGGCAGCTATCGCTGATGTTACAATCTGTATGGGAATGCTAACCCTTTTCTTATACAATCTGCTTTTGGAAGCATGTTTTTATCTATTTTTATATTAATCTAGCTATCAACAGAGTTCAAAACATCCACAGCAGTGCTGTGTCTTTCCGAAAATGAGTGAAGTACTAATAATTCTTTCTCTTCATTTACATAACAAAGTTCTGTTCTTATACAATTAAAGTCTACAAATAATATTTGCATGTTTCATGGTTTATTGCAAACACTTCTTTTTCGTGACCTTTGTGAGATATGAGGACTCTGAAATCTTGTCCATACTTAAATGAAACAACTTTGAAAATGACACACTGTTCACAAAATGTTTTAAAAATACTTGAATGATAAACATTGCTGACAGATTATTTCAAATCAGGAAAACTTTAAATTATTCCAAAATATTGTATATGACCGTAATTTACCAGCATTAATGTCACTTTTTTCTATGATGAATACTACTAAGTGTTACCAACTATCAAAAACAATAATGAAGACAACAGCAATAATAATTTTAAAAAATAGCACTCTTAAAGTCAGTTTGTTCAGGTGTACAGATGAAAAGTGATATATAGTAGAGCAATTTAAAAGAAAATATTTCCTTTTCAGTAAAATACATTTGATAAATTCTATAATTACTTTAATATTATAAATATGGTGTGATTACAAGGTAAATAGTTTTAGAATTCATTAAATCAGTGAGCAGTCTGCATTAGAACTAGAAGCACTATACTATACTGATGAGGCCATTCAATCTAAAACTTGCACTTAACAGTAAATTTTGATAAATCTTTGTAAAAATAATATTAAATGTTATATGAGAAAGATATATAAATAAATTTTATATATCTTTCTCATATAACATTTAAAATATATTCTATAGTTTTAACCCATTCAGGATGAGCATTTCATATATGTCATTGAAAAGCCAGTACAGTTAAGTTCATTATTGATATTTTCCCAATTTTTGTCACTTTAAATGGGATAAATATTCTTTTTTTAGTTATCAGAGAGGTTGCTGTTGACAGTAAAAATTGTTTAGCAATTTTAAAAAAAAACCAGCCGTGTATTAAAATTCAGCAATTGGTATAAGATAATCTGTTCTGTAAGGGTTAATAATTTAATTTCATGCTAACACAGAACTCAAATATTGATTCTATTACTCAATTGTCAGAAATTAAATTATGCCAATAGATATGGGTAAATTACATTATGTTGCAATGACAAGATTGAAATACAAAAATATAATGTAACAGGTGAACTTATTGAGAATAGGTTATTGAGATGGGATTTTGTTTTGAGTATGCCAGCTAGATTTAAAATATATAATCTTAGAAAATATGTTTATATTATTGAAATTATAAATACTGATTTTTAGAAAGTTTTGGAATATAAAGATAATGGACATTTTAATATTTAATATAGTAGTCATTAAAGATGTTAATGACTACTGGTTGGTGTCATTCATTAAGTCATGACTTTTCATGGAAAGATAATTGCCATTGCTTTGAGTGGTTGGAATTTTAAGAATGGGTTCTTGTAATTTAGAAGCAGGGACCAAGTCTTGACTTGTCATCTCTATGGTGTATGACTTGTAGTTGCAAGAACCATAAAGAAAATTTATCAATAACTGATCCCTCTAAAGTGAGTTTGAGATTTATGAATCATTTAACCACCACCAATTTCTAAACTTCTCCTGAAACTAAAGTTACCAAAGCAAAACATCTAGATTAAAGATTTTAAATTTCAATTAAATTATAATTTACCTCTGCCAAAGACTTCACTCAATAAAGCCATTTTTGGTTTTCTTGGTCTGTGTGGTCCCTTCTTTTGCAATTGTTCAATTGCAGTTTCATCAGATAATATAGCCTGAAACTAAAAAGAGGGAAAATATGTTTAAAAATTAAATTTTATTTGATTGGTAAAAGAAGATTGCATCAAAATTCAGACTATTAATGATGGAGTGCTAAGAAAAAATAAAAAACCTTTGCTGTCATATAAGAGAATAATTATATGATGTACATTAGATATAAAGCTTTAAATACCATACTTCTAACTGAAAAATAAAACTAAATTTAAGATATTACTCCGAATTATTTTCTACTTAAAATCAGGGATGTTGCACCCCTTCAAGCATTTCGGAGCAGCAAAACTTAAAATTTGTATCAGGAGAAAGTATTTTCGCAGCAGCCAAAATGTTGATTTGGAGCAGGAGAAAGAATTTTTGTAGCAGAAAAAATGCTGATTTGGAGCAGGATATAATGTTTTTGTAGCAGTTAGAGTAATGATTTAAAAAATAAACTTCATTTTTTGAGGAGTCTGCCAAATAATTTAGAATGATTAGTTGATTTTCATTCAGAACAGCCAAATATTCAATAACTGCTGATATGGTTTGTTGATTTTGTATATGCAATATACATATATTTGTACGTAATTGGTTGGTTGGTTGGTTAGGTTTTTTGGCGCAAGATCCAGCCTAGGATATGCTGCGCCAAACAAAGAGTGAAATTTTAAACAAAATATGAACATATATATATATAAAATTTAGGAGCAGAAGTAACTATGAGTGAAATATATAAAAGAGAGAACATGTTAAAATGCGACGTAAAGGTTGATATTAAAACTTTTAATTAAACGAGGTTAAAAACGCCTATGCGGATGAGAAATTCAAATAGTTTTGGGTGGGGGTCTCACCCAATAGATCGCTCAAATTGGGATGAAAGGTTTTAAAATATATATTATAAAATCGAGTAAAAACCGCACATGAAGTTAAAATGTGATGAACGGTGAGGTGAGTATGACATGAAGAACATTGTGGAGTAGGCTTAGCCAAAAGTAAATATTTATGGGTAACTCTCGTATGACCAATGCGAAGACGTGTTAAGATAACATTCAATTTTCGATTCGGAAAACATGGCCAAAATGATATCGACGGTCTAAGACCGTGAAGCTTGTTTTGAGTTTGCAAATTCCATTCGGAATTCCACCGGTCATGTGTGCTCAATGATATGGCTTTTTTGATGTCACTGTAAGGCAGATTACCAGTGTAAAGTGTAGTTGCCTGTTTCGCCAAAGTGTCCACTCTCTCGTTACCAGATATGCCAACGTGGCTAGGAACCCAACAGAAAAGTATCTTAAAACCTCTACGGGAAAGTTTTCTATGTAGCTGAATAACCAGAGAAACATAAGTGTGTGTTTTGGAATCTGATTTCAGGCTTTCCAAAGCACTGAATGAGTCTGAGTTGATTATAAATAGTCTATTGCTGCTGGAAGATATGTATCTTAAAGCCTCGTATATTGCAATTACTTCTGCTGTAAATATGGAGCAAAAAGGATGAAGTCTGTAGCTAAAATCGTTAGAGTCACCACAAAACGCAAAACCAGTATAATCTTCAGATTTTGAGCCGTCTGTATAGATATTCTCATAGTTAAGATATTGAGCCTGAAGGGAGCTGAAGAGTTGTTGGTAAATGTAGGGGTCTGTGCTTTCTTTTACAAAGCCCTTAAAGGGTTGAAGATAGTGAATTTTATGGTTCTCCCAAGGTGGTGTTTCAAATAAGAGGCGAGGCGAGATATCAACGTTAATATACTGAGTACCTTCCAGAATTCTTCGAATTCTAAAGCCAAATGAAGGAATGGAATGTGGGCGATTTGTATAAAGACGATCCAGATGAGTGTCTAAAAAGATTTTTCTCAATGGGTGCGAATGATGGGACAGGATAAAAAAGTAGGTGTTAAGTGATATTTTATGACGAGTATAATGTAGAGATGGTTCGTGACAAGTTACAAGAAGGCTATGAATGGGTGAAGTTCTAAAAGCACCGGAGCATATCCGAAGAGCGGAATGATGCACCGTGTCAAGCTTTCTTAAAACAGATGCGCGAGCAGAGCCATAAACAGAGCAAGCATAATCAATTCTTGACCGGATGACAGCACGGTATATTTTAAACATGGCATCACGATCGGCTCCCCATGAAGTATTAGATAACACTTTTAAAAGGTTTAAGCTCTTTTCACATTTTGTCCGGATATAAGAAATGTGGTTAGCAAACGAAAATTTATTGTCAAAGTAAACACCTAAAATTTTGACACAATCGTGAACGTCAATTTTAACAGATCCTAAAAAGAGCTCAGTCTAGATGCAGTCCGCGTTGAAGGCAGAAATGAACAGAAGTAGTTTTCTCCTGAGATATCTTAAAACCGTTTATATCGCACCACTTAAGAATTCGATTTATGGAGGTTTGTAATTGTCGTTCAATAAAACAAATGTCTTTCCCTGCTGCGGAGATTTGCAGGTCGTCAACATATAAACATGCATTCACAGTTGATGGAATTTGATTTAGTATATCATTTATTTTTATAGAAAAAAGGGTGACACTAAGAACGGATCCTTGAGGAACGCCCTCTTCTTGAATAAACCTGTGAGATAGTGTGCCGTTGATCCGAACTTTAAATTCCCGATAAAAAAGGAAATTTTTAATAAAATTTGGCAAGTTGCCACGAAAACCTAAACAATGGAGATCTCTAAGAATGTCATACCTCCAAGTCTGATCGTATGCTTTCTTTATGTCGAAAAAAATAGATATTAGATGGTTCCATCTCAGGAATGCATTACGGATTTGAGTTTCGAGATATAGGATGTTATCTAAGGTAGATCTATGTTTTCTAAAACCACTCTGAAATGGATGAATATGATGCTCCTTTTCTAGAATAAAAACCAGGCGTCTGTTTACCACTTTTTCAAGTAGTTTACATAGGCAGCTAGCAAGAGCAATGGGACGGTAGTTGCACAGATTAGTGGGGTCTTTTCCAGGTTTAGTAACGGGGATAATTATTGCTTTAGTCCAAGATGTTGGAAAGGCATTTTCTATCCAGATTCTATTGTACAGATCCAGAAGGTTTTTGAGCGAACTGAGAGAGAGATGTTTTATCATGCTAAAAGAAATGGCATCAGGACCAGGAGAAGTATTTTTACACTGACGTAAACAGAAAAGTAATTCTTTAATATTAAAAGGGCTATTGTATGGCAAATTTAATGAGGTATTAAAATTTAATCTTTGTTTCTCGGACAGCGTTTTATATGACTGGAAGTGTTTCGGATACGAGAGTTTACTGGAGGCAAAGGCAAAGGTTTCACCAATTGTGTTAGTTATGTCTTGGATATTAGAAATTATTTCTCCATTATAAGATAGACAGGTAATTGGATTATTATGATAAATGCCCATTGCTCTTTTAGCCTTTTGCCAAAGTTCTTTACTGTACGTTGAGGTAGTGATACTCGAGACATATTTCATCCAAGATTCTCTCTGAGAACGGCGTCTAATTTTCCTGGCAATAGCTTTGGTCTTATTAAAAATGATTAAGTTTTCAGTAGTGGGGTATCTCCGAAAGATACTCCATGCCTTCTGCTGCTGTTTTTTGGCATAGAGGCAATCATCGTTCCACCACGGTTTTTTATTTTTCCTCACTGAAGGGCAAGATTTTGGAATAGTTACGTCCGCTGCTTTGATAATGGTGTAGGTTACGTTATTGACAGCTTCATCTATTGTTCCGGTGATTAGGCCAGGAGTAATAACAGCGAGAGAAGAGAAAGATAGCCAGTCAGCTCTTCTTTCAATGTATCGAACGTGTTCAGGAATATTTTGAGAGTTATGGTATAGCGGAGATAGAAATATCGGAAAGTGGTCACTATTGTGAAGGTCAGTTGAAACGAAAAATGAGTATAAAGAATAAACTGAAGGAGAACATATTGCAAGGTCTATGGCGTGGAAACTTTTGGTAGGCTTGTGAAAATAAGTGTTATCCCCGTTATTGAGAATGCATAAAGAAAGATCAGATATGAGCGATTCGATTATTTGGCCTCTATTATTGACTTCAGGACCACCCCAAAGAGGGCTATGGGCATTAAAGTCGCCTAACAGGATTATTGGAAATGGAAGTTGGTTTATTAAATTAATCAGGTGACGTAAGTTAATTTGTTCATTGGGGGGTAAATATAGGCTGCAGACAGTAGTGAGGCATTTCAGACGGACACGTGCGGCAACGGCTTGAAGATTGATATTAAGATTTAGAGACTGAAAAGGGATGCTGTTCGATATGATAAGTGCTACACCACCAGAAACTTTATTGCCAAGTTCATAATCGTTTCTTATAATTGTGTGGTTACGGATTTTCGGTACTTTATTGTGAGAATTTAAAAATGTTTCTTGTAGAGCAAAGCAAGCGGGATTATGATCATGAATGAGGATGTGCAGATCATCGATTTTATTAAGAAACCCGTGGCAATTCCATGAAAGCAGCAGGGCCATGATCAAAATTGATTAGAAGTACTTGACAATGCTTGAGTAGTCCCCTTACTATGATTGGGAGAGTCAGTATCAGACTGATCCATAGACTCTTCCGATACATCAGAGTCTGAAGGATTTAGATTTAGGATAGAGTCATCGACATACGGCTGGGGAGGGATATTTTTTTGTTTGAAACGTGTTTGTTTTCTATTAAAAGTTGATTCTTTTGGAATTTGAGGTCTGGTTTCAGTGCTTTTTTTATTGAGAGTTTTTTCTTTACGGAAAGTATCTTGCCTAACAGGCTCAGAGACTTCTTGCGAAACAGGGCGTTTAGTCTTTTTCGGTTGTGAGGATACGGGGAGAGAAATTACTTTAAGAGGCAAATCTGTTTGAGTGGCTACGGATTTTGTAGATTTCGTGGCAGCAGAATAAGAGAGACCAGGTTTTGGAGTTTTAGATTGTACTATTTTACGGGCTTCGATGTACGGTATATTTTGTTTTATTTTTACAGTTTGAACTTCCTTTTCGAATATCCAATTAGGGCAAGATCGTACGTATGAGGGATGATCGCCTTTGCAATTAATGCATTTGCATGGCGCAGTGCATCCTTCGCTATTGTGACCAGGTTCGGAACAACGCGCACAGGTCAATGACCCACGGCAAGACGTTTGCGAATGTCCAAATCGTTGACATTTGAAACATCGCAAAGGGTTCGGAATATATGGTCTGACAGGGCAGTGTAAGAAACCTGCTTTAATGGAAGTCGGGAGTTTTGGTAGTTCGAAAGTTAAGATGACATGTTTAGTATTGATTATTCGATTGTCTCTTTTGATAATTATTCGACGGACAGCAATGACATTTTGAGATTTTAAATTTTCAAGAATTTCAGATTCAGGGGTATTTTGTAGGTCAGGTTCAGATATGACGCCTCGGGATTGATTTAAACTTCTATGAATGGTTACGGAAACAGTTCTGTTGCCTGCAGCTTTTAGTTTCGTTATATTAATGGCTTGCACGTTATTAGTTACTTCCATAAGGAGATCACCAGACCGCAATTTCTTAACGTTACGAACTTCACCTACATTAGATTGAATAACTTTATGGATTAAAAATGGAGAAATGTCATGGAAATTACCTTCTGTGCATTTGATTATGAAAAAACGAAATAAAGTGCTTGTTTCATGACTAGTACACGACTCGTTGACGGAGGAATGTGCTTTTAAAGTACCCATATTAAATATTTTAGAGATTCGGACCCGACCGCACCACCCACCATGGAGCCCAACAAGGGGATGCAGGGTTCTGCACCAGTGCTAGCCGGGTCTATACGCGCACAGCCAACAGACCGATTGCTTGAACCATAGCAGATGACCAAGTCTATCCACCAGCCGATTGATACGCACCGGAACTTACGTACCCCCCGTTTACTCGAAGCCGAGGCCAAAGCAATGTGTTGAAACCTCCCCGCAATAATGGAAATTCCATTCTGATGATTCCCCTACGGGGAAGCCCCTCAATTACCAGGATCCCCATTTCCGAGGACACGGGTATCCACACATGGCAAACACGTGGGCAGTTTCAACCCCAAGAGGAGCAAGAGACGACAGATCGGAAACAGCTGCTCAAGGGGTGCCCTCACCTCAAAAGAGGAAACCGCAACGAGGGAGAAGGATAAGAATAAAGTAGAAGGGAAGAGGAGGGTAGAAAAGAAATGAGAAAAGATCGCTGGGGTACCTCGGGATTGCGACACCCGTGTTTACCTGAAGTAGGTAAACCCCCTGAGGGGTTGTACGTAATTGATTAATATATAATCATATAAAAGATTATAAAGTATTAGCAGTAAAAACCAAAGCTGTAGAATTACAAGTAAGTTTCTTTATTAGAGCTTCAGTACAAATTTATTTATTAACAAGAAAGCATTCTTTACAGCATGATGCTTAAAGAGTTGTTACACATTACAAGCAATATCAGTAGGATATTTACTTTTCATTCACAAAATCACCTGAAATAGCACTAAAATAGGACCGGATAGGAGAGGAAAGCCATCTTTTTTCCTTCAATGTAATGTAAAAGATATATCAAGTGTTTTTTTTGGTCAAGATCAGAAAGAATGTGCTTAGTGTAAAGATAATTTTATCTTTGAACGTGTTGGGTGAGTTCTGAACACGGATTAGTTCACAGAGGAGAATAATTCACAAGGTGGGAAGATGTAGATGAACATCACTACTGCATGACAAAAGATAGTACTTACAGATGAAGATACAAATGTCCTTTAAAGATTAAGAGTTGTAAATATAGAAGATAAAATAAACAACCAAAAATAGATGAAGTTTTGTGCATTGCTGCTCCAGCTTTAAAAGTTATTTTGATATGAGTTTCGTCTCTCTATTTATTGTGAAACAATTAATGAACCTAAAAACCACCATTCCAAATAAAATTTTTTTAATTTTACTTGTAAAATAAAATGATATTTTACATAAACACCTTCAGCAAGAAGATGATACATAAGACTTCTCCCCCTAACATTCTTTCAAGAATAGGTTACCCAGGGTGGTCACAAAAAATGCACTCCAATATTCCCTCATTTAAAAATTTTTTTGGTAAAATAACTACATTTAAACTAATTATTCAAAATTAACTAAATGTAATTAAAAATTGAAAAATAATGAGGCAAAATGAAGCTTTTCATGCGGATATAAGTAATTTTAGGCCACCAATTACAACTGTTACATTAAATAATTAGCTATTCAAATATTTAAAAAGTTATTAAAACTATGCATCTTATTTTTCTAACTTTACTTATTTTTATTTTGCTGTCTATATTTTTCAATTAGTCAACATCTTTTTATATCCTTTACGAGATGCTATACTAGATTTGCATATCACTACAGTATGCATTATCCCCTTGAGGACCAGCACGTAAATGCTATACGAGTCGACCGTTGTGAAAACGGTTGCCGTTTACGCTATCAGTAATTAAATCTCGCATTTAAAAATTAAAATAAAACGTTCAGATTTCCTATTACGCATCATTGAACTGATAAGAGTAAAATCGTTGCGTCGCGTATACGAGACGTTGGTCGCGAATGGGTTGAGACTGGGCTAAGTAACACTATATCGTGAAATATTGATAAAGCGTACTCCATCGCGACACTGATTTCCAAACTTTCAGTTCAGATTAAGGTGTGAAGGAACACCTATATAGCTAAACCGATCGCCGATCTCTGATGTGAAATCGTCTTTCTGATATTATTATGACAGTATTAGAGTATACGAGGCATAGTGTTACTAAAAGTCATATTCTGACATATAAACATGATCTTCCGATTTTACAACTTCTAGTCACATAGCGCATGCGCGATAAAACGTCCTTTTTATATAAACGCCAAACGATGGCTGAATGGATAAAGCGTTGCACTTCGGTACCGGGATTCGCGCGTTCGAATCCCACAATTGGTATGGATATTCGTACTCATTCGAATCGGCTTTAAGCAGAAGGTCACGGTATCATTAGCTCTTGTATAGCGAAACAGTAGACCGTAGCACTCCAACCAACCCCTATTTGAACATCATCTGTTCGATTTTGCGACATTGTGAGAGAGACATGCGGTATATTGTGATCGGCAATTTATCTACATCGCGAAATCGTTATTTAGTCCTTAACTGAAGAATCTTGATATACATTGGAAATAAATAAAAGAGAGACGCACGGAAAGGTGTAAACCTACACGATTCACAAATACGGAACTTCAAGTTCAACTGAGAGCGGCTGGGTGGGGTCTGCGTCAAGATATTCTTGTGACACGTTTGTACGCAACTATAAACCCAATTACCTTGACCTTGGCCTTGGAATAGTTATATTAAGATCCGCGTCCACCAGTGCAGAAGATTCTTCTTGTAACAAGTTTGTGCGGGCTCGTTCCGTTAATGAAATAAATTTAAAAAAATAAAATAATTCTGAATATTCTAGATTGGTGAATTTCCATATTTTCCCGATCTCATTACCATTTTTAATAGACTGCTAACATTACGTTACAGGAGCAACCGGCAATCGGGAAGGGTATTGGTCCCCCAGATGAAAATCTGATATAAAGGGATGATAGTCTCACCAATACGCGAATTTCTTTCCAATTTTGAATAAATTTACAAATAGCAGGGAAATTTTTGAAAAAGCAGAATTTTCTAAAAGAATCGGAAATTTCCGCAGACGCACTAAAATTTGCGAAAAAAAAAATCGGCTGTTGAAATCAAGAAGCAGAACTCCACCAAAAAGCGGAAAATTTCTATCGCTGTACATGCTATAAACGTATTTCTTTTCGTTGGGCACAATTTTAATTTTTAATTAGATTTTTTTGTCAATCTTGAGTCTGTAGTACGAAAGAGTAGCAGCATGTGGGAAGGATGAAATTCTTTCTTCTTGTTTCATGTACTTTTATCCGACAAAGTAGGAAAAATAAATATGACATATTCACTCCATAGTCTAGTATTCAGTGACTTTCGGCGGGAAAAAATCGTAAAACTAACGTAATTACTAAAAGTGCGAAAACTACAAAAATTGCGCCACCGTTTCTGGAGCAGCTGGGCGCAGATATCGGAAATTGGCGCAGCCGCAACATCCTTGTAAAATATAGTTCATTGTCTATCATATGATATACAACTGTTTAAAACATTAAATGTGTATATTATATGTGATGAATGCTTTAACCCTAAGTATTTAAAACCATTAACATATATGCTAAGCAAAAACAAAATGGAGAATTATTCAAATCTGAACTCTACTTACTATTAGCTCCTGATAAACAGTTAAAGTTTGATAGGGTATACAGTGTATATAATTATAGTTATTTTGTAAAAATATAAATATTTTTGACTGTAAAATAAGAATTAAATGTTTTGTACAAGTATTTAAAAATACATTACATTTATGTTATCTAAAAACATAAGACTATTCATATAAATTATTTTCATACCTGGTCACACATTATTGCAATCACAAATATGCCAAACAATAAACTTTCTATCAGTAGTAGAACAGTATGTATCCTGTAAGACAAAAATAGATTAAAAAAACAAACAAGATTTTAATATTATTGTAGTTTACAATCTACAATAGATTTTATAAAATTTTTGAACTAGTAACATTAATATTGGCTTTTAAAAACAAAGTTTTATAAATATTTTGTTTCATAGAAACTCATAATTATAATAATATTAAGACAGAATTTTTATATTGTGTTATTTGTGTTATATTTAGGCACATAGAAGGTCCATCCACACTAACAGCAAACACAAGCTTAAACTACAGTTTTCTACATAAAGAATTATAACTAACAATAAGTTCTTAGAAAGTTGAGTATTGGTTATCTTATTCACAAAACAAAAAATAAAATATTAAAAATCAAAGTCTTATTGCTTTATCAATTTTAAAGATGTTTCTATTACTCAAAAGTACCAATAAAACAAATTCCTTTTTCAGCTGCCTTTCAAAGCATAAGAATCTGAATTCTATCCCGAGATATAACATTTGGACTCAAATATTTGTACACTTTCAAACCAGTTTTGCCAGAGTAGAATAAACTACCACTATTTGTTTCAAATATTTTTCAAAAGTTGTTTTAAATTCTGTTTTATGGGGCTGAACTTCAAAGATTAAAAATGCAGGGAGACAACCTAAATTAGAAAAATTATAACTTGGCAATCATCAAATTAGAAGAAAAATAAAATACTCACACACGGTGCTGTTTGAAAACAATTTCATTTTTACAATCTATGCAGTCTGAAGCCCATGATATTACTACCATTATGACTGAATATACACTAGCTAAACCTAAAGAAAAATCAATAAAAAATAAAAATGATTGTTGAATATTTTTGTTCTAAAAGTAACTAAAAAGAAAGTATACTTACCCACAAATATCAAAAATTGAATAAAATATTTTTGATTCAGTTCCCCCACACAGTTGTTTATCCTGTGAAATAAAATTTATAGTGAATATATGATATTAACCTATATTTCTATTGTTATAAAGAATTTCATATACATATATATGTTCACTTACATTTGTTCATAAAGATATATTATAAAACATTTTTTTTAAATGTTTATACTGTTTAGAACATTTGTTGCCCTTCTGTAAAATTCATCACTAACCTTTTTTTAACATATAATAACCTTTTAAAACATATTTTCTTTGAGCAGTGAAATTTGGAAGGACTTCATATTTAAAAGCAAATTAATTCTTAAATTTTATTTTACAGAACTTAAGTCATTCTCTTTAAAACATTGACTGCATTCTTCTGCAATTTTGTGTTAATATTCTTGGTGATTTATCTGGATTCATTTTTAAAGCTATGCTGACTATTACAAAAACTAAATTAAACAAAATAAAATTGCTAAACATATTGTTTTAAAATTTACTTCTTCAACTAAGAAATAATTTTTAAATTGGCATTTCAGAAACAAATAATTTTTATTACTTCACTAAGAACCTCCATGAGTTTAATCTAAATATTGCTTTTCCATTATGAGCTGTTGTAGCTCAGTTAGTAAAGGCAGCAATCTCATAACAGTTAAATAACTGAATCAAGGATTGAGCCAGCCTAAGTTCTGTTATGTTCATTACTGGCAACAAGGGCACATGAAATATGTTTGCAGTAGTAATATCTTCCAAGTTCTTAAATGATACCCCTGCTTCTAAATGGAAGGAACCAGTAGGGACAATGTTACTTGCATCTGCACCATACCTTAAGCTACAATGCTTCCCAGGTGGTGCTAATTGAGTAACAGCTTCGTAGTGGTTTTTGGCATAAAGACACCTAGCTGCATGGAAGTGGCATCATAAAGAAAAGACTTTCCCGATATCAACAATACATAAAAGTTATGACTTGGGTTACAGTAATGAATATGTAACAAAACAATAAAATGCCCTGTATTAACCTGAAATTATTACTTTAATCAACTTAAAATAACATTTTCAATGCAGATATTTGAAGTTCACTTTTCTTACACATCTAAGGAAAATAATCTATGCCTTTTAGACTTTATGGGATGGACCATCTGTAAGTGTTCTTGACAGTTATACAAAAGATATTGTTCAATGGTATGCTATCCAGTTTCAATTAAAAGATCTAATAAAATCACTATAATATTTTTTTAATTAAAACAAAAAATGTCAGCATAAGAACATACATTCTCTATTCGAATTCTGAGGTAGTGATTTAAAATGAGCTTTTAAGAATCTTTAAAGCATTGTTTTACTTGTATTTAAAGTACTTCTTACCAGCCAATCACCCTGTAGTAGTACAGATTTAAGTCACAAAACATGACCTCTACAATTACACTATTACTGGAAGCAAAATAAAAAATTGGAACTTGTTTTCAGTGGACAGAAAGGGAGTAAAAAATAAATGACCTCTTAAATTATTTGAAATAATACTTATACTGTAGAAATAGATTTTTTTTATTTTAATTCTAATGAGCTCTTTAAAAATATAAACAAGAAAATTATTAAAAATATATAAAGAAGCTCATTATAAATAAACTCTTTGTATAATTCTAATTACTAATAATTAAAAATCTGAGACAAATCCTATAGAGCACCTATATTCTCTACCAATCAGTCTATAAATTTAAAACCCTTTCTATGTACATTTTAGATGAAAATTTGGGAACATAATTATAATACCAAGGACAATGATGATCCATTCTTCTAATACATCGACGACATATTCTGCAGTGATGGGCCCTAGGGGGCCTATAAGTTTCACACCGAGAACAAACTGTCCAGTCCTCCTAAAAATAATTTTAAGAAACTCAGTACTCTTTATATTTTTATTTAACTTATGACTTAAAACATAAATTACTCAGAGAAATGCTTTCTTTTGAAAAACATTTTCACTTACTTTTCTTTATTCATTTGCTAATTGATAAACACAATTTAATTTTAATAAGTATACATTTATCTAGATCTGGTGGCCTAAAGTTTTCCTTGATGGACAATACTAGTAAATTAAGTTATCAGAGTTAGATAACTTTTGTTCTGCTTAACCTGTTTTAAATTTTAAACACGACAGTGTTTCTTCTTAAAGTAATAGTCAAACAGTTATGAACATCTACACAAGTAATTTGATACAAATCAGCAATCAGTAAATCTTAGTACTGAAAGGCAGCAGAACTTTTTCTGTTTTCTTATTAGCAATTTTAGATAACTTTGAATAAGGCAGAATATAAATAGTTACAAACTTCCATACCAGTAGTAAGATTCGAGCCTTAAACTCTGGTACCAACATTCTGCACCTTATTTGTTAAGCCATGAACAGCAGATACTTGAAAATTTTCTTGTTAAAAAAGGTTAATTTTAACTTTTCTTAAATGGCAAACTCAGGATGTTCTTAAACATCACATTACAACTTGCATGTGTATTGGCTAGAATTATATATGTTGTACAAATAAAACTTTAGGATATTTTCATAAAGTATCTGCATATTGTGAGTTACACCACGTTTACACGAGACAAGTAGATGCTCAAGTAGGTCAGTCAAGTGACTTGAAAGTACTACTTGACTCGTGTAAACGGTTCTGGTCAAGTTAAGTAGTTCTTCACGGTGGACAAGTAACTTGACTCAAATGAATCGAGTAAAGTAGAGGGCGTTTGTTTTTAGTACGTCGACTTTATTTTTGTTTCAGTACGCAAAAGATATCAAAAAATGAAAAAAAATTAGGATTTAAACTAGAGGTAAAGCATGGAACATAAATTTTCCATCTTTTCAAATTGTTGCACTTAATGGATGAAATTATAGATAACCCTACAACTGATAATTAAGGTAACTCAAAACAAAATAACTCTTTCACAAATAAAGTTTATTCTTACAATAAAAGTGTATGTAATACTTTTTTATTATGTTAAGGTGTGTCATTAGTTTTAAGGAGCTACAAATGTAAGAATTTTTCTTGTTTTTTGGCTTACCAAACTTTTTTTTATTATTATCTCAAGTTCAACATTTGATCTATAAACCACGTTAAACATTTTCTTAAGTTTACTTTGTTTTTGGAAAAAATAATTTTTTATTTTAGTAAAGTACTTATTTTTAAAATTTCGCTGATGCATTATCTGCTGAACAGATGCATAAAATAATATAAAATGATATATTACTTATTTTTAATTGTTAATTGAAAGAATAGAAAAAATACAGAAATACTGATAAATATTCACAGAGATTATTACATAATTTATCATAAATTTTGTTTTAAAAAAGGGAATAACAGAATGATTCTAATGTGCGTATGCAATTTATAGAAGCATGGATTGAAACATAGCTTTATATTGCATATTTTGTATGCTTATTATTATTACTATTTGTTTATTTTGTCAAACTTTGTTTGTTTAAATATCTAAAGATTCTAAAAAATATGTACACTTTCTCTGAAAATTTTCCTTTTACATCTTATTTATTTAATTTTCCCTTTTATGGAAAAATTATTTCCTGCTAAACGCATTACTGACTTTACTAAATATCTTAAAATTCACCTTCTCTAAACAATCAATTTAATGATATCAGCCATATTCTTTCCTAAACATTCCACACATGGAACATCTACTAAAATCAACATCTGCTAAATTGAACACCTGTGTAATAAAAATATAAAAGTATAAATTGACACCAGGAGAGTGAGTATTCAAATAAAGCTAAAATAGTATGTGAAAATTGCATTTTAAATTTTATAAATACCAAATTAATTTTTAAAAAATAGAATTAGATACTCTCAATACTGTATAAAATTTCATTATATCATTACAGAATATTTTCACAAAAATTTGAAATCGCGAAAATATTCTGTTAATAGTCTGCAATAGTTCTTGTTTAGAGGCAAGTTACTTGACTTGCAATACTACGTGTAAACACATGCATTCAAGCTGTAGGTGAGTCAAATAAACTAAGAAAAACTACGCATGCACAGAGTTACTTGACTTGATCGTCTATTTGACTCATGTAAATGTGATGTTATCAGCTATAGTATATACCACTGCATCAATCTTTCGTTCATTTTAATAAAAAAAATTGCTATTATCTTAATAACTTAACTCTATAAAGCTATCTATTTTTTTGCTTACAGATACTTTTAAATCCAAAGAAAGAAATGCTAATTCAAAATATTAGGAGAAATTCTTATTTATTTGACACTGTATAGGACTAAAATCAGACTAACTTTTCTGCAACTTTTAAGACTTAAATATGTTTAATTTTTTCTCATTGTTTGAAATGAAACAAGATATTTTTAGTTGTTTCCACAACTTCTATAAATTATCTTGGTCCATAAGCTTTGATGTTAATAAAATATAACCATTATACTGCTTAAACTTTGCACAATATTTTAAAACTTAGCTATACCATTTAAATTCAATATAATTATAAATACTGAAAGTAATTTTTTTTATCCCTTAATATACAAGCTGTGAATGAATAAGAAATGCTAATGTCTATCAATGAAACACTCAATAATTTTTATTAATTTAGTGCTGGTACAACATATTCTTTATTAACAACTCAATTAAAAAAGTAATTTTTTTAAACCTTAATCTGTTGTAGAATTTATTCCTTTTGAAAAAGTATAGAACCTGTAAATTAGGGAAAAGATATATTAAGTATAGATAAAATGAAATTAAAAGTCAACAAGAGAATCAATGTGAAACTGTTTAAAAGAAATTTGAGAATGAATGTAACATTTTATACAATACCTTTCAAATTAAAAAAAAAAAAAAATCTTGTCTCTGATTTTCAGAAAGTGAAAGCCATCAAAAAGTAAAAGTTATCATATATCAATAAATCCTCCCATATCTGTATTTTCAAGCCAGAAATTCCACACACCAATTATAAGGAAATTTTTTATGTATTAAAAAATCTATATTAATGACATTGAAACATTTAATATGTTCATTGGTTGGTTAGTTCTGAGTATTATAGTCAACTTTTTTATACATGATAGCTAAAGAGGCTGGAGTGTACAGCTTGATGTTCATTCTGAATAACTATGAACACCCATACCTACAGGTGGATTCAAATCCATAGACTCCAATGGATAAGATTTAATGGGAAACCTTTTAGCAAGAAAACTATTTATAAGTTCCAAGAAAAACATTTAGTGAATGTATAAATGATAAAATTATTCGAAAATGCAAAAAGATTTTTTAAATATAAAAATGCAAATTTTTGTTTATGTCTCAGCATTATCTTTACTGGGAAGATATGAATTTTTACAAAATTCCCTCGAATTCAGTCTACTATGTCATCTCTTTATGTTATTTTAAATATACAATTAAAAGAGAATAGAAATACTGTGTTAAACAACAATTCATAAAATAAGATAGAAAGCAAGAACAACTATCTTATATCTTTAGCTTTAGTTTAAATTTTTTGAAAGGTTAGAGACATTTTAAAAAATCTGTTGAAAATGTATTTGGCTCTTATCATTAAATAAAAAAGTTTATATGTAGGTATAATAAAAAAAAAATAAAATTACAGTATAATTTTAATAAAAATAAATTTAAGAATAGATAATTTTCTACAAATGGTTTCAATATTTGGTAAAAATTCAGAAAGTAATAGAAAAATATGGAATATAAAACATTTCAGAAAATAAGTATCTGCCTTCACCAAATAAGTTTTAAAGATGCAATCAATAATTTTTATTTATTATTCATCATAGATAATATTTTTCAATTAACAAAAAATTTTAATTCATCAACATTAAAACTGAAATTCTGTATTTCAAAAATGACTGAAAACTAAAGCTATTAAAATATTTTAGTAGCAAAAATTAATAAAATGTAAATTAAGTACAATACCTTATGTATAGGTGATCCCAATCCACTATGCATATCTGAAAAATCTAGGTTGTTATCAGGAAAGGGAACTATACCAGGATCAGAAAAAACAGCTCGTAAATGAGACATGATGAGTAAAAATACAATTGTGTTGAAACATACTACATTAAATGCTCCCCATAAGCTAAAATTAAAAGAAAACATTATAAGCAATGTGATTATCTATCAAATTTAACTAAAATAGAGAGAAATTTTATACACTTTATAATTTCCATCTGCAAATGCAATAATCCTGTTTCGATTACATTATGAAGTATCCTTTAAAAACACTGCATCAAATTTTTATGCCAAAGAGAATTTTTACTATAAACAGATTAATTGCTCAATGTTTATAACAATTATGTCTAAGATTTAAAAATATTAAAGCATTGGCGCATTTGCAAAATTAAATTATCTTAGTAGTTTAAATAAACAATGCTTTAACAAACTTTACGGCACCATAAATGAGAAAAACTTTTAACCAATCGGTGTCGTACGAAAGAATTTTACAGAAATAAACTGCAGTTATAAAACAAGATACAATTTGTCATGACAAGATTATATTAAACACGAATATACTTTCACTAAACACGATGATCAGTTATAAACTATGCCCTACTTATAAATAAATTTAATTTCTTCTTACCTGGTGGACATAGTAGGAATAACCATCCATTCAACTACAGCATAATCTGCATAGAAAACTGCCAAGTATGTCAATATAATGCAGATTATACCACAGGGATCTAATCTGAAGACGGCCATAATGACTATATACACTTTTCATTGCAAAGGTATTTTAAGTTTTCGCATAATTCTATTAGCAACAACACACGCGAAAGACTAACTAAACAAACGCATTTAAAAGGACCAACAAACATAAACCGTACATTCACACAATCTTCTGCTAGTTTGCGGTTACGCTGTTCGCTGATCTCTATACAGTCCTCTATTCTATCGTAATATAACTTTTCTAATATAAAGTCGAAATTAAAACATTATTTAGTTTCTTTTATAGTGTAAAAATTAAAAATATTCAACACTTTTTCGATCGATTTTTTTTTTCTTTCTGACCGGAAGATACCATCGTGATTTCGTGACGCAATGCTTGTTTCTGTTTGTCAGACGGCAGTTTGAAATATTGGTGATCCGTGACAGTGAGAAATTATCAACGATTAAAAGTAATAATTTCTTTTTAATTTTTTTAGCTTTTTATCTTATTGATCGCAAATTCGATTCTTTATTTCTGTCTTTTGTAAAGGGATCAAACTCTTATTGTTTTATAAGTGTGTCAAAAGTAATATTTATATCATTTCCTCGTTCCTTTATGCATCTATTTCGTTTAACATTATATTTTGTTTCGTTGATACTTAGGTTTTGATCTGTATGTTGAATAAATAGGTAGATATATTCATAAATAGACAATTTCTACCTTTATTTCTCATTTCTCAGTTTTGAACGCATACAAAATAACGATCAATTATCCATTTTTATATATATATATATATATATATATATATATATATATATATAACTTATTTGATACATTGTAAAAGTAAAATATTCTTTATGATTAAAGTCAGTAAATTCAGTTTTTATGTAATAATTCATTTTGTTTGTTGACCAAGTTTACCGTTTTACATTTCATCCTTTCATTATGAACAGGATGTCAAATTATCCAGGATCACCTAATGGGCAGTTTTTACCTTCTCCATCGTCTCCTTACTGTCCTCGAACGCCTCCTCCTCAAAGAACTAATATACCTCCAGCAGTAAGTTCAAATCTACTTATTTATATTGTTTCTAGTTTTGTTGTTTGTTCAACCTCTAGTTCTATGATTTGAATATTTATGCCATGCTACATTTGCCTACTATATCCTTGTATTTTTCAGGCAAATTATGTCCCACCATCATCATCCCCATATCCAGTTGGTGTAAGTATTTTTTTTTTCTTAATATTAGTAGATAAGAAATTGTTGTATGAATTTGTTTTAAATTTTATAACAATGCAATAAAATTATGGAATAATTAAAAAGTGGAACACTAATTAATGTTATACATATTAGTTTCTTTTCAGTGCTGCTCTAATGAAGAATGCTTATTGATGTATTACTGTTGAAATTATAAATTGATAATGTGTTTAGAATATATACTTTATTTTAGAAAGTGCTGCTTAGGAGAATTAGCAAATCCACTAAATTAATATTTTGTTGTATATATGTCAGTATATTTTAAGTGCTTTTCTAAAATTTGTTTAAAAAGTTTTAATTGTGCAAATTAAATAGCAACAGACTTTTTAATGCATAGTTTAATGATTTTTGTCAAATTTCTTTTGAAGTATATATTTCAAAACAACTAAATTTTCCACTTTAAATAAAGCTTAAATCCCTGACTAGTCTTTAAAGATTAATATTTCAGAAATATTATTGATCAATAACTGTTAGATTGACTTAAAAGTTTAATTTATTTTGTATTCAATATATTGTTATTGATTTGAGTTATTATACAGTTTAGCAAACTTTGTATTATATATTTTTTTTTATCTTCCTTTAGTATTAACCAAATTCTACTTTTTTGAAAAAGAGAATTCAGAATGCTGAAATATATTGAATAACAAGCAATGAGTTTAAATAATAAATGGTTGAATAAGTATTTATATAATTTTTAAACAGGGATTATTTAAAAAAATATATTTTTGTAATCTGATTTTTCATTTGATAGTAATTTATTAATCTTTTAGTGTACCTATTTATATTTTAAATCTTATAAGTACTTTATTTTTAGGGCCTTCAAAATACTTTGACAACAATGGGTAAAGAAGTAGGGGGTGTTCTAAAAGGTTTAACTAAAGTTGGAGCTAAAGCACTGAATAAAGTCCTTGATCATCCTACGCTTGTAAGATTTGTTTAAATTAATTGCATGTGTGTGAATATCTAGTTAATTCAGTTGTTATAATTGTTGACTAAAATTATGAATATATATAATAATTGAGGATTTAATCAATTTGAATTGTGTTGTAATTTTTATATTTTGATTTAGTTTTGTTGTCCTTGTGATTTCCTCTATTTTAATCAATAAGGAAATCAGTATATATAATTATTACAGAACTGAAGAAGATAGTATTTTTGTTATAGTTATGTCACATTTTCTTTGACAATGAAAAACACATTCATATTATTAACTCTTTGCCTTAAATACTGCTATGCTTAAAATGAGAACCTTGTATCACACACGTGATGATTCTTTCTGGCCAAAAGTGAAAAGCTCGTATCAAACATGTTATTGTTTTTAGACGATAAAGTTTTTGTTATTACAGCATTGTTTGTTACAGTTGGTTGTTTATTCTTAGTCATAATTACAATAGAGTATTATATGCAATAAATAATTAACTGTTGGTGCTTAAAAAATTCTTAATAAAATCTAAAAATTTAATCTAATGGCAAAAAAGAAAATTCATACTGATAACGGTGCTGAAAAGTGTCCTGGTTACACCTAAGAAACTGAAACAAATACCGATTTGGATACATCTGAAGATAGCATCGTAGTTTGTCCTGTAAAAAAACATGTGCAAAATTTAGTTAGTGATGAAAGTGATACTAATGAAGAAAATATCAGGAATCAATTATCAGAACAATGAATTTGGCAATAAAAAAATAATCAACCAAAGATATGGAAGTATACAGAAACTCCTGGCATAAAAGTAACGTCTACAGATGAGTTAAACGAAAACAGTGGAAAGTTAGACTTTTTATGTAATATTTGACAAAAAGTTTTGGGAAATTGTGTTAACTGAAACAAATTGCTATGCTGAACAATGTATAAGAGATAAAATACAGTACTTTTAATGTCCACTGGTTTGCCCACAATTTAGCCCGTAATGAAACTGCTTCTGGTCATGATGCATGAGAAAGGCTTTCATCGAAAGAGGCACACACAATCGTCGCACGATTCATAAGGCAAGAGGTTAATAACTAAAATTTTTATTTATAGCTCTTGCCATAAATTTTTAATAACAAATTATGTACCATAAATTTCCAAAGTTTTATTTTATTTTATCCAAATATAATTTTTATACATATAAGTGAAATTTGCGTTAATTTCTATGGTATCATAAAATAATATAAGATCTCTGTTCAAGAAATGATTTTATTTACTATTTTTATTTATGATTTTATTTACCTTGTTCTAAATTTTGTTTTTATTGATTTATAAATATACTATAGGCTATATTTTGTGTATATTATTGTTTAATCTTTGTCATTTTATATTTGTAGCTGTGTCTTATTACCAAAAATACTAAATACACTAAAATGTTGTTATATAAATTTTATTTTGCTAGGTAAATATTAAAAGTGGTAATGTTATACAATGCATATCCCGAATTACTGGCCAGTCCTTGCAGATTCTTCAAGCGCCTGATGGTCGATTAGTCCTTGATAGCCTTGGAGGGGATGGACATCAGTTTCACAATGGTTAAGTATTTAAAATTTTAAATTGATTGTGATATTCAGTACTGTAATTTATTATAGCTGAACTTCACAGCGTGCTCAGGGCCCAACTAAGATATTTTTGTGCCCTTTACCCCCATTGCAAATTAATAGCGACAAGTTATCATAATTACAGTCATATAAAAATTATAACAGGGAATTAGAAAACATATTTTAGAAATTAGCATTAAAGTAATATTCAAAATCAAAAACACCAAATTTTCATTTTACGTAGTCATTATTATCTCTGTTTAGCCATGCTAAAAATTAAGGACTTTTAAAGACCTAGAGTGACCCACTTTTTTTATTTTTACCTTGTCACACTCACAAGCAGTGTGTGGTGCAGAAAATAAATAACAATAGAATTAAAAATAATTTAAATGGATGAAATGATTTAATGGTTTATAGTGGAACATTGCTAATAATCTGTCTTATAAATATGTAATAGCCCATAGGATAAAAAGAGCACCAGGTTTGTTGAGGGAATTGAGGTAAATAACAGTAAAATTAAAGTAAATAGGAAACAATATAGTTCATGACAAACACAATTACCTTGTACAATAATTTTTTAAAACTTAACGATGTAGCATAAGTTTGCAATTTTTCCCCTCTTAATATGTGTTTCAAGCACTTGACTAAATTTTCGTGCCCAGGGCACGTGCCTCAAGTGCCTGTGCGATAATCAGGCCCTAAGTGTGCTAAATTTTAAACAGCAAAAATTTTCTTTCATTTTTTTTTTTCTGGCATGGTGCATATTATTTGGTTTAAAGTAGAATAATTACATCTTTTTCTCTGGCAATAGCAAAGATATTCAGTACTCCATCATTAAAACAATATTAGTCCAACTGTTTTTAAAGTGCTACTGGCATGCAAGGGTTAACAAACTAGGACAGCCCTTATGATTGTAGCACGAAATCTAATAGCTATTTTGTGATATTACCCATCAGATACATTTATGAAATTGTATATAAGCTGCATCACTGTAAGTCCTATTTCTTCAAATTTGAAATTTGAAACAAACTGGAATTTAAAATGAGTATTTTAAATGCTATTTTATTCTATATCACTTAATAACATTACAATGATGTAAATTGTTAGAAATTATATTAGTCTGATTTAAAAATTTAATTCTGTTTTTCAAAATTCTAAATTTTAAAATATATTGAATTTATCTATGATTTCTGATTCTTCTCAATTCATATCCTTTTAATAAGATTCGTTAATTCCTTCTTTTTGGTTGATGAATAAAATATCAAGAAATCACCTTCCATGATAGCAGCTATAAAATAAGTTACTGTAGTTATCAAACCCATGTTCAAAACCAAACTATTACTTATTAGTGGCATAAGGGTCTATTTTAAATGAATTTATGTACATAGTTTGGTATAGTTTTAGTATAGGACCCCATTGGTGACTTCAGCATATCTGGTAACCCAGATCTGGAATGTAAATTGAATAGAATTGAAAAAATTTCCATGTAGATTTATCTGTAATTTCTGAATCTACAATATTAACTTTTTTGTTCTTAATATAATATTTTTTATTTATATTTTGCAATATTAAATTTCAATGTAATTCATATGATTGATATTAAGGATACATTGTTTGTCTAGGCAACAAAAAATGTTGTTATTACAAAATGTTGCCATTGAGGTCCTATATCTAAGTTTTCCCCTTCAGTCTCTCTTTTTCAACCTGTTTTGGTTGATGGTGCACTAAAAATATTATAAATTATTTGTGGCACACCTGAAAATATATCAAGTAAAATCTATCAAATGTAAATTCGAGCAGAATTTTAAGGAAACTGTTTGAGTAATTGCAAATGCTAATTCAACACTATTACTTCTCTGTGTTAGTTTTTGTTCTTGTTCTGTAAAGGTAGCTTTCATGTTATTGTACTTCATATTTGAAAAGTAATCATTTTTGCTTATTTTATATTTAACTAATTGAAATAATATATTTTGTTTTTAATATTAGCTCACTTTACTGTTGTTCAAGACAAAGATGGTTACATTATGTTTCACAACAACTTTAATTACTTAGCAATTAAGGATGGTATTGCACAACTTTATGCAGCTGTAAGTAGTTTTTAAAAGTTCATAATGTGTATAGAGCATTTTTATTAATGTCATTAGAATTTCCATTCAGAACACACAGCTTGAATTGATTACTTGTATACTTTGCGTAAATAAGTTCATTCAAAATCATACTTAAAATATGGTTCATTTTGTACTCTATAAAAATTACAAATGAAATTAATAAAAATTTTATTTTTTCATGTATGTCATTTATGCATGAATATTGTTTCCTTATTTTTTACAGTAATTATAAGAAAGATTAAAATGTTAATTAAAATTGTACCAGATTCAAGAAAAAATCATTTCTAATAAACCTAAATTATGACAACAGACATTAACTGAAATGTTTAAATTTTAATGTAAATATATTATGCATTCACATTGATTTAATAATTAAATTTTTTGACATGTATGCTTTTTTTAGTGACCTTATATTTTAAACTATTTAAAAACTTTTGTAAATCCAGAAAATTTTGAAATCTGAAACTGTTGCATCTGAAATCAGTCTGGATTTAAAGGTTGTACTATATATATACTAATTTCTGTGTATATGGTTCATAGTGCCATAAGATTTAAATCTAATAGATCTTATTTAGTAAAGAATGTAAATCCAATATAAGGCAGAAATAGAAAGAGACTGAATATTAGCAAGTTTGGAACAAGCTGCATTATCAGTGCAAGCAAACTTATTAGTTGAAAGAGCATAATGGATGAGGAGACAGAAAATTTATGATTTATATAACCGCACATCAAATCAAAAGAAAAGTACATTCACATAAGGCAGAAATAGAAAGAGATTGAATGTTACTGTTTTACTGCTAGAAATAAACTGCATTATCTATGCAAGTAAATTTCTTAGTTGAGAGAGCATACTGGATGAGGAGACAGGGAATTTATGCATTATCCCTCTAAGTGGTTCACACATACAATTCTATCAAACCGATGATGTCTTCAAAAAGTACAATTTTCGACCTCCAAAAACGGATGTAGTGTACATTTCTGCCAGTGCTTTCCCCCATGGAGTTCTACAGTAAGAGGGTCAGGTCGATTGTTTAGGAACTGCACCCCTCTTTGACTAACATTTATTGAGGAATGCACCTCTATCCCCTGAGACACAAAGACACTGATAGCTTTTCATAGTGTTGTAAATCTCTATTTTGAAGTATTTCATTTGTGGTAACTGATGTATCTGTAATTGCACCTCTTAAATATCTTGGACGACTTTAGTAAAAAATATAAATAAGTCTCTCAAAGAATATTTTTATTTGTACTTTTAGAATCCATTATTTCTTATGGGATGATCTTCGAGACTTGATGAGCTTTATGTATATTAAAAATTAACAATCTATAATATCTATTTACATATCTATTTATAACCGGAAGTAAAGGGACAATAACGAGAGTGGGTTTCCCGTACTAGTCGACTAAGGGTGAAAGAAAAAATCATAGAACACTTTGGCCACTGACACATTAAACCTTTAGCGTATTTTTTTTAGACTTTTTTCCTCAATGTGTTCCACTCGGAGGGTTATATAACCACACACCAAATCAAAAGAAAAGTACATACTACACATTAGGGCTTCAACTCCCCATTGAAAGTTTAAACTATTGGAGCATCTATCAAATCTCTTGCCAGTTTGTGAATATTATATTTTTTTTGGCATTTTTCATATATTAGTCAGAGCAAACAGGGTCTGAATTGAATTTTACTAGAAAGAGCATCATAGTTACATTACAAGACAAGATTTGAGACATGTGTTAATCACTTAACATGTGTGGGAATGTAATCACTTCTTTGATTTCCTATTGCTTCTAGTATTCAGAAGTGTTGTTCTCTATTGATCTTGATTTTTAAGAATAATTTTTTATTATGAAAAATTCTTCTTTATAGATAACAATATTACTATCAATTGTGAGTTTTTTTAAATTTTTCTAAAACAGTATTTAATCTTGTATTTTTTCACTTTTGCTTTTCCCTTTTTTATGCACTTTTTTACTTCGCCAGTCTGCCATTTATTTAGCCTTTATGAATGTGTCCTTTCTTTTTTGGTTTAGCTTATGCCTATATATGGTGTGGATTTTCTATCTCAGTGTTCAGTCTACTTTTTCAGCCTCTGAGTTCACTTACATAATGCAACTTTTTTACAGCTGCAAAACAGCTGTCTGTATTCACTTCCTTTCTATTTTTGCCGTAGAAGATCTTTTCTTCTTGTACAATAGTTGCCTTATCAAATCAAAATACTCTCTACTGATTAGAAATTTTTACTTGAAAACATATCTGTTTCTGTAAGAATTTAATCTCAAAAATATCCTGTTTTCTTGAATTAGTGTAAATTTTAGCCACTAAGCGGGAGCTACACCATACCCATTATTATTTAAATGTTTTAAAAAAATTATTTTAAAACTCCCAAATTCTTTAATTTCACATTGACAATATAAATTGAATTCATAATTTTTTTTTGAATGAAAATTTTAAATATGATTGTTTTTAGAAAATGAAGTTTTTATTTTGTAGCATGATTTTAAAATTATTTCTGTATGCCATTTATAGGGTTCAGGAGGTCTTCCAACCCCTGAATGTCGTTTTAAAGTACGGGAAGTTTTGATGCAGAACCAGTTTGTCACTATAGAAAATGTTTCTGAAAGAGGAAGGTATATTGCTGTCTTACCTAATGGACAAATGAAATCAGCTATTGCTACTAGTGGAGCAGACCAAGATACACATTTTGCTGTTCGACTCATTGTTAGTAGGATTTTTATAATATAATTATTTTATAATATATTTTTCTTAAGTATATGTTTTTTAAAACATTTCACAAAGAGCTATTTTATTTATGTAGCTTCTATATGCTAAAATTATCAATCCAATTAAGAGTTATGAATATAAACACTTTCTTCAACTTTTCACTTTATAATAATAAAACTTTTTTTTTTTTTTTTAACTCTTATTGCAAATTTAGTAATAGGATTATGCTTTGGAATATGTTTAAGATGTATGATATGTCATGACTCAGCATTATTCAGAACTATTTCTGTTTCACCAACAACACCTAGAAATGTAATTATTTAAAGAAAAATGGTGGTTTTGAATAATATAATTAATATATAAAAAATGAACAGACATTAAAAATTGGATAACTTAACATAGAAAAAACAGTGAGATAAAAATCAAGCAAAATTAAGAGAGAATAAATATTTTAGTGATAAAGAAAAATAAACAAAGAGCTTATTTACAAAGTAGAATTGATAGAATTAATTGTAATATTTTTTTGGAACTTTTTAAAAGTTTGATTAACTTGTTGGATTTTTAGGGTAACTAATATCAGTTTGTAAAAAAATTGAAAGATATTTAAAAGCTTGAAAAATTGTAAAATTCTGATGTATAGATTTGTAGATTGATAAAAATAATAACTTCAGTAACTATAAGTTCAATCAAGGGATAAGAGAATTTTGTTATGTGAAAATTAAAAGTTAATAATTTTTAAAATACTAATCAAAAGTTTTAAACCATAGATTGAGCTGTAACACTCTTGAAAGAATATAGGTACAAAAAATATTAAAGTATTTAAGTTAAGAATAAAAGAAGAATATATTGTTACGAACTTCAAAGCTGGGTTCGGGGATTGAATGGAATTTAAGTAAGACAGCACGAAAACAGTCATTTATTAGCAATCAGTTGGAAAATACAATGTCAGAAAGGCATCAAGATTAAGGTATTACACACTTGTACCAAACTTACACAATCATCACGGAACAACTCAAGTGCAATGTTGTGGGCTAACATACCTTTTTCCGCATCAAACAAAACGGAAGCACCGGTAAAACACAACATACTGTGCGTACTCTTTACACTGAGAAATCAACTTAACTACTCTCCTTGTTTGGGACTCAGCCTGCCTTATATAGGCCTGAAGAAACTGCTGAAATATTCCAGAAACTGGAAGTTAACGCATATCGCCACACTTGGCAACATTTGGTGACACTTGGCGATATTTGATGACGTACTTGGTGACAAAAATAGATTGCCAAAACTGTCACCAACGAGCCGGTATCTCACCAATTTGGCGAGATATCCATAGAGTGCCATGGTAAATTTAAGGTTCACTGATTTTGAATACTACAGTATATGTTTTTACTACACAAGGGCTAATATGACTGGGCCCTACTATAAAAAGCTGATTTGAAATGGCTACAAACATCCATGTCAACAATGGGATTGGAACCCACAAACTCTGTTGTTTAAACTGATGTACTATTGAAAAAAAAATCTTAAAATATTTATAATTTTTAACCATTGCTTAATTTTGATAGACTACATATCAATTTGGAAGTCTTTAGAAGTATTTCAATTTCATAGAAAGTTTTTAAATTGATAATAGTTATTTTTACAGATATATTGATCTTTTAAAGAACTGTTGTAGTACTATCGTCACAATTGGAAATATTAATATTCATAACATAGAAATTTTACATAACATAAAATACAGAAAAGATTTTAATACTGAGAGTGATCTTATGAGAGTATCAAATACCTGTCCAAAATTTGGTGATTCTATAACAAACTGTGAATTTGTATAAAGGACAAACATACATACATACATACACTTTTAAATGTAGACAGATTTTGAAATGTATATTTAATTTATTTTCAAACTAGTATTAAATATTTTAAAATTTTCTAATTGCTTTGTACTTGCACTAAATATTTATTGTTAATGTGTTTCTTTGATTTAATAAATTATTGCTTGGTATTACTGGCAAGTTATTAAATAGTGATCTTTTTGCAAGTTCATTGTAAGAAAAATGTTTTAATTAAAAATTAACAGGCATGAAAGTTTTCTGCTTTTAAGCGGAAATCCGCTTTTTTGACAGCTTTTAGGACTGTTTCTGAGATTGATGCATATCCATCGAGAAATCGTGATTGGAAAATGGGGAGGGATTGCAATCCTGGTCGAAATCAGTATCTTCTACTGCGTGTTTTCGCTGAGATGTACGCTGGCAGAGATATGACTACGCATACTGATTCACTTCCATTCCAATTGGCTCAACGTACTATAGCAATTACCTACTATATATTGCATGTACCAAACCAACAAACCATATCAGCAATTATTGAGTATTTGGCTGCTCCAAATGCTAACAACCAATCATTCTAAATTATTAGGCAGAGTCCTCAAAAACTACGGTTTATCCTTTAAATTGTTAGATTAACTGCTACAAAAACACTATCCTGCTCCAAATCTGCATTTTGGCTGCTATGAAAATTCGTTCTCCTACTACAAATTTTGTTTTGCTGCTCCGAAAATGCTTGAAGGAGCGCAACATTCTTATATGTAGTACTGAATCATATTGTGAAAAAGAGTTATGTAAGAGAAAATGTAATCATCACCCGGGGAAGTTCAGCGTTTTTTGTCATTGTCTACTGTCATGCCTGAATTAATCACAGTTACTCACAATGGTGTAGCAAAAGGGGTGTCCTATCCAGGCATAACTTTGCTAGAGGTGACAAAATCCCTAATGTCAAATACTAAAGAGACTCATATATCATATATGTGTGGGGGATATATGTTTTACCTATTTACAAGCAGTATCCGTGCTAGATACAATGCAGTTCTTAGGTTATGAAAGAAATCAGGAAATTTTGGAAAAATAAAAAATGTTGATTTTATTCAGACAATCCATTTTTGACCCTCTGCTGTCAAAGTTTTACATTTCTTTATATAGTGCTTTTGAGGTTGTAAGGGAGCTAACCAATCAGAGTATTAAGATTAATCACATGATGATGCTTTGAAGTAAAACTAAGTTATATAAAGGAGTTACATAAGATTAGTTGAGCTAAGCCAAAAATAGTTTCGGCATTTTCAAAGTCACCAAAGGTTACCAAAATTAAAGAAGAAACAAAGACACTTTGCTAAAGGTTTTAATTTTAGGGATAGAATCGCCAGAAATTTATTTCAGAATATGATTATAATTAAGTTAGTTTAGTTAAAATATCATTACAGAGATATATATATATATATATATATATATATATATATATATCATACATTTGACAATTGATGCTAAAATTGTTTTCTTCAGTGGCAAAAAAATTATGTAACAACAATCAGTATTTTTTTTTTAATAATTATTGCAAATTTTGATTAACAATAAATTTTTGTAAAGTATTACTGTTTTTAGATAATTTATTAATAGAATTCAAAATATGCTTTCAAAGTTAAATTTTTTTTCCAGTGTTTAAGAACTTTGAGTTTTAGAAATAACACTCTTTGCAGCTTAAGAATGAAAAATTTTATCAATATAACAACATTATAATCTGTAAGTGGGGGAGGAGCAGCAAATTTGGCATCTGCTACAGGGATTAGAAACATAAGTTATGACACTGATGATAAAAATGACTGTGTGTGCTAGAATTATTAGAAGTATTGATAACATTGAATTATTTTAAGTAAAATTTCTTTAGCTTATTTCTAGATATTTGTTAAAAATTTTAAATAATTCAACTTAATCTTTTTTTTTCCTTACAGTATAGTCCATATGGTGGAGTTCCAGGAAAATAGATATTTCACAAACTACTATCTCACTTTTTTCTGAAATGTGTGTGATATTTTAATCTAGCTTCCACAGTTGTTAAGCATGTCACTAAATGTGCTTTATAAATTTTACAAAATATATGAATAATAATTGCATTTAAGTATTTTTGTATTAGTCATTTCTTTCACTGAAAATAAAATATCATTTTTGTAACATAAACTGAAAGAAGTTATTGTTGCTTTTGTTGCATCAGTATCAGAATATTTATAAAAATATGTTATGTTGTGTCAACTTCTCAACCATGTGTATTACCGTTATTGTTTAAAAAAATCTATCTTTTAGTATAATAAATTGTATACATTACTGTTGTATTTCTTATTCTTAGAGATTTATTTATCTGTTGATAGAATAGAGAATATTAATGCATTTTTAAACAAACCTGAAGTGCTTTAGAAAACATGAGCTGTTGTTTTAAAAAATATTTTATTTAAAAAGAAATCTTAATATTGTTTGTCCATGGTTGAAACACTCTGTAAGATTTACCATGTGTGAAAAAAATTAAAGTAAAAGAGGATGTATGATTCTCATGTTAAATTATATGTTACACATTTGCAAAAAGAGCAACCCTACAAAATGAGTTATCCTTCAAACTTGAAAAAGATACTGTATTCATTTAAACCGGAGATTCTCAACTTTTTTAGTTCTTTGCTTCCAGAAAAGGGCTTACTGACTCTTGTTATCAATATTAGTCGATGTAGTAACCCACAAATTTCCAATTATTAGGCTCATATTCAATTTTTCTAAACAGTGATTCTATCATTTCCCAAAATTAAATCAAGCATCTTACAGACATGCCAACTACTCCGGAGAAATGAGAAAATTTGATAACTCCAGAAATTTCTCAGATTTCTCCGGAAAATAACAAACTTTTGAACAGCTAAAAGATTACAATGCAGCAATTAAATATAAAGTTTTGCAAAAAATAATGCTGAATATTATTCTTTTCACACATTGAGTAGACAAACTCTAGAATCCCTGATAGAAAAATGGGAATATTTTAATCAGGGTTAATGTTGCTATTAGAAACAGTGTTCTCAAAAATAAGTTGTTAAAGCTAAAAAAGCTACTCATAAATTTTAATTTACCTTTTACAATTTACTACTGTGTAAATATTTTAAATTTAATTTTAATTTAGAAACCAGTAAGATATGTACTTATGTATGTAATGTAGCATTCTGATGTTAACCGCGTTGAAGAAGCTCCCGTCACATGCAGATAAATGTGGAATGCAAATTTCCTTTGATGCTGCCCTCTTGAGCATGGACAGTATAGAAGGTGAGAGGCACAGCTCAGTCAAAAGGTAATCACTTCACTCTCGGCTGTAGAATCAGCATGCTGATCAAAAGAACTTTTTGCCAGACTGTTTGTCACTTGCAAGCTGCTAGTGTTATAAACGCTGTGATGTTTTTAAGCTTTACTTTTTACTTTTTATTTTAATTATCAGTTTCCAAATAAAAACTTTTTGATGGAAAGCTCATTTTGACAATTAGTTTTAATCTGCTTCAGTATACCTCTTCATGTATAATCTGTGATTAGCATGTTAAAATTTCAAACCATGTCTGTTTCTCCCGACACAAGTGCCTGAACATTGGCATGTTGGATGTTATAGGGAAAAAAGCTAGGATAAAATTTCTAAATTACTTTATTAAAATTTGCGAACAATATTTTTATATTATTGACAGTTGTTTAAGTAAATATATATAAGAAAAAATATATATTATTACTGATAGGGCTAAACTTAATGTGATGACAGTAATTTTGTGTGTGTGTTATAATTGTCATTAACAATAAAATAAGACTATTGACAAAAACATTTAGAACTATTTGTTTAAAATTCATTCTATTATTTTTAGTATTGTTTGCTTCTTGCAGTATTTTTGTAAGTATTGCCGAAGGAACAGTAATTAATCCTCAATAATCCCTAAATTTTCCTTCTATAAAAAAAGTAAATATCTTAAATTTCTTTAATACCTACAGATGGGTGATATTGCCCTTATTGGTAATCAATGATTTAAACCTTTGAATGTTTTTTTTTTTCTTGATATTGGATTTTCTAAATTAGACAAATTACATCCTTAAGTTTGTTAACACAAATTAAATTATTTATTATGGTTTCTACAAGCCAAAAGTGTGAAGTTGTAGATAGGGAAATATTTGCCCATCCATTGTTACATGTCCAAAACACCCTTTTGTGGGTGCATATAAACATGTTAAAGCAGAATTTGATGTTATTTGGGGATAAATAAAGACAAAAAAGCTGTTGATCTTGATCTACAAATTTGGAATCTATGTGTGCTCAAACAAGAGAGTCCTCAAGAAAATAATTACAGTGTCTTGCAAGACAAGCAGAGGACAACAAAGCAATATGGCTTCACTTCACTTGATTTTGCGTAGTGCAAAGTGCTGTCAACTGTTCAATGAAGATTATCTAAACAGTTACCACACACAAGCAGCAGACAGTAATAGAAGTACTCATACTATCAGTAGTCACAAGTTTAAGTAAAAAATTAATAAATTAATATTCAAAACAAGTTACTACAAAACAAGCAAAAGGTAATTATGTGCTTAGTGCAGTATTTTACATTCCCTCCAAATTTTGCATAATTTAGACTCATACTAACAAATGGAATGTGTTTAGCTATGTGTCGACTGGGGGTTTAACAACTGTGGTTGGACTTTAGCTTTATTATTATTATTCCTTTATAACATATAAAACTTTTTTATTAAGTTTTAATTTTAGTATACAAAGATGGGCAAAATTACATTCTTAGTTATAGGATATGTTTTATGTTAGAAGGTTATTTATAATAACATTGGTTAAATTACTGGTTAATTTTTTGAGTAAAGTCCCTGATATTTTGATAGTGTTTAGTATTCATTCTAGCATAGCATGATTACATAATTTATTAAAATTACTGAAATAGTACGGAAAACATTAATACTGAACTCTTTCAACAGTTGTCACTTTTTACTGAATTAGGTGTGTGAAGGTCTGAAAATACTAAATATGGTTACATGCCAGAAAATAAACAGAGATCAACAGTATTTATGCATGCTATTTATAATATATATTCATATTTTTTTTATAATAAATTAAATCAGTAAAGTCCCTGATATTTTGATATTGTTTAGTATCCATTCTCGCATAGCATGATTGCATAATTTATTAAAATTACTGAAATAATACTGAACTTTTTTAACAGTTGTCACTTTTTGCTGAATTACGTGTGTGAAGGTCTGAAAATACTCAACATGGTTACATGCCATAGGATTAACAGATATCAACAGTACTTATGCATGCTATTTACAATATATATTCCTAATTTTTAAGGTTTTTTTTTATAATAATATTAAATGAGAATGTTTAGATTTATTGATGGCATACTGCTCAAGCTGAAATATAGATCTTCCATTAATTTAGCTTTATGTAAAATTTAATATTTCATGAGGCTTTCTTTTATAATGAGTGAATAAATAAATAATGGTTTGAATTCATAAAAAGAAAAAATCTTCCTTTCTTTCCAATACTGTGTATATTTTATATACTGAATGTTGGCATAGATATAGTAAAATTTTAAAATAGGTTGAATTATATATAAAAGTTTCCTCTTTATATGCAGTTAGATTATTTGCACATTAGTGTGTTATCTGGAGCTTTTGTTGTGCATTCAACCTTTTTATAATTTTATATCTGTAGCATTTATTTTAACATGCAATCATTTATACTTAATATGTTTTTAATTTCCAATCACTATCAGTTTTGAACTGTAATACAGTTCCCAAAAGTTTAGCTATTGTTTTATGAATCAATTGTTTTAAAATATGTTAATCAGATCTCTACATTTTTTAAAATATATTTTCAGAATTTGTACCCTTTTGATTATGTTTTCTTGTATTATGCTTGTGTATTGAACAAACTCACTCCTGAGGATAGTTTTACCTGCAAAAAAATATTTTGGAAATGTGTGATATGTACTTTTTCTTTGTATCTCTTTATTGATAAATTAATAAAGATTTATATTTTCATATATAGTTTACTTTTCTTTCTTTATTTCATAAACTACACTCAAGAGCCAAAACATTATTACCACCCCTACATTTTGCAATGAACTCGCCTGGATGATGTGGAAGGCACGTGATCAGGTGTAAGTGGTATTTAACTGCTGCTGGAGAGTCTGAAGAGTCATTCTTTCACTTACTTCTGTGTGTGATGGGAAAGGCTGCAGATCTAAGCGCTTTTGATAGAGGGCAGATTGTAATAGCTTGAAGTCTCAGAACAAGTATTTCCAAAACTGCATGACTTGTGGGTTGTTTGTGATCTAGAGTTATTAGTACTTAAGCAAAGTGAATGAATGACGGTGAAACCAACAGTAGATGACATGGTGTTGGACGTTCACACGCTATCAAAGAAAAAGGTCGTCGGAGACTGTCTCGCATGGTGAAGCAAAACCAGAGCCAGACAGTGGCTCAGCTGACAACTCATTACAATGCAGGGCCAAGTAGAATAGTATCGGAGCACACTGTTGGATATGGGGCTATGCAGCAAACATCCCACTCGTGTGTCTTTGCTGACAAAGCGTCATCTCCAACTGTGCCTATGCTGAGCCCGGGAACATCGCGACTGGTCCATGAATCAGTAGTAGAGAGTTTCCTTGTCAGATGAATCACAGTTTGTCATTCATCACACTGATGGGCGTGTCAGGATATGCCGGAAATATGCAGATATATTCTTGGAAATGTGCAGAGTTTATCTTTACATTTTTAATTTGTCATATGTAAAATCGCCAACTGGCATGAATTCCTCAGAAAAAAAATTTACTTTCTTTGAAATATGCTTTAATATTTTTTTCTCCTCTTTGATGTTAATAAATGGATCTTTATTTTCATCATTGAAATTCATTTAAGGCTCTGGCATTGTGACATTTTCATATTTGTCAAGATAAATGTTGCTTATGAAGGATTCTACTGTGTGCTCTGTGTTCAGAAAGATTATGTACATTGTATTTTTTCACTATTTTAAGATTCAAATCTAAATTAATTACTTTGTTTCACCTTGAGCAATTTAATGATTTTGAAACAGTCATTGGGATGATTTTCATTTAATGTTAAAAGTTGTACATGTGTAATATTTGTAGAATTTCGTTTTTTCCTTGGATACATATCTAGAATTCTTCATCTTGAAGTCAGGCATTGACGTTTTTATTTTGTTGGTAATATTACCTATTATGACTTTATAAATAAAAACTAGCTTTCATAGCACTTAGTAGGAATAATTATCTTTAGAAAAAGTGCAAACGTAATCTTCCATCTATTACTTCTTTAAAAGCACCATTTTACAAGAAAACAAAACAATTAAATAGTACATAATCAGTTACATTTTTAAGAACAAACTAAAAATGTTTTTATTTTGAGCATACGATGTTTTATAATAGTATTGACTGAAGCCAAATAAATTGAAAATTGTGTGAACAACCTCTGTACAAGTTGTAATACACTGTAAGGCACAAGTTATAGATAAGGATAAAGATCTTTTTGTTATAGAACATATCAAAACTGTGTTCTGCCACCTAACATAAAAATAATTTCAATGGAATTTTTTTAAATTCATTTTCCAAAAGAAACAAATCGGAAAAAACTGTTGCCTTTGACAAGAACTCTGAATATTCTTGATTCTTCAAATGTGATTGTGGGTTTTCCCACATAAATCTTATTTGCTTTCCCAACAAGAGCGTCATTGAAAACATATAATTTCATTAGTTTTGTAACTTTTTAGACCACCCATGACACTTTTCGATTCTAAAATGTGCGTTGATTTGTGAAACTCGGGGAATAACATTTAGCTTATCAACAAGGAAAAAACGAAAAGGATTGATCAAAACTTTAAAACGAATATTTATTGTAAATACAATAAATTAAATTTTTATTGAGAATTTAATACACATATCCATCGATGTAAAATGAACACGAATTGCGTTCTGGCTTTTTTTCTTACAAGAAAAGTATTGGGTAAGACTAAGTGAAGTACCGAAAAATGCTGTTCGTTGTGACTGAACGAAGTCTTCAAGTTTCAATTCTATGTCCTTCAATTAATTTTTCTTAATGTATGACGTCTAAAAATATCATTTTTCTAGAAACTTATTTATTTGACTCTTACCTTCCCACCGAGCCCCAGTTTCAGTTCTCCTACCTCTTTTTTTCCTCGGACATCATGTAGTGATGTTCAGAAACAACTAAAAAAGATATCTACCCGAGGTCGACACCCTGATATTTTTCTCTCCGATTCTTGCCCCAATTGAGAGGGAATCTGCTCGACCTGCTTTTCGGGGCGTGGATTACTTACCAACTTTTGATTTCTTTCTTTCTTTCTTTGAAAGTGCACTTTCCTCCTGGTACCCACTTTCCCTCCGCGTTGCTTCCTTGGGTGCTTTTCGAGGTCGCGCGATGCCGATGATCGAGTAGGTGGTCATTCCATACAGACCAAAGATACGATTTGGCTGTCCTGCGGCTGGGATTTGGATGAGACTGCTACACATTCTTTCACCTTAAAAATTTATTATAAATAGTGACTTTAAACAATAATTTTTTTAAAAAAATCATTCTTACTTGGGGTAAGAGCGACTCTAGGCCCGGACAATCTGAACTGGTGACCGAAAGGGCATTTGGCTCCAATTTTTAAAATACTTCTTCAATCGGAAAAAAATTGCATAAAATATTTTAGAAAGTACAATTAATCCTAGTTTGGAAGACTAACACATAATCATTATCAAGTATGGTAATTTAATTCCACAAACACACAATATAGAAGATATTTTTCCAATGAATCTGGCAATACAGACATATGTCTTTATACCAAACACATTTAAAACCAGCCGTAGAGCACGTGTATCTTAAAGAATGCTATGGACGTGAGTCATATTACCCCCTCTGAGTTCTCGTAATTTAGAAGCAGAAGACCCCCCCCACACACACACACACACCACGCTTGGCTTGCCTCCTCCAGAGATATCATTTGAACTTCAAGAACAATAAGACCATGAACCTATTTATTCGCCACATTTGCCCTTAATAAACACGGTGAATCTTTTGCCAGCAACCCTACGGTTACAAGATCAGCGGCTTTGCCAGCTTTTCTAGCGCGGCCCACAAAAAGAATTTTATACACTGTATTCACAAGATTATGATTGAATACCGATCAATCTGGTTAGGTCCGTAGCTATTTGTAGTCTATATGTTAGGGCTTGGAATGCTACAACTTGCGGGCCATATTCGGCCAGCTCAGTAAATCAAAAGGGGACGATGCGGCTAGTCTTACCCATTCTAAGTTTTGATTAATGGCCGCTGGGAGCGCTACCTACGTGTTGGTTCAGCGAAGAGTACAATACGCTAGTTTTGCTTTTGTAACAATGTAATATATCTTTTGATGTATACTAAAGATAAGGTGAAAAAAGATAAGGTGAGAAAGTTGTTAATTCAAATATATATATATATATATATATATATATATATATATATATATATATATATTTGAATTAACAACTTTCTCACCTTATCTTTTTTTTTCTTGCCTCATATACACATATATATGTTTATATATGTGTTTGTTTCTCGAAAGAGTTTGAGAAATAAACTTCGTTTATGTGGAGACAAAGGAGTTGTTTTCCACAGCACCACGATGGCTAGACTTTTGTGTCCTACAGGTAGCGGAACAATAGGGCAAGCAGCCGGGAGCCCAGGCAGACAACCAACAAAGATGATCGTCGGTGGCGTGAGTCTCCAAAGGGGTTAGATCTTTCGTTGACACGAAATTCCGTAGACTCCCGTATTTGCAGCCGGTGATGTCTATCCCAGACCAATGAAGTTGGTTGAAGGTGAGTTCATTGCCAGACGATCCAATGAAGAAATTGTGGCTTAGGTGCCCTTTCTTAGAGACCCCTCCCTTAAAAAGACGAGATGAGATTTTTTAACAAGTTAACTAGTTAATTAGCGAGTAGCCAGCTCATTCGGAGGTCGTTTTGCCCAGTCTCTCCATCGGAGAGTTTTCTTACTGAAAATCCCACCTTCGGATAAATCTCTTTTCGAGATTGTTACGTTTATAATGTGACGAAATGTTTTTTTCTCTTTTTTTAAATAACATTTTACCATACTGGTATTTTAAGTTAGTAACACATATGTTATAAAGTTGCTCGTAAATGGATGTCAGTAATAAAAACCTGTGATGGAATTTTGAAATATATATATATATATATATATATATATATATATATATATATATATATATATATATATATATATATATATATTCAAAACCGAATTTGCAACCTTCCTTGACTAATATTTATTTATTTATTTTTATTATTAATTATTTATCTAATAATTTTTTTTCAATCTGAGCTATATCATTTCCCCGACTCTAGGCTTAAACTTCACTCCAAAGCAACCATACAAATATATTTAGTTCCCCAATACGACGCTTATCAAGCGATTTCTTTCAACATTATAATTATGTCTTATTTATTTTCGAATAAGCTGCCTCAATGTCGTTTCCTTACGATTTTGACAGCAAGGAAAAGTGCTGTATATAGACCAACCATAGATATTTCCTCATATCTGAATCTGTAAATTGTTAAATGTTGGCATTTCCCTTTTGAGTTTTTTTGGTTTGGATAGTTATAAATTTAGTAGATTTCAAAGTAGACGTTATGAGCGTTAATACACATGATTAAGTGGATCGGTATGCTAGGGAATAAATGAAATGGGATCGTGATTTTGAGTTAGAAGAATGAAAAAGCATTTTTCTGAAAGACAATATATTCAAAGAAACTTTATTCAACTATTTAACATGGAAGTTGAATGAATTTGAAATTGATAGACTGGTATTAACATTATAAAATTCGTTTCTCACGTGTTCGTCTGAAAAATTACTTTATCATAACTGTTTTATCCTCACTTGAGTTTAACGAAGAGATAAATTAAAAAGAAAATTGTCGTTCTATTACGTTCTTGAAATTTGTATCGTATCGTTCAGTAAAGAGAAAAATTCCAGCTAATTATGAAACCGTTACTGATAATGGCATTTGGGATGAGTAAAATCACCAATTTATTTCCTTTTCTTTAGTTTATATTGGTATTTCCGAAATTTCCGGCAGGTAAGCTGCGTTTTATATGTATATAAAAGTTGAAATTTAACGTTTACATTGAATCTGGAGGAATTTTATCTTTCCTGTTTCCATTCGTCGTTGAAAATCCGAATAAGAATTAGCTTGGTTTGGTTTAGAGCAGGATTTCTCAAAGTGAGGTGTTCCGCGGAACCCTACAGTTCCTCAACAAACCTCCAGGTGTTTCTCGAGAAATTTTTATACACCACCGAAATTTTAAAGAACATTTGCAAATCTATCCTTTAATTTTCTTCAGCCATAAAATAAACTGTTTTCCAACATTAAAATCCTTTCTCTTAAACTCTGTATAAAATAAGCAATACAATATCAGGATGTTACCCCACATCTTGACTCTCTCGGTGATTCTATAGAGCAATATACTTTCCGAGTAAGCAATACGAAAATTTATAAAACAATTATGGATCAAAAATTCATTTGTCATAAACGAAAAACCTTCTTTTCTCTGGATAATTATGAAAAATTTATTGAACTGACATTGTATCAGTAGTAGAAATTCATCGGCGCACCAAGGCCGAATCTCCAGTCTTGAATGGTTGAGATTCCATGAGAGTGTGCATCATTAACTGGGGTTCCATTAGTTGGCAGATAATATTAAAGATACAAATTACATAAGTTTCAGAGAAAAATTTTAAGCCCTTGGTAGCAATTAGGATCATAAAATAAGGAAAAAAAATTTAGTGATAGTAAAGATAATAGGGGGAGAAAGGATAGAGAATATTTTTTTGCGGATAATGACATCCATTTTTAAAATTTTAATAATTTTTTGGTTTTATTTTTATTTTATTATTATTATTATTTATTTATTTTTAAATCACTTTATGAAATAGCGTCAATGTCAGAATTCTGGTATCCTTTGAAAAGAAAATATCCTTAATTATCAAAAAAGGCTCTGTCTGTGCTGTTACCATTTGCAAGACCAATATTTGTGAAACTGGCTTTCCTGCATATGCCTTGATGAAACTAAGTACCGGAATATGTGGATGCAGAGCATACGATGAGAATAAAACTTTCTTTAATACAACCAAACTTTAATGAACTCTGTGGCAGTCAAAAACATAGCCAATCCTCCCATTGATAATTTTCATCAATGTATCATTTTACTTGCATCATTTCATTAAATTGTTACTTTTTCGTCCTCTTTTTTAAGCATTGTCTACATTTTTATACTGTTTTATATTATTTAGTTTTATGTTTATGACTAATCAGTGATAAATAAGAGGTCCTTAGTTTTTTCATGAGTAATATTTATTCAGAGGTTTGGTTGCTATGTAAGTTTAGAAGTATATGTAGCCTTGCATTATAGGAGGTTCCAAAAATTGTGAAAATCAGTTAAACACTCTTCCGCCTTCGTTCTGATTGTTGTGCTGTTACGAATTCATTAGAACTGAAGTCAGAGGAGAAAATTCGATAAGTTGTAATTAAAAGTAATTCCATTGACTTCGATACGCTGGAGCTGTTCTTATTGTTCCGAATCTAGAAATATCAATAACTGAGATTATCCTTAAGATGACCTCATGAGCAGAAATGTCGTATATGCCAGAAATTAGCGTAGGCATACTACCTGAAATGAACTACATCGGCTTTCTGAATGAGTAGTTCTATGTGGAGCAACGAAAACGAAAGTTCGGAAACTCCCAAATTGGCCTCACGCGATATGGTTTTAAGAATAAATCACGTGTGCGATCGTGCAATACACCCGGGGCGGTGGAAATTCTAATCCCGCTTGAATATATTGAAGTTTTTTTCACCTTCTTTCCTGGTTTGTGGCATCTCCTATACGCTTCAATAAATACACGTTTGTTGACAATGTCAGCGACCCAACCTTCTCCTTGATTATTTTGGCTTTCTCACTTTGACTTAAAAAGAAAAAAAATGCTCAGAGTTTTAAGAGATAAGCTGAGTTAAGCCGGACGGCAGCCGAATGACATCCTGAAAAGATTTCAGAAATCATGTTTCCTCCAATGTACGGGAAGAAACTGTCTTAACAACTGTCAGATGACTGTACAAGATATTAATACATTTTCATTTGTGTTTCTAGTCTTTGAAACAAATTTTCAATAAATTGACAGGTTTTAAACAAATTGTTTTGGTTGAATTCGAACGAAATAGACTAGAGGTCTTTAACATGGGTTCCCTGGAGCTTTTACAGTTTGACAGGAGTTTCGCAGGTGGTAACTATTTGCTTAGACAAAGCGCAAAATGTTTGGTTAAAATTTTAATAATTATCGCACTGGACATCGCACTGGAGCTTCCTTACTGACTCTCCTGGGCCTAGCCCTCTGAGCCAGCATACTTTATCACATGGTCATGAGACATAACATTTATTGTACACGAAATTAAGGACTGGAATACTAACTGAATATTAACAGGTAGAGCAAAATTAATAATTATAAAAGATTGAATTCTAAAAAGAAATTTGTTTGTAAAAATAGATACAGATAAATATTTTACGGATATTATAAAATCTTAAATTTTATAAAAGTTACGTGCTTCAAATTTATATCATGTCTTTTTAGATTGACATTAGAATAGAATATCTTGAAATTGCCAGATAAACTGTCAAACATCTAATATCATTTGTTTCAACCTATGTTTGCTAAACATCTTTCTCTTTGTATGCTGCTACAGAAACAGATTTCAGGCTGAAGATGACATTAGATTGCAGATTTCAATCAGTATTCCAGGCGTAAAAATACTTTACAATAAAAAACAATCAAAGCCAAATGCTTAACCCTTTTTATCCTGACGGTAGTACCGCTTCAATCAAATACCTATATATTCCTAATAAAGCCGTTTTTCCTGACGGTACTCACAAGGACATGAACGATGCAAATCCTACAGCAGAAAAGAAATGACAGCACCAATCAAGAATCCTTTTTATTCGCATAGTAGGGATTTTATAATTGGCATGTTGCATATGAGGGTCATTTTATGGTAGAGTGGATACACGTGTTATTCAATTGAGTACATTTAGTGGTTTATTACCAGTTATTTGGTACTATTATTTTTTAGAGACTTCTATACTTCGCAGGTAAGCATTTCATTTGTTTTATTCATAATTTAATGTTTTATTTTCTATCATAGAGTCAAAAATATATGTTGGTACTAGAAAGTACCAGCTGCAAAATTAACTACTAAAATACAGTAAAAATTAATTTTCTTTTTTCTATGATTATTCTCCATTAAAATTTATCTAATGATGCAAAAATGCAGTAAGAAAGTTGATGGTAAATTAATTCAGGATATAAAGGGTTAAAATAATTTTCTTCATAATAATTTGTTAGAATTTAAAATATTGTTGCTCTTTATGATACATAATATATATTGTAGGGAAAAAACAACCCCATTAGCTACCTTACCATTCAATATGTAATTAACACTTCGTGTGCGGGCAACGTATTTTTACGTTTTTTGCAGTCTGTCACTGGAGCGAGGGTCACGTAAAAATACGTATATAGTAGATTTGTGGTGGATACTCGTTAACCACCACAAATCTACTAAATACGTATAATACGTATAAAATCTACTAAATACGTTGCGTTGCTATGCAATGCTTTGCATTTTTTCTTTCCAAAAGTTATGATTGTCGAGTTACTCGTCTTTTGTTGCGTTATTTCGTCTTCCATCGAATTCCTAGCTCCAGAACGTACAAGTCGTGTTTTGCCAATTTGAAGTTTGGTTTTTTATTGTTGAATACAAAATTGATAAAATGAGCCGTTGTGACAAAGATAGTGATGAAGAAATATGTGCTGACAGATTATCGGACTTTAATTTAAAAATCGTTTATTTTTGTGATTTCGTAAAAATATTGTTTTTTATTTTGTTAAATAATCATACAGTATATATTAAAGTGTAAAATAAAAAAAAGTTTCGTTCATAAAAACAAAGTAGTTTTCGATTTACTGTGATTTTTCTGAATAACTAAACTTTCGCGCGATTCACGAAAAAACGCCCGCTGTACGCTTAAGTTGGCGGTGAAGTATACCCGCATGCCAAGTGTTAAAATGTATTGTGATAAAATAAAGATGCAATAATAAATAATTTTGTAAATTTCAATAGGATAAAGGTTATCTTATTTTATCTGCTCTTTGATCAAACGGTTCCTTCAAAAAAGTTATACGCTCAAAGGTGAGTATAAAGGGTTGCTTACCCCCAAGGTAGACGAAAATGTCTTTAAATATCAAACATTCACTAAGGAAATTGAAGGAGAACACATAGTTTACGTCTACATCCAGTTTTTTTTTTTTTTTTTTTTTTTTTTTTTTTCAACAAGCAGGCTAATTGGTTGGGTTGTTTAGAGCGCTATGGTCAACTTCTTTGCTACACTAGGGCTAACAAAACCGGGAACTACTGCTGAAACCGATTTGAAACGGCTACGAACATCAATGACAGCAGTGAGATTTGAACCCTCGAATTTCGTTACCGAATAGGAGCAACCTACCTATTCAGAGCTAATTGAACCGAGATTTACTGTTCAAAGACGAATCCGAATGACAATGAGCATCTGTGCTAGCAGCGAGATTCGGATTCGTGGATTGTGATATCGAAAGGCAACGTTTGCTTTCTGTCAGATGTAAAATAGGTGAATGTTAGAAATTTATAAAATTACTAAGTATTTCAGTAATCAAATAAAACTTAACCTTTGAACTTTAGTTGTGCTGAGGTGGAAAGATTTAATTAAATAAAATGTTGATTCAGTAGACTGTAGAAATATCTAACAACTAAAATGGCATTTTCATACGATACTATGGTGTCAGAATAACAAAAGGGAACATTCGAAGCCCCTAATTCTTACTTATTATTAGTTTGCAATTGGAAGGATACAATTTTCTACCACATGACGTCTTAATTGCCAAATTTTGCAATTTCTAAACTTTGCACTTTTGCACTATGACCTGGGTAAAATGCTTAAAAAATTTAAACTCAAGCTCAAGATTATGGTCAATTTGCTGCAAAGCGAGAATTAAGTAGATTTTGAACAACTTCTTAAAAAAAATAAAATAAATAGTAAAAAAAAAAAAAAAAAGATCCCGAACAGTTACAAGCATTCATGCCAACAAAACCTGTCTATTCCGAGAAAAATAGCACTCTACCGATTTAACCCTCGTCCAACGAAATATGTTTATCTATACATAACATATCTATGGTGACAGACAGACAAACTTACTTATCCAAAGAGTTTTTTTTACATAATTTCATATAAAAAAAACAGTACTAACACACAAAAAGCAGTTTTATAGACTTTTTGGCATAATAAAAAAGAAAAGAAAAAAGCTTTTAAAAGCACATTCAAGCCCCGAACGAACTGTAATATAGGATGCAAAAGAGATATCCCAATTTTTCTTATGGTTCACATTCTTAAATTATTAATTTTTTACACGCACCATAATTATTAATGTAAAATCCGGATATTAAATATCGTTAGAAAAATGCCACAAATGTCAAATTGCTGCTTCCACTGGACAGTCACATTATTCGCCCCCCCCCTTTCGTCCTACATCTGCAAGGAATTAATGCCAATCACAATGCAGAATTATTTTGAAACAATACTCACAAAGGATCTTCGTCTGGCTTAATATTTCCTCCGGAAAGAATATTCGGTTTTAATAGCTAATTTATTTTACAATTTGGATACGGATGGGTGGGGTAGGAAATTTAATTTTGTTTCACAATGAATGCCATTGTCGAGGGATAACAGGGATTCATTGTCTGTTTGTTGTTTTTTCGAGTTTCCTGGTTTTCTGTTTCCCCAGAGGACGATTTTATATTCTTTTGAGTATCTATTTCTCGCTACATTTATGATGTGTACTTTCCGGAACGGTTTGTTTGTCTAATACAATGAAAATAAAGAGCGCTCTTTTATTCTAAGAATTCTTTCTTCAAAGCATTCATTGTCTTGCTCAGAATAAGAATGATGACGAAATTTAAACAATAAAAAGAAACCAGTGAGGGAAATGTTCTTCTGTAGAAATTAACTCTATAATTATATCTTATCTTAGATGTAGATTTTAAAACTAACTGACCTCCCTTTCTCCACCCCGCTTGCTCCACAAACATAAAATAAAATTAAAAGAAATACGCATAGGGGTTGCGCATAAGACGTGAAATTTTATATAGTTAGTGCGTAATAGTTTTGTTAATTTCACAGTCCCCTTGAAATATGTCTTCGCTCAATACTCCTTTAACTCTATAAATGTGTTGAGAGAAGAAATGATCCACATAAAGGGAGTTTAAAACACATTCATAAATACATACAGTATGATTTCTGTGTTTCGAATGACAAACAAAATGAAAACTTCCTTCGACAACAAAATCTACCAAACGACAGCATGTCAAATGCATTCATTCACCTTTTTAACAAATCTTGGCGATGGTTTTCGTTTAACAAGTGTTTTACCCTTATTCTAAGGTCTGCATTTAATTCGTCGCAATACTTCTATTACCTGATTTATCTTAAAATTCTGAATCTCTCTCTTTTAGGCCAAGCTTATAGATCGTCAAGAAGGTAATAAAAAACATTTCCTAGCTTAATTCATCAATTAATCTTACGATGTACACGCCACCTACGCTAATTCCGACGTCGAGAACACAAGGTACTCTAGACCTTACCAAAATCCCATCTCACACTTCTCTAATGTGTCCACTTACGCGCCACGTTTGCGGCGAGACTCTTATTCGCTAGGATACTTAGACGGATATCTGTTGTGGAGCTCCATAAATGTGATCTGTTCTCCCTGCCACCGCCAGTACGAAACTGGAAGGTTGCATGGCTAAATCGGTCTAGTTTGGCGCATGAATTGTCTTATTTTATTGAATTGTCGATGGATCTATTTTATTTGAATAACAAAACATATGAAATGCTAGGAAAATGATTTTGAATACTGACGTCTATTGTAATATCGCTCATCAATTGATATCATCGATCTGCAATTTTTTGAAAATTGCTCTTTCAGTATTTTTCTAATCGTCATTAACAGCATTGTCCAACTTCTCGTTCACCGTTCGAGATTCACTATATTTTCTACAAATATGTGAGCATAACGAATGGTAATAATTAAAAAGTTAATACTGCAAATAGTTTAAGTTCCACCAGGTCACCGGTTGTTTGCCGCTTGCTGTTGAGGAGCTACTGGAAAATGAAGATATCACTCGAATGGATTGGCCAGCATACTCCCCTGATTTAATTCCCATCGAAAATGTGTGGGATGCTTTGGGGAGACGCATTGCAGCATTGCAGCACGCTTACATCCTCTGAAGAACACCCAACAACTCAAACAGATGCTGATTGCGGAATGGGCATTCCTACCGCAAGAAATGTTGGACCAGCTGGTTCTGAGTATGCGGAGACGGTGAGAAGCAACCATACCAGTTAGGAGAGGGCATACCCCATATTAAGGAACATCTGCTTGTTGTTCTTTCTCTTGGATAGACAATCATGAGTCACGATACTGTGCGTTCAATAAAACTTGTTTTTGTTTGATTCCATACCGTATGCATTGTATTCCTTTTTCAGCGCCGATGTTTTCGTCATCCTTTACATACATAATACTCTTCCTCATTTCTGAATTTCATGTGTCTCAGATGATTTCTCGTGGAGTTATGGCAAAACCCTCACCTGTTGCTTAAGTTTTGCACACTAGTGTACATTTCAAAAGTACCAAGGAGCGTCAGTTATTTCATGAAGGATAGTATGTTGTGAGATTGTTAGAAATTTAAATTTAATATCAGCTGAATAGACCTCATTGGTACCATGTAAGTAATTATAGGTCGGAGGAAGTATATTACTTATATACATTTAGCTATTGCGAGAAATTAATAGGTATAGATAGAATAAAGTTGTACTCAACGTTTAAATAAAAAGCTGTAAAAAATTATGGTAATAATTACAATATTTTATTATAACAATAATGTACTTAAATTTAGTTCAGATTTTTCAAATATATTAACTATTTTAAATAAAAAGAAAAGATGGTGAATCATTTCTTTGATATTTTACTATTAGTTTTATTAAAAGCCTTTAAAATAAGAAAAAAAATTCTCCCTTTTGATGCCTATTAGAACAGTTTCGTCAAATTTCAAAACACATCAAATAATTTACAATAGCAAGCAACTTGAAAAAAACAATATCTGCAATAGAAAAAAAATCTTTTGAGTTCTGATATTTAAGAAACCGGTGTTCAGTCATAATAATTTCTCTCTCAATTCCCGGGCCATTAAACTTTTCGTCCGCTATATTCAAAAAGGTGTGTGAAAAAGCATAGATTCCCGCTGGGTTAGTAGCGAATGCAAATGAGCGTTCCTCAGCAAGCATGCATAAGGAAGGTTGTACGGGTCTGTGGCTCTTGTTTTGAAAGCGAGGTGTCCGTATACCACCTGCCAGCATTTCCCGATTCTTGAGCAACGACCTCACGAGAGTTGCTCGACCATAAATGAGCCTTTCGTAACGCAATTAGTAAAATCCATCTCTCCATGACTTAAGCTCTCGTCTTAACAACTGTCAGGTAAGATGTCAGGTACCGATTGTCAAAAGCATTAATGAGTATTTTGACATTTCCTTGCAATTAGCAGCTGGCTTCATCTTGTACGTTGCAATTTTTGCTTTTGTTTTCATAATAACAATCGAAGATTCTGTTGATGTATGTTCGTGGCACAGCTCGAGACAGTACCTGAAAAAACTCAATCTTTAATCTACAAAAAAGGCCACCATTTTGGATAGTCAAACATGACACAATTATCACTTAAGATAGAAAACCGTGAACACTGTCTTAAGCAGGATGATGACTGAAGAGGTAGGGCACTAACTTTCAGTACTGAAGTCCGTAGGCTCGAATTCAACTGTCTATATTTATGTTTGTAGTTTTCTGGATTAGACTTTAAGGTGTAGTTCTTGTCTAGTTAGTCCCCATGCTGCAGAATGTTGGCCACACCAAACAGAAACTGGTTGAAAATATAAGCAGTCGTTAGGCCTTGAATGTTCACCATAGTAAGACAAAAATAGATTATTAAAAATTTTTCTTTAAAGAATAAAATTCTAGCGAAGGTTAAACCAAGTTTGGTAGATGACCAAATATCCTCCTATTTTGAAATGAAAGTTTAGGAGATTTAAGGTAACAAAATGACTTTCTTTTTTTTTCATACTAATCAAACCCATCTAGTAAGAATACACAATTGTTTTTTAATCCAAAAGGCAATATATTTTTGGAAAGATTTACAAATCCATATACGTACATCGAACACTATATTCTGACGTAATCACACTCCTCCTCATTCCTCTTCTTAAGTCGAGGGACGAGTTTTCGTATGTCTTCGTCAAAAAGCTTCCCTGCTGTCTCTTTAACCCTTTAACGAACGGTGATTTTGCAGCGAATCCACCTGTTAAAAGTTTCTTTTTTCTACTTTTCAAAGGCATATGAATGATTTTTTAAAAATTTTCTATGCTTATGACATTTCATACTTACAGCAGATAAAAACATTACACTTAATTCATTTATCCATCTGGTTTGGTTTGATTTGGTTTGGAATACTACGGTCTACTTTTTTGCAACACGAGGGTTAATGAGACCGGAACTTACAGCTTAAAGCCGATTCCGAACGGCTACGAACATCCATGCCATTGTGGGATCCGAACCCACGAACTCCGTTACCAAAGGCCAGCACCCTAACCAATCGGCCATCGTTCGGTGATTTATCCACGTGAAATATGCATTTTGCATTTTTAAACTTGCTTTACCCAGAAAATTCAGAAATTCGATTTATCTTCCTTGTGACCCCATATAACCAAATAACACTTAACACCTGTTGTAGCTATTTTTTTATTATACACTTTTAATGATAATTATTCATTGTACTCTCACCTTAATAACAATTTAAAAGAAAGTATTATTTTTACACAGTAGAAAGGGATAGTTTTGCATTTAAACCAGCCCTCTAACCTTTCTTCCTCCCAATGGATGCACATTTTTTTCAAGTATTTTACATTTATAAGGTTCATGGGTAACATTTATAAACTAATTTCATTAAATCCTAAGAAATTCATGTTAGTGTCCTTTAACGGGTTACCCGTTGTTTGACGTTACCCTGCTCTTCATCGTCTGTCGTTAACTTTTTTCCCCTTTAAAAATCTTTACATCTAAGGGGTTTTAATAAGGACTCAGAGAGGTGTGGTGGTGTTATTATTAGTGGTGGAGTGTGACTTTCCAACTGGATGAGCTTAGTACTTATTATGTTTTTATCTGTCTGGTAATCCGCATTGTGTCATCCCTTTACTTTTTGGCATTCGCCTTCTTTTGTTCAGAATTAACCTCCAAACTTTTTAGGGTTTCACGTCTTACCAGGATTCGGAGTCGAAATGCACACTTTTGACTTACACTACTGAGACCCGATAGCTCAATGTGCAAAAGCGTCGATCTCCTGACCGGAGGGTTGTGATTCAAAGCTGAAGCTGAACAAAGATTCAACGTGTCCATTAATGGCGGATGAGGCATGTAAATTAGGTTCGTTATCGCACTGTCTTCCACGTTCAAACGATATCTCTGAAGGTGGAAGGCCAAGCCTTTGTGTCTTCTGCTTGGTGACTGCTTCTAAATTACGAAGACACATCAGGGATAGTATTACTGACGTCTAAAGAATTTCTTAATCTACACGTGCTCACTGGGTGATGCTAAATGACCAACAGATGCGCTTCCGTGTTTAGCATATAGATATCTGTCTGTATTGTCAGCTGGATTGGAAAAATATTTTTGACTCTGCTACTACAAAAAAAGGGGGTTTAAATAATTGTTATAAACAATGTCACATTCTTCTCTTAAGCACACTTACGCACAACTAACGCACATCTGCAGCCAAACACACAGCGATATGGATGTGATAAATCCACAACGGATGAAGAAATCATTATTTACTGTATAACAAATAACACATACAAAGTAATGTACATGTTATACATAACACCAACACGTAAAATACACAAACCAAGCATACAGAATAAAAAGTGCTCTCTTCTCTCTCTTTCTAATCTCCATGTCTAGGAATATAGTAGACGTGGTCCATTTACGTTCAGAAAATCGAAAACAAGCCTAGGAGACCTGTATAGGTCCTCAAGAAACAACCCCAGGCACTCAAGGATATGTGCCGGTGATGCCAGTTCATTGTGGCATTTAGGACAATTCGGGTGCATTTTGAGACGTCTCTCAAAAGTAAGTCCTTTCAAGCGTCCACTGAGGAATGGGGAAAGTGTTGTCTGAACATATCTATCGCAATCAATAGCAAAGGATCCTCCAGGACAAAACTGCTTGATACCAGGGATGACTCGGGGGAACGTGCCAAACCTGCCTGTCAGCATGTCTTCTAATGGAATACAGTTCAAGATATGTCAGTGAAATGGTAACCGGTAATGGTTCTTCAGAACCCTCCTTCGCCATAACGTCTGCCATCCCATTCCCCCATAAGTGCTTATATAGCTGAGATTACTGATTAAAAAAATGTTAGACAAGTAATTTAAAACAAAATATGCATAAATTATAATGAAATAAAAAATACATAACAGACGTTTAAATACGTGTAAACATACCAAAATTGAAAAAAGTTGTTTGAAGTAATAAATACATAACAGTGACAATAGTGAATGTATATGAAACAATAACATTAATATTTAAAATGAGCAAACAGAAGAAGGGCAGACGTTGACCTTGAACGCATTGTTTCCTTTTGAGTGTCAGAGATTTAGTTCTTTTACTTTCTAGACGCAATGTTTAAATTTAATTAAGATAATACATTTGAATTAATCAAAAATGTCTCTTTATATCTTATGAGTATATAACAGTCTCTTTATATCATGATGTATATAACAGTTTTATGCTTAATGTACTTCGAAGCATAGTGGTTATCAAGGAAGTGGGCAAGGGGGAGAATTTAGAGAACCAGCCCGCCATCGAAATTCTAAAAAGAACATTTCGTGGAAAGAAAATGGACCATGTGTGTGGTTGAGTCATCTGCCTAACTGTGCGTAGACAAGAGTGTGCTTAGAGCAGTGTGCTTAGTGACGTTGAATTAAACTGAAAGTGCAAATTGTATTCGACCAGTAAGAGCAGATTGATACCACTTTTAGCCTTGCATCACAATATTCATGCACAATCTGAAAAAAATTTGAAAATTGTTTGCAATCTTTCCGAAGCGGGCATATTTTATAAGATACAGATAAAAAATTCGGACATGTTCATTTTCTTTCAAAATTATTCTTTTAATTGGTTATACTTCTGTTTTAAAAATTAGAATTGAATACCACGTATAGTTTTCAGTGTTAATTATACTATTAAATTAATTGTGTAATTACATCAATGCTAATTCTAGGCTTTAAATTTGTTCATTATATCCTTTTTTTATCATTTTGATATTTTAAAACCCCATTATGATAATAATTAGGGGTATACATACATAAGAAAAACTGTAGTTTTACTGAAGTATCATTCACAAAAAATAATGTCTTTCCCCTTGGTCCCCCTCCAACTATAATTCTGGCTTCTCTGGATTTTATCGCATATTTATAGAAAATAACTATAATCGTTAAGTAATTATTTCGTTAGTCATGTTTTTGTTTTTACTTTAACAAAAGATATGAACATTTACGTCATTTTATGAACTTAAATAAAAATATAAATTGACCGGGAATCACAACAGAGTCGTGACCGGCATACGGAAGAAGTAGAAAACTGCTACATTCTACAGTTTTGCTATATACGCATTCATAATTTGGTTTGTCTATGTCAAAACATACTCGAATTATCATTTTCCCATACAGACAGACACACACACACACATCACTCATACACACATAATTTAAAAAAAAGGTACATTTTCGAACCAAACGTAAAGATCAATCAAAATCTCAAAGTCAAATTTTTGGAATCCTCTATATAATAATAGCCTAAGCTATCTGTCAATCTGTCCTCGAATTTATGAAGCGGTTGGACCAGGAATGGACAGAGGCATCCATATTGGATTCTTGATGAGTAGGGTTAATAAAATTCAAAGCGACTAAAGTTTATCTTCGAAACTATTGTTACGATTCTAAAATAAATTGGTATAAATATGCTTCATAAAAATACTGTCGTCTTTAAAACGTTCTAAACCCACCCCTTTCCCCCCTTTTCGATCGTTTAATGTCATTACTTCGATTCCTATTTTCCCCGGTTAAGAGCAGGCGATTAAATTTATCAACTTAGCACATAAGTAGATGAAAATAACATTTTTTTTCTAGCATTATGACTCCATTCCTTTAACCATCTCATTTAATCATTTCTTATTTTAAAGTATTTAAATATCGTCTGCATTTTCATACGTTTTATCACTGAACTTATATATTATTTAAATAATTTTCTTTTATATTCGGCATAAATAATAGATTAGGCACATATGTGATAATTTTAAATTTAATCATCGTTTACTTTTTGTTGCAATGAAAATTTTATCACCGGTATTAACAACAAATTCTATCTATCTCCAGTGTGTAGTGGAAATGACAGTTTCATTCCTTTACTTCCATTAATTACCATGGCAAAAAAAAATTGGGAAGAGCTTAACGATAATTTTGACTTAGCTAAGAAAACTTTGAATTACCTTTCTAAATGAATTCCACGTGATTCTAAACTGCAGAAGACTTTAGAGAAGTATGAAGATAAACAAATTATTGAGCGTGTATCAGATAATTCTCAGCCAAAAAACAAACCATTTTTTACCTTCCTCATAGAGTACTTTAGATTTCTAGAAAATTAAAAAAGTTACTGATCCAATCATGTGACGAGCTATATTCTAGTATTACAATGCGTTTCCTATACTTTGTAAACGAGAAAGTGAATAGCGATATGAAATATAAATCTTCAAATGTTTACAGGAATAACTGATTTATCTCTAAAAAAAGTTAACAGGAAAGCTATTGTAGCTTAGACCTAAGCTACGATAAAACAAAGAATCCGATCCGAGGTACAACGTGTTAGACTGTCCAAATACTTATTTTTTACATTCATCTGAAATAAAGTAAATGTCACGAGTGTAGGATTAATACATTTGTAAATAGTACCTGATGTAGTAATAAATATGCTTGGGGTTAAACAAGATTGTAATTACCTGATAAAAAATAAATGAAAAATCAAAATATTTACTTTAAGGTACGCATTTTTTTAGTTACTGTATCACCTACACTGATAGAAACTTTCCTTATTATGCGCAATAGACAGCATTTTAAACATCTTAGAACTAAGGTACAACAGGTTTTTCTACTTGGTACATTCACCAGCATGTAGTAAATAATATCATAATTTAGTGTTAATATCCCTTTCTTTGCGAATTGTATTTGTAATTATTAATCCTTCTATTTTTAATTCATTTTTATATTACTGTAATGCCATTTTACATTTTTCTTGTGTTGTTGTTGTTTCTGATGACACTTGGTCAAGCCAAATACGATTGAGCCAGAGGCTACTCGTATTAAGGCTTTTCTATTTAACGAGCACCTCAAAGGTGAAAGTACGTCTTTTGTAACTTAGAAGCAGGTACGAAGCAGTAGACCCATAAGCTTGGCTTGTCACCTCCAGAGGTAATGATTGAGGACTTGGAGGACATTGTGACCACGA
>CM063501.1:114506578-114704078 GCA_032207245.1 Pardosa pseudoannulata | reverse complement strand
TTCATATATGAAAACTTCTTTATTGTAATCCTTCTGTCCATAACTATACCATTTAGAAATCCTTTGTTCTCATACTTTGCCACGATAAGCGTGGAGGATGTTATCAGCCCGAGTTCCCTCTCAGAACTGTCTTTTTTGGCTTTGCTACCTAAGCAAAATTTCTATGTCTACTTTCGCGTCATCTCTTTTACTCTATATATTTCCGCTCGAGGGTGTGCCTTTCTCCTATTACGTTGTCGTTAATAAGTTCTAACTATTTTTAATCATAACTCGCTTAATTCTTAACCCCCATTTTTAAACCTGACATATATAATTATTATTAGATATTCAGAAAGAATTCTGAGGAGTCTGTTAACAGAAATCTCAGTTAATCGAAGATCGGAAAAATCGAAGAAAAACCAATTCCTTGTGTAGTCAACAACATTATTACCCACATAACTTAAAAATTTGACTACAAAATACAAAAATTACTGAAAAAAATTTATTGTTATTTTTTTAAAATTCAAATCATAGTAAGTACTATTTTTGTTAAAATTTCTAAGTTTAATAACAACAAATAACAGTATGCGTGTTAGATAAATGGAAATACTTAAAAAAAAAGAAAGAAAGAAAATTGATCAAAAGGTACCTAGATCCTTGAAATAATATAAACAAAATTCTGTAAGAAAGAAGTTTAAAAACACAGAGAAGGGTTTATATGTACAGCGTAAATCTGCTCATGAAACATTTTACTTCCCTTCGTATAACTAAATAAAAGCCCCGTTTACATGTGCCAGTCATGTAACCTTCTTTTTACCCGGGTAAAGGGATTTTGCTTGGAGGGTCGGAGAAACCCGTTTACATGGTCAATGCTTTCTACCCTCCATTTTGCCGGGATCGTCGCTAGAAGTCACGTGATCATACGGGACGGGAATCATCTGTAAGCGCAAAGGATGATGGGAAAGGAGAGTAAACTCTGCTATTACCCGGGTAGAAAGGTGGGTTCTTTCTACCCCTCAATTTTTTCCCTAGCTAGGGATAATTCTTGAAAGGGGAGTACAATTCGCGTATCTACCCTGCATTCTACGTTGCTTTTGGCACATGTAAACGGGGCTAAAATGTACATCGAAAAATTACGTAGGGTATCGAACATTCCTTCTGAATATACGTAGGAGTTTTCATAAATGACTTTCCATCATCTCTCTCTCTCTCTCTCTCTCTCTATATATATATATATATATATATATATATATATATATATATATATGTGGGTGTGAGTCTCTATACGTATGTATGCACACATACATGTATGTATATATATATATATATATATATATATATATATATATATATATATATATATATATATATATATATATGTATACATATAGCATACCACATTTTTTACATGTCCATATATATATATATATATATATATATATATATATATATATATATATATATATATATATATATATATATATATATATATATATATATATATATATATATATATATATATATACATACATATAGCATCCCATTTTTTAAACATTTCTCCAGAAAATATTTAAATGCATCGCTGTTAGTTTAAGTTGAATAAATTGGGTATACCGGAGTTTGCGAATTCGAATCCCCCTCCTAGCATGGATGTCCGTAACCGTTAGGTATCAGCTTTAAGCAATTAATCCTGGTCTCGTTAGCCCTTGTGTGACAAAATTAGAACATAATGATCCTAACCCAGACAACATTTCAAATTGTTATCGAAATTTGATAGATTATTCTATCAAAATAGAAAAGCATAATATTTTTCTTTTAAACACTTTTCCAAGTTTCCTTTCCCCAAAAGCGTACTCCCATTTTACAGGCATTTGGCTTGAAAATTTATATATGCAAGACCGCAAATATGTGTAATGACCAAGAAACATGAATTTTCATTTCCTTCCGAAATTAATCAATTGCATTCAGAAAAGAAACATTTCTCGTAGGCTTTACATGACGTCATTCGGATTTTTTTTTCCCACTTGTGAGAGGAGAGGGAGCATTTAGAGCGTGTTCCTTGGGCAACAGCGTTTCTGTCGTGTCGGAGGGCAAGAGTGCTTGCTTTTCGGACGCAGGAACGTGCTAATTAGGCAAGTAAAACTTCCTGAAATTCGGAATAGAGAAGTCCAGATTTGTACCACGGTCTATTGCGTGGATCGCTAAGTCGGAATAAACGAGAGCTGTAAGATCCTTGAGACTCCGCCCTCTAAAGCCGGGAGTAGGTCAAAGGGATATATAAGATGGAAAGTGAAGGGCTCCTCCACATCATTCAGTCTGTCCGCACTTCGAACGCTGGAATAACAATGAAGAGCTTCTTGGCCCAATTGTTCTTTGCTCTCACTATTGTCGCAATAGGTAAGTTAACTTTTTATCAAACAAGATTTGAGAGGGCATTTCGGCCGCATCAACCGCAAAGAGATTGTCAAACAGTAACTTACCTCTGCACAGTTTTGAAAAGAATTTTGATTTATTTCTAGTTTCCCTCCTAAAATATAAAAGAAAAATTATATATATACATATACATATATATATATATATATATATATATATATATATATATATATATATATATAGATAGATAGATAGATAGATAGATGGATAGATAGATAGATAGATAGATAGATAGATAGATATACTAGCTGCTTCGCACCCAGCCTTCGGTACCGGATAACAGAAGTTCCCAAATAAAGTTTTAGAACCATTATTATAGGTATTCATATTCATAAAAATCTTAACCTCATACGCAAGATTGTTGACGAATATGGCAGTTTATTAATAATAATCAATAGGATAATCACAGTTATACCTACGTATATGCTCTGTGTTGGCCGCCTGTGTTATGATGCCAAATTACACAGCTTTCTCTATTAAGTGACGCAACAGTGTGTTATATTTGGCACCAATGGATTCAGATATGTAGATATGCACAGCGTATAAACAATCTCAAAAATTTCATTTAAAAAAATAGTTATTTAGCCTGGTGTCACATAGATTTTCTATATATATATATATATATATATATATATATATATATATATATATATATATATATATATATATATATATATATATATATATATATATATATATATATATATATATATATATATATATATATATATATATATAAAGAAAGAAAACTGAAAGTAGAATCTAAACTTTAAATTTTTTTTAATTTAAAGAAATAAACCTGATGTCATATGATATTGAAAAACGATTGGAATGGACACTATGCTTATTTATATCGTTGGAGAATTAGGATTCTAATTTGTCACTTCACCTAACAAAAAAAAATTTAATTAAATTTTAAAAAACTTTTCGCAGTCATTTCGAAATAATATGCAAAAAGTTTTACCGTTGTTTCAAGAGAGCTACTTAATTTGAAATAGATCATATCTTCTTTCCCAAGATAGTACTCAACTCAACTTTGATTTGACTTAACTTTGAAACTAAACATAATACAAACATCTAATGCTGTTTACATCTACAAACAATTCGACTCGCATATTTCCGTGCATAAACAGTAAACGTAAAGAATACTTAAATATTAATATCAAAAAATGGCGGCCGAACGATGGCCGAATGGTAGAGCGCTGCTCTTCGGAACCGGATTTCGCGGGTTCGAATCCCGCTACTGGCATGGATGTTTGTAGCCGTTCGGAATCGGCTTTAAACTGTAGGTCCCGGTCTCATTAGCCCTCGTGTGCAAAACAGTAGACCGTAGCGCTCCAAACCAAACCAAACCAAAAAATGGCGTTATGCCAAAATCAAAAAAACATCCCAGAGGAGCAAACCATGGAGTCTACGGCATATATTAATGTGTGAACGTAAAAACATCGAAACTTTGAGCTTAAGTTTCAAAAATGATTATATAGCATTGAAAGTCGATTAAAACTGGACTATAAACGCAGTCAACACGAAGCAAAAGTTAAGATTAGTCAATTTACGAGAAGAATTCACTATTAGTTCTGTATTAAATAAAAGGTATACGACTGTTCTTTGAGTAAAACAATTATTTTTGTTAGTTAGAAAGACAAATTGCAATGCTAATTTTTCAATGTTAGTAAATGGAAAATGTTTCATATACAATTTTGTAAAACTATATAATAATTTCTCCATAAAAGTTTATACTTGTTTCTGTTTATCCAACTATTTTTCCGATTTTCAAATGTTAAATTATAAAAATGAAATAAAAACTGTTCTATAAAATATCTTTATTATTAGTAAAAACAACAAAGAGATTCAATCTATAAATCTTTAGCAATGTATATCCTATAAAACATTTTTCCCATCTCTTTGCATAAAACAAGATCAGGAAAAATCAGGGGATCAAGGAATTAATTTGAAAGTTAAAAATTTCTTTGTGCAACTTATCGGCTTCTACAATATATGACTCGCTAACCTTTTTTTTTTCAGTAGTGGTTGTAAAAATAGATAGCATTTCATATCAACTTAGTTTATATCAATTGACTGGTAGTTTGATTGAATGGCCGTCTTTCCTGGCTAAGGAATATTTACTTCAATCATGTTTATAATGATAACTGAACTTTCGAAAAACTTTCGTATGAAGGCAGGCCATTTGAGTCTAATGAGAGAAAAGTTTATTAAAAATTCAGTAGAATATATTTTTTACTACCAACATTAAACAATGTTCTTTATCTGACAGGTAACTTAACGTCTTATAAATGACGCACTTTGCCAAATAAATTTATTTGTTTTCGAGTAATGGCAACAAAGCATTTTAAAAATTTAATAAAAGATAAACCTAGTCAAACAGATCTCGTTTGTAAGCATACACATTTTTTAGGAGAAATTGTAAGGCACAAAAGGCTATTCGAATCGTGGATAAAAAAACCTATATGTAATAACCACCTCTTGTATGACATGTTTTATATACATCCTGTAAATAAAAAAAGTTTAGCCAAAGTCCCATCTAAGAACAAAGCTCTCTGCGTGAAAGTAACTTTTTATATTTAATGATATTTTCTAATAAATAAATTTGAGTGTTTTAGTAATGCAAAGAATTGATGTGATATTTTACTTTAAATTCCAGTTAATTCTAGCTGAGACTAGAAAATAACCAATAAAGTCAAAAACGCACATAAGACTTAGGATTTAAAATCAATTTTTATTCTGTAAATATGCAAGAAAGTGTGAATTTCTTCTCCTTTTTATTATCTTTTCTCTACGGATAAACGGAATTTACTTTCTCTTTAAATATACAAAGGTAACCCGTGAGAAATTCAGAACCCTATCTTTTATAATCAATTCAAATACACACATTGTTTAATGATAAATACAGCATAAAATTGTTTTTACTAGAATTCTAGTCAGTTTGATAGGCATCCTTTAATTAAGTAAATTTGAGTATTCCAGTTAAACAAAGAATTGATGGGATATTTTACTTTAAATTCGTGTTATTAATAATTTTAGAGGGCATTAAAAAATACTGGATAAGATAAATCTCTCATAAAATTTGGAATTTAATGAATAATTTTAATTCCAAGAATTTGCCAGAAAATGGGAATTTCTCCTCCTTTTTATTGTTTCTCTATGGGTGATGAAATTTACTTTAAATATAAAAAGGCATCTCCATGGGAAATTCAGATCCCATTTACTATAATGAATTCAAGCATTGTTAAATGATGAAATACAGCATAAAATTTATTTTACTAGAATTCTAATCTGTTTCGATACGCATTGCTTCATTAAGTTAATTTAAGTATTGTAGTTAATCAAAGAATTAATGTAATATTTTACTTTAAATTCAAGTTATTTCAAACTCTTGTGAGCATAAGGACGAATAAGACCAAAATACCCATAGAATTTATGATTTAATCGGCCATTTCAATCCCGTAAATTTACAAGAAAATGTAAACTTCTCTTTTTAATCAATTTTTTTTCCTGCAGGGATACATGGAATTTACCTTATCTTTAAATATAGAAAGGCATCCACGCGAAAAATTCACTTCCCCATTTACTGCAATCAATTCAAGCGCACACATTGTTAAATGGTAAATACAGCGTAAAATTGTTTTTACTAGAATTTTAGTCAGTTTCGATAGGCATCCTTTCACTGAGTATAATTAATAGCAAAAATGTCAGACGTAATAACTTGATAACTGCAGAGTAGGTTTTTTAACGACAAATGAAAGGTTCAAATCCTATAATCGGATTAAAAACCGTCAAAAGAATTAGGCATATAATTTGACAACCTTTCCCTATAATTTTCATTTTTATTTTTGGATTGCTTGGAAATTGTCGTTATCGCGTTGCGTTGACAAATAATGCGAAAATTAACATTTGAGAGGTATCTCTCATCATAAATATAATCGTATGCTAGTAATGCATATTATAACAGAAAATTTTTGTACCGGTCGTTGAGAAAAATCCTCCGTGATGTACTAGTGATAACATTTATTTTAACACAATGTTTGATGCTAGATCTGTCTTTCAAGATATCGGTCAACAAGATTCCATAGGCCTATCCTGTTAATCCAGAGATTTCTAACAGTGAACAAAAACTGACAGCGAGCGAGAAAAATTAAAAACAAAAAGGTGAAAAAAGGATAGATGAATATGAAGATACTAGCATATAGCCCATCATATGACGGGATCAGTAAAATTTTTAATTTTCCAGAATTGTAAAGTACTCTATGATGCACTTAAAAAATGGTTTGTTTTTTGGCTGAGAATTATTTTTCAACAAAAATAATCGATTAAAATTATCACATATATACCTAATCTATTATTTAAGCCAAATATAAAAGGATATTATTTACTTAGTATCTAAGTTTAGTGATAAAACGTATGGAAATAATGCAGAAGATATTTTAATAATCTAAAATAAATGATTAAATGAGATGGTTAAAGAATGACGTCATAATGCTAAAAAAAATTTTTATTTTTACCTATTTATTATGTGATAAAATTTTTGTAATATTTTAATGTACTGGTGATTTAATTTAAATAATTACCGAGTAAAATATTTGGGAATAAAAGCTACTTTTTCGATTAGATTAACAAACAGGAGCACAAGAGTAGCAATATATTTGTGTTAATCAATCGATAATTAATACTGTTTGTCTTTCATTTGAACTTTATTTCAATAATTAAGTTATTACATTAACAAAATACTAATTTCTCTATATTTTCATATTATATATATGATAAATCTGAGTGAAGAAGCTGAGAGACTAACAAATGACTGTTAATATTGTGATTTACTTTAGACACATTTATTGATACGTCTTCTTAAAGTTTCAAATTGCACTTACAGCACTGATAAATTATATATCAAAAAGAAATTTAATCACTAAGCGGGCGATCAAAGACACGGTACAATAGCTAAGTAGTTACAATACTGGCCTGAATCAGGATGAGATATGGGTTAGATTTCTGATAGAGTCTTAAATAAAAAGATAAGAGGTAGATTGGACTATTAAAGTATTTTTTTTTTAATTCACAGCTATATAGCACAAAAACAGAATGTTCCTGAAATCATACCTTTTGGTTATCTCTAACGTCATGGAGCACTAACAAAAGCCATTTTATGTGGTCTAGCTTTTAAGTTCGTGGAAAACAATTGTGACAGGGTACATTTACCTATGTGTAGTTGGTCTTATAATGAAATAGAAAGAATAAAATTCTCGGTGTATATGAGTTTGCTCCTGAGAACGAAGGGGTTTTGCTTTTCCAATGCAGCTGGCAATATAGACAGATATCTTCAAGCCATCTTTGGCCGACTCGAGCCTCGAACTCCCAACCCTCCTGTTATGGTTTGGTGTTGGATCGCTACGGTCTACTTTTTGCAACACAAGGGCTAACGAGACCGGGACCTAATGCTTAAAGCCAATTCCGAACGGCTGCGAACATCCATGCCAGAGTGGGATTCGAACCCACGAACTCCGGTTCCGAAGGACAGCACCCTAACTATTCAGCCATCGTTCGGCCCGTCTGTTATGAGACTTATGTCGCTTTTGATGACTGAGCTAACGAGATTTGTGAAAAATGATGTTGGGGATTTTTCTTTGAAAAAACAAATGCTAAAACTTATTTCGCTATAGGTTTTAAAAAAATTCTAGATTGTTTTGATGCATAAAATACGTAATATAGAGGCAGGACATATATACAACCTTTTATATTTATATCTTACAAAATAATATTACCTATACATACAGAAATCATTCGCACTTCTCAGAAACAATTTTGATAATTATTTTATTATGTATAAATGCCGAATATTTTGTTGTGATTTACTTCTATTTGATTTTGACTGTACCTTTTTCTCGAATTTTTCATAAAAATAAACCTTTTCTTAGTCAACCGTTAAATAACTTTAGTTCACTGCTAACCTTAAACTTCCGTTTACAAAATTTTACCACACTTCTTTCGGAAAGTTTTCTAACGTTCTTGAATACCGCTTTCATAAGATTTGTTTTAGTAAACCAAAAGCACAAAGTCCATTGGAAAATCGTCAGGTGATTTACAGGTATTTTCTCAAATGGGATGCATTTTATTCCTGTTTCTGATTTGTAATGACAGTTTTCTAAGATAAACACTGACAATTGTTTCGTGATGCAGTCGAGTGAAAATCTGCGTGTGATGGACTATTTTCCCATGACTGCAGCACCGAAAAATCACGTGAAACAGTTGTCAGGGCGAATTTTCGTCTTATATGATAGGGTCTTAGAGGCTTTTCTCACATAAACCTGAATATTATTAATGCCCATTTCTCATATACAGTTGAAATTTCTGCTTTAAAAATGGGTTATAAAATCTTCTAGTGATAGTTGAGGGAATAAGTGATGGCTACATATAATTTCCCGCACGTTTTATCAAAGGTAGGGAACTTTATGTTTAAATATGTTCTTTAATTTAAAATATTTATAAGTGAATTTACTTACAATAGTAGATATCAGTTCCAGTTTCAATGTAATGGATCTTTGAATTGACGGAATTCTTTTTGGATCTTTACGTTCCTGATATTTAGCTGCCTCTTAAAAGTCTTGAGATTGGGTTTCACAGTCTTTTTTATTATTATTATTTTATTTATTTATTTATTTTCATTTTTAGTTTCAGCTTGACATTTTTTACTTTTTTACGTTTATTACGTTATAAAAGCAATATTTTAATGCGATAACTACGAATTTTACAACGCTTTATAGTTCCCAGATACGAATATGTTTTTCTTGGAAAGTGTAGTCACGTAACCTTCCAAGAATTTACACTTTCAAAACATTTTTTTTTTCTGCATTTCAATCTAAAAAAATAGTTTCAGACGATTATTCCGAAGTTATCAAATTTTCATCTCAAAATACAAAAGAGAAAAATCTATGCAAAATTGTTCCCATACAGTGCTAACAAGCTTTTGTTCAACTCAATCTCCTTATGTATATACTATAATTTGAATTTAATGTAACAATTTAATAATTTTTGCATGGGATGTGATTGCATAATCTCACTGGACGATATTATGTGTAAATGTGCGAAAGTACAATATTTTCTCTATGAAAAGATTGAAATAAAGAGACAATTATTAATGCTTAAAAGAATAAATTTAGCCATTTTAGAAAGAATATACATCTTTATTTTACTAAACTATATTTTAAGGTTGCTATATACGACAACAGCAAGAGAAAGGTAAAACTCAAAATTTTGAGAAATACTGAAATTGAAGATATTAGCTCTATTCTCTATTCCATAATAATAAAAGTTTAAAAAGGATTAGGAAGTTAGATATTCGTTTCAACTAGTTATGGCCTAATTGTCTTTATAGATCAGGGGTGGCCAACCTGCGGCTCGCGAGCCACATGCGGCTCTTTGAAGGATTATTTGTCAATCTCGATAAATGTACCCGAGTTTCCTTTTCATTTTTATGCTATATTTTAAAAAATATTACAACTGATGGAGTTCCGGCAATGCTGGGTAAAAAAATCGGTCTTGTTGGGATTTTAAGACATTTTTCTCAAATTCCACAATTTATACCGATTCACTGCATAATTCACAGAGAACATCTCGTTACAAAATATTTAAAATATCTTGATGTTATGAAAACAGTGTAACACATTGTAAATTACATTCTCATCAATGCAAAAAATCATCGATAATTAAAAAAATTCCTTGAAAAATTAAAGGACGAAGAACTTCCAAATGACATTCATTAAATATAATTTCTGTTTAAAAAATTGAGTACCTTTTTTGCATACCTTTTAAATACGTATTTAATTGAAAAATGGCTCGGACTATCAAGAAGCATAGACACCCATGTTATAGATCATGAATGAATACATGCATATATATGTGTATGTGTGTGTATTGTACGCAAGTATATATGTGCATCAGTAAATTACCAAGGATAAGAATAGTTGATTATTTTCTCATTAAACCCAGACAAAAGTATAATTTCATAAAACATCTAGGAAGACCATTTTGTAAGAAAATGTGTAAAGTTGAAAACATTTAACGAATAACAACAAAATTTAAAAAAAGAATCATGGAATCGCTTCTTATTCTTAAATAGTGCGTAAAAGAGACTTTTATGTTTCAGATAGGTAACCCAGATAGTTTTTTTCTCCAAAAGCAATTAAAGTCAAAAATAACCACATCAAAAGCAAGAAAATAATGTCCTCTATCACAATACCAGAAACCGCTTACGCAGTTTTGGGCCATCTTGGATCGGAAAATGGACGTATAGAGAGCAGCGGTGAAAAAGAAAACGAAACAAAAAACGAGTGGGGTAGAGAGAAACAAAAGATTTACTAGATCAATAACCCATACGCACATCGTGCAGGGCAGTGAACCGGCAGGAATTATTTTCGTAGATGAGGAAATTCGAAGTGTTTCATAGAAAAAGGGAGTCGAAATTGGGCCAACACTTCGGATGAACGCCCCCTCGCAGAGGCCGGTTTTATAGGAAGAAGTAGTCATTGGACATTGCAGACGGTAAATGCAAAACCAGGGAGAAAGCAAGATTTAGATAACGTTATCTGGAACAACCCAAATATTTAGACACGGAAATAACTTTATTTTATTATCATTTTATTTATTTATTTAACACTGCTGTCACTCGAAGAGGCGAGGGGCGAAGGATAGTTTCAAATGAAAAGATCTATTGAATCTTACATGAAGGATTTACTGTGGAATATTTACAGCACTTGAATATAATTGGATATTAATATAGCAAGCTATCAAAAATCCAGCATTTGCATCAAATAATAAAAGCATTTAATTACATATGGGCTAATTTTATTTCCAATGCGCTAGATATTTGTATGGAATAGAAAAACACGTTCAAGAGAATTAACAATAATTTTCTATTACCACAAATTCTTCACAATCAAATCCTAAGTATTAATTTCACCACTCAATTACTGCAAATAGGCCCTGGCTAGATGCTCCTGCACAAGAAAGCATAGAAAGCAGGTGAAAATTAATGTGCAAAAAGCGAGATAAAATCATTAACAATATTGTCTGGGAATATGACTACTATATTACTTTGGTTTTTATTACTTTGGTTTGAAGTGCTACTATCTACTATTTTGCACACGAGGGCTAATGAGACCGGGACCTACTGCTTAAAGCAGATTCCGAACGGCTACGAACATCCATGCCCTCAGCGGGATTCGAACCCCCGAACTCCAGTTCCTGGGAATAACACTCAAGGCCGTAGGCAAGGGAGGAATTTAGGGGCTGGTCCTCCTCCGAAATTCTAAAAATACCGTTTCATGGAAAGAAAATGAATCATATGTGTGGTTGTGTCATCTGCCTAGCTGTGCATAGACAACAGTGTTTTTAATGACGTTGAGTTAAAAAGAAGGTGAAAATTGTATTCGACAAGTAAGAGTGGATTGACTAGCACTCATAGCAATTCATTCCAATACTGATGCACAATCGGAAGAAATTATGAAAAGATTTTATAAACCTTCAAGGCGAGCATATTTTATAATATACAAGTAAAAAATTTAACCATGTTCTTTTTCATGTTCAAAATCATGTTTTTTGTTTGGTTATATTTTTGTTTTAAAAATTAGAATTTAATACCTTGTATAATTTATACCTTTTCAATTTAAATTTTACAATTAAATTCATTGTGCAATTACTTCATTAATTATTCTAGGCTTTAAATTTTTTCATTATATCCCTTTTTAAACATTTTGATATTTTAAAACCACATTGTATTGTGATACTCATTAGGGGTATACATACATAAGAAAACCTGCAGTTTTTCTGAAGTATCATTCTCAAAAAACAATGTCTTTTCCCTTGGTTCCCCTCCGAATATAATTTCTGGGTACAGTCCTCGCATCACTCTTTTTGTTTTCTTATTCAAATACTGCATTCTATAGATGGTTTCATGGAAATATGACAAGAAGCATCATAAGATTTCTTTTATTAATTTCATATATATGTTTTCCGTTATCTTACAATACTCCAAAACTCATCAGAAAAACTTATTATTCTTTCTTTTAAAAAGTTGCCACACCACAAAAGAAAAATTAAAATAAAGCTTATGACAAACGATAATGTTTTCAAAACAAATATTAAAACCATTGATGCTACGCAACAATTCTACAATTCGGCCATCGCTATTATATTAAGAAAGGCCATTTAAAGCGACCAAAGACACTTTTAAGAAACGCTGAATTTATTCACTAAGCTAACAATATTTGTACAATGTCATCTAAACAATTACTTTTAACAATTTTTTTTTATTTTAGGGTTAGAATTTTCAAGTGTTTGAAGCCTAAACGGGTATAAACTTATTTATGAAATTCAGTAAATGGAGGCTCGTAGAAGTTATTGTATGAGGATATAAGTAATGGGCTAAAGTATTCTTTTCTAAATGATGTATTGGCCATTTTTTGTGTGTTTTGGATAGGGGAGAGGAAATTATTTGCTTCAGTGAACAAATGGGGCAGAACGCTCCCATATGAAAATTAAAACAATTTTGCTCATTATATTTATATAGCTTTATCTCTTTTTATCGGTCTTTTTTTTAAATATTAATCTTAATTTAGATTTAAAAAATTAACCAGACTAATTCTTCTTCAGTATAGAATATTTTTAAACACTTTTAAAAAATCTAAGGTGTTTAACATTACTTTATTTTTCATTTAAGCGTAATATTTTTACAATTATTTGCTATGTTTTTTAAATTTTTTTATATATAAAACGTCACTATTTATTACGATTATCTTCAGATGATAAACGAACATAAAACGTTTCCTTTTTCTTCTTTCACTCACTCAAACTTTCATTTGCACTTGTAAGAACTATTCCGCTAGAACGCATGTTGCTTTCATGCATCAATAAAGTGAAAGTTTTGAATCATACATACAGATAAAACTGCATTTTTAATCTCTGCAATAGTGTTTTATATTAATTAGATTGTATGTATCAATTATGTCTTTAGAATATATAGTTTTTTTTTTAATGTTGTGAAGCAGCATTTACTTATTTGTTTATTTTATTTTAATACATTCGCATACAAAACCTCGCAACATACATTTTCTGCTTTGTCTATACCAGGGGTGGCCAAGCTCCTTGATAATCCGAGCCATTTTTCAAAATTTGAAATTTTTCGCGAGCCGCAATTAAATACATATTTAAAAGGTATGCAAAAAAGGTATTAAATTTTTTTTACAGAAATTATATTTATTGAATGTCATTTGAAAGTTATTCGTCCTTTAATTTTTCAAGGAAATTTTTGAATTATCGAGGATTTTTTGCTTTGGTCCGAATGTAATTTACAATGTGTTACACTCTTTTCATAGCATCAGGATATTTTAAATATTTTGTAACAAGATATTCTCGGTGAATTATGCAGTGAATCGGTATGAATTGTGGAATTTGAGAATCATCTCTTAGAGGCCCAATAAGACCGATTTTTTTACCCAGCTTTGCCGGAGTTCCATCAATTGTAATAATTTTTTAAAAAATATAACACAAAAATGAAAAGGGAACTCGGGTTATTTATCAAGAGCCACAAATAATCTTTCAAAGACCCGCATGTTGGACAACCCTGGTCTATACGCAAAAACAGAGCATAAAATCATTTATAGGAGTCCTTTTTTCTTGCATTTGTGCTTAAGAGGAAGAAGTTTACTGGATCGTAAGTTTTAACTATACAATAAAATTATACAAGACGTGATGTATTTAAGAGCTATTTCAGTTGTCATAAAATAATTAAATAACCCCTTTTAATTTATTATAATAAAAAATCTTGAACACAGAATTTTGAAAAGAAAATTAAGTTATGTTATGGTTTATACGCTGATTTAATTTAGAATATAGGTATTCTGACACGTTAAATTAAACTTACCTCATAACTACATTCTATAAAATTAATTAAAAATACAGAAATCTTTATGACATACTTTGTTTAAAAAATCTCATTCAAATTTAAAGAAAACTAGAAGTAGAGGGAAAATTATAACTAATTAGTGATAGAAAATAACCTAATCATAAAAACTATATGAATTATGCCAATTTTTGTGTAATTAAGTATTCCAAACTTTATGATTGGTCAAAGGAGACCCATTTACCACTTGCACCCAGATTCATTTATTAGGGGATCATTGAAAAATAATTTGAAAACTCATATGATCAGGAGTAAAATGTCTTTACTGGGGTTAGAGCAGCTTCAGGAGAATAAAACGCACTATGGGTGTGTATACACACACACACACACACACACTTATATATATATATATATATATATATAAATTATATATATATATATATATATAAATGTGTGTTAAGACTTTTTGCTCATTACGAAGTGGGGTTCTGGCCGTCTTGGAACCTCGCAATGAGAAAGCAATCAAGACATTATAAATTTCAATCTAACTTCGTTTCTTCAACGACATATCAAAGCATCATCACGAAACCTTATTCGAAACTCTATCAATATCAAAATTCCATCGGATACTCCGTCGAATACTCTTTCGAAACTGTGATGGAACTCTAGACATTTGCTTAAATAGTCATTTGGCCTACCAATCAGCTATTACTTGAAATCACGTGGGTGATGTAACCTACAGGTTAGAACTCTACTTTTAGATATGGAGACGGAAGGATTTCTACTAACGAAGATTCGAGAATATTCGCTAGGGTTTCATGAGAAGAATTACCGAGAAAATAGAATCTTAAACCGAAAGTGATAAAAATATCATTATATAAATATATATAATATATATATATATATATATATATATATATATATATATATACCTAATGACACGATATTAAAGCTGACTTGGTTTAATTATTTTTCTACATTGTTTTTCCTTTATATCATTTTTGTGCATTGCACTACTAAAGCAACCTTTTTGAATACGCTTATTAAATTTTCGAATTTAGTGTTTAGGTATATTATAATAAAACCTGCATGATATAAAAACAAAAAATAATAAATAATAAATAATTCTATTAACATGGTTCATACGCCATTGGCATGGGACAAAAAATTACTTACTGACATGATTTCATGGTAATGCAGATTTAGTTATTACAATTCGGTACTGGTTTTATTCTAAATATTTGTTAAATAATGCATCGACTGATGCAACATTATTAAAGCAAAATTTCAGTATACTTAATGCATTTTTAAATTTTACTTTTTATACATATCAAAATCTGAACTGTTGGTATAAAAAAAATAAATAAATAAAGATTTATACTATGAAGATAGTTACCAGTTAATATTACATCAAAATAAAGAATGCAATAAAGCATATTTGCATTGAACATATTATAGAAAATAAATTGCAGTTTATTATCAAATAGCTTTGGTATTAATAATATTATAAAAATGTGCGATAATTATGCACTAATTTCGTATAAAAAAGATTTTTCACATTAAAAAAATAATTCTAAAGCCTTTCAAGCACAGTTTGAAATTCATTGCGTTACCTAACTTTGCTTTTCAAAGTTCAAAAAGCATAGCTTTATTTTACTTATTGATTTCAGCTCTACAGGGTGGATCCTGCCAGTCATGTCACTTGAGAGAGCTAGATCTGTGCGCTGCCACTCTCGTCCTCTTCAATCAGAGTCCAACAGGTGTCGCCACCAACGAGCCCGACCTCAACAGGCAGTGCACGTAAGTAGAATATCAAGCTTCGCTTTTATCATTGGCAGAATCATAATACAGTTTAATAATACAGGTTTTTATTTATTTATTTTTAATCAAGAAATAAGTTCTTTGGAAATTTGGAAAATATTTAAGAAAGGTAACGACTTTATTCGAAGGATTGAATATTGAAAAAGCTATCTTACCTTCTTTTTTCCCGGAAAGCACTCTGCATTACATCTGAAAGCAGCAAAAAAATCATCAATTTCTCAGTCGAATAAGCGGTACTACTATTTTGGTCACAAAAAATATGTATTACTTAAAATGCACTCTAAAACAATGAATAACATTCAGATGGAACATTAAAACAAGCGAAACGAAACTTAAGTAATGGAAATGTAACAGCTGTCCGTTGCCAGTTCAAAAGCCTTAATTTTAAAACTACCTTGAAATACGATCGTTTTCATTGGGAATGGATTAAGGTCCCTCCACACTATGGTCCACTGCCGTCACCACCGTCTGGAAGGGTATGGTTTATGGTGACTGATGGTGACAGACGATAAAATAGCCTTGGCGAACGACGACTTCAGAGGCTGTTTTTCTCCAAATATCGTGTAGCCTCCACACTATGGCCAGTGTTTCACCACTTCCTGATGGTGACCTCGAACGATGGTTCACGGGTCGCATCCACACGCTGGGCCACTAAATGAGCTGAGCGCATTGATTCGTCCATAGGGTCTACTGCGCACTTTAGTTGCGCATCTGGCTGCCTTTGATCTTTGGAGAAAAACCGCCTCCGAAGCCATCGTCCGCCAAGTCTATTTTATCGTCTGCCGCCATTGGCCACGATAAGCCAAACCCCCTCCAAACGGTGGTAATGGCTTGCGGTGGACCATAGTGTGGAGGCGCCTTCAAAAGCAGCCAGGTGCGCAACTAAAGTGCGCAGTAGACCTTATGGACGAATCTCCGCGATCTGCTCATTTAGTGGCCCAGCTTGTGGATGCAACCCGCGAACCACCGTTCAAGGTCCCCATCAGGAAATAGTGAATAATTGGCCATAGTGTGGAGGCTACATTAGAATTTATTCCGTTTTGAACACATTTCATAACATCATAAAAAGAAAAATAATTAATGGAAACGCGAATAAAATTCTTATTTATTCCTGCAATAAAACAGCTAAACGTGTCCACTGTAGAATGGGAAAGAGTAAAAGAAATGACATTCAGATTTTTTTCTATGTCAGATAAAAATATTTAAGAAATATTTTTTGTTTCTAGATACATTAATGAAGCAGAACAGTGTTTCAAAAATTTCACTCTCCGATGCATGACTCCTCTCCAAAGAGAACTCCTGGGATTCGTGAGCGAAGGATCTGAAAAGTTGTTGAACGAATACTGCACGCCTGGAACGGACCTCAGAGCAAGTAAGTTATAATAAGATATTAAGAATGTTTACTTTTGCAGGAATTGTTAAAAATGTCACCTATAATTGTACTTTTATATAATACCTAAAGAACATTAAGTAGATAATGGCATATACAGGAGTAATTATATTTATTTTTAATAAAGTAATATTTATTTTCAATAAAGTAATTATATTAAGTTCAATAAAAGAAAGGTTTTTCTTTAATTTAGAACTAGTATAGAAAAGATAACTGAGTAATGATTATCAGAAACAATTATTTTTAAAATAGTATTGTAAAAAACATTCATTCAGATAGTTTTCATCGATCAGTTGACCTTCCGATTCTCGTACTGAGTAAAAAGGTATCAATAGATGTAATTAACTTCATACAAGTATTACGAATAAGTCTTTGCTTACATTTTAATTTTTCTAGCTTTTCCATATTTTCCGTAAATAATAAAAGGTTTTACATTACATTTCCTGATGACTTATTGCCAGCTGTAAGAAATTCGAGCTCGTAATCCGCTTGTAAATCTCGATTCGCAATCTAAGTAATTTCAAGAATCAACACAATCTAAAGGTCAATGGCTTTCCCGGGTTTCAGCACCATGTAAAAAATGTTTTAAGAATTCTGCCAAAGTCAAGGAAAAGTAACAAAATTCTTTATTTCGTGCGAACGGTTACAGCCAAGCCAACTGCTGCCCTGAGAAGGTTGTAGGTTGTAAGGGGTTCCTGGACCGAAGGCTTTATCCCCAATTAGTGATATTTTACAAATTCATGATCTAGTGTCCTTCTTTAAAATTAGCACAAAATTAAATATAAAAAAAAATGCAGATCTTTTAGGTAAATAAACACATTTAAAGTTATGAAAAAATTGGCACATCAAGTTTACTCTAATAATTAAATATAAGATAATAAAATAAAAGAAAAACTAAGAGAAAGTTTAAGGATAGCTATATAAAAAAAGAAAGTTTAGGGATAGCTAAAATAAAAGAAAGTTTAGGGATAGCAAAGAATTTTTATGGTTTTTTAAGACATTTCATAATTTTTTTTTCAGTTTTTGAAAAGAAAAGAGAAGTACGAAGTGCCAGTAAAAGTAACAAAAATATGCACTTTGCAGTAGGAAAGGAAGGATGCAATAGCGCGGTAAAGAATTAGATAATCGAAGCGATCGGAGAGAAGCTCAGATCAGGTTCTGTGGCGCCATCTATTGGATGGCCTCGCGTTCGGAGAAATGTAAAGGGGAGAAATTAGTGAAGTAACTGCTGCCCTGTTGAGTAGCAGCGTCGTTTATACTTTACATTTGGGCAGCATAACTTCATTTCAGTTGAAATCTTTTCATTCGCAACAAGTATTTCTTCATAAACAGGTTGTAGTTGTTAGTTATGACAATTTTTATTACATTAGTGCAGAGGTTCCCAACCTTTTCTGAACGACCGCTTCCTTTATAAGAAAAAAAATATTTGAACGGCCTCTTTTTCATAATAGTTGATTATACCAAGTATTGAAAAATCGTGATACATTATCTATATATAGCTTATATGCCTATCTATTAAAATCAACAAGTAAAAATTAATTAAAAAGGCCTTGAAATATAATAAATTGTTTTTTAAAAAACTCAAAAACAAGCATAAAATCAATAAGAAATAAATAAGAATGAGATGGCTGAGATTGGTAGATTTTTAACAATTTGTTACCGTCGGATTCCAATTTCGATAACATCATTCATAAATCTCCAAGTTCAGTAATGTTCCTTTTCTTAGACAGGCAATTATCTACTGGGCTTAACCCACATTCAGCCAAATACGATGTAGAAATTGCAATCAAAACTTCTGTACCCTAGCCAGGGACGGACAAATGGCGGCCCGTAATGGAATTATAAATGTTGTATTTATAACTGACAAAGTATCGAATTTATTATGATAAATACAATATTATCCGATAGACTTATTGGTTATTTTTATGAATATCGTATATACTTCATAGATATTATATCTACCGTCCTCCCCTTAATTGTCTTAAAAACCCCATTTGCCTTTGAACCCGCTTCTTCATGAAAGGTTTCAGCGCTCTCTGGGGAGCGATACCGCCCCCAATGGGAACCTAAGCATTAGTGTCTACTTTTTTCAGCTTTTCTTCAATTATGTGTATTGAGATATCTTTTTTATACAATAAAAAAATGTCTATAGCATTTATAAAGACAATTTTTATTTTCTACACTTTACTATTATTGATGACAGTTTATATCAGTTACTGGGAGTTTGGTTTGTGAGTTAGTTTTCCTTTTAAGAGAGGGACACTTTAGGATCAATAAAGCCAGTTTCAATTGCTGCTTATATCACCCATGTTAGCAGTGGGATTCTATCCCACGGACTAGAGTATCGAAAGGTTGTCCCACATGCTCGGTCATCACTCAGTTATTTAATAAGGGATAGGAGTGGTTAATCATATATATATATATATATATATATATATATATATATATATATATATATATATATATATGTATGTATGTATGTATTCATACCAAATGTAATGAAAAGTATCTGAGCATATCCGCGACCATAAAGGATTCAAGCAATAATGACACGTTATGATCCTCAGAGTGACGTAAATAAAGCCATACGAAGTGATAGTTTATCTCCATCCTTGTGAAATTTTGTAATGTTGCTCGCGCCTCGATTCAACGTCGAAAATGATCTCAGTATCAGTGGATACGTGTAAGCGCACCTGTAGATAATGACATCGATCGGACTGCCAGATGGTGTAGGATAATAGCGAAGAAGATGAAAAAATGGGTGAGGGAGAATAAAAGTTGTAGGAGAAGATAAGAATGTTTGCCGATAGCTGATGAAACAACAATGTTGTATTTCGTATGAAATGTTAGACATGGAAGAAGGAAACATTTTAGAGGCTGTTTGAATTCAAGCCCAGACTGCTTTGAAGGGAATTATGAGAACAGCAATCGATCCCGATATTTCCCAGCAGTATGAGAAAGCCCTATTCTTATAGCAGTTCCTTCAAACTCCTGTCCATAGAGCTTATTTTCTGGCGTGCTTCTTTAGCAGTTTAAGTATTTGCTCAAAGTCTTGGCCAGCATTTATTAGAGCACCAGTGGAATCAACTGAAAGATTGACTGCAGTCCATAAGTCGACAAACGTGACCATTGCTCTTTCGCAATGATGATTTGCAGTTCCATTTGCAACATTATTCTCAAAGATTCGCAAGAGCGCATCTAAATAATTTATTTTAGGAAATTTCGATTCTTATTTTCATTATTCTGCCGTCAAGTTTTCTCTCGCCTAGAAACTTGACAAAGAGGCCATGTGGTGGTACACCAGGATTTTCAGTTATCCTGTCATGGATTTAAATCAACTCATCGTATGAATATTGTAGCCATGTAGTCATTCGGAATTAACTGTTAGTATATGGACCCGGTTTAGTGAACTGTAGTGTAATTATTATCAGTGTACAGACCGTAGCTCTCCAAACCAAACAGAACCTGCCAATAGCGCTTTCACAAACTAAACATTTTTTTCTAATACATGTCCTTTATTATTCTTGCTTCTCGGCTCTATCTACAGTAAATGGTTTCTGAATTTAGAATGTTACGCTTGTTCTCATCTTGGTTTCGATACATATTGTTCCTTTTTAGATCCATTTTCTCTGCATACTGTAAATTTATTTTTAACTGGTTTATACATGACTTAATGAAATTGACTGCAAAGATACATCACACCTGGAATCCCTGTAATATGTCAATATTGTTTTATCGCAGTTAACTTTAATATGTCATATAAAAATATCTGCTTTTTATCACATAATTGTTTACGAAATGCTTCCAATTTTAGCCTTTTGGAAGAGGTGATTTTTCATACACGGTGACTTATTCTACTTTGTACACTCACCTTAAAAAATTGTACATAAAACTAAATAATTTTGTAATTTGTACAGACTAAACAGTCTAAGTGGTTATTGTTTTTATAATTAAAGCAATGGTCCATCCCTCGCAAATCGCCTTCTTGGGAAGCGAAATCACCATTGGGCACTTGTTCTTCCCAATCGCTAGGTTGAGGTGCTAAATTCTCATTTTTTTTTTCATTATGATTTATCAGATTATCTGAAGCACGCCCCCTGCCTGAATGATGCCCACAGTCTTCAGAAAGATTGCTTGACTGATTTGCAAGCTGGTTTGGAAGCCATATCAACATCAGAATTCCAGAATAGGATTCCGATGGCCTGCTGGTAATACAATGCTTTTAACTGCTTCTCAAACTTATTTTAAGGAACAAACATCAAGTGACGTGACAGCAGCTGCTTTCTATCCCATTTCAAACGCACTTTTACCCTAAATATATAAGTGTAACCACATTATATGATGCACGATCGTTTTAAGGTAATTGTAATGGAGTGCCAATAAGCATGAAATAGAAGCAAAATGGCTGCTGTTACGATTACATGACGATGGTTCCGAATGATAAAGATAAAACTTTCAATGATATAAAAACTTTTCCTATGGTAAAACTAAACATTTATTTTCTTTTTTTTTCTTTCAAGTGGTTACCAACGCTACATGACTTGTGCCCGAAATACCGTAGAAAAGAAATGTGGTAAAGCAGCCGTAGACTTCATGCAACTTCTGTTAAGAAACGCTGTTTCCCGTTTACCAGACATCGTCTGCACAGGTTACGGATCGGAGAATCATGAATGCCGCAAACTGTTACCTCCCCCAGGAACCCCACCACAAGGTTCAAAATCGGATTCAGTGTTGTCTCGACTTTTTGCAGCTTACTTAGGAAACTAAGGCTCCTTTTCATCTCGTATTTTAAAGCTTTATCGGACATTTTATATTAACAGTCCAATACTCTGACATTTATGAGTAACGGATCACATGCACAAAAACTTTGCGGCAATCGTTTTGTGAACTGTTCTGTCGTAAAACTGCAACGATGCTACAAATCTCTAAGAAACGAGATAATTACGATAAAAAATTACACAAAACGAGAAACAAATAAATTTATTGGTAATGTGAGCATTCGAAACTGTTGATTCAGTAAAAGGAATGCAAAATAATGAAATTCACAGGGCTGACGCGAAATTCCCCATATTGCTTCTTTTATAAAGAAGTTCATCAACAAACTCTGTAGATAAAACCAATCGTTTTGAGGTATATGCGCAATAAAAGTGCCTGCTATACGCTTTTTGATTTTTAGGTACTGATCTTCCTCCATGTGTGTATTCATTTTTACCTCCATTGTCATTGTCATTAAACCAAAATGTATTTTCGCTTACCATGAAATTATAGTTCGCTCCTTCCCTTTTATTAAGTCTTGGGTGTTGCAATGCCATTTTGCAGGAACAATAAAATTTGCAAGGTGAATCCAAACAGATTACCAAAAAACATATTTTGCTAAATATCTCTAACATTACTACAGTAGTATTTATATCTGAAACTGTAATTTTAGATCGCTGGAAAATTAAACATTAAAATCAAGTAAAATTCTGTATTCATTCATTCATATTCTTTAACTTAGATGGCACACATATTCTTTTTTAAGTTAAAGATAAACTATATGAAAAAGAACAGAACCTAATAAATAATTTCTTACGAACTAACTTTTAGAATGTGCCTTAATACCTTTAACACTGAATAGTATAACTTAAGATTCTTTATGATTACTAATGGCTCATTGAAGGCATTGATTTATATTTACTATGTGTAACTTTTACAAACTTTTAATACAAAAAGAATGCTTTTAGAAATCCGTAACTATGTTTAATCATTGTTATTCAGCTATTGCGTTTAATATTTTTTCATTTTAAAGGAATAACACAGTAATGATTGCATTAATAATCAGTACAATCAAAAAGTATTAGGCATTAATTATAAAAATTATTCGTGAAGAAAGGTGTTTTTCAATATAATACAAATGAATTCAGGAAGCTACTTTCTATTTGTATTGTTTTATTTTTTATTTAAACTTACAAAAAATAAACATTATGACCTATATTCCAATGTAAAGTGTCATTTTTATTTTTATTTTTTTACTTCAGAGCAATATATAATTTAAATTCCAAAGTGTGTATTGTATAAAACCTTGTTCAAAATAAAAAAAAATTATAAAAAATATTAGTCTTGGATGATTTTTTTCTCTATATTTGTAAAATATGTACAGTAGAACCTCTTTCCCGCACTGATCGCTCGATTCATTCGGTCTCGAATTTATCCCCACAGTACCAATGTTACATTTTTCGCATTCATCGTTCTGGATTCTTCCTTTTCCCGCATCGAACGCCGACAAAGATATGCTAAATGAAAAACAGTATTTATTAAATGGATAAGAAACAGAAGGGCACTACATGTAATTTATTTTTCCAAATCTCTTCGTTTCAATTCAAAATATATTGCTTATTAGCAGTGGCGTGCGGTAGGTTTTCATGCAGGGTGTGCAGAGAATATGGATTTTCCAATAAATTTTTAATTATTGAGACATCTGAGTTCTCCATTCTGAAACGGGTTATTTATTATGAATATAAATTTAAAGATTACAATAAATAAAATATTTACCTACGAGTAGTCGAGTTATAACTATAAAAACAGCTAAACTTATGAGAATTCTACTAGCACTGAAGCAAAAATCATGTCTTTTGTTGTATGGTGTCATATCGGCCTCGAAAAAGCAACGCTTCGGGCTTCCACGAAAAACTTATATGTTCAGCAAACGTAGCACCACATGGCGCCCGCCGCTGCGGTGCCTCATCCGGATGCTCATTGGTGCCGACAAACCGAACGTCTATTCCACGTGCAGAGGATTTCACTGCACGCTGGCACAATAGAGCGAACTGTTTCTTGTTCGGTCAGTGGATTAAATTATATTTATTAATTGTTTTTAACATTTGGAAATCATATATTCTGCGAAAAACATCTTCACAATTTTTAAAAACAAAACCAGGGATATGGTGTTACAGATATAACTTATATACTGTCTATAAGACACAATGAATGGTAAAATTTGGACTGTTCTGTTAAAATTCGTTTCTTTAAAACAAAACAACATTGTTTTTCAGCTAATTATTTAACATTTCACTATATATTGATGAAATACTTCTTTTATATTTCCATGAAAACAAAATCTTACAATATATAAATTTAAACATTAACCGTCTTCAAAATCCCATGAGCAGTTATCAATTAAAAAACCAAAAGCGCTTCAACATGTAAGCCCCCGCTCTAATACAACGCTTAATAAACCGTACCTTCGGATGATTCTGAATGCCAAGTGCAGGAAAAATAGCTGCACTTGCCTCAGTGCCATAGTATGCTGTTCTTCTCCAGTAGCCCATACATATAAAGCGTGATTTTCAATTTAGTGCGTAGTGCGTACACATCAGAACTTCCTATGTTCGTTTGCGCTACGTGGTGCAGCATCTAGTACCGCACACTCTGCGGGAATACAAGCAAGCAAATCAACATAATATTTGAATATATTATAAATAATATTTATTATATACCATATAAAGATAGGTAAACATAGGTGCAGAAAATTATTGTCCCTCATAATTTTGCCAGGGTGTTTAGTGCACACCCTGCAAATATGGACAGCACGCCACTGCTTATTAGTATGTTTCAAAAAAATTTTATGAAATCTTTACTGAATCTTTACTAAATTCGATTTAAAAAAATACACATTTTTTTATTGCATATTTTTGTTCATTTTACATTTGTAGGCAAGAAAATGTTATTAAAAGCAATATTTCTAATTATTTTAAGCATGTATAACAACTTTTTCTCGGGAAATAAAATAACGTTTTCCCTGGAAGTTGTCTTTTCCTCTCATGTATGCCAGACAGGGAAGTTAGTTTTACAGTTTTACTTATAAAAAACACAAATATTTTCGAATGCAAATACACGTAAATTTACTTACCTTTTTTTATAAAAAAAAGAAAAATCAGATTTAGTGCGATAAATTCTGAAAAAGGGCAAGAGGAATAGTCCAACGTAACAATCAGGACAAAATACCAAGTCTCTTTTCTAATAATTTTGCCGCTGTCATTTTTCTTCAGTGACACACATAGCACTCGTTTGCTGGTGGTAGTTTTTTGTCTGTAGATGGAACTACCTTGTAACGTATCCGGTCCCTGTTTTAGGTGACACAAGGAAGGATCAGGTGTATCTTGATTAATGAATTTATTTACAGCTCTACTATATATATCATTTCACAAATACACACACAAAAAAAAACAATTTCCGATCACAGGTAGGTGATTAGATACACGTCGGCCTGAGTCGTGCATTAACTTACATCAGATTCAGCCGAAATATTGGTGATCCGACGGAAGAAACAATTCGGTAGCTCGCGCGAAAGTTCACTGAAGTACTTGTAGAATATCAAATCACAGTTAGAGCTCCGAATGAAAATGTGCAAATAATCCTGAAGTGGATTATATTAGAAAAGGAAACCCAAACACAGGGTATCGAGTTTCAATCTCAGCAAGAGTTATATCCCAAGACGGGACTTCGCTAAATAAAACTCTCCGATGGAGAGACTGGTCGAGGCGACCTTCGAGTTAGCCGATGCGGGCTACTCCCGAAAGAAAAGATCCCAAGGTGGGATTTTAACAAAAAAACTTTCCGGTAGAGAAACTGGTCAATGCGGCCCCTGAATTAGCTGGTTGCTCGCTAACTAACCTCTAAAAAACCAAATATTCTCTCGTCTGTTCTAGGGGAGGGGCCTCACCCAAAATTTCATTATTGGATCACCTAGTGATGACCTCACCTTCGAACAACTGGATTGGTCCGTGTTAAACAATCATCGGCCGCAAAGCCAGGGGTCCCCGGCTACATCCAAGTCGCGGCAAATCCTTTGTTGTTCCAATGATCATATTTCTGGCTGTCAGTGAAGGTGCCGGATTATCTGGTATATTTGTCCTCTATTATAGGGCACAACAGTGTAGACGTCGTGGTACCGAGGAAAACAATCCTTTTGTATCCACACAAGCGAAGTCCTCCTCTCAAAGCAAAGTTCTTTGATGTCGACACACCGCTAAATCCCGCCGTGACAACCTCAAAAAGTCTTTCTAGATCAGTCTCTCAAAAACTGAAACCAAAAACTAGCGGAGTAATGCAAAACCTTACAGAAAAACCGCGCTTTTTAAACCAAACAGAAATACACTTCGAAAACTAACATCAAATCATTAAAGGTACTGTTACCGCGCCCGTACAGTGTACGTGCAAAACATGCAAGGGGTTAAATATATAGAAATTGTAAAATTGTAATATAAAAGAATAAGAGCATCATAGTTATTTAAAATTCACACATGGAAACTTTGCTTGTAGACTAATTATTAAGGTGACTAACAATTTTCCAACGAAAAGGAGGACGTGATATTAACACATTGTGTGCGGGTACATTTCGCAGCGGAATTGTTCCGGGAGCGGACGTTTTGCGCGTAAATTTAGTTATTCAGTTAAATCTCAATAGATCGAAAATTATTTAATTTTTTAACCAACTTTTCGTATTTTATATTGAAACATATAAACAAATAAAGAAATATATAAATAACAATCATAAGATTTTTGTAAACAAAAAATATATTTTCAGTGGATAAATTTATAATAGTATCTTAAATACGAAAAATCAAATAGAAATAGTAGTATATAGTTTTCATTTTTTCGAATTATGTTACATAAAAACATTTTTACATTCCAGAATCTATGTAGTAGACAAGAACATTCAGCTTCATTTTGCTGTATATACCGTTGTTTTAATACCCACAAACAAACCATGTTGTTACACTAACCCGTACTAGTACGTGTCCCGCATACAATGTGTTAATAAAGGACATAAGTAAATTACTGAGGAAAAAGTCAATAAAGCTACTAATTCATCAGATAATATCACTAATTTAGTTCAATAGCAAATGTTGTGTATTTTTGTGAAGTATATTTTTATTTTCCTGATTGTGTAAAATATTTATTACCTTAAAAATTAACCTTTTGTGAATAATTGCTTTTTAAAGCATATAAATGTAAAATGTTAATTTATATATCTGTAATGCTTATATATACATATACACATCATAGAAGCTTAACTTAGCACTGATTTTAGATTTGTTAATTTGTATATTTTCACAAAAACAGACCCTTGCTAAGAGAACTAGATTTGACTATAGTTTCGTTTTCACAAAATTAAGAGTAGATATTTCAAAACTGCACACATAAAATAAAGTACCCTTTGTGAAGTCTATATAGACCTCTGTTAATATATAAATAACAACCATATGATTTTTGTAATATATATATATTTATTTATTTATTTATTTAGTGGATAAATATATAATGGTTTCGTAAATATGAAAAATCAAATAGAAATAGTAGTATATAGTTTTCATTTTTTCGAATTATGTTACATTAAAACATTTTTACATTCCAGAATCTATGTAGTAGACAAGAACATTCAGCTTCGTTTTGCTGTATATACCGTTATTTTTATATCCACAAACAAACCATGTTGTTACACCAACCTGTACTAGTATGTGACCCGCGATCAAGTATCAATCGTTAAAAAACGTACTAGCATGTGTCCCGCATACAATGTGTTAATAAAGAACATAAGAAAATTACTGAGAAAAAAAGTCAATAAAGCTACTAATTCATCAGATAATATCACTAATTTAGTTCAATAGCAAATGTTGTGTATTTTTGTGAAGTATATTTTTATTTTCCTGATTGTGTAAAATATATTTTACAAATCTTTATTATCTTAAAAATTAACCTTTTCTGAATAATTCCTTCCTAAAGAATATAAATGTAAAATGTTTATTTATATATCTGTAATGCTTATATAAACATATACATCATCATAGAACCTTAACTGAGTACTGATTTTAGATTCATAAATTTGTATATTTTCACAAAAACAGGACCCTTGCTAAGGGAACTAGATTTAACTATAGTTTCGTCTTCACAAAATTAAGAGTAGATTTTTCACAACCGTACACAAAAAATTAAACACCCTCTGTGAAGTCTATATAAACCCCTGTTAACAAAAAATTAAATGTTTTCTTGACACCTTGTTTCTAAACCTCTAATTAGCAATCAAATCTGTCATTCTCATGGTGTTCTCTATTCAGAGGTTATACTGTAATAATAGGAAGTCCAGTGCCCATGGGTAGTGCTTCGTGTTCCCAAGGCATAATCCTGAAGTTCAATCCTCGACTTGGGTAAGGTTGACTCAGCCTTCTCTTCAGTGGGTAGACAAACTGAAGAACAAGCATGATTGGGAACTAAACATTGGTTTGGTTTGGTTTGAAGTGCTACGGTCTACGCTTTTGCAACACTAGGGCTAATGAGACCGGGACCTACAGCTTAAAGCCGATTCCGAACGGCTACGAACATCCATGCCACAGTGAGATTCGAACCCACGAACTCCGGTACCGAAGGCCAGTACCCTAACCAATTGGCCATCGTTCGGCAACTAAACATTGGGGTTTCTGCAAAAGGCTGACCACCTAACCGGAACATATGCTTCACAACCCATGGCCTTTATCTTAAAAACAAAGATGGGTACCAAAGACCATGGCTCCATGACAGCCATAGCAGCAGGGAGTTTACAGCTTAGTTACTACAATAATATTCTATAAACTATTTCTCCTCTTCCTCAGAACTAATACTTTTAATGAATATGCCACATAAATAAATTGTTGTTCGGTCAGATTTTATTTAATATCTTTATAACTAATTAGAAATTAGGAAATATAAATGGCCAAATTAGCTTTCTCAGACCAACTTTTATATTTTGGTACCTTCAGTGTCCAGCCATTTATGAGAAGAGATACACACACATTGTTACAATAAGATTTTAACCAGATAATAATTGCAAGTAGCAAGTTAAGTGCTACTTGTGATTGGCAGAAGCAATCCAAAAGTAGATAGAAAACTACAATTTTGCTATAATGTACATATTTTAATTTTGATTTCTCAAAGTCAAAACCTACTTGGGTTATTGAGGTCAGATACACATACAGACATAATTCCAAAAATAGTATTTTCAGACTCTGAGGGCTGCAAAATGTGAAGATGCATCAAAATTTCAAGTTCACATTTTTGGACCATTACAATATTTTTCCTATACTATGTTAACAAGAAGATTAAAATGAATAAATAAAAACTTTTGCATTACTGAAATCTCTTATAATTTATAGAATTCTGCAATGACAAATTTTATTTTTAATACAGAAATACTCATGCAGGGTGTGTCATACCCATCACCTTGCTTAATTTAATATTCCCCTTTTTATGAAAGCAGATTATTCTCAGTCTAGCTCAGCCATATTTTTGGTGGCAAAGGGCTAGTTGGAAAATTCTTTGAACAGATATTTTAGAACAGAGTATTATCTGTTGGATATGGCATACTATGAATTAGTATTTGGGATCTAGATAAGGAAGCACTATTTAAACTATTTTGTCCTAATGCCATGACACCATACTTATAATGAGGAAATAAAATCAAGGTTGGAAAAAAAAATTATGATTTTTTTTTAAATAAAAAAAAATCAGATTTATTTAATTTAAATTAGATTTTTTGATTTAAATCGATTTATTTGATTTTTTTCTGAATACTAATTTTAATTGTTGTTTTTGTTTTTTGCAATATACATAGAATAGTTTGTTGTAAGTAGTAACATCTTATCTATCTAGTATATTCTACACACTGATTACCTAAAATTAAGTATATAAATTTTAATCTAAATACATTCCATTATTTTGTAATTGGATAGTGCAAACTAAATAAGATGTAAATTTAAAGAACAAATTAAATATTCTTTTAATGCAAACTATTTATTTTTAAAAAAATCACAATTATTTCAATATTTTTACAGCACCGAATTATGGATTTAAATGTTTTAATAAAAACACTAACTTTGAGGCTTTATTGAGTCCTAATTGGTTATGAAGGCTAGAATGAACAACACCAAAAGAAGAAAACTGTCTTTCCATTCCAGCAGATGAAGCCCCAGCTGTTGTTATTTGGAAGACAAACTGGATGTCAAGTTCTGTAATACTCTCTTTACCTCCCATTACATAAAATGAATTCCACCAGTCATAATCAATCATTGTACTACCCCTACCACATACTTTCTGATAACAACCCCTAAATTCTTGGAAAGCACATGCTATCTATTTACACTTATTTACTTTTTGGTATTAGTGTGCTGACTGATTCCCAATTCTCCTGTCTTTGGAACATAGGTTTTAAAAGAAGTGAAAAAAATTATTTAAATCAATGATCTTTTCAAAGAAATCAACTGATTTAAATCATGCCAACCCTGAATGAAATATTTAAAAAAATTATTGGATACCATTTTTTTGGAAAAAGAAAATTTAAATAACAATAATGAAAAAAGAGATGATGAGAAATATAAGAGCAATCACGATTCACCAAAATGGTATTAAGTGAAGAAATTAGAAATGATGATCATTCACAAGAAAACTATTACATCTTAGAAAAAAAGACAATGTTACAAAAAAGAAGAAAGAATTTTAGATCTAATGTGAGGGTTTTTGTAAAAAGTATCAAGAAACTCCCAGGAAATTCAAATATTTTTAAACATGTTATTTCTCCATTGGAAGCTTGGAATCTACTAATATCTCTTGAAACAATAGAGAATTTATTAAAATGCACTAATATAATCTGCTGTGAATACTAAAGAAACTTATAAGACTAGCACATAGCCTGTTATATAATGGGATCAGTAAAATGCTTTCTTGATATACCTAAATAACTGATAAGATACATGCTTATTTGTCCGTGACTTTATCTTTCTCGATTTATCTTAAAAGTTTAGAATTATCTTGAAAAGTTTTAGACATGGTAAAATATATTAAACATTAAAAAAAAATTTTTTACTGACCTTATATAAGTTGCCAACTTTAATTTATCTTGTTATATTACGTGACAGGATGAACAGCAGAGGTTTTAATATTGTCAATGATTATTTGGCGGTATATATGAATGATGTCCAAAATTTAGCGAATCAATGGAACATCATGTGGTTACGTATAAATAACAAATACACAAATGAACAATCTTCTTAATTTTCAAAGATACATAATTTAAACGCTAGATATTTATTAGTCCGTGAAATAGACTCCTAGACTTTTATGAAAAGAATTTGTTAATACCGGTGATAAAATTTTCATTGCAACAAAAAATAATCAATGATTAAATTAAAAATTATCACATATGTATCTATTTTTTAAGCCAAATATAGAAGAAATTTATTTACGTAATATCAAAGTTCAGTGATAAAAAGTATGAAAATAATACACACGATATTTAAATAATTTAAAACAAGAAATGGTTAAATGAGATAGTTAAAAGAATGATGTCATAATGTTGGAAAAAATGTTATTTTTACCTATTTATTATGTGATAAATTAAATCGCTTGCTCTTAACCGGGGAAAATAGGGCTTGAAATGATGGCATTAAACACTCTAAAAGGGGGAACATGTGGATTTTGAACTTTTAAAGACAGTATTTTTTGCTGTGATATGAAGCATATTTATACCAACTTATTTTAGAATCGGATCGATAGTTTAGAAGAAGATAAACTTTACTCGCTTTGAATTTTGCTAACCCTAACTCATCAAGAATCCAATAAGGCAATTTCATGCAGCAGGGAACATCTCATTTTGTGATAGTTCTGGCTTTAGTTTCACATGGAAGGGCAGTTTATTGTTCGGTTATTGGCTGTTGTAAAAATGAAAATGACTAGGAAGGCATTATAGTAGTTCATGACCTTGTGCAATATTGCTTAATATGGATGCCCCTATCCATTCCAGGTCCAACCGCTTCATGAATTCGCAGACAGATGGACAGACAACGCACTGGAGCTCTCATGTCTGACTTCCCTGGGCCAAGCCCTCTAAGTCAGAGTACTGTGATTGCATGGTATGAGAAATAAAGAATATATTACAACACGATAATGAGGACCAAGAATCGAATTGGTGTTAGGAGATATTAAATTTAAATTTAAGTTAAAAGTATAAGCTAAGGTTCACGAGTCCAGTGAAGGTAAGAAAAACACATAAAGTTTAAGTTGACAGAATATACTAAAAGTTAGGTATATCCGACAGATAACTTAGGCTATTATTATATAGGAGATGTGTCAAAACTAAATATGCTTGAGAAAAAGTTATAAAAACATATATATAGAATACATGGCAAATATTTTTTAAAAATGGCCAAATTAATGTAAGTAGTAGTAAAGGTATGTTTATACATGCATTTTGTCTCTTTATCCTTTTCTTATCTTAGTGTATTGATTTTATGCTAGAAAATTCAAGATACACCTGCTGATGTAATCAAGTTTTTTTTTTCTTGCAATTAATACTGGGTTATGTGTACTGCAATACAACTATCCTTATCAACTAGATGGGCCTATCAGCAAACTAATAGAATTAAAATATTAAAATTAATGAAAATAAGCAATTCCTAAACAACTAAGATGAACTAAATAATTTTTACATCAATGTATAGTATGTTACTTTGCCTGATAGTAATCTTATATATTCTAGATAATGAAACTTTAATTAAAAAAAAATACCCAATGAAATAGAAAAGTATTTATTTATAAAGATTATCACAGACTTTTAAAAATCAAATATTACAGAGGATAAAAATCAATATTATACACTTCACATAAATTATTAAACATTTTGTTAAATCCATAACAACAGTATGACACATACATAAAAAATGTTTTTCATACACATTTATAGTTACTCAAGCACAAACAATATATTTTGCTACCTTCTCTATACAAAATACTTGAGATAATACTTTAAATAATCCTAGGAAAACATAAAAAACTCAGAATAACGGATGATAATAAATAACCAAACAGAAGATTATAAACACATAGAGGTATTTCAAGTCAATAAAATTCAAGTCATACAATAACATAAGAATTAGGGGATGGTCACAAAATGTAACTCAAAGCAATTCAAAAGGAAGAACATTAAAAACAACCTATTAAAATAAAGTGAGAAATCAATAAAAACTGTTATCTCAATATGAACACAACAAAAAAATCCATCTAAATAATCTATTGCTCTGTATAACAATAGTCTAAAAAATTTTTTTCAAAGTTAGAGAGTACAACAATGTATCAAAAGGCTATACATACAGCTTAAAAATTAAACTTGCATAACCATTTGTGTCAGTAGATATATGTAATGCAGTATAAAATTTTAGCTGATTTAGTTTTAAAAATACATATTATAATCTTTAGGGATGAATATTGATGAAACATTAGAATAACCTATATGAAGATCAGGCTCTAATATGATACAAGAAAAATATTTCTTGTTCAAATATTCTTATTCATTGTCACATGATAATTCAAAATTTTATGAAAGTGATTTTCACAGAATCAAAAATAATAATAAGATATCTTTTGTTAAGATTTACATATGTTGATAAAAAATATTATTTCTTTGAAGAATACTTTAAAAAATATTAAGATTTTAAAAATTTTCAAAACTTATTTTCTTCGAAAAAATAAATGTCCTAATAAATATTACTGATAAATAATTATATATGTATTTGATTAATTACTTAGAAAATAATTATTATTTATCTTTTGTTAAGATTTACATAGGTTGATAAAAATATTATTTCTGGGAAAAATATTTAAATATTAAGTTTTTAAAAATTTCCAAAACTAACTTTCTTAGGTATTTCCTTCAAAAATCTAAATGTCCTAATAAACGGATAATTATATATATATATCATTAATTACTTAGAAAATAATTATTATTTATCTTTTGTTAAGATTTACATAGGTTGATGAAAATATTACTTTGAAGAATGCTTAAAAAAATATTAAGTTTTTAAAAATTTTCAAAACCAACTTTCTTAGTTATTTTTTTCAAAAAAAATAAATGTTCTAACAAATATTACTGATAAATAATTTTATATATGTATATGATTAATTACTTAGAAAATATACAAAAAAGTAGAAAAATCCTATTACAATTTTAAAAATTTAAAGCAAGTGAGACGTTAAAATAAGTTAAAACAGATATTTTATCATGCAACCATTATGCTAGCTTTATTTTCATTTCTATAGGGTTTATTCTATTTTTATTCATCTTAGAGACAACCAAAACCAGAGCCGTAACTAGAGCATGGCAAAGGTGGCATTTGCCAAGGGTGCATCAGTCATTAGGGCGCTGTACCCTGAGGAAAATGTGGTTCGAAAGCAGACAATCTGCTCCGAGTAGAAATAAGGACAAGTTGAAAAATAATTTTTTATTATAAAATCCAATGTGTTTAAAAATTATGTTTTTTATGAATTTTCTTTTTTAAAATGCTTCCAGAGATTAAACTCTAAAAAAAATGTGTACCTAACACTCCTAATATGCCTTAATATAAAACCAGGTTTGAATTTATTAAAGTTATTAAAATAAAATTTAAATTTAGAAATTCACTAATTTTTTATGAAAATTCAACGTACAAATAAAAGTATTCCACTTAAATAAACTATTCATTTTATCAGCAAAATAATACCCTCAGAGTGTCAAGAATATTGTCAAGTATTAGTACGGTTAAAAATAGAAGAAAAAGCAAGAAATATACTACGTATATTTTCAGAATCAACAAAATATTTTGTGGTTTCATTTTGAATATATGATATAGAAAAAAATGTTTTATATATTCTCACTACATTTGGTGGTAGGGGTGCAGACCAGTTTTTTGCCACAGGTGCTAAAGGACCTAGTTATGGCCCTGACCAAAACATATATCAGATTGCAGTCATCAAACAACAGCTTGTTGTCTATAGACCAGACATAAAAAAATAAGATATTGAATTATCACGAAAGAAACAATTTTATAAAACAATGAATTATAATAGTTTTGCATGATATCCCAACTTTCTGGCTACCTGTGATATTATGCAACATAATATATTCAAAAACCATAATTGTAAATTTGAATTTTAAATAAATAGACAAACTTCGAAACTTTATATTTTTGCTCTAGAAATATTTTGAACACATTATGGTTCTGAGAAAGTCCACATAAAATAAATTGAGGTCCAATCAGCACTTATGAACTCAACGTTAACAAAGTTCTTTATTTCTTACTGAAATTAAAAATTAATATGCCTAGTAATTGGCAAATCTTGCATTCCTTCTGGTTCGGAGTTCTTCAACATCAGGTGTAAAGCCTGGAGCAGGCGGTTCATCAAAGCTCTCCCCAAATACAAAACCTGGAGGGGGTGGAACAGATCCTCCCGCAGAGTGACTACCTGGATAAGGAGGAACAGAACCTTGTGGAGAAGAGCTATTTGGATAAGGTGGGACTGAACTCCTTGCAGAAAAATTCTCTGAATAAGGAGGAGCTGAATGATAGTAATGTTCATTTGAATCTTGCATACTTTCTTCCATAGCCCTTCTTAACTGTTCTTCCTCCGTCATTCCAGGAGGAACAAACTGATTAAAATTGTCATTTGTATAGCCACTTCTCTCTGAGCGCTGACTAAACCGAGGCTGGGAAGATGGTCTACTAATTCCTAAAACTGTAGAATAAATTCCGTCTAAGATAAATTTTAAAGGACCTGTGACATATGCCATACCAACAAGAACTCCAGCGAGATGGCCAAAAAATGAAACATTAGGTACAAGCAACTGAATTAATATCAGTTCAACCCACACAGCATATCTACCAGGTACAATTACAGGCATACCCATGATCTGATGAGTAAAATTGCGATCGTAATGTGTTGTTAAGACTTTAAGTGCAAAAAGAACTCCTGAAAATCCAATGGCACACGTATGTTGATTATAATGAAATAATTCTCCAGCTAACACATTCAGTGCTACTAATACCGCACTGGTTAGTACAGTAAAGCTTGACACAATGTACAAAAATTTCAAGCTTCCAAACTTTCTTTCTAGTGACTGACCTTTGAATGCGAATGATACCATGTTGTAATAGAGATGCCAGTCATCTCCATGTTCTAAAGCCCCATACAAGAGTCTGATGAATTCCTTTTTCTTCCATACATTGTAAGCACTTATGCAGACTTGGGACGCATCATACCAAGGCAACTTGAATAACCTCATAAATATTGCAACTTGTAAACCAATACAACTAAGAGTCACAGGTGGAATTCTATCAATTCCTATGACTCCAAATAATTGATAAAACAGTAACATCAGTCCCATTTGGGACCCACGTCTTCTGTTCTGGAACATTTTGAAAATTGTTATAGGCACTGTTACTGAAAATTTATGATGCAGTACAGATTTATAATCACAGCACAGTCTAATTCATGAAAAGTCTAGAATATTCATTTGCAACCATTAAAAACAAAGAAATAACATTTTACCTTTTACTAGATAAATCGAACAATTTCAAATTTTAAACCAACATTATATCATATTCGAATTCGGACGTCATGAAGACCACTCATATCTATTAAAAACTTCAAACAGGATAAAAAAATAACACTGTTACAAGAACCAAAACAACGAAAACTACGAAATGTTATTATCAAATCTCTGTGTACTAATGCTATTGGTTGAGAATCTATTACGTCAAAAAGTTGCATCATTTTCAACTCGAATTCCACTCGTCCAAACACAAATATGCGAGAGTGTAAAGTTTATCAACAGTTTGTGTTGATAAAAACGTTCAATATAAAATTCAATATAAAATTACTTTTAAAAATAAATGATTTTGACTATATAAATTCCTGACCATCAAATGTATAAAACAGATTCTTGAACCTTGATAAATAAAGAAGAAAAAACGCAAAACGCCTGTCCTACTATAGTCGATTTTAGATTTTAAATTCTGTGAAGTTTAAAATCTATCGTAATTTACCTTTAATAATCAAATGCAACGAAACAGATACAAAATTTTATGTTTAGGAAGTGAAAATTACTCAAATTCACCATACAATCAATTTCCTGTACAGTAGTCAGTTAACCAGTTCGAAGAGCTGGACCTATTATAGAACGATTAGTCCATTTTCCTCTCCGAGTAATCTGACTGAGCATATATCATAAAAAAGATTAAACTCTTTCCTCAACATACATAACATCTTAAACAATACTCAATTTTGATTCAAAGCACAACACTCTATCTACTACACATCAGTTGTTACGAGTCTTCGTGTTCATCCATGATGAATTCGAGAACTCTATGCACGCTGGCATTGGTTTATATATATATATATATATATATATATATATATATATATATATATATATATATATATATATATATATATATATATATATATATATATAAAGAAGGCTTTTGACAAAGTCTGGTACAATGGCCTTAATTAAATATATAACGGTTCGTGTTGGGCAAAGCAGATATGTTTGAGAGAACTGTTATAAATAAGCACAACATTAATAAAAACTTAACAATTTTATTCTGCATCGAATATATCACCAAATAGGGAGAAAAACATGTGCATAACATCCAAGTGGAGAGCGCGCCTACAAGAGAGTACCTACAGCTTGTAGTACCAGTCGTGAACTGGTCAAACTAGTTAGTACCGGTCAGTCTGTGGTACACGGTGGTCTAGTGGTGCCATCTGTTGTGTCCTGTGATCACCACAGTACTCCCCCCCCCCAAGTGTCAAAGACACGAGAGGCTAACTGGGAAGGTACCGTGGATTGAATCTGACGTGACGTCCGGAACGAGTAACAGTTGGAGCTGCAGACATCGGGTCTTTAAATGTCCATTTCTTACGTCCAAGTTGAGGCTTCTGCTCCAGCTGACCCGGATCAGGTGAAGAAGGAGTCGGTTGACGTTGGTCAAGGTGTCCAGGAACTGTTGTAGATGACGATGGACCATCAGCTGTAGGATTCGGTGACACATCTGTAGTTGAAGTATTAGAGTGTGAAGTTGATTCTCCAAGATGAAAAGCAGGTTTCAGTCGGTCAACACTTATCACCGAATTTTTTCCATGAATAAACAGGGTGAAGTGTTTTGAATTTCTTTCGATGACACGAAAAGGACCATCATATGGACGAGTAAGAGGAGATTTGACAGCATCGTTCCTCACGAAGACGTGAGTGCACGTCGTCAGCGCTGGATGCACAAATGAGGTCTGTCGGTTATGATTTGTTGTGGGTACAGGTGCCAATCGATGCATTTGTTCAGACAGAGATTTAAGGAACGTCGACGGGTTGTTGTAGTTGGTCGTTGAATGTTGAAAAAAATCTGCAGGTAGCCTAAGGGGGATGCCATAGAGCATCTCAGCACACGTACCTCCCAGGTCCTCTTTAAAGGCAGAGCGGAGACCTAAAAGTACAAGTGGCAAACTTTCTGTCCACTTATTATTGTTGTGACACTTGAGGGCTTGCTTAAGTGAACGATGGAAACGTTCAATCATTCCATTCGCACAAGGATGATATGGAGTTGTCCTTATTCGGCGAATGCCGAGCATCTTGTTCAGGTTGGTAAAAAGGAATGATTCAAATTGACGACCCTGGTCGGTCGTGATGGTGGTCGGAACTCCAAATCTGGCGATCCAGTGGTGTAGAAATGCTTTGGCTACTGTTTCAGCTGACATGTCAGTGATTGGGATGGATTCTGGCCAACGTGAAAATCGATCAATGCATGTCAACAAATAGTTGAATCCGTCGGATGGCGGTAAGGGTCCCACCAAGTCAAAATGTACATGTTCAAATCTGTCTGACACAAGGGGAAATTGTTGGTGTGGACTTTTTGTATGTCGCACTACTTTCGAAGTTTGGCAGTCTTTGCATGCCCGTGTCCATTCGGTAACATCTTTAGAACTTGCCGGCCAAACATACCGGTCCAAGATCAACTTTTTTGTAGCACGGATACCAGGGTGTGCAAGATTATGTAATTGTTGAAAAATCGTTCGTCGCAGGGCCGTAGGGATAAATGGACGGATTTTGTTGTTTGCAACATCACACAATACACTAAGTTTAGAAGTAACAGGCATCGGTTGTAAATTTAGCGAGTGGTCTTTATCACGCAGGAGATTTTGTAACTCCTCATCGTCTTGTTGAGCTCTGGCAATGGACTCAAGACCAATCGACGAACTCTTGATTTCGCAGACTCGAGATAATGCATCAGCCACAACATTGTCCTTGCCGCTGATGTGCTGTATATCTGTACAGAATTGAGCAATATAGCTCGATTGACGGATTTGTCGTGGAGATGCCGAGTCAGAATTTTTTGTAAATAAATACGTTAGAGGGCGATGGTCCGTGAAAATTGTAAAGATGCGTCCTTCCAAGTTGTGTTTAAAGTGTTTCACCGCTGCGTATATTGCCAGTAGTTCCCTATCGTAAGTGCTATAACGGTTTTCGGTAGGGGATAACTTACGCGAAAAAAATGCTAAGGGTTTCATGTTACCGTCTTTAATAACATGCAAGGCTGCCCCTATGGCGGAGTCTGATGCGTCAACCATGAGACAGATACTTTGATTTGGCTCCTGATAACTTAAAGTAACAGCGTTGGCTAAGGATGTTTTACAATTATTAAATGCGGACGTAGCATCATCTGTCCAGGGAATTTGTCTCCTGTCATTCTTCTTCGAATCTTTTAAATACTCGTGTAAGGGAGCTTGCATATGTGCGGCATGAGGCAAAAAACGGCGATAGAAATTTAACATTGCTAAGAACCGTTTTAGTTCCACAAAAGTTTGTGGTTTAGGAAATTCCCTGATAGCCTGCACTTTTTCGGGCAGAGGTTTAACGCCTTCTGGTGTAATGAGGCATCCTAGAAAGGTTACAGAAGGTTTTCCTAAAACACACTTAGCGGGATTAATTTTTAAGCCATGGTGAGACAAACGGGTGAAAACTTGTTGTAGATGCATTTTATGTTCTTCCGGCGTCGAGGAAGCAATTAAAACATCGTCAAGATACGGCACACAATAATCTAAACCAGAAAGTACCTGGTGAATAAAACGTTGGAATGTTTGTGCTGCGTTACGCAATCCGAAAGGCATGAACACACATTCAAATAAGCCAAACGGAGTCGTAACAGCAGTCTTGGTAATATCCGCAGGATTTACTGGAATTTGGTGGTACGCTCGCGTGAGATCTATAGTCGAAAAAATTTGTTTGTTATGAAAAATCTGCGTACAATCCTGGATATGGGGCAGTGGGTAACGATCCGGAATAGTATTGGCGTTTAAGCGTCGGTAGTCACCGCAAGGACGCCACTCACCATTGGGTTTTTTTACCATATGTAACGGGCTTGCCCACGGGCTGTTAGAAGGTCGAATGATGCCCTGAGTCATGAGGTATTCAAATTCCTGACGCGCGATTTTAAGTAATTCGGGCGATAGACGTCTAGGTTTTGAAAAAACAGGGGGACCAGTTGTTTCAATATGATGAAACGTTACATTTGTTTCTATCGACTTGATTGGCTGTGAAGGATTAGTCAATCCGGGGAAATCATTCAAAAGTTTATCAAAATCCGAGGTACCAAGTAAAATTGATATGTTTGGATTGTCTGTTTTGTAATTCACCGAAATGCCTCCTGAGGTCAGTTTAGTAATAGAGTCGATTAATCTCTCATTTTTTACGTCCACCAAAAGGTTATAATGTTTCAGAAAATCGACACCAATGATAGGCTGTTTAACATCCGCAACTACGAATGACCATGTGAATGGTCGGCGAAGGTTTAAATCAAGTTTTAAGCGTTTGGTGCCAAATGTGGCGATCTGGGATCCATTCGCGGCAAACAAAATTAAATTTTTTGATGGCTGCGTTTGTGGAACAAATGATCTCGGCAAAACGGATAAATCTGCGCCTGTGTCTATCAAAAATTTACAATTAGTCGTGCGGTCGGCCAACAGAATTCGGCGAATTTGGCGGTCGCGTTCTCGGCCGTTGAGCGATCGCCGTTCTAGTTTTCCTGCTGGGAAAAATATCAAGGGAGACGACAATTTCTGGCGTTTTTACCAAATTTTGCGTGGTAGAAGCAAATATCAGGATTGGTGCGTACTTTTGAGCGACTTCTTGAATGCCTCTTAGCGCTATCTCTCCTGTATCGAGAGCGAGAGTTTCTCCTAGCACTGGTGCTCAGTTCGCCGATTAGCCCAGTTAACTCTTCAATTTTCGTTTCCAAACGCGCTATTCTAGTGTTATCATTTTGTGCTACCGGAGCACTATCGAGAGCTTGAATGTTAGATCCCGCTGGCAGTTCATGGATTTTATCTGCCACCGATGCAAGGCCATTTAGGGATTCAATAAGCGCGGCAATAATAGATTGCATTGTGGTAGGTAATCGGTTCATCCATAAGGATTTGAGTAACGGCTCCCCAACAGTGTCTCCGGCCAGTGCCCGCATGCGTGTGAGCAGTTGAGATGGGCGTTGGTCACCAAGTTCGAGGCCTTGTAGTAGAGTTCTAATTTTGGAAGTCTCACTCTCTGAATGTAATTCTATGAGTTTAGCTTTTAATCTGTTATAAGAATCTCCTTTTGGTGGATTAACGAGAATGTCACAAACCGAATTTAGCATCTCTGAGTCCATAGCTGATACAACGTAGTGAAATTTGGTGTCATCTGCCGTGACATTAGCCAGAACGAATTGGGATTCAAGCTGGATGAACCAAAGCTTTGGATTCGTCTTCCAAAATGGCGGTGGTTTGACCGCAACGCGCGCGACTTCGGCAGGCATCACCTGTTCTGCCTTAGGAATTGGTTCAGTCATTTTGCACAATGAGAAAAGGTAAATTATAAAGACAAAAAATAAAAATAACTTGGTATACTATATATATAGGTACACAGTGCCATACAATATATAAAATATAAACACAAAATAGAGCAATGCAGAATAAATACACAAAAATATTTTACATTTAGCTATGGCTCAGTTATTGTGAACGTAGTAGTTGAATTTAATTGCGGTAGGGAACTGCTGGCAATACATGTGATATGCAATAAAAATGCATTAAATAATATAAAGAAAATTTTGAAAAGAAAAAAATATATTTTGCTTACTGTGAAAACGACGAATCGACGAGGTAATCCAAAAATAGAAAAGCACTGATATGTATGAGCACAAAAATGTAACACAAAGTAGAAGTGATGTAGAAAAAATGCATTTTGCCGGGAACAAGGAATATCCGTTCAGGATGATCGCTGAATATTTAAATTTTCAATTGAACACTGTGGTGGCATAACACTAAAACTCAGAATGAAGATGCAGAAGGATTTTGAAGATCACATGGTCCTTACTGGTGATGAAAAATGGTACACAATAATCCAAGTTGGCACAAGCGCGTTTCTAGCGTTAAACACAAGTAGCTTCAAAAAAACACATTTTTTTAAAAAAATGATGAAATATCGTGCTTGAAGTAACAGGAATGATATATATTTCTTCGTGGAAAACGGCAACGACGTGAAACTTATTGGCAATAGCAGGATTGAAAAGGATTTCAGAACATGGCGTAAAAAATGCACATGGTTGCAAATTCGATGCAAAAAATCTGCCGAAGGTTACGAAAATCTTAAGGGTCACCACTTATAACGGTTCGTGTTGGGCAAAGCAGATATGTTTGAGAGAACTGTTATAAATAAGCACAACATTAATAAAAACTTAACAATTTTATTCTGCATCGAATATATCACCAAATAGGGAGAAAAACATGTGCATAACATCCAAGTGGAGAGCGCGCCTACAAGAGAGTACCTACAGCTTGTAGTACCAGTCGTGAACTGGTCAAACTAGTTAGTACCGGTCAGTCTGTGGTACACGGTGGTCTAGTGGTGCCATCTGTTGTGTCCTGTGATCACCACAAATACAAATTGCCAGTTGCCGTGATACACTTCTTCACTCTTACCTTCTCAATAGATCATTTTCAGTCCACCACATACAATAGTACTCCACACACAGGCCGATTGATGAGGGAGTGCCTCAGGGTTCCAAGCTTGGTCTAATTCTTTTTAATATTTACCATTTAAGAGATATCCCACAATGTGGCCCATAAAAAGCGTAGTAGTTGCCCAAGGATATCTACGATACTACAGCGATGTTACTCGGACGACACGTCAGTTCTTTCCAAAAATAACATTAGATACATGCATAAATATATACAATGTCGCATCTGCATTCTTGATCGTTGGTTTGATAGGTGGAGAATTAAAATAAACCCTGCTAAAACTAAAGTTATCTTCTTTAGTTATAACAAGATTCCACCACCCCCAGTGATGGTGCGTACTCAGCCTGTTTACTTCTAGAGGGAAGTTAAATATCTCGGGATTTTCATAGACATTCAGCTTACATGGAACAAAAATATCAGTTATATAGTTAAAATTTATAAGGCTAAGAGCCGATCCCACCAAAGTCGTTTAACACTATCAGCGATTAATCTCGGTTTAAACAGAAAATTGCGTTCTCCCATTGGTTGGCGCCAGGGTTAATCGTGGCTAATCGTAGTTAGCCGTTAAACGACTTTGGTGGAATCGGCCCTAAGAAACCAATTTCGTACCTTGTGTAGCATGATCAAATGGGAATAGGTAAGGAAGTAGTCTTGTATGCAACCGTTTTAAGACCCATTCTTCTCTGCGCTTCCCCGGTTTGGGAATCGGCTTCCAATACTCAGTTCTAGACGCTTCAAACTTAAAAGCAAAATTTTAAGACTAATAATTAAAACCCATCGTTACCTCAAAGCTATATTATCCATAGAGATCTCAATGTTGAAACAATTAGATCATTTATAGTAAAAACAGCATCAAATTTCTTCCAAAAATTTCATTCCATCAATAATGAAGAAATTCTTAATTATGACTGGAACATCGTAGACTCCTAAGGCAACTACTAGGCTACCTACGGACATAAGGCTAGATTCATAAATAATATATTTGTAAATAACTTCCCTTAAATTAAAAAAAAAATAGTAATATTGAAAATAACAATAATAATATTAATAGTTCTCTAAATTTTATAGTACTGAATTTTGTCACTATATTTTAATTCTTTCTTTTGTTGCTGTAAAGAGAGTCTACTGTTATACTATATATATATAATAACATTTATTTATATATATAATATTATTTAATGGGCTAAATGAAGTTATATCTTTTTTTTTATAATACACTGAAGTGCCACTGAATTAGGGATAACTACCTAGTAACGAGTTGGGCCTTCTCTGGCTTTGATAAAGGCTGTCACACGACGAGGTATAGATTCAACAAGTTTCTGGAAACGTTCCACGGGTATGGCTTGGAAAATATTGGCTAAAGCTGTCCATAATTCAGTAAGGTTAGTTGGTGCTGTGTGATTATCTTTCATACCTTGTTCCAAAACATCCCAAAGATGCCCAATAGGATTTAAGTCTCGGCATCTAGATGGCCATTTTATGACAGAAAAGTCAGAGGAATGCTCATGCAACCAAACAGTAGCCAACCGGGACTTGTGAGAGGTACAGTGGTCTTGCTGGTAAACTCCATTACCGTGCGGATAACAGAACAGCATAAACGGATGGAGGTAATCACCCAGCAACGTACCGAATTGCATTAAGGGAGGTTGGTACATGCACCAAAGATCCCAAACAGTGACATGAAAAAACACCCCAGACCATGATTGAGTCACCATGCCCTTGTACAGTTCCAAACTCGCATGCAAGATTCATGGCTTAATGAGCCTGACGCCATATTTTCAGCCTCCCGTCGGCGTTAAGTAGTCGGAATCGAGAGTCATCACTCCATGCTACTCGTTTCCAGTCCTCTACACTCCAGTCTGTTCTCTCTTGCCCAGGGAAGAAGTGCAGCCCGATGGCGAGCATAATGCAATGGTACTCTCGTAGGTCGACGGCTCCCGAAATCCATACGGTGATGCGAACGTTGCACATTCTCTTTACTGACTGTACGACTGGCATCGTCATTCAACTGGGTAGTAATTTGAGTTAATGTTTGGCTTTGATTGCTAGGTACAATACGCTTGAGCCCTGTCTCACTGTCTAACCGTAAGGCTAACCGTTTTTTGCAGTTAGCCCGATAGCTAGTTTTTTTCCACCATTCATATATTCTTGGTATACTCTTGACACTGTTGATCTTGAAAATCCTAGTTGTCTGACGATTTCAGAAATTAAATGGACCATGCGTCGAGCACCTACAAATCGAAGGCGTCTAAATCAGGCAGTTTACCCATACTGGCAATTCCAACAACTAATTCAGAACCACACGTACCCACTGTATATGCAGTTACCACAACACCCAACAACCATTTGAGCATAAACGATGCTCAGTGTTATACAATTTGCATAGTACTTGCTATCCCTAATTCAGTGGCATTTCAGTGTACATACTTGTACTGTGCATTTTTTGCGTGCTTTGTCTCTCTCTTCTTTTTCCTTTTTTGTGTGTTCTTTTCCAATTTGATACCTTGAGCCATCAGTTCATAAATTGAATTTGTTTCATATTTAAATATAGTAGAAAGTTTAGGGATAGAAAAACACAAAAAATATGTGGCTAGGGATATCCGTACACTGAAGAGACGAGAGATGAAATACAACTTTTGTGATAGTGAGAGATTCACCTGAAACCGAGAGAGCCAATGAGAATTCATAGATTCGTCCAATAGAATTTCAAGTGATGACAAAGAATAGTTCAATGAAAAATCAAGGCAGAAAAGTACGAAAAAGTGATGTATGGCCGTGATTTTGAAAATTTGGAAAGATATTCTTACTTTTTAAAGATTTTTTACATTTTTTGGAAGATTTTTTTTAATTTAAAAAAAAGTAAAGATAAAAACACAAAAAAGCAGGTAAGACCAACAAAAACGCCATTGAAAAACCATGCAAAGATTGTTATTAACCTAGCAAAAGCCATTAGGGCCCAATGGAGGGGACCTGGATAAGACTCGAGAAAAACGCATAAACAAGCCTATTAAAGCAGAAGAATTTACATATAATGTGACCTTTGTTAAATTTTGTTGGTCGTTTATCTTAAGATTCCTAAAATTGTTTATCTATCTACACCTGATACGTTGCTACTCTTAACTTTTGATTTTATTATCTAAATTTCGGTTTTATATACAGGGTGTCCAAGAAAGGTGTCCCCTACTTTAAAATTAAATAACATGAAAACAAAGATAGATGGAAGAATGCCACAAACGGTATGTTGATTGTGAAGGCTGTAAGATTTTTATACAGAAGTTTTAAAATATAGTTACAAAAGCGGTCAGTACATAGCGCTGTAATCGAATAGTGCTCGAAAACCCAAAGCTCCATTCCTAACGCAAATCACCGAGCAAAGAACCATACAGAAAGTATGCAAGTGTCAAATGGGGAATAAACGCATGCAAAATTGTGGCACGTTTCATACGTAAAAGCCGCTGAACGGAGTGCGCAACTATAAGTCGCTGTCGTAACGTACGCCACAAACGATTCATTCTACCACTGAAATGTGAAAAGGAGTGCCCTTACTGAAGAAAACAGGTGTAAAGATGTATTCAGTTGAACAACGTGTTTTTCTGGTACTGGAATTCCACAAGTTAGAACACAGTGTCACGTCCACAAGGAGTAGTTTTCAAAGAAGATTTAATATTGCAAAAGGACCCATTGCGAAAACTATTCGGAGGCTCTTTGCAAAATTCGAACGGACAGATAGTGTGGCAGACGGTCATGTGGGAAATATTGGTTCCTGGCCAATAGTTATCACTTTGGAAAATGTTTCTGCAATTGTTCAGCAACAACCCAGGAAGTTCGTCCAAAGAATTGCAGCAGAGACTAGTTTGAAGAGTTCCAGCACGCATACAATACTGCGAAATAGCCTACACATATTTCCCTACAAAATTCAGTGTCACCTGGCCATACCAGAATCAGCTATTCGACAACGGCTTGACTTTGCGAATCGGATGCTCAATACGATTGATAATGACTGTTTTGGTGTTGACTGCATTTGGTTCATAGATGAAACACATTTCCACCTTATAGGATTCATCAATAAACAAATTAGGAGATTCTAGGGTTCCGAAAATCCTTATATGTGTGAGGCGAAAGGACTTCATTGTCTCTCAAACTTACTGTTTGGACAGCGGTATGCAGAAGTCATTATCGCCCTTTTTTCATTGGCGAAACGATCACTAGTGAACTTTACCTTGCAATTTTACAACAATTTGTAGCCACACATCAAGCGTTTCAGAATACACCCAGCAGTGAGTGATTCATGTAAGATGATGCCCAACCACATCGCACCGAACAGGTGTTTTCCTTTCTGTATAAATACTTCAGGGAAAGAGTCATTGCGCTTGTTTATCACAAATGTACTGGCACAAGCATGGATTGGCCTCCATATTCGTCGGAACTCACTCTTTGTGTTCATTTATGTTCATCACTCATTATGTTCATCTATCATTTGTGTTCATCACTCTTTGTGTTTTGTATACATTTTGTAGGGTATATTGAAGGACATTGTCTACGGAAACAATCCCACCATTTTAAACAAGCTTCAACTGTCGATCTGTGAAGATACTGATTTCATTTCCGTTCAGACACTCCAGGAAGTGATGGCAAATTTTGTTTTCCGTTTATGCTATCTTTCTAGTGTAATCACTTTAAACACATTGTAATGCAACTGCATAGACTGCTTGTCAGGGACGATTTTAGTTATCCCTACTTATTGATGTATGTTTATTTATTCTATACAACGTGCAGCGCCATCTATTGACAACTTTTGTAATTATATTTTCAAACTTCTGTATAAAACTCTTTCACAATCAACATACCGTTTGTGGCATTCTTCTGTCTATCCTTGTTTTTACATTATTTAATTTTAAAGTAGGGAACACCTTTCTTGGACACCCTGTATATCACTCAGAGTCGTCAATAGATGGCGATACCAATATCACTTTTTATTTCAGCTGACATTTTGAAGTAACATGATTTTCATTTGAAATTTCTACAAATCCTATCAAAATTTCGTTTTAAAAATTTATCGAAATTCGTATATGCTAATCTTCATAAAATTCCTCTGTATTTAATAGTTGTTTATCACAAATGTACTGGCACAAGCATGGATTGGCCTCCATATTCGTCGGAACTCACTCTTTGTGTTCATTTATGTTCATCACTCATTATGTTCATCTATCATTTGTGTTCATCACTCTTTGTGTTTTGTATACATTTTGTAGGGTATATTGAAGGACATTGTCTACGGAAACAATCCCACCATTTTAAACAAGCTTCAACTGTCGATCTGTGAAGATACTGATTTCATTTCCGTTCAGACACTCCAGGAAGTGATGGCAAATTTTGTTTTCCGTTTATGCTATCTTTCTAGTGTAATCACTTTAAACACATTGTAATGCAACTGCATAGACTGCTTGTCAGGGACGATTTTAGTTATCCCTACTTATTGATGTATGTTTATTTATTCTATACAACGTGCAGCGCCATCTATTGACAACTTTTGTAATTATATTTTCAAACTTCTGTATAAAACTCTTTCACAATCAACATACCGTTTGTGGCATTCTTCTGTCTATCCTTGTTTTTACATTATTTAATTTTAAAGTAGGGAACACCTTTCTTGGACACCCTGTATATCACTCAGAGTCGTCAATAGATGGCGATACCAATATCACTTTTTATTTCAGCTGACATTTTGAAGTAACATGATTTTCATTTGAAATTTCTACAAATCCTATCAAAATTTCGTTTTAAAAATTTATCGAAATTCGTATATGCTAATCTTCATAAAATTCCTCTGTATTTAATACGAAACACAAAGTATACATATCCGATATGTAACACAAAAAGCGATTTAATGCCAAGATGATAACCCGACATTAGAGTTATTTCATCTAATCAGATGGGTTTATTCCATCATTGTGGACGAGCTATGTAGGTATTGTGAACTTGCGAGCCGTTGTAGGAGGAACCACAGACTAGTTCCGCTCTTACTTGATGACAATTTGGTATCAAATAGTTGACATATTTCAGTCGAGTAGGCTTCTGAATAACATCATTATCACCTGTGACTTATGATTATCGCAATATAGTAGCCCCTACATTAAGTGGCTATAGGCATACAAATGTTAAGAACCACCGGAGAACTATCACCTTATTTGGAAATTGTTATGGTCAACGAGAGGTAGATTCAATTTATGGAGTGAATTATGACAATTGATCCAAAACTATGATGTGAGTAATTGATTCATATAGTTCAATAGAAAATGTAATGACTCCTAAGCCTTGTCTTGAACTTAGGAGTTGCTAAAGGCTCCTGAGTCGGTAGTAATTCAGGAACAGCCAACGGTGTATGGAGTTGGAGGCAACTCGTTCAATAATTTGTTAATTGGAATTTTCCGTGCGCTACTTTCACAAGCAAGAACTCCAAGCCAGCAGGCACACATACTAAAATATCACACTGAAAATAAAATTTGTGGAGGAGGTAAAGGAAGAGCTCTTAATTCTCGGCTATCTAGTTGTAACAGTAGCCCAGTTAAAAGAAGGAAACTCAGCTACTCATGCCTTTACTTCAAAACCGATTAGCCTCTAGAGATAAAACCCAAATTAACGAACTCAATGCGCTCTTCCTCATCAAAATCTCCGTTGAACGTTAACGGTCTCCCAAAGAAACACAGCAATGCAATAGCTGTCGGTATTTCCTCCAGTTTAAGTATAGCTTTCTAATATGTAAAAGTTAAAAATAGATGAGAGAGAGAACGTAAATAACACAATTGATCTAAGAATACAGAGTTTAGGTCACTTTTTTCTCTTTAAGCGTATTTTTTTCTAAAACACTTTCCTTAATAACTCCACTAAATAAATAACTGCAGTCAAACTCTATTGATATAAAAGACTCGGGAACTTATTTCAATAACATTTATGAAGAATTAATGCAATTAAGAAAATCCTTTAAAGTAATTAAACATTAAAGTGTAGAAATTGCCCATTCATGGGGATTAAAACCCAAATTATATATATAGCGGACTTTGTCACATAAAAATTCATTTTTTTATGTCAAAACAAAAGAATCAAGGATAGTGAAAAACGTTCAAAATTAAAGTTATTTTAAAGTTTCGGATATTCTAATTTTCTGAGTTAAAGAACTTTTAAATCCTTCAAAGTATAGTAAATAATTTAGATATTTTGAGTTCAAAATAGTGACGTCTAATTCGATTCAATTATGTAAAAAAAAAATCAAATTGCAAAAAATATTAGTCAATTAGCCAGAATCCCTATTTGTCAACATTCAACATTATCTGCAATTTTTCAGATGTCCGTACAGCTTACATTTTATTTACATTACCTGTAACGACTTCCACTTGGGAAATATCGTTTTCGAAGTTGAAACTAATCAAGAATTACTATATTTAATTTTATTTAGGTAAATAATTAAGTTTCGATACATTATTTTACAAATTAAGATGATTATGATAAAATAAATGACTTTGCGATTAGCACAAAATGACCCAAAGGTAACCCAAAGACTAAGTAATATTATATTAATTGGATCATAAATATTGGAAATAAAGTGGGGTAAAGAGGAAGGTGCGAACATTCCGGCTACAAGGAGGGACACTAACATTACAAGTTATCCCACTCATTTGTAGCGCCTTATATATATATATATATATATGTATGTATATATATTTCACCACTACAAATGCTATCGATGAAATATATAGTAGCACAGATTGTCTCTTACTTCTGGTGGACAGTCCAGAATTGCAAGATGCGACTGCCTACATCTACGACCAGCACCAGAAGCGTTTCATCCAGCTTCTGCCAGCGAGATTTTAGTTGGAGGAACTAGTCTCTCACGCATTTTTCACCAAATCTCAGTTCTAATGCGCTGAAGAGAGCATCAAAATCCACTTCACGCTCAACTGAAATAATATATTGGATTCCAAGGCTAGAAATGCAGTTAGTTGTTGATCTTTAGTTATGGCATTCCATTCATTAGTCTCTGAGACAATGGACAACTTTTTCCATCATAACTGGATAGCTTTAGACAATTTCTGCAAGAAGCAATCAAAAAGTTAGACTGGCCAGGGGTTTACTTATTTCTGTATTTCTTTCCAGTGCTTTTGATCTTTTAATAGCATTTTATATACTTCCCGATTTTTCTCTCCTTTCCCTTTCGTCTTATATATATATCTTTTTCAATAAGTTCACTTTGCCTTCCATTTTATTCCCTAGTAAATTTACTCTTTCTTTCATGGTTGCAATGCTTTTCAAGAAGATTTTATCTCGTAAGGGTTTCATGTGGCTTTGTTCGACTTTCCTCTTAACAATTTCGAAAAAAAGAGTTTTCTCAAAAAGTTAGATGGTAACAGCCATGTAAGAATTTGTCGAGTTTTTCCCTGACCCTTGTCTTCACCACTCAAACCCACAGTCCTAAAACCAGTGTTTAGAAAATACAACAGAAATGTCTTGATTTTTTTAAATAAAAAGTAATACAAATCAGAAATAATATTCGTTCAAAATAGGAACACAGTGTACTACAATACAACGGGTAATACTATCAAAATTTAAATAGAGAGTTCTTTAACACATCATGGATTTGAATGTGACTGAACTAAGCTGTTCTTCCGGACCTTTGGGATGCCGGTCAACAGGATTGTATGGGCCTAGCCAGTTAATCTTGAGGTGTCTTTCAGTGAGCATGTAATAACAGCAAGCGAGGAAAATTAACATACAGAAGATGTGAAAGATGAGATAAAAATGGATTCGTGAGTTCATAACAAAAAATAACTAAAAAGTTTAATGATAGAAAATTTTTATTTTGTCAGAGACAACCATTTTCGACGGAGATTAGGTCAGGAGAAGTTTTATATTACGATATAAGTCAATATCGGTAAGAAGTTTAATATCGACAAATTATAAAGCGATCTCAGGAGCCAATCAAAGTTATCCGTGTCGACCAATCGAACTGAGCTGATGATTCTGGAATCCCTTTAATAGAACCGAGAACTTTCTGTAAGGTACCAGATTCCAAGCATCACAATTTGGCGACGAAAATAAGTCACCTAAAACATCGTCTACCGGCTATATCTCACCAATTTGACGAGACAGTAGTTGACTAGAACCGTAGAAATCCCATTTAAATACTAGGCCCACAGGGCTCCATAATCCAGGAATTTTCATGCGCCAAGTTCATAACAATACACATACATTTATAGAAAAGTGTGTATTTGTGCTTGATCCATTTTCATATAATAGTCCACAAATTAATTTTGAATTCTTAAAATTCAAGTTTGATAATTTAGTACAGTAAAATCGTTTGTCCTGTAATATAAATTAGCGTGTTTGTGTCACTTTTTTTTTAAAACAAATGCCTGCAAAATCTCTGATAGCACATCACTTAAAAAATATTACTATCTTCAATATTTTATTCCTAATGATAAATAAACACACATCAGTTAATCTAAAAAACTTTATTTTGTACATCAGTAAACTGTTAGTTTCTAACAGGAAAGAGCAATGGTCTTTGAAAGCACATTTAAGGCATTCTACATGGTTAAAGATATCAGTTGCTGACCAAATAGGTAGAGCACAATTGGAATCTGACACCAAAGTTGAAAATCCACTGCTAAAGTTGTTGAGAATGAAATGCAATCACCGAGTCCCATGTCTTAGTGAACAGAGTGTAGCTAAATATTCTAACATATACTGAAAGCAAACAATTTCTCCTGTGTATGAGAAAGAAGATGAACAACAAAGGAACTTATTGGAGAAAATGATGTCTTGCACACACTCGCAGCTAATTCTAGGGTTCCTTCCCAACTAGAGGACCACAGTCTTTGAGACTCAAGTTCCCTCGTTTTTTTAGGTCTCACACGGTTAAGGTTTTTTTAAGGCTCCTGGAACAATGCGAAGTTTCAGCGAGCCCTTTTTCAAGCACGCCGAGTCACGGGGATTCCGCAGGGTGGGCCAAAGTTCCATCACAATGACTGTTGAGTGATAGTTCTGAGGCCCATGGTTGCGATTGTCGCCTCTCAAAACTTCCTGTTCTTTTCTTTCGGCTCCCATAGGTTTACCGTTGTAACGTCGCAACATACATACACCTCTGTGTTTGTGGGGGCTTAGTAAAAACAATCGTTTAAAGTCCTAGACTTTATTATCCTGACTATATACAAAATATACACGATAAAAAAAACATTTAGGAGAGAGAAACAACCTTCTCTACCCTCCAGCCCCCAACAATCAACTGCCTTCTTCTTGAAAGACCCATAGCAAAAGAGGGGGGGGGGAGAAAAAGGGCTGAGATCAAGGGAGTGGTCAGCGGAGCGGACAACTCAATGATAGCCGGCATTCCACACAGATGTATACAGGGACATAAAAATCCGAAACCCCTCTGGGTCTGGAACTCCTGCTTTTTCAGGGGAATAAATTCCCACGGGTCTTCAGAATAACCGACCCTCTCTGGTTCTCTCGTGACCAGCTGCCACATCGTCTTATTTGGTGCAACGAGCAAAATTCTCTCTCTTGTTTCCCTGTCTTTCGGCCAGCGTGGTTCGCACCATCCACACTAATTCCGGCGTCAGGAGGTCTGCTTAGTATTCAGTAAGTATTCCAAATTCTCCTCCCATTGCAGTGCCCATCTTCTGCGTTCGCTTGTGGATTGCGCCTGCGGCGCAAGTACTTCCGATGGGTTTAGTGCAAGGTCGGGTAGCCCAATACTTGCGATCTGCCCACCGCCGAAGGATCAGCCTGGAGGGCCTCACGGCCATATGGTTTGGCGCTTGATTGTCTCAATGTTCTGCGCACACTCAAATTCATGGTTTCTCTTCAGTGTGGGTACGAAGATGACCTTTTAAGGCATGCTTTTGAGAAAATGCTCTCTTGCATAAACTACAAGCATATGGTTTCTCCCCAGTATGGGTACGAAGATGAATAACTAAGTAAGTGTTTCGAGAAAATGCTTTTTTACATACATTACAAGCAAATGGTTTTTCTCCAGTATGAGAACGAAGATGAACTTTCAGAGTGGTGTGATAAGAAAACGTTTTCTTACATATACTGCAAGCATACGGTTTCTCTCCGGAATGGGAACGAAGATGAACTGTTAAGGCAAAGCTGTCAGAAAATGCTTTCTCACATATACTGCAAACAAAGGGCTTTTCTCCAGTGTGGGATCGAGTATGAATTTTCAGGGCAGAACTGTTAGAAAATGCTTTTTTACATACACTGCAGACATATGGCTTCTCCCCAGTATGGGAACGAAGATGAATAGTTAGACGACCATTGTGAGAAAATGGTTTCTGACATATATTGCAAACATAGGGTTTCTCCCCAGTGTGGGAACGAAGATGAACTTTCATGGCAGAACTACTAGAAAATAATTTCTTACAAATACAACAAGCAAATGGTCTTTCTCCGGTGTGGTAGCGAAGATGAACATTTAAGTTACCTTTTTGAGAAAAAGATTTTTTACATACACTACAAGTAAAAGGCCTTTCCTTAGCATCTATAGGACTAAAATGATCTGACGTGATTTTATTCATATCAGCAATTCTTACTTATATGCCTTTTTAAAATTTACTTTCAAGGTACTTTTCAGTGAGAATACTCTTTTAAATAAAGTACAGCTTTATAGCTCCTAAATGATAGAGTAGATTACATCTTATTTTCTGGATACAATATTTTATATTTGTAATAGATATTTAAATCTTTATAAATTGCAATTGAATGTGTGTTTGATACCCACAGTCTCTTCAATAAAATAGTGCAACCCTAAGGCAGATCTTAAAGATTAATCATTTCAATTCCTTAACAAATTAACTAATATAGAAATGCACTGCTGCTTAATTATTCCATGTAAGAACTATACCTGCTCTGATATATTCAATTCTAAGATAACGTATTAGAACTGTATAATTTTCTATAAACATTTTATATTTGTAAAAACTTCTTCCACTGAAGTATTCCTTGTACACAAAGACAACAATACAATATTCAGCTAAACTGTTAAACACCAACTGTAGGTATATGCTCTAAAATGAATGTAACCTGTAAAGTAATGAAAGAAAAAGGTTATAGTACAGGCTTTAATTAAACCTTTTGTCTGTCCTGTTCATCACATATGATATACACATCTAATGCTTTATACGCTTATATATTGTATGTGATATACAATCATATAAAGTATATAAAAGCTTGTACATTAAAAACAGTTCACTGTGTATCACTTGTGGTATACATATGTATAAAGCATTACATTTAGGTAGTTAAGGGTCTGGATAATATTTCATAATATTAAGACACTGATCATTCTTAACTTTAACCATTCTAAAATAGAGCTATAACTATTTATACTATGAAATGTGTTTTAAATAAGTACCTATATTATTCTGAAGCTTTGTTTCTAATTTCATAACTGAGCAATTTTTAATAAAATGTAAGTCTATGATGTCATTCATTGTTATTATATAGAATTTTCATAGAATTAAAAAGCTGTCTTTTAATTTGAAGCCAAAAAAAAAAAAAACTTTCAAGTTTAATACTGAAATATAGGTGAAGTTTTCTTAATTAATAAATAAGAGACAATCATTATTTAGAATATCAAAGGAAAAAGAAAATAACAAAGATTTCTAAATTGTAAGAAATATTACTAAAGAACTATATCTCTTAAAAATTGATTAATTAATAATTACTTAGCTACAATTTATCCTTTACAAATAAAATAAATCTACAAAATATAGAAATCTGATGCATTCACTTGAGACTCAAAGATGAGAGAGAAATACAGACTATTGGACAATGTCCCACTTGATTCATTACAGGTAATGATATTTTGTACAATATAACATAACTATACAGTAGCATACACAGGATTGGGGATTTAACCCCTCCCATGGATTAATACTAAGACTATAAATTTGTAATGTAAAGATAATGCTTTAGGTTACACATTCATAATGTTTTATAATTTCTATTATATTTCTCTCAAAATATAATATACTTTATTATATGTCAAATTATAATCTAATGCACACTCGTATTATAATTTTACAAAATGGCGAGCATTTTACATGGAAAAATTTATCTGTCTGCAGCCTTTTTGTCTAAAACCAAACCTACAAGAAAGATTTACATACACTTCTGTTTATCTTAAAAAGTTTATTCACATCATAAAGCAAATGACAAAATGAGAGGAGACACAACAATAGAATGACTGAAATTAATATCCAGGAAAGAAAGACTCTCAATTTTCACACTGGTAGCTCTATGCTGGTGACCGCCCATAATAAGCATTCAAAGTATTAAAAGATGTTCATTTTTAACCTGCACAGAGTGAATTATATGCTATTCACTTTTTTAAAAATCATCTACAACTTTAGTCAATTGAAATCTATCAATGAATAATTAGAATTATCATTGATCAATTTGTCTTAAGGCCGCACCATGGAACCAATGAATCAGCACCATTTCTTCTTACCTTTGAGAAAATGGGGATAACTCAAGAATAGTCTTTTTCCTTCTCCAAAATGTAAAATGCCTAAAGTGACAAAGTTATAACATCAGTTCAATAAATATCCTTGATGTTCCTAATGAAGAATAAGAAAAATGTTAGTAGGTCTACACTGGTGCACACTCGTAGCATATGAATACTCAAAGAATATTTTTATATTCTATAAACAAAAAAACATAAATTATAACAAAAAATATAAAATGAAAAAAAATAATGACATGTAAAATCAGCTATGAAAATAGGATGCTAACACCTAACACCTCATATTTTGATGAAACTGGAAGATTGAAGTGTTTGAATTTTAATTACTTGTTTCCTAAGAGGTTATATAATAACTGATAACAAATCGTGCTGGTTCTATCAGTACATCATGTGTAAAAAGAATATGAAGCACTTGATTGAAAAATTGGAAAGAGTATGCCTCTGTCCTATAATGTAATTTATAAAACTTTTAATTTGTTCTTGCCTAGTTGCTATTTTATGAGACTTTCACAATAAACAAAACCAACATCATACTAGTTATAAACTGACCCTTCTAGTATTTTTATCTCTATGTTTTAACATTACAGCCCTATAAAAGTTTAAGATTTGCATAATTTCCTGATTCTAATAATTAACTAGGTAATATTTACAAGATTTTTCAATAACTATTGCTAAGACCCAGTGGCATATTTAGGGAGTAGAAAAGTGTCCTAATGACTCTACCCCTATGGCATAAATAGAGCAGTCCATTCTTAGTGTGAGATATCTAAAACCAATAACATTAAAGAGTTTCTCAGGCAATTAGTTGCCATTACACTCACTACAAGTAAAAATTTATAACAAAAATTTAATTGACAAATTAATGGAACTTGGTTTAGATGTAATGAGTGCATCAGTGCTTGGCTTAATGGAGATCACCCCATAATTTAAAAGAAATTGTCCCACTGCTTATATTTTAATTGTATATCTCATTTACTAAATTTATTCAAATGCCAGTACTGTTTGTGAATAAGATACTGCATGGGCACTATAGAAAACATATATATTTTTATACACCAAAATGTTAACATGTACTAACTGAGTAAATTGATCAAATACTTTCACAGTGAGATAATTGCATGATTTTTATTTTTAAAGTAATGGTTATTTCTAATCATTTGTTTTTATAATTATTAGTGTTTTGAAATGATTGATAATTGTGTTATTTATAGTGGTCAATTTAATGTTGAGTCATTTACCTTGCTATTATACTGATCAGTTTGTGCTCGGAATAAACATAAAAACATTTAATCTTTCAGAATATAATAACATGTAGAAACAAAATTTCTTCAAGTGTTCTAATACTGCTTGTAGCATGAATGTTTGTAGCCATACGGAATCGACTTTAAAGCAGTAGGTCCCAGTCTTATTAGCCCTCATGAAGCAAATTAGTGCACCATAATGTTCCAAACTATATCTACCATTTGGTAGATTTCAGTTCTCTGCTCATCATTCTAAGCACTCTTTTTGCTGTTAGTCTGTCGAGTGTAGATGTTTTTCTCAACCACTCCTGAATGTGAATTCATTTCATAGCAAGTAAGTCTGCTTTAAGGGCTATTTTAAACTTTCAATTTCATGGTTTGATCATGTTTTTAGCATGACAAAGTAATGAAGATTTAACGGTTTATCTTTTAAAGAAAAAAAGAAAAAAAAGACTTTGAAAAATCAAATGTTTTGAAAACACTAGGTACAGTTTTGGCTAAAAAACACCATATTCCTAAGATTACATTAAACAATGTTCCTTCATCAAAACAAGTCACTGAAGAAGCTGATTTCATAGACATATGTATCAAAGTAAAATAAATGTGGTAACTATTAAAGTTTTTTTTAAATTTTCCACTCATTTATTTGCAAGCATTGACTGGAAGTCTTTTCGCCCCGAATATTACAGCAATTGATGACAATATTTCAGTGTTTTTTAGAATTTTTTTTTTTTTTCCAAAAATTCCCAATCCTCTAAAGTCGTCAAAATAGCTTGGTCCCTTGAGTGACGACTTACGTTTTAATGTACTTACATAATGGATGCATTTGTAAAAGGCTATTAATAATACAGTAGTTTTGTAATATATTTTGCTTCTGGCGTATTTAGCATAAGGATACTTTCCTCCGCATTCTTAAGAAGTAGATTCTCAGAACCTTTCTAGTAAAAAAACTGTTTACTAATGACTATGAAATATAAAGAAGTGTAATAAGTAACCATGCGTTTAACAAACGAGACAAATTAACAGTCAAAAATTACCTTAATAAAGCCATTTTTAGTTAGAACTTTCCGACTGTTAATATTTGGACAACAGAATATATAAAATAAGAGTTAACCTTTAAATGTAGTGCGGTCTTACGGACTTCATTCTTAAGCAAATTCACCCCTTTTAAATTTATGATCCCTACCATTATCAGTATTTTGCTGTAACTTGCTGTTAAGATCACTTGCCGAACTGCAAGTTAATTAAAAATTAAAAGAACAACTAGTAATGGTTTTATCTTACAAAATATGTTCATAGGTTTCATATTTTGTTGTTATTAAGTACACAACAAAATGTTGCCAAATTTCATACCGTAATTCTGTATTGCCACATTACAGATAAAAGAAAAAATGCACCGGAGAGCTTAACCCCATGTCCTCGGTTGGAAATAATAATAGGGAACAATATGACTCTCATGTACTCAAATGAGTAACAAAGACAAGCAGAAGTGGAAAGAAAATTAATTAGTTTGGAGAGCTACTATCTTCTGTTTTGCAAGGTGAGGGCTAATAAGATTATAACTTATTATTTAAGCCGATTCCGAACTGCTACATGCATCTATGCTAGCAATGGGATTGGAATCCCCGAACTACGGTGCTAAAGCTATAAAAAGGACTAAAATTAACTATAAAACTGTAGTCTAACAAAATTTCACAAGGGCAAGAAATGCTGATGAAGCAATCAGAACCCAAGTTTGATATTTAGGCATTAGCAAAGCCGTCTCCCTAGTACGCCTAAACTCAAACGGGAGTTATAGACCGACAGTTATTTATTTGTTGCTGATGGAAATGACTTATGTAAATAGTTCTGTAAGGAATTTGCACCCACGACTTTGTGTGTTCGGCAATGACATCGGCAGAATCACCCCATTTGACCTCTTCCACCTGGCATTTTGCGGGGGAAGTAAGAAGCCGGCCGGAAAAAGGGGGCCGATAAGGATTTTCGTTGTCGTGGTGTGTTTTTGCAGGACCTTGTGAGGTTTCCAGACCCCCCCCCCCTCCCGAAGAAGGGAGGAATCCAGAAGGAGTTCAGCAGAGTGCAGAGAGTGAGAGAGTCGAGATAGGGCCGGCAGCGAGAAACATCTATCTGCGCTGATGTGGAAAGAAAAGACGACGCTCGGTCATTAGCTAGGACTGGCTCTGAGACTCAATTATGATATGTCATTTTCTTTAATTGTTTTTTTTAATGTTGTGTAAATAAAAATGTTGTTTCGTCTGTAAGAGGTTTCCGAGGAATTATTTTAGAAGATATGCATCCCAGTGACCACTGTCGAAAGATACCTGCCCCAGTACAGTAGGCGGGCAGGTCCCACGCAAAACGTAGCGCACCGGTAGAAAAGAGTGTGCGTTACATTCTATAGCAACTTTTTAATATTTTCTCGAATATGGCCAAGAACACAATCCATGACCAGGTATTCTTTAGTCGTATCGCAGGGAGCAATTTTAATCTGCCAGACATTTTTTTGTTTAAGACCATCTGTAGTTTGTAGATGAGTGCCAGCCGCCATAAAACTGGTCGGCCACAATGTTCAGAAGTAACATACGGCTAAAGCTAAAAAAAGTAGGTTTAGTTTTATCTAGAAAAGTTTGATTCCACACCATTCAAATTAGGCTTTCTGATTCACAACCCTGTACCCAGGAATTTCTGGGGTCACGATAGTCATTAATTTCCTGAATTCTTGTGAATGCATAGAAATTTTTAATAAAAAATTATTCTAGTTGAAATAAATAAATATTATACTAATAAAATTATTCATAAATTCTGCATTTTATACTACTTCACGAATTGAGAAACAAATACAAATGAAGTATATTAATTATTAATTTCTTAAATATGATTTAAGAAAATGTCAACAATCTATGTTGGTGAAATTCTGTTCGAAGCCTCGCAAAGTTGATATTTATTGATTCCTTTACTGTTTGCTAAAAAAACTGCAGTTATGGCTTTAGTTCCTCAAGATAGATCTTTTTGGTTGAACAGGTAGGACTTTTGTTTTGAGTCGACCTTTTTTGTGTTTTAATCCCAATGCCTCATTTCTTTTTCAAAGTGACCGTGCTCTAAGTGCGAAACTTGTTCGTTCTCTGGGTCAAAATGATAGCATCATGTTTCCTCTCCCGTAACAATAAACTAAATTCTTTATAGTGCTGCCGTGGAGTCGCCATTCTGTTCAACTTCTGCTTCTCTGTTTAATTGTGAAATACTCTTTGCGCAAAGATTTCCAGGTAACCCAGATGCTCCATCAAGATGGCGGGAACGGTACCGTGACTCATTTCCAACATGCGGCGAATGCCTTTCACCGTCATCTGTGACAACAGCAAATGTAATGATGAGATGTTCCTGGTCTGACCGTCAATTACACTTGACCCTCTCGAAATCTTACTCCACTGAAATACGGACGTATATGCGATTTGCCAACTTCCCTTCGAACACGCCTTAGAAACGACACAGCAGTGAAGATTCATACTGTTCTTTTTTTATTCCCTATAAAGGGCGCTGTAATACTTACGCATTTCTATCTAAGGCCTTATATAAAGTTTCCTACTCATTTTCATCATTGCAAATCCCTGAAATTTGATTAGAAGAAGCCTCGCATTTTCATTGATCCTCCCGAGGACTGGTGAATCGCTCTGAAACAAAACTTCCCATTTAATCACTTGCCGTCGCAGAGTAGGGATGACCCTGGCAACAAAAATATTTTGTGTTTTCCATCCCTAATCTTTCTACTCTCTAATTTTTTGTGTGTGTGTGTGTTATGAGCTCAAGAATTTCCACACTACATTTTTCTGTATCTTTTAGCTGTTTTATTTTCTGCTCGTTGTTAATTTTGCTTACTATTAGAAATCTCTGGATTAGAGGGCTGGGCACATCGTATCCAGTTGCACCATGCATACAGTAGCAAGGCTTAACAACACATCTTGTCATTGTACTTATTTTCCATCCTTAAAAACTTTGATATTTAATTGGGAGAATCCCTACAATTCGATTAACCCGCCAGCGGAATTGCTTGGAAATAGAAAACAATTCATTCCTTTCGCTTCATTCTTTTCGTCCCAAAGCGCGGATGTTCCTGGACACAAAAACATTGTGTGTGTTTTCTTTCCCTAAACATTCTACTCTCTAGATTTTTGTTAGGGACGAATCCACAACACTATATCTTTTTTCATGTTTTAGGTGTTTATTTTTCGCTCGTTGTCATTTTTATGTGTACTGTTAGAAATTTCTAGATTAGAGGGCTTGGCAGTTAGAATCCAGTTGCTACACACTTCGAAGAAGGCCTTATTACATGTCAGTCGAACGGTTAGGGCGCTGATCTTCGATACCGGAGTTCGTATCACCGTGTGATATGGATGTTCGTAGCCGTTTGGAATCTGATTTAAGCAGTAGATCAAGGTCTCATTAGCCCTTGTGTTGCAAAAAAGTAGAGAGTAGTGCTCCAAACCAAACTAATATCACACATCAATAAGTAGTGTTTACAAAGCAACAGATCAGTTTAATATTCTTTATTCTGTTGAATAATCCGCGTATTTCTCGTATGAGAGAAACATTCTCAACCGATTAAAGGCTTTATCAGAAGTCAACTTAAACCAAAATAAATCAATAACACAAGAAAACTGCACTATAAAACCATCATAAGATCTGTGCTTACGTATGGCTCAGAAACCTGGGTTGTGGTAAAATCTCAGAACAGACTGGCCATCTTTGAAAGAAAAATGTTACGTTAGATCCTGGGTGCTGTAAACATTAGCGGAGTATGGTAGCCAGATACAATGAAGAATTGTACAAGATTTACAGATAGAAAAACTGATATTGTAAATTTCATAAAAGTGAACAGGATCAAGGGTCTTCCATTTTTGACCAACTGCCACTCGAATCAGAGCGAGGCTCAGGCCGAGATAGGTCGATTGCATACAAAAGGTTTTAAGATACTAAAGGTTACAAACTGGATTTCAATCGCAAAGAATAGAGGAGGATTCTTGGGAAGGGCTACTTCTTCTTCACTGGCTCTACAACGCTTTGTGGGCTGTAGACATAATTACGGGCTGTTGACGCGTGATAAGGCTCTAAGTTCCGAACTACACTCCCCAAACAACACACCGATCTCTATCAGACGTCTATAATACGTCACCTCATAAAAACGCCTTCCTCTATAAGACGTCGAAAAATATCGAGATCGCGTCTTATGGAGCTCTATAGGAGTTCCGAGGTGTGCTCTCCTTGAGATCTATAAGACGTCGATGAAATCCACGCTCCGCTCTATAGCACGTCTATAAGAGCGACAATTTCGACTTGGAGGGTACGCGATTTAGATGTTTTTAGATCTTAAAAGGACGTGCTATTCCCCTGCAAAACGTTGTTTATTTGTTCTTAATAAATTAGCTTAATTTAATTTGAATAATTTGCAGTCTATTAGAACACTTACGCAAAAATAACTGCTACGGTGATTTTAAAAATAAAAGTAAATTTACAGAAGTATAACAAAATGTATAAAAAATTACGGTATTTATATTAAGGTAATAATCAGGGTGCTAACTCATAATATTCTTCGATTTTTTCGAGGCAAAAAACTAAATAGTTCTCCAAGCTTCAATTGCAGTTTTCTTTGTGATACAAACCATAAACACATGTATATTTACATATATATGTGTGTGTTTGTTTTGTATCATGAAAAGAACTGTAATGGAAACCTAGAAAGTTTTAACTGTTTCGCCCCCCGAAAATTTGAGTTTGCATCCCGATTATTACTAAAATAATATATATACCTTTATTTTTATACATTTTATTATACTTCCATAAATTTACTTTTTAAATCACTCTAGCAGTTATTTTCGCCTAAGTGTCCTAGTCCAATGCAAATTGTTAAAAATAAATCAAGCTTATTATTAAAAGCAAATATACATATGTATTATAAATGTATAAAGAATACATAATTTTTATCTAATTCAACAGTTTAACGATGGCCATTTTAGCATAAATGAATTGGAAGCTTTTAAAAGCACATCAAATATTGGGATAGCAGATAATTGGGATAACACATAATATAATGCATATCTACTTAGTTTAAAAATAAATTTAATTAACTTTCAGAAAGAAATTTGAATACTGAATTAAATAAACTTATAAAGCTCATCTAAAAAATATTTAAAAAATTTTTAGAGATTTTGAGAGTAAAAACTCATGCTTTTCTTTACTTTACCTAAATTATCTTAATATATGCTTTTATTTATTAAAAAGTTAATAAATTTTTCAATTAATAAAGTCCAACAAAATATATGTACTAATTTATTATTAAACTAAGATTTTTTTTACTTCCCTTTTGCAGATAGACATAAGTAAGAATTAAAACATTAAACCAAATGATAAACATTTTAACTTCTCAAATTATTCTATTTTAGCTAACTATTTGTTTTTATTTGAATTTTATGCTTGTAACATTTTTATCTCATTTGATAGCCCTTTCCTATCTTTTACTTCAATTATTTGTGATTTTTCTTGTTTCTTCTGCTTTTAAAGATCAGTAAAATAGAAAGAGTCATATAGCACTTAAATATTTAGAATAATTTTTAAATATTCTACTAGAAAAACTCAAAAATATATTATACAACATCATAAACTTATTTTAAAGTAGCTACACTTCCTTCTGATTTCTTTATGCATTCTTTATTATTATAAAACCTCGTTACAAATTTGTGGTACCTTGTGGGGTACAATTAGAAGCATTTGGGAAAAAAATTTAGCTTCTGTAATGCATTCAACTTTGACATCTACCCAATACTGACCTAATTTGCTGTTTCCTTGATTGTAAATTTCCTTTTTTCAATACCAAGTACACTGGTAAACATTATTTTAGTCTATCAATTTTATCTGCATCATCATAACAAATCATCATAAACCATCTGTTTTTCAACAAGAATCTCAAAGCACAAAAGTAAATATTTAAAAATTAATGCTTTATCAACAATAAAAAAGGTCTATAATGGAAATTCCCTTAGTTGATTTAAATTTGAATAGTGATCTTTAACATAGTTCCTGTACTAATTTTATGAAAAAATTATTTACAATAAATTTAAGTTATATAATTATAGTAACTGAAGCATAAAAAATATTAGATTTTCCAGATGAGTTTTTTTTAACTTAATTGTTCTAATTAATGAATATACATTTTAAAACTGAAAATTAATTTGAATATTAAAATACCATTTATATTTGCTTGAAAATAAATTTCTCTCTTTAAAGGTAATGTGATATCTAAAATATGATAAACCAGTTTTTGATGTTCTGTCATGCCAAAAACCCAAAACTGCAACTGCATACTGTTTGAATACAGATCATATCTTTCTGTTTTTAACAACAACAACAACAACAAAAAAAAACAAAAAAAAAAACAAAAAAAAAAAAAAAAAAAACATATTTTTACTATTGCAAAAAAGTATAAATATTTTACTAAAATTCTTTATTGAATACAAAATATTTTAACAATTTTTACACCAGCCTTTAACAATGCCTTCAATTTCTTGGTTCGTCAGATGCTTCCATAACACATTTCACCCACCTGCACCTAAAATATAATAAATAATTTTCTTTTTTTAGAAAATATTGCTAGGTTTACCTTAATATTTTTTTATATTTTATAAGAATGGTTCATATTTATATTAAATATATGCTTTTACATGCACATATTTAATATAAATAAAATATTGCACTCACATAATACCCAAAATATCCACACATATCCCACAATACCCATATATGCACACACACAATGACCATGTGCCTATATCTATCTATCTATCTATCTATCTATATATATATATATATATATATATATATATATATATATATATATAGAGAGAGAGAGAGAGAGAGAGAGAGAGAGAGAGAGAGACAAATAACCAAAACCATGTGCCTATAAACACACACACACATACATATAAACACACAATTATATATAAATCTTTAAAAAAGTACCAAACTTTTGGTTGGTAAAGTACATTTGTACCTTCAAATCATTTCTCTTGATATATACACATAACAGTGGTATGACTATTCCTAGATATACAACTACAAGTAATTAATTTATTATTAATAATTATTATACAGAAATACAAGTGCTAAATAAATAAAAACTATAATTTAATTGATACAATTTTAGATTTTAATAAAAGTAGAACATCATTTTCTTTTGCCCTCAACCAGCTATATTTTGCTGCCAATTCATTTGACATTTTTGATAACATAATTGTCATACCAAGTCACTGAGGCTTATGCCACTGGTCTGGAAAGTACTTAATAATAAAAACAATTTATATGTAGAATATAAATATGAATTCAGACAACATACAACCTAAATAGTGCTGAAAATATGAGAAAAATCAAAGCAAACAAATTATGAAATAATTCATTGATACAAATGGAAACATTATAATTAAAGTAAATTAAAATGTAAATTATACAACAAACACTTGCTACTAACAATACAATATATTTACCAGACTATAATTCACAACATTCTAATACTTATCAGAGTACACAAATATACTAACCTACAGTTCTTTAGTGTTGATATTTAGTTTAAAATTTCTTCTATCATTTGAATTTCTTCCCTTGTCGACTAGTCCTTTCTTTAAAAGTAAATAGAATTCCTCTGGATAAATAAAACAAAAAAGGATTTCAGCTAGCTGGGTCAAGGTTGAATCCCAACGAAAAAACTGATCTTTTCACTTTAACTGAAAAATATCAAACATAATCGAAGAAACACAAGCATCAATTTAAAGTTTTATTTATTATATATAAAATTTGAAAGACTTTTAAAACACTTTGCTTATAGCATATTTGGCACCTTGATTTACTACAAAACTTTTTATATCTATTCTAGAACAATCATAAAATTTGCACATTATTTAATTTAGAAGTGTAATATTTGTTTCTTTAAATTAAAATTTAGTACTCTTCTTGTGTGTTAAGTTCACCAGACCATTTAGTGTGTTCTTCCTTTAATTTAAAACTATTAACAAAAACTGTTTCATTCGTGTCTGAAAAATTTTGTGGATTCAAATACTTTATCAACTAGCTGTTGTAAACATCACAATCAAAAGCTTTCAAGTCAATTTTTATTGACTTGAAAGTCTATTCAATTATAAAACATTCAATTTCATACCACTTTGAATAAATTTATTAATTTCAACAATAAAATCTGCTAAATATTCTGACACATCTGATGACTTTTAAAAACTATAAAATATGTCTATTAGAAAAAATTCATAGTATACTTCTAGAAGCATTTTAAATTTTTCTAAATCTATAAAAAAGAAACTATAAGAAAATATTCTAACAGACATAATAATATATTAAATACAACTCTAGATAGAGGCAGTATAAGGAAATACAATATAATTTGTGTGTAATTTACAATGGGAATTATTATTTAGTACTTACAGGAATTTATAAACAAATGAAGATGACGCTCCACACTCAATAATAATATACAGCGTAGTAGTTTGTTCACCAGACTATAGATGGCGCTTTGGGAGGAGGTGATCTAAAAGAGCTCTATAAGACGTCTATATCAAAATATGAACTGATACAGGCTACGTCTATTAAAAGTCGAAACCTAGAGGACTTATAGATGTACATAACACGTCTTAGATATCTAACAGACGTCGAAATCACACACGACCATTAGACACCTATTTTTTTAATCTTATAGAGTTCTATAGCACGTCCTGGATGTCATAGATGAATTTCGATCTCTATTAGACGGCTATAAGCTCTATGTGGTTGTGTGGGTCCTTATATCTTCTGTGTCGTTTACATTTGACTGCAACTTCAATACCAATCAACAAGTACTGTATTTTAAAGATAAAAACTTTATGTACAATGTAACAGAATTTTGTAAACTTTTTGCTATATAAGGGCTAATGAGATTGTAGCCCATTTTCGTACACCTTCAAACTTACATGTCAGATTTGGGATTTGAACCAATTCAGGTAGAGAAGGCAGCGCATTACCTGATCGGTTTTGACATTTAAATAAATCAGACCGTTAGATGTCTTGGAAAAAGTTGCTTATGATCAATTTCTGGAGAGAGGAAAAATCAATCATATCGGGAATTGAACAATAAATGGCTTGAAATTGTTTCCTCCGTTTATTTTACTTAATTTATCCAGGTTGAATGTCAGCAACTTTTTTAGGTAAAGCCAGGTCCTGCTACATAATTTAGACAAGTCAGGTCCATAGGGAATATGAGATAAAATACATTAGCTGCAAGCCCCAAAGCGAATTTTTGTAAAAACATAGGAGTGAAAAATTTAAAGTTAGGAAAAATTTGCCTCGAAAATAGGAACCTTGAGGATTTATTTTGAAACTAAATATAGAGGGTTCCTACTCATTGTAAATAGGAAAAATAAAGCATTTGCATCAGTTAATGTGTACGACATGCACACTCTCATTCACAATTGTATATTAACTCCCTGCCTGTAACACCCAAACTCAGTTCTATAAATACAAATATGCCAATTTTGGAATGCCCGAATTTAGTTCGTTTAATGCATATATAATTTACCTTTTTCTCAATAGATGACAATACCTACTCGTGAAAAGTTCGGCAGAGGAGAAAGGTACGCGATCTTTTCTACAATAATAGCAATTCATGTGAAATATACGAAATTACATATAACTATATTTAATAAAATAAAAAATTAACAAACCATTAGCACTAATACATCTTGAGAAAGCATATCAAATTAGAAATGATTCTGTCTGCATTTATATAATTATAAACTATATTCTGTTTTTTCAAATATTTTTAAATATAAATTCCAATTCAATAACCACTTTTAATATTTTATTAATTTTTGTTTTGCTTTTTGATTGCTTGTCTTTCATACGGAACATGACAATCATATTTTACAAGAAGGATAATTTAGACAGGAAACAACAGCTCAGAGCCGATTCTGGAAACAAAAATCCATGCTACAATGGGATTCGAACCCACGAATCCAGTACCAAAGATCAGCATCCTAAACATTCGCCAGCGAGATTTGAACTTGAAGATTTTGGAACCGGAAAGCAGTCTCATACCTATTTGGTCCAAGCCAGGTTGCTTATGCTGAGAGTTGTAGTAAATAATTAAATAAAATAAAAGATATATTTCCATTTTTTTCTAAATAACAGATATTGATTTAAAAAAATTAGTTATAAAATGCTTAAAGGAATTAAAATTTTAAGCAGTGCAAATTTGGTCCAAACGTTTTTTAAGACAGGTGACAATTTTTAACAGAGTATTTAGAACGGTTCAGTAGATTTTCTCAGTATAATACACTTCTTCAAAATGCCACATAAATGTTTTATTTTACTGCTTGTGCCAACCCCTTTACAAAATGGGACTAACAAGCAGAATAAGAATAATCATATCATCATGGGATTGGCGATGGACATGTGACAAACACTGCAGAATATTCTACAATTGACTAATACTCGATTAGAACCCAAAATTTTTAAAAATGAAACATTAGACTGCATTTGATACAAAATACATAGAGTTGACCAAATTTTCTTAGTTTGTGAAACACTTATTTTCCCACTAACATTTTGGGGGCTAAAGAAAGGAAGGAATTAAAAAGTCAATTAGTTTTATTAATAATTACCTTGACAAAATGAAGGAAAAATATTAATATTTGACAATATTTTAAATACCATAAAAAGTACAAAAAATGCCATTGAGAGCTTTGTAGGCATAATTGTCTTTGGCAATAACTTTTTTTAAAATTAATTTTTGTGGTTGCAATTCAAATTATATTTTTGAATATAAAATGTTTAATGTTTAACAGTTTCTATATTTTGATGATATATTTCATGTTGAAGAATGCATGTTTCCAGATGTACATATTTCCAAACATAGAAATAATTTGAAGTAAAAAAATCTGGCAGTGAGGATATTTTTCTTATCCAAAAGCTTAAAGATCTCTCTATCCACAAGATGGAATAGATATGTGACTGCTTAACTTCTGTATTAATAATTCTAATTTAATACTAAAGATCTAATAATTTAATTTATTGTGGAGTGCAAACTATGTTTCATATCATGAAATTTAAAAAAACCTAGAATCAAAAGTTTTAATCAGGATATCCAATTTTGATACAAATTTATTAAAGTTAAAACTTAATAAAATCCTTTCATTTCTCTGCTAAAACCCTAGCACAAATCAAAATTCACTTATTTTAATGACGTAAAATAAGTGTGTATTTGATAAAAGATATTACTTAAGTTTAAGAAGTTTAATTTCTTATAAGGGTTTCATAAGTCAAGAATTCTGCATGCAGCGCGCTATTTGGATAGCTGACAAACCAGTTTTACACAAAATATATAGTTTTAGCATATTTTTTGTAAAAACAGTGTATTTACTTAACAGCATTAAGTATCCTTCCATGTATAAAAAATAGGAAAAAAAAGTAGGTAAAAAATAATAAACAAATAAATAAAAAATTAGGAGCTTTGCATGTCCTGTAAAGAGTACCAGTACATATTAAAACAATTATCTTTTACCTTCAAGTTACGAAATATCATCACCTTCCCCCACCACCCAAAAAAGAGAAGAAGTTTTAAGCTTGGATATTTCCAATAAATGAGCAGCATCAAATTGAACAGCAATGTAAACAAAAGCTATTTTCTAAAGCTAATACTGATCTGAGTAAGAAGAAAAATGTTTTTTCCCCAGTTGAATACCAACCCTATTTTACTACAATTTGAGAATAAAATTTTTTCTTTAACTTGATGCAATGGAAATTACTAACTTTAATAAATTATCATTCAGAAGTTATATATGTCACATTTTGAAATAGGATTTCTCCCAATTTGTTTAGAATTACTGGTAAATAAGTTTTATACATACTTTGAGAAATTTTATTTTCAGATCAGTGCTAGTTTGTCAAAGTATGAGCTTACACATATTTGCTTGTTATGAATCAATGTATAGACCTATCTACCTACAGCATATAGTAAATTGCTATAACATATACATTCTAAGAGACACTGGGAGAAAGTTGAAGGTTGAATCTTTAATAAATGCAGTCACTTTTAATAGTTTCAAGGAATTGGTATAGAACTTGATGCATACATAATAAATGGTAAGGGTTTCTGTAAAAAACAGATATATGACTATTTTTTGTCTTTAGAATTACATGTGTTATAAATTGTATATTGTAAGCAGTTGAGTATACAGACTTTTATGGGAAAGAGGAGTTTTCACACACACACACACACAAAAAAAAAAAAAAAAGAAAAAAACAGATAAAATTTTTCACATGTGATGTCTTTCACCATTTTATCAAATTAAAGAATAATAAAAGTGAGTGATTACATCAGATTTAATCATATGATAACACATGAGTGGCAAAATATAATACAAGTACATAAGCCAGAGCATAGTTTTTATGTCAAAAATAAAAAAACTGGATATTTTTTTTAATTTATTAGTTTATAGGAAGAGTTACATCTACCCCTTGTGTATGTCACAAATTGCATGGTATAACTTCCCAAAAGAGTCAAAGATTTCATTTTCATTTTTTTTTTCTGGCAGTCAAACGCACCAAGAGAGAAGCTAACATATATTTTTCCATGCTAGTTTTCCTATTACCCAATTTCAGCTTTAGTTTAAATTGTGCTTTATTCAGATTGAATTAAGTTAGTCAGTGAGATAATATAACATATTTATTGTTTATAAATAACAAAATAAAGTATATTACAGGACAAAGACATTTAAAAGACACAAAAAGATATATAAATACAAATTTAACACTTTAATACAAAATTTTGAAAAGCAATTAACAGAAAAAAAAATATAGATAAATCATCCTGAAGTTTCTTGTTTTATCCGTTTGGTTAATTGGAAGTGCTTATGCCAACTTTTTGAATTCAGAGGATAATTAAACTTTCACTTACTGATTTACTGTCAAGCAAGTGTATCTGCATAAAGGCATTTGTATTTTCTGTTCCACCTCTGTGGTGTAAAAACATGTTTGCATTAATTTGATGGATTAATTTCATTCTTACCATGCAATATTGTGTTGCTTTCACAAAGTTTACAACATAGTTCTACATGTAGACTAACAGTTTTTCATCATTTTAAAATCTTAATTTGGTAATTATATAATTTATATAATTTATTTTACTCTAGTTAAAAAAATTATTAGATTACTTAAAATGATAACCTGTTCTATGCATCTTTAAAGAAGTCTGATATTATTTAAAAAAAAAAAAAGGATGCAATGATGATAATAATACAAAATTAATGTTTTTACTAGCAATATATATAACTTCTTTCCTAGTTTACCCTTTATCATCCTATATATATATATATATATATATATATATATATATATATATATATAACATTTATAACACTTTAAATTAAGGAAACTGTTTTGCTGTAAATAATGTGACACATATCAATGTAAAAAATTAAAGTGTTAAAGCTGAATATAAACAGTTACAATCTTTCATACCAACAATAGGTCTAAAGCTTACAATATTCCTGTCCCGGATACTAGTATCTTAACTACTCAGCAGTCTCTTCTATTTGGGAAAGGAATTAATAGAAAACGTAAATAAATTGAAGATTTAAAAATGTAAAAGAGTCTCTTTTCTTTAAAGAAAATATTTCAAATTTAAAGAAGGAAAACATTTGTATTAACTTTAAAAACTGAAAAACTTTAGGGTTACAATAGCATATGTTAAATTTCAATAATGGGAAACAAAACATATACTAGATTTTTTCTCTTAGAATTTTTATATAGCCTTTAATTTGAAAGTACCAAACCTTATCTTCTGAGCATAAATTAATCTAAATAAATTATAGACTGTATGTCATGCAGTCAACCATTTTAAAGTATATTCATATTTTTTTTAAATAATAAAATTACCTTCCCTTTACAACAATTTTCAGCAACTAAATATACTGCACTTTTTAATTGAAAACTTTAATGACATAATTTATCACTAACATAAAAAATGTTCTATTTAAAATCATAAAGTTTCATAAAGAAATCAAAAGTAAATTCATTCAAACAGAACAAACTTTAAGCCTTGAAAAGCAGGTGCAAATAATTCTGATAATGCATCATACAAAATTTTAAAAAAATGTGTATAATTTAACAAGCGTACAAAGAAGTCATGTAGTTTTCATATAAAATTATTTGTTTTTATTAATATTTCATTTCTTGGGGAGGGGGGAAAGCAAAGAAAATTTTCTAATGTGCCAAACTTGGCATATAATCACCACCTCTGGTCTAAATTGCAAAAAAGAAAAAGGAATAAATAACAGGAAACTACAAGAAAATAATAAAAGCATTTTACAGATATAATTCTTTTTAAACAGTTAAAACATAAGTAGTTTCTTGTCAATATTTTATACTATTAAACATCTTGTTAGAAGTTTCTTGAAAGACAGTGACATCTAGAAAGCATGAAAAACTGTCTTTGACAAACAGAATATTGTATATATTATTAGATTATTCAATCATTTTATAAACACATTGAATCTATTTTGTTTAAAATGTTCAAGATGTCATGGGCATAAAAAGCTAACAACTTAACAGTGCAAAAAATGTTTTCAAATATTTCATACTTTACAGAAATACTAACTTACTATTTTATACTAATATTAATTATTGTCTATTAACATCATATATATATATATATCAGCCTGATTAAATTTTATTTAATAAAGCAATACGAAATTTATATTCCAAATAAAATGTTCTGTTCGTAAACTTGCACATAACTATTCAGTTGAGCCAAATTAAATAGTATTTTTCATATTCATTAAATACAGCTTTATTTGTATGTCAAGTAGATAATCAAAATATTTTATAAATTTGCTACTAAAGGAAGAATCTACTAGCACAATTTAGTTTTATGAATATTCAAAGTATTCAGATGTTTTTAACTAAGAAGCAATTTATAACGAAAACCAGGCATTTAAATAAAGAGATCTTGAAAAAATCTAATGAATCCCAAAAGACTGTTAGTAATTAAAGCTGTCATATTATACTGGTATTAATATCACAGTGATACTTAATCTGTGTAATATGATACATGGCAAATATAATAAAATAATTGGTAGTAAAAAGCTTTGTACATTAAATGAAAATAATTTTGGAAGAGATATGCAGATAAAAACACAACATTCATAAAAATGAATATATACAGATAAAATAATAGAAATAAGATATTTTATCACAATGCTCTTCTATGGTATTCAGGAGATGCAACAATATAGTCTTCTAAACTGAAGAAATTGCTATTCATTGACATGTACCTATAATAATTATTGATTATATAAAAGAGTGCAGATCTAGTTTATAATATTTAATTACACAGATATATTATAAATGTAATAAAGCACCATTTATATCTTGTTCAAGGAACTGACCATAAAACGATAAGAAACATAATTGAAACTATAATAAACAACTCTGTAACTGCAAATTTATCTAAAAGTAATTTGAAGGTTTATGAGATAGGAATACCATTGAATTCCATTATAGCAAACTCATTATAAAGAACAAACGTTTTGGTACCACCATGTTCTTATTGCATTTAAAGTTAATTTATCTTTTTATACTTATCCCTAAAAAAGAAATTTAATATAATAAGTTTTAGAAATTGAATATAATGAACCTTTATAACAGTCATCCATCGAACTTTAAAAAAAAATTGCAATTGTGAAAACAGTATTTTGCCTTTTATTTAAAACAAATGCACAAAATAAGTTTCATACACACAAGCCTGACTTGAGCTTGGGGGTCCATTATTTATTATACTTAGACAAAGAAATTCATAAAATTTTCTTTGTCTTTGAATGTCTTTGGAAGACATCATGTAAGCAGAAAATTACAGGTTCTTTCTGTATCAAAACAATAAGTAATAGTTAAAGATAAAATTACTTTGTTTTTATTTGTCTTCATATTTAGTCAATTTAATTCTTATGTCAGTTTAACTGGGAATAAGTCAATTTAACTGATTTCAGTCAATTCATTAAAAATCCATTTTTAATAGATATTAATAATTTTTTAAATTACATCAATATTGAATACATATAACAACTAATAAGCCACATATTCTGTGAAATCTAACATTTTTATTAACAATTCAGATAAAGTGAATAAAAAACCTTTGGTCCTTGAAATTTTGTTACAACAAGGCTCTAATGTACTAGTATATTACTACATATATATTGAAAACTGACAAGTAATTAATTTCAAAATGATCTATTTATCATAAAATATAGAAATATCATAATTATTATTATATCTTTTGACTACTAATTATGCACAAGTAGGAAGTCATTTAATTAAAAAAAAAAAAACTTTAATATATGTCTATGCCATTTATCTATGAATAAGTACAGCAATATAAATTGAAGTGCATTAATGTTTTTTCACTTGTGTACTCACATAAATAGTTTGATATTTTCTAACAGAATTTATCGATGAAAACATTTGAGTTAGAAGTGATGTATATTCTTTGCATTATATAAATGAAATATTTTATCATTACTATATTTATGAATGCATTGGGACTGTGATAAGTCACATAAATGTAAAAACAGATAAATGAGAAATTCTTCAGGATGTCTACTGTACTGCTAGATATTTCCTGACATTTTGGGGGCACCTTTTCAAGAATTTTCTGACATACCTTATTTTAAAAAATCTTAGAAAAAATTGCATATACAATGTATAAGAGTGCTGCAGAGTAGCAAAGAACTGTTTTAGAAGTTATGAAAAGATTCAAACAATTAAAAAATAAACAAAATAAGTTACAATAATTTAAATGATATTCTTATGAAGTCTTTCTTTGTTGAAATTGTTGTTCATAAAATGACAAAAAATGAGTTAAAAAAGCAAATTCTCAATACTTAAACTCACATTTTCTTTCACGACTTTCTTTTAAGCATTTCTTCATTTTAATTCTAAAATTGAGTTAATTTGTTTTTAACCTTTAACAAAAATACTACTACTAATAATAATAATCTCAGAACCATTATGAAAACTATAAATAATATAAAATTATTCTATGCAAACAATTTTCCTGACACACTTGCCATTTTTCTGACAGTAGACACCCTGTGTATAAATGGTGTTGATTTGTATAATTTTTAAAAATAAACAATAATAATAACACATCTCAAACTGGATTATTTGAATACCAAATCATGAATAATCACACTTTAAAAACTGAAAGGAAATATGTGCATAGTTACTTTGTAAAATCATTCAAATGACCAACTAAAGCAGTTGTCTCTTTTTCTGAGGATGCAAGAGGTGTCAATAAACTTCCAATTTTTGCTAAAAATAAAGGAAATATATTAACAAAGGTTTTGAGTACATCAAATATTTTTGGTTTTAACTGACTAAACAAAACCCTCAGATCTAAAGGATTTAAAACTGTACTCTGTCCCACTGTTTCCAAAGAAATTCTTTTAATAAGGTTTTAAAAAAGAGTTGAAAGATGAAATTTTTAATTTTGAAAAAGTTATAATATTAAGTAATAAAAAATATGAATTAACAACAACAACAACAAAAAAAAAAAAATACAAAGCCTTATATTCTGCGCAACCACAAGCAAGAAAGCTTAGTAAAAATATCCAAATTTAGTTTCTTACAGTTCAAATACACATTTCCATAATTTTTAAATAATAATTTAAGATAATATCTATAAAACACAACAATATTCTTAAATACTAAGTTTTCTATAAAAAACTCAATATTTATATTTAAATTAATTCTAATGCAGTTTAAGAAAGTAAGAACCTCTTTTTTCTATTGGCCAAAAATTAAAAAATAAGCATGAAATGCTTGACTGAGTGAATTTATTTTTAAATTTTTTAATATATATATATATATATATATATATATATATATATATATATATATATATATATATATATATGTATATGTATATGTATATGTATATATATATATATATGTATATGTATATATATATATATATATGTATATGTATATGTATATATATATATATATATATATATATATATATATATATATATATATATATGTATATGTATATATATATATATATATATATATATATATATATATATATATATATATATATACATATATATACACAGAGAGAGAGAAAGAGAGAGAGAGAGAGAAATTGAGAAAAAAGCGAAAGGAAGAATTAGCTTGGTTTGCATCCAGCTTTTGATATTTGCTCTCAGGGTAGCTAGCACAACAACTATTTGGTTTTCTATGACTAATCCATGTTTAATAAATGATTTTCCTGACTTTTTTTTCTCTATGCCGACGTTTTTATCACAGCAATTTTCGCAAATGACAGGGTATATTTAATAAAAATTTAAATTAGTTTTCAGAATAAGGAGTTTTAAAGATAAAAACAGATTAGTGTTCTAAACAAAGCACTAATTTTTCTTGTGAGCTTAAAAAATGCTACAAGAATTACTGCAAATTATTATAACTGACTTCCCATCAATATCCCTGATAAAAATATTAGGAAAAATTTTCACAGAGCATCTAAATAAACCGCATTAAAATTTTAAATAATTCTCTTTTAAATAAATACATACATGCATACATATATATATTTGTAAGTAATTTTATTATTTTTCAGTTTAAAAAAAAATAAAATAGTTAATATATGATGTGAATAAAATATTCAGTTAGTACAAATTTTAGGAAAGAAACAAAATATAGTAAAAGTCATTGATATTTCAAATTTATATGATTGTCCGAGTAATAGCAATATATACTGATCTTTAAAAAAATGTTTACAATTACTCAAGACAGTTCATATGAAATCATATATTCTTAAAATGTAGCATAAAAAACTTACTAAACATTCTTAGTAAATGAATAGCTCCATACACTTGACACATACTGGAACCTTGATACTCAGACAGCATCTTGGAAATAAAAAAGGGAACTGTCAACATCCCTAATTATTATTAATATTAATTTTAAAAAAAGTTTAGGGATGTACTATTATTAGATAAATATAGGTACACAATACACACATTCTTTTAGACGTGCCATTTTAAATGGTTTTAGTTTGGTTTTGAGTGCTACAGCCTACTTTTTCAGTACAATAGGCCTTAGGCCGCAGTGCTGGTGCTCTTATGGGCCACCCCACCCTAATTCTAATCTAATCTAATCTACGGCCTACTTTTCTGCAACACAAGGGTTCACAAGACTGTTACCTACTAGTTAAGGCTGATTCCGAATGGTTACAAACATCTATGCCACACTGGGATTTGAACCAATGAAATCTGGTACCAAAGATCAGCAACCTAACCATTTGACAATCATTCTTACCCATTTTAATGGAAAAAATTAGTTCTGAGATGGCTTAAGCCACATGGCCAAACTTTCAAAAATTAATAGAACAGACCTTGCCAACAACAAAAAATCCCAAATTCTGCAAATTCCCGAATAGATGTTTATCAATGGATGTAATGATCTTATTATACCTTATGAACTTTATAAAAAAATTGTATAGAAGGCAGCCAGATAATGTAATATTTAATTTTTATATAAAGCTAAACATCTATTCACTCTCTTCATTACTGTGTAAAATCCTCAAAATTAATATGAAATCCAAGAGTTTCTTATGCTTAAAACATCCATCACTGCTCTTTATCCTTCACTGCTCAATCAAAAGCTATTGAGTATCGACATGTCCTTTTTCAAGAATTGTATTACAAAATTCTGATCACAGCCTGATCTCATTGGTGTTATTAACCCCAATTTACTAGTATCAAGGGAAAATTTCCTCTGGTTGTCACAAAGAGTAGTGCAAACAAAAAGTTTAATGTTTTCACCTTCAAAAATCCAGTGGATCAAATCGACCCTTAGAAATCCAGAAAATGGTCAAAAATCCAGTATAGTCAGGTTAAACCCAGTCAATTGACAGGTATGGCAGAACAATCTACTAACTCACAGCACAATTAAGTGAGATTGTGATCCATATGTAAAAGCAATGAAGAATATATTTTGATACACAAGATCATATAATCATCATCTTACCTCAGCATACTGCTGCCTTTCAAATTTGTAGAGCAGCATTTTTCCAAGAAGAATATTGAAGCAATCTCGGATTCTATTAGCTATCTGAACAATAGTACTCTCCCTGCATAAAATAATGCAATTATTAATAAAAAACACTTCATATTAATTAAACTAATTTGAAGAATGATATAAATAAAATTTATTTAAAATTCTTACACTGTTTGAGAAAGACCTTTAACAGAAACTTTTTCTTTTACAAAACTTGCAATAACATGATCAACAGTAACTCTAGCAGGCAATAAAAGTATCTAAAATCAAAAGGGGAAAAAAAAGCATATGAAGAAACTAGAAAAAAAAAAGCAACGAAATAAACTTCCTAATTAACTGCTTATAGCACATATGAGGTAAATTACATACTGACAAAATTATAATTTAAAACAAAAATCTAAAATTTTCAAAATTACCTATTTAATCTCTAAACTAACATAAGAATGCCTTAGAGAAATATATGGATAAGATCTGCAGTACTTACAATTTATAAACTTTTATACAGAGGTACTACAGTGGACTCCACCTAATATGATCAGTTTTGGACACATGATTTTGATAACAATAAACAATATTCAAAATTAGATAAATTTACCTCCCCCCCTTTAATTCACACATACTAAATTTCAAAACAAAATGAAAAAACACACCTTATATTTATGTACTGTATGTTATGATTCTTTTTAAGCATGGCTTCCCTACAAAAAATGTTAAAATCTAATGAAACTGCATAAGGCTGCTTCTATTTTTCCTTGTCTGTTATACCAATGTGATATTTCTATCCATAAAAGTCTTTACCTAATTTTCTGTTTCTAGTCTATCCTCGATATTTCATCTGAAGACTAAAAGTTCGACAAAGTGATGATTTAATCTGAGAAAAAGAAGCAAGTTTCACTTTTCAAGCATTGAAGTTAGAAATACTAAACTGGCATGAATTAAGTCCCTGTTTTAATGAAAATTCAAAAGTAAAAAATTAGGGTATAGCTCATATTTGCATTTTTTTAAAACATTTTTTGAAGCCTTAGTGATAAATATAGTTAAGTAACTAGTTTCTGTAATTAAAATTTTATTATGTAAAATAACAGTTATGTATTTTTTCTTCAAATCTCCAACTCCTTTAATTTGCATTGTTAAAATCTTCCCAAGTAGATGATAAAGACATTACACCACATGGCAAGAACAGCAGATAAAAATATTGATCAGCAGAGGCTTAGGATTATTTTCTGGGAATACTAAGGTCAATAGTTTCTACACAATTGCTATTTAACCTATAAGGGCACAATATACTGCTTACAGTCAAATCCAAATGACTAAAAACATATACCATTAGTGGGATTTGATCCAAGGATTCTGTTACATAAAGACAGGATTCCACCTGCTTGGTCAAAAGCTAGCTAACAAGCAGATGCACTTCTGTCAGAAGTTGAAAAGAAATGTATCCTCATATTCTTAATTTCCCTTTCTTTTTATGAATCTTAATATTGCATATCTATTGCCTCCTTCCATCTTCCTCTGATTTAGAAAGATATTTGTAAACTATCAAAACAAGTGCCAGCTAGACTACTGACTAGGTACTCAGAGCAGATTTTATGACTAAGAGATACAATGTAAGGTGGGCTAACCATTAATCATGTATAAAATTTTGTATGTTTCTGTGCCAGCATTAAATTAGTGTGTTTGTATAAAGGTTGTGTGCTAGATTACTGCTGCTAACTGAAACAGAATAAGACACTGTAATATATATATATATATATATATATATATATATATATATAAGACAAAATATATATATATTCTATTTCCTAAGATCAAACACATTTCATATGAATTTAATTCAATTCAAAAATAATATTTTAAGATACAATTAAAATCTTAAAAATGAACAACCAAAAAAGTTGTAAAGTTCGGTGCAAATACTTACTTTTTTCTGACGAGTGATTAAATCCCAATCATCCACAAGCCAGTTTTTTAGAGTGGGAGGAATATCAATTTTGATTTCAACATCTGTTTTTATTTCATCCTGTAAAATATACTTCATTGAATACAAAAGACAAAATTACATTTATTATATATAGAAAATTAGCTTTTGTATTAATTTAAGATGTCCCATTGACACTAATTTTCTGTAAAATAATGGTCATAATATACTGAACTTGAAAAAATAAAAAAAGGAATATTAAAATGAAAAATGTTTTAGCTTCCAAAATTAAAATCATCATAATTATAATAATTATTAATCATAATAATTATTTTTTCCTCAGGTATAATAGATAATAACTGGAGTAAAAAGGCACAATAGAATTTTCCTTACATGGATTTTAAGATAGCTTTTATTTTAATTTTTTTTTTTTGAAATTGCCAAAGAGCTTAGGTGGGAAAAAAAGTGAATTTGTTCTATATATAACTAGCATATAGCCTGCCAAATGATGGTATCAGTAAAATTTTTAATATTCCAGAATTGTAAAGTACCTTATGATGCAGGCAATAAAATGGTTTGTTTTTTGAATGAGAATTATCTAGTACATGCTCAATAATTTGTTTATCTTTACTGACCGCATGTTAGTCGCCAACTTAAATTTATCTTGTCATATTATGAGATAGGATGAACAGCAGAGGTTTTAATATTGACAGTGATTATTTGGTGGTATATATGAATGAGCCCAAAATTTAGCAAATCAACTGCAAACAATGTGGTTATGTATAAAAAATACACACAAACAAACTTCTTAATTTTTAAAGATATATAACTTAAAAGCTAGACATTTGTCTGTGAAATAGACTCCTACACCTTTATAAAAAGAATTTGTTAATATTGGTGATAAAATTTTCATTGCAACAAAAAATAATCGATTATTACATTTAAAATTATCACATATGTACCGAATCTATTATTGAAACCAAATATAAAAGAAAATTATTTACATAATATCTAAGTTCAGTGATAAAACATATGAAAATAATGTAGATGATATATAAATAATTTAATATAAGAAATGTTTAAATGAGATGGTTGAAAGAATGACGTCATAATGGTAGAAAAGTTATTTTTATCTATTTATTATGTGATAAATTTAATCACCTACTCTTAAACGGTGAAAATAGAGTTTGAAATAATGGCATTAAATGATCAAAAAGGGGGAAGGGGATATTTTGAACGTTTTCAAACTTGCTTCGAATTTTACTAACCCTAAGTCATTAAGAATTCAATATGGATGCCTGTATCCATTCCAGGTCCAATCACTTCATAAATTTGAGGATGGACAGACAGATAACTTAGGATATTATTATATAGGGGATGAGAAAATATTTAAAGAAAACATTTTAAAATGTATAATTGCTTTTAAAAATACAATCTTTAAATGCATTTTAGAAAAATTTTTTTTTAATAAAAATTATTTCACAACATGTAATATCAATGTTTCATAACACATTCTGAAATTATAATAAGAAAGATAATAAACCAGAGCCTGAACAATTTTTACACTTTATTTCAATACAAAATTAACAAGAGATGAAATCAATTTTATTATTTTTATTAAATCACTAATTTATTTTAAATGCCATTATTTAATGCAGCTAGTTTATTTGAATTTTTAAGCATATACTATTTTTTCTTAAAGAGAAATAAAGAGGAAGTAACTTTCATAGAAAGTTGTTTGAACTTCATAAAAATGAATTTTTATTTACGCTTTTCATTAGCACTTTCAGATAAAGCTTTGACACTTTCAATAAAACTGTCTGCTACTATTTTGTTTGATTGAAATTCAGAATAGAAGATTTATTTTACAAATAGGTTTTTAAATGGATTCAGATTTAAATAAATGTGCTTTACAAGGGAAATCAGACATATGAATTAATTATAAAGTGATTTTAAATCAAGGTTATTGGTTTGGTTTAGGCCTTTTTGGTCTACTGTTTCTGCTATATGAGGGCTTATGAGACTGAGCCCCCCCCCCCCCCCGAAGCAGAATGTGCCAAAAAGTGCAATGTACATCGCAGAATAACTGGCTCTGCTGCAGAACAAACACGGCTTGCAGAAAAAAATTTTTCCCCTTAATATATATGTCATGTCTGGAATATCAGCCTCTAAATAAACAGTCAGGGCTTTGATTTTTTTTCAAATTCATTCTTTATTTCTATCCAGAACATGAGGCATGCTGGATGAAGTACTGTCGCATCAGATACTGCTGGAAAGAGAATGTCTCCTTTTCTAACTGACTGCTCGATACCGAAGATGATCCATTCTAATTGCTGACGGATTAGAGAATGTGTACTCTTTACTGAAAATATAAAATCTTACACTATGAGCTTTTTTTTTGGGGGGGGGGGGCTGACTATTTAGAATTTGTGAGGGCATGTTTTGGGCGGTCTTGAACCTCTTCCTTGGCCATAGGATTTTTACATTTTGTTTTTAGTCTAGCCAAACAAATAGCGTGGGATGCTATCTTGTGGAGTGCCGGTGGCTGGAGCCTGAAAGTAATGTGACTGTATAATGTCAAAGGGAATTAACTCATTTTATGACTTCTGTTATGTCAAAAGGGGATTAAAATTGCATATTCTTGAAACTAAATAAAAGTTTATTATTATTTATGATGAGAAATGTCAATGTCTTTTTTCAAAGCCCCAAATTCACAAAATTTTTCATAGTACAATATTATTTTGTGTTACTGTTCCTTTTAAAGTATTAAAGGTAGAATGTATGTTTTCCTGTAGTAATATGTGTAACATTTTTATTGCAATTTTTATATAATAATAGAATACATATAATCACCCTTAAGATTTTTTAAAAAAGAGAATGGTGTATATATTGATCAAGTATGCAATAAAAATGTATAACATTTTAATAACATGAGAGGTATCAGAAGTTGTATAATCTAATCCAGTGGTGGTAGCTGACCAAGTATATATGGCTCTCTGAGAAGTTTATTGTGACTCAACTAAAAAATAAAAAAAAAATTGTAATATTTTTTTAAACTCTAGAATAATATAAGTACAAGCAGCCATAGGAAAGGATTTATAGAGTTATTTGATATCCTTTGATTCAATCAGATCAACTTTTGTAAAAATATAACTTTTAATTCTAATACACTTGTACAAATTTTTGTTGACCGAATAGGAACCCAGTCATCAGTGTTAGTTATCAACCTGATTATAAAAAAATAGTTTCTGCATTGCACATTCATTAACCTAGGAGTAATTAAGAGTAAATAAAAATTTTTGATAAATATTAAATTCTATGAAAATAATACATTAAGATTCTGATTTGTTTTCTACTAAGAACTGTTGATGCCGTGACCAAGATTTTCAGGTAGGTGACTTTGGTTCTTGCTGCAAACAGTATTTCTGAACAATAATACAATCAACAATACTAATGATAAATAGTTTTTAAAAATTTAATTTTACATTTAAAAAAAAATATTTCCCATATGGCTTTTGCTGGGTTGGGAGTAATAAGTAACTTACATTTTAAAAAATCTGTGATTTTATTGGAAAATGCTAAAGTTATATACACAGATGTTGGGATTCATAAGCATCCTGAAACAAACTCAAGTGAGCAGTGCTTTTACAAAAGACACATGCGTTGTATTAAACTTTATGTAAAATCCATGCTTTGTTCTATAAATTACATCATAATAAACACAAAAAATATTTTAATTATTGATAAATAATAGTTCAAAGTAAGACATTTTAATGATTATAATTTTTTTTTTTTGGGGGGGGGGGAGTATAAATATTGAAGTGAACAAGATATTTAAAAGAACATCAGAGCTATGAAGATATTAAACCCTTTAACTGTATAATAATTGAATCATTCCAAAACTTAGTTATACTACTAGTGCCAATATTCATTTTTAGCAGAGATTTTAAAAAATCAATATTTTCATTTTATCATTTGAAAGGTGCCAAATCCCTTAAGGACTTTGCAAGCCGAAAAAATATATGAATAAACAGATCAAGACTATATCCCAATAAAAATATTTTTAAATAAAATATATCATACATTACTTGTAAGTAATTCTTTTCAAGTAGTTGAAAACTTTTATATCTTAAGTTATACATTTAAATTTTTATATCAGATAAAATAATTCACTAAACACTAAGCAAATATTACCATAAAACTTGGTTCTAGACGTGGCTTTTTCTTTTTCACATCAGGCTGATTTTCAGGTGGTTGCTCGGGAGACGACGATACTAAATATTAAATATACAATAGAACAAAATAAAGTAAAAACAATGAGAGCATTGTTTTAAAACAAGATTTAATTTTGGTTCCTAAAAATAAAAGAATAAAAAAATAGATGATTATTCTATTTAAATATTCTCAACTTTTCCCAACACATTTAAATGTAATACTGTAGTTTTCTAGCACTTTTTCTAATGGATACTCTACAATTTCTATACAGAAGTTAAATAAATAATATTATAAAACATCTGGACACAAAACATAGAGTCTACAGCAACACACAAAATTTTTAAAGTTTAAATAATGTGCTGCCTACTGGAAATGCAACAAACAATTAGATAGCTAACAATTGTACTATGAACAAAAGTAGTATATTGTTTTCTCTGATATAAGTCTTATTTTTTTTAAAATTATAATGAGTTGTGAAAAGGAGATGGGGAAAGACTAACTTAGAGAATGTAAAAGAATATAAAGAAGGTTTAAAATATTTTAACATCTTATTTTTAAATTAATTTTTGTAGGTTTTGTAATTGTCTAAAAAATTTACAAGCATAGAAGCTATTTTGTCAGACTTAAAATGCTCAGGAACCACAAATAGCCTACAATGAAAGGCATAATCTATGAACTTGTTGAAATTATTTTTAATTTGACAAGTAAATCTACAGGAATGTAAGATAACTGAGCTTGTAGACAAAAAAAAAAGTTTTTTTATTTAAACTACTAGCATTTTTTATATCTACATACAAAATGTAGGGCATATTGGTAAGATAAAGTATTTGTAACTAGAATGATGCAATATTGTGAGATATAAATAGTTATCCTTCCAACTGCAGACTCTAAAACTGCAAGATATGGTGATAGTAGACATTCTGTATGTTTGAACATAAAATTCTGTAAGTTTATTATACAGTAAACTGACTAATAACACAACCAAAACAAATTACAAAAACATTTACCAGAAACTTTTTTCTCTGGTTTTGGTTTTGGTTTTTCTGGTAAAGCTGGTTGAACAGATTCTTTTTCAGAGTCTTTCTTAATAGATAATTTCACTGATTTAGATTTCTTGGATTTCCTAAGAGAGAAAATGAAAAAATAAAGAAAAATCATTTGTCTGATACACTGGTAAATCATTAAATTTTCTTTAAAAAAGGCATAACATTTAGTAAAGAAATTTTAAATTAAATTTATAAATTAAAATAACTAAAAATTATAAAAAGTTATTAAAAACTTCACAAATTTTAGAAAATATTTTTTTTCTCTGAAAATATAAAGATAAATTAAAATCTGGTAACAGTCAAAATCAATATCCATTTCATATACGACATGTATATTTTTTTTTCAGTATGATGCAAGACTGAAATGCTCCTCTTTAAATGCTTTAGTTTTGCCACTTAGACTGTCCCTTTATAAAGTACTGCCTGATGTGGCTGTCAGTCCTCTCTATATCCCATTCTGACACAACCCTGATTTCATCACTAACTCTAGTACTAAAAGTTAATGCCCTGTCTATTTAGTAATAATCTAGCCCAGCACTGTGGGAGATATATTAAACTGACAAATTTTTAACCCTCTGACTGTGAAGGTGTGAGAAAGAAAATACATATGTGTTTGTAAACACACTAACAGGCTCAATCACATTCTACAAAATTCTGAGCAAAATAATAAAGTCCTAATAGAAAGGAAAAAATGTAAGTTTCTTGCAAATCAAAATCACAATTTACAAACCATACACTGATGCTTTTATCAAAGAGAGTGACACTGAGTGAATCCTACATATATGGGTTCAGCAGTCAGAAGATTAATAGCATAATAAAGCAATACCCCACAGAATGAATACATAGATATAAAACATTTGTAGATTATTGAGAATCTGAGAAAATGAGATAATTTTCTCAGATTCTCAAATAATTTAAAGCGTTAACTAAAAAAAAAAAAGTTGAAGTTAAAGCTAATTTTGGAAAAAGAATGTATTAAAAAAAGTTTCACTTTAAGTGACTGTGCCAACTTTCACATTCCTGTAAAAAAAATTATTTACCCCTTACAATTGTTTAAAGAATATTTACATTTTACAATGCCAAGATATTATAGACTGTATCTGCAATTATTCATTACTGATATGTCCTTTATCTTGTAAATTTTTTAACATTTTACTTCTTATAATTATTATTATTACTATTATTGTTATTACATAAGGCTAAAGTTATAAATACTCCTAGAAGTATTTAAAAATTAAGCTATACATTCTTTGTCACCTGTATAGTGAAAGAATAGCCTTAATGTAGCTCATGCATGTAGTAAGAGGTGACTAAAGTGGGTACCCTGCGTCTGGGGTACAGTGGGATACCCTGCCCTGTTAACTATATCAGAACTCCCTTCAGGAGGTTTACCTACTTATAAATAGGGTACTTATAACGATGTCACAATTCCAAGGAACCCCAGCAATCTGTTTCTCCTTTCCCTTTCCTTTATTTTCTTCTATTTCTTGAGTTTGGGTACAATAGATCTTTGCTCACAGTGCCCTGCTCTTAGGTCCCCCCCCCCCTGAGGAGCTGACCTAAAGACACTTTCATTCATTCTTTCTTTATATTAGAAATAACTTTTAAACTGTAGGGAACACCACTTCAATTTCATTTTCAATCAGAGCAAATATTCAATCAAAATTATATTATGTATATGATGCTTACATTTTACAAATATTACATTGGTCATAAAATAAAATAAATGAAATTGATACATTTCCATTTAAATAGCATTTTTAAAACTGAATTATTCAATTAACATGGTTTTAATACTAATATAAAAATTTCAGTGATTACTATTTGAAGATAAGTGCTAGTTTTAAAATCCTTTTTATTTTTGTTCTAAATATATTATTGAATAAAAACATTTTTTTCTGGCATTATATAATTTATATTATAATAACATTCAGAGCAAGATAAAAAAATTTTGTGAACATCAATTTCAATAAAATAATGAAAATCAAATATAAATTTTGTCATAACTTCAGGAATTCTTAAAGGATATTCACATTGTTTCTTTTCTTGGATGTTTCTTGTTTTACAAGATATGTAATAAATATAAAGTCCCTTTAAATAAATAATTTAAGTTTTGCATATTAAATTAACAAACTCTTTTCATTTGCTAGGTACATGATTATATCACTTACACAGATTTAGTATCTTTTCTTACTTATATTACAAAAATTAAATATAACATTCTTAATTAATCATCCTTTGTTAATAGAAATTATATAACATTAACAAACCTTTTCTATCTCATAAAATTAAACAGCTCACCAATAAGAAGTTGAATAGCAAATATAATTTGAAAAAAATAAGGGAGTGGGAATATACTTCAATACTGTATAATAAACATTCTATAAAGGAGTGAAAGAGAATTTTAACATTTTGCTCAGGTTTTCAAAAACAAAAATGAATATATGAATTGATTATATATAAATTATAATAATAGCTACATAAATAAACTTAAAAAAATATATATACATTTGTATCTTTAACTCAATAGCCATTATTAAAAAAAATTATTCACACATTAATTATACTGAAATGTTGAAAGTGATAGATGATATAAGGCTTTTTAGCTGTTTATTATATTTTTAGACTGAAATTAGTGACATGATGATACTGTTTTACTTCAATGCTGAAACTTACATATGTGTTTTTGCAAGCTCTTTTTGTTTTTGCAAATTTGTTTCATTGTATTTCAAAACTCGACATTCAGGAACCCATTCGTCCCAACTGTAAATAAATAAATAATATCAAGAATAAGTCATACAGTTAAAAGTAGTCGGTTGCTTCAGAAATAACAAAAACATTATTCTAACAATCACAGAGCAACAAATATAACTCATTATGACTTCCTTATTTACATCTTTATTAAACAATATCACTAATTTATTTTAAATTTGTAATAAATTTTATAATTACATATAAAATGGAGTTAGAAAAAACATAAATTATATTAATACAAAAACTAAAGATGCTTATCTTTATAAGATTTCTTAAGTGCACAAATGTTATTGAAGAATATACTGATTATTTATACAATGCTATATTAAAATATAAGCACAATAAACATAGATATTTACTTTTTATTCCATCCACTATAATGAATAAAATATTTCATATGTTTGTCTTTGATTTGAGATTTCAAGCACTATTGAAATAGAGAGACATAAAAGTAATTAAATATTTAAAAGTTGATTCAGTGATATAATAATCTATTTAAAATATATAGTAACAATTTTATACTAAAAAATTATATACATACCTTAGCTTCATACAGTAAAGGGCCATGAAAGCAAAGAACTTTTTCCCCTAAATAGAAAAAAATAAATATACAAAATCCCATAATATATAACTTTATACTTAAAAAAACAAAATTTATATAAAAAAAACTATCAGGCTGAAAGTTACATTTAAACTTAAAATGTTAAAAGATATAAAACTGCATTAATGCAAACATATATAAATTAATATGTCTTTAAAAAACACAATCACAGTTATTGAAATACATAATTTTTTATACTCATACACACTACAAACGCAAGTATTCAGGTACATAGAAAAGTGCTAGTACAATCTAGGAACATAATTTTTTTAAATATATTCCAAGCTCAAATTATTGAGATTAATTTAATTTGCAATACTCATTTTTATCAACTGCTTTCAAGCAGTATATTTTTAGCTATTGCCTTAATAATACTATTTTAGTCAGAGCACTTTAATTTTGTATCCACCTATTTTCTTTTTACATGTATATTAAACAATTCCCCGAGAGAATTACAGTAAAAATTTTATAAGTGAAACAACACACTGATTTTACTATTTGACTATAAATAACAAAATGTAGTATAACAGAAAAAAACTGCTTCTGTTATATTTACAGATAGTTCTACATATTTTACCTCTACATAAATATGTATAAGGTCTAAATACAGACTCAGAAAGTTTGACAACGGCCAGTAGGCACCAAACTGGTTTACATATGCTACTCATGCATCAGATAATATTCAGAGAACTCATGTTATTAAAAAGCATATATGTGCATAAAGGTATGAAAGCTCATATAACATGAACAGAAATTTAAATTCAGATATAAAACTGATCTATAGAGAATGTTTTTCTGGATTAGTTAGAGCACCTGATAAAACATTTGCTTTAAAATATAAATTTCTTACTATTTGAAATGTACAGAAGAAAAACCAGGAAGATAAAAAAGGTTACATATAAAGAACCTAAACAATTGAAATGTTAACATTTTTTAATCAGAAAATACTGGTTATCTGATATTTATTAACAGTGCAATAAAAATATTCTGTTATAGTGCAATAAAAATATTATAAATAAATTAAATCATCCAAATTTCTTTAGTCTGCTTTCCAGGTATTCTCTGCCCATTGATGTAGATCTATCATAAATAATGTTTTAATACTATTCGACATTATTTCGAAATTCAACATTTTAGCAGTATTGATTAATGCTTTAATCAACTTGTTCATTATTTTGAAATTGTGAAATTTTTATTACTTTTTAAGTAAATTTGTAAGTGAAATGATGGAAACTAATATATCAGGACCATAGCCAGAAATTGTTTGCGGGGGAGAACAAAGAGGAAAGGTTTGGTTTGGAGTGCAACGGTCTACTTTTTGCAACATGAGGGATAATGAAATAGAGACCTGCAGCTTAAAGCCGATTCCGAATGGCTACAAACATCCATGCCACAGTGGGATTCAAACCCACAAACTCAAAGGGTACCGAAGGCCAGCACCCTAACCAATTGGTCATCATATAGCCAGAAAAACAAAGCAGCCGAAGAGAAAAACAAAGGCCAGAGGAAAGACATTGTTATTTGTGAATAATACTTCAGTAAAACAAAATTAAGGTATAGAAGCATGGATGAGGTATGATAATCATCTATTTTTTATCTCAAATAATTAAAAAGGTTTTGTGGCAAACAAGAAAAGGGAAAAGGGGAAAAAAGCTAAAACAAAGAGATAAGGCAAATATAGCCGAATACAGAGAAAACTTTAAATTTTCAGCCAGTGTCTCAGCAAAACTTTTTGCAGTAGAAACAACTTTTTTAGAAACTTGTTCTTATATAGCTAGGCAAATGGACCTACGCAAATGTGGAACATTTTCTTTTGATGAAACAGTCTTCTAGAATTTTGGGAGGAGATTGGTCCTCCATATCCCTCTCTTTGTAATATATTAAATATAATTAGTTATAACAATATCCATAATGTATTAAAGCTCTATATTCAGGTAATTTAAATATGTTACTCTTTCATCAAAATTTTCTGATTTATGATAATATATGATCAAATCATCAACATCAAAAGAGAGGTGAGGGTGATATGCTTTAATTCTTCTTACCTATATTTGAAGTTGTATTTGTAAGAAAGATAAAACATTCAGATAAAATAAAATTTAGCTATTGCAACAAATTTTTTCTCATCACTACTTTCTTAAACTTGGTTGCCCTATGTTCAGTGGCAATTGTGAATCTTGAACATTAAGCAGGGTCTATTAATGAAACAAGTTACCATGGTACTTGAGATTATAATTTTCAACTTTTGAAAGAATTAACTGTAATAACTTTAATGATATCAATAGTTTGTAGCAACAACTAATTCTGATGCAATTATTCATACAAGTAATTAAGAATAAGGGATTATAATTAAATTTGTAGCTAAATATGTATCACATAAAAACTAGCATATTTTTCTGACGTTAACTTACAGTAGCTTTTATAAATACCAAATTTATAAAATTTTACCTACACTGAGTGTTTTAAGTAACTTAATAAAATGCAAAATAGGTGGGTACAAAACTCCCAAACAGAATTAAAGTAAGCTTATCAGTACAGAAAAACAGAAAGTGTGTGATAATGTAATAAAACTTTTGCTACACTTCTTACACACAAATTTTTAGGTTTAACACAAAAAATTTTAATTTAAATAAAAAAAAATTCTTTCTTCTGTATTAATGGAAATGTGAAGCTCTTTATGCCAAAAGAATGATTTTACCAATCAGTCCAATCAAAAATAATATGGATAGTTAAATATATTGACAACCACTTTTAAATGTTTTAAACCAATATAAATTAATATTAATACTATGTCAAAATTTAAGCTAATCATGAAATTATTGATGAATAATTCAATGATTTAAAATTTGGTAGCAAAAGGAAAAGAATGCTTAATTCTCTCAGGTTCTTGTTAATCTAAACACACATAAAGATATATATGTATATATTTAAAAAAAATTTCAAGGGGGAAAAAGAGAAAAAAAAAAAGAGATGTTTGATGCTTACCATCTGTGAATCGAGGTTTAGGAGCCATTGTATAACTTATTTGATTTTATCTAAGTCTAAAAAGCTGAACAATAACCAAGCACCGAGTATTTTTTTTATAAAATTTTAACTCCTCCGAATAACACATACCATAAAATTATTAAAAGTATTTTAAAAACTTCCGGTTTCTGTTGTTGCCATTTACAGACTTGATTATACAACTTTAATAGAGCTGCCTCTTCCACTTATCGTTCATGGTGGGAAAAATCAAATAAATTTAGGAATGCATAAAACAAGAGATAAACTACTGAAATTATCTGAAAACATTCTTCAAACTGCCTTGAAACATTCGTTTAATTATTTTACCAATTGATCCATATTAAAAACTTATACAACCTTTTTCGCATAATTAACTTTTTTAGTTCTACTGTTTAGAATTTAAAAATTTTGATAAATAACCTGCAGAGTGATAAAATGTGGGGAGGTGCTTAATAATCAGAAGGTACATGAGTTTAGGGGGGCTAAAATTCGAAAATATAAAAAAAGTAGTGAAAGTGTCCAAACGGAATTGCATTGAACGGAGTCAGTGATAATCAAGACTCAGTAATCGTATTGAAAGGATAGACAAAAATATATAGCTTGCATATTTGTTTATTTAAAATACAAAACAATCCAAAAAAGTTTAAAAATGTAAAGAAAGACTTAATTAAAAATTTTTGAAGAGAAAATAAACAGTTAAGTGAGTAAAGAGACTCGGGGCCTGCGTCTGGACTCCGGGTCTGCGAAATCGTAGTCCGGAAGTTCAGCAACAGTTTCGTTAGGAATACTATTAATGGTAGTAAAGAATTTATCAGATATTTTAAGGAAATGTTCTTTATTAGTTGTTAAATTTAAATCGCGATGAATAATATCATTACGAAGATAGCGAGGGACCTTAATACGTCTGAGAATTTTTTTTGCGCTTCTTCGAGGATTTTAATGTTAGAGGAAAAGGCATATGACCATACTGGCGAGCCATAACTCGCGTGGCGCAGTATTATTGATTTGTATAGAAAAGTCATAAGCCCAATACTCAGGTGCGGAGAGTAGAATAAGAAACGGAGAGCATGAAGATTTTGGATTATAAGTTTTTCAATAAATTGAATATGCGGCTTCCAAGTAAGCCGCCGATCAATAATGACGCTCAAGTACTTTACTGAGTTCTCCCAGTTTATGAGATCGTGATAAAGATAAAGCCGTGGCAGAGTCTTATAAGAACGAGAGATGAAAATAGATTGACATATTTAGACGTATTAATTTTGATTTTCCATTTAATAAGCCATGGTTCCAGAGACAGAGTTAATATCAGGAGCCTGTGTGTAGACGGCCTTGTCATTCACGTACAGTGCAATATTAATATAATCGGATTTTGGAATATCATTAATGTATAAATTAAAAAGAGTGGGTCCAAGAACAACACCTTGTTGGACCCCAGCAGTAATAATTTTGAAAAAAGAAAATTTATTTTGGACACGGACCGTGAACCGACGATTGCTAAGGCGTGACCTTCGAGAACCGTCAAGGCTAAGGTAGTTGTATGTAAAGTTTATCATAGCAACAGGCAACTGGAGCTGAATTAGTTTGAAAATGAGTCCTTCGTGTGTGATGCGGGGTAACAAGTACATAAGGAAGCATAAACAGGTTCACTTTTAATAAGATTTACACTGTCCTAAAAGGATACATGGCAATTCTATTGTTATATTTGGGATAATATTACGCTATGGATGGAAAGTTTGTACAAAACTAAGTGCTTTGTATAGGCAATTCATGGCAATGAGAATAAAGGCCTTGTCATACGTCTGGTGACAAGGCCGTACATTTGACAGTCATTGCTGTGCAACAAAGACTACCCACGGATGGATTGTGCATATATATATATATATATATATATATATATATATATACATACTTTAAGTTTATGTCTCTCTATTCGTCGAATTTCTTATGGACATCATTAAAGTGATGTCACCAACATGTCAATTGGACTGTCTGATTGGGGCAACGTTATGTTCCTGTTGAGTCATAACCATATGACCAACGTGTAAAAGTCAAAATACAAACACACGCAATCGGCCACAGAATGTCATGAATTATGAGTGGAAGCTCCACAGTGTAGGCAAAGGTTTCGGTGTGATATCACTTCGACCTGCATATCTTAAGACTGATGACTGTCTGGAATCAGGATAAAGTCCTATATCCTACTGGGAAATTATACACTGCAGCAGTTGGCTCTATTTTCGTTTAAAGGGATGATAATACGCGTTTTCATAGAGCTATCTTCTTCAACAATAATTTCCTTATCCTGGGGAGTAAGAAAATTATGATTATGGACTAGCTCTCCCGACCTTAATCCCATTGAAAATCGGGATGTCCTCAGCTATGCTATGTGTATTCAATATTTACCAGAAGCCATTTTCAAAGTCAGAAATAGCTCTAAAGGAAGACTGACAATTACTTTACTTTGCAGTGGTTGCTTAACATTATGAAATCATGGTCTCACACAGTACTGACTTTCTACGCAGTTAAAGAGTGCTTCCCAAAACTATGCCGATTTCGGTCTTAAACGTTTTTTTTCCTTTTGTTAATTACTTAGACTCATAAGTTATTAAAAACTCAATATTGTTTTCATCTTTGTATTTCTTCGTTTTGTTTAATTCATAATCATAACTGCAAACTCTCTTGCCACATTTCGTGTCAATGAAAAGCAGTACTTGTAATATTTCTGTACTAATCATTGCATGCTTAATTTTTGACAGACAGTATACTTGTCAAGTATTGAAGGACTAGTGGTTTAGCCTGAAGTATGTCTATAAGGTCATAAAGCTGTTTAGATATGATCAAAGACAAGTTAATCAAATCTTCAGACTATCAGAATATTTTAAAGACTAACTTAAGGAATGTCTGACAAATAAGGGTTCTCATTACAGAAAAAAAGAGGTTCTTCAAACAGAGCCGCCTTCGATCTGGGATTAAATTTCGGACAGAGCGTCCAATGCTTGCTATCTGCATCCGCAGCCCTTAAACCTTTCGGTCATAATTTGCACTCACTCGCTCGTGTTCTGACAGTTACAGTAGCAATAAAGTTTCGATTTGTGCTCATAGCCGCACTTTTGAAAAGTGCAGCTTTGCCGAATTCCGCATCGCCTGTGGCGAATTTTCATGGCATTGAATGCGTCTCCAGACAATTAGCGTTTTCGTTCTCCCCGCTCCGTGTCTTGGGATATCATTGGTCAGAACCGAGGGAGCCCTACGTCTCTTTGAGAGCGCTGTGTTTCCTTGGCTCTTGGCAATCCCCTTGCTGGCTGTGTTTTGGGCACTTTCAGCTGGAGTGCAGTCTAAAGGTTTTCGTAATTTTTAGTGTCAGAGAGGAAAATTTTTAAGAACCTTGCAGACGCGTTTTTCTTGCAACAATTTTTTTCCGATGGAGCCCACCTCGATCTTTAGACAACCTAAGCACTGTCGCGTTGTTTCTGTTTTACTGCGACGTTACCGGAATTATTTTTTAAAATTACCAACGTCAATCAATCAGCAAAATAATCTCCATTAACCAGTGAAGGTTCCTAGCAGAAATCACCTTAGATATTTGTATAAAATTAATGAGAAATTAAATGAGATATAATAATAATAAAGGCTGGAACTCCAAATCTGCATCTGTTTTTGTTATCTACCTTCGCTCTACCTGAGATGACTCACTTTACTGCTGGTCCTGACAACTTACATAAAGCTCTGACAGTTCCCTTCCTCTACGACTAGCACCTACACCTTCTTCATAACATCTTCCCTAAAACAGAGTGAGATTTCTAAAAATTATGAGAAAACCCAAATAGAAATTGAAAACAAATTTATCCATAACTTAGCAAAATTCCTTTGGTATATAAAATAATGAATTTCATTGTCACAAAATTGCATCATAGCCAAAGTTGTTGTTATTCTACAGAGGGATGTGTAACATCTGTTTCTTCTGAGAATGAATTTCTGCATGTGGTGATATGTTATGCATGTTATTTACTGTCAGGTTCCACAATTGGGGAAAAGATTACTTTATTGAGTAATGCTAAGTCCCTTCATCAGTCTAAGGCGGGGGGTAATTTTTTGCTTATTTCAGCTTCATGTGACACACTTTGTGTATTTTTGTAATAAGATGAATGGCAGTCAGAAAAGAAACAAAAATAAAGGTAAAAAGAATGGAATTTAAGAATTTTGTAAAGAATAAAAAGATTTTACCATAAATGGAAGTAAGCAAGAATTTTACATAAAATGAAACTAATTTATCATAAATAGAAAAAAATGAAATTTTTTGAAATGCAAGAAATTTTTTGCGTAATGAACCTGGTTTATAAAGTGCAAGAATTGCATAAAGTATTGCATAAAGTTGCATTTTTTAATGTAAGAAAAGAAGAAAATACATTAATTTTAGCATTCTTGCACTGCAGTGAGAATACTGCAAAAAAATTTTTCCCTGCTTTTTAAACAATATCTAAATGCACTGGATCATGGAAATGGAATAAAGGCCAAATAAAGATACTCGAGTTTTGCAGCTGTAGTGATTTCATATGAAATTTGTGATGGATTATAATGCTTTCATTCCAATTGATGTAATTCTACAGCATCTTAAATTTCATGGGTTAAAGGACTACATTTGATGTTACTGTTGGTCAAATTACAACACATTCCCTATTATAACTCACTCACATATTATATTTAAGAACTCAATTAATATAGTCACTTTAAAATGTTAGAAATAAAACTGCAAATCTTATTTTAAAAATACAACACAGAAGAAATAAAAAAGGTAAGTGAAGAGATGGAGGATTAACAGAATTGGAAATGCCCTATTTGGAGTTAAAAAAGAAAACAAACATCTAATAATATGAAGGAATACATAATAAATTTTTAATTAACATACACAGCTTGAAAAATACAGTGTTCAGAGCACTTATAAAATGTATTCACAATCTACTAAATGATGTATAATGACATTTAAGTACAACAAAAATATAAAAACAATTTTTATTATAAGAAATTTCCAAGTATGATAGTTTTAGCATACAAAGCATGATTTTGTTTCATTATATTTATGACATACATCGAGTTCGAGACATGGTGAATAAATGTGGAGAATTTCAAATGCCAGAATACAGAAGACAAGTAAAACACAATATATAAATATAAAAGTATAATTCATATACAAGTAGTAACTGAATAAATGCATAAAATTAGAAAAAGTCATGTTATTAAATAATTTTACGATGGTATTAAAAATTATGAAGCATACACAAAGAAGTCCAGTGTTTCTCAAATAATGATCTATTTATTAAGTGATAAATAATGTGCATAGAAAAATTAGGTATAAGCTAACGTACAATTCAAACACAATCTTATGAAATAATGAAGTATGAAAACGGTATAAAACAATATAAAATTACAACATATACAATATACATTTGAAATGAAACTAATTTAAATGTATTACAATTTGAAAATTAATATCACGTAAAATAGTTTTTAAAGGATGAAAGATTTCTGCACAAATTATAATACACAGTGATATGTATAAAAATAAAAATAGCACACAAGCATAGGAAAAACTAAACTTAGAATCACAAATGAAATATATTGTTTTTCAAACTATGCTAAAACATCTAATTAAATGCTATAAAGGATAAACACAAGACTATTATCAGTGAAGTAAGAACAGATATTTTGTTTCAATTTGGATACCTCAGAAATTTTTACACAACTAATATATTTTTTTATGTGTGATTATAATTCCATATGTATTTGTGAATGATATAGTAAAATATGTTACTTCATAATATGTCTGTATATAACACATATACAAATTTAAGCATTTGCCTAAACTGTAAAGAAAAAACAAATTTTGTTTTAGATTATGAAAAGCTCAAATCTGAAGATTTTGAATTGTATGAACGTTCAATTGATACAAAACTCAAAACCTTTAGGGATGAACACTAATTTTTTAGTTGCCTAAAAAGTTATAAAGCTAATGAAGTAAACTATAATTTTTTATTAATTTTTTAATTGTAACATTTTGTTCAGTTAATTTTAAAAAATACATACAAAAAGATCCAATGTAATACATCACTAACAATTCAAGAAACACTGGCTTCCCTTATGTACTACTGCTTTTACATTGCTTTTTTATAGATAACAATATACCTTTAAAACACAGAGAAAATTAAGGACTAGGAGTAGAAAATATAATACTTTGTTCTTTGGCTTTTATAAACAAAGGCATTCAAATTTATACTAAAATATGCATTACAAGTGGATTTAAATTAATATAAGCAATATCTTTTGTGTTTCAATGTAAATCATGAAAACTAAACACCAACACCAATCTGCAACAAAATAATAAATTACCCAAACTTTTTAATTTATGAAAAAAGTGAGTCCCATTTTAAAGTTAAATCTCTTATTTTAATTTATAACAAATATATTTGATTCAATATGTTAAAACTAATATTGAATAAGAAGTCCTGAGATAATTGTTTATGCAGGATAATATTTCAGAAAGAGTTTATGTACATCAAGAGTTCACAACCTTGTACCTGCAGACACACACACCAGTTGCTGTGTGCTGTAAGAAAATGCAGTAATGACAAGAAATAAAAAAATTAATAACATTTTAAAATTAAAGAATTTTTTTTTAAATTTTTAAACATTTGCTAGAAAGAAATTCACTAAATTGATTAGACTTATTACTGTCTCATACCTATTATAATCATGCCTCTATTGTAGTTTTAGTGTAGTCTTAGATGTCATTAAATTGATGCCAATATGTTGCGTTTCTTGAATTAATTCCAACTTTGATAACTTTATACTTCAGTAAAATATGCTACAAAATGTATGTATCATATATATATAAATAAGAGTGTTTAGGAAAAAAAATATTTAAGGACCCAAGAGGAATACTAAAAACAAGTATTAGCAAACATCCTTTTAGAAGAAGAGAACTAAACCACTTCTATAAAAATAGTCTAAAATAAAATCTTTTAAAAATATAAAAATATGTTAAACACACTTAAGAAAATTAAATTTTATTCGAAACAAATAAAAAAAAAATATCCTAAAATTACCATACTTCTTTAAATAAAGACAAGCATTAAATTTCTCTCTCTTTTTAAAACTAATATTATAATTACACGATTTAGAGTATTGCTTGTAATTTAGTCCATGTTCAATGAAAGGTCATAGGTTCTTCAACAATTTTAAATTTTAACTGTTGTTACACTGTCTTACAAACTCTCTGACATCCCTAAGTATTTCTACCCCTCAAAATCATAAATGACCATTGCCTTTTACAGTACCTGCCTGCAGTATACTTAAAAGGTAGTTTACTAAGTTTTAACCTAAATTTTTAAAATTCAGTGTCTATGTAGTCCAAATTAAACAGAAAAAAAGTGAGAGTAATTTTATTCACCGGAAAGAGATGGTTAGTGCAAAGTTCCCAGAATTTCAGGGGGTTTTCTCAGCACAAAATAAAGGGCATACTATTTTTGAAAAATTATTTTCTTTAAAACTTGATTGCACTTGCCACCATTTTTGGAATCTCAAGTATGTCCACACCACAAAAGTGTTGAGAACTCCTGATGTGCATATATGCAAATACATGATAAACATGTATATACAACTATATGTAACACATATGAATAACTGAAGTTTTTATGCTTATTAAATCTGCAAATCAAATGACTATTTGTAAATACAAGAATAAGAATGAATGATGAAATTCACAGATACAATGGGTTCCTTGCTTTAATAATTAAGCTTTGAAATTCAGTAAAATATTTAAAAATTTACTTTATAATTCAAAATACTTTTGCATTAATTTTTTAGCATAAAAAACAGAAGGGAAGAAAACAAACCCTGAGATTTGTGCATTTTAAGTTTTACAAAATGTTTTCAAATGCTCCAAAATAAAGGAAAATTGAAACAAATTAGAGAATTTATATTTTAAAAATCATGTGTATAAAAATATACCTTCAATTGTAACTTTTAAAATTTGTGTGGCAAAATGGTTAAAAAAATTGTGAAAATTAATACTTTGAATTCACAATGAATATTTTGTGAAGAAATAAACTAAAAATTATATGTAAGTTTTTTAATAAAAGGTGCAAAATTGCAGCTTTCAGTGAATACATAGAGTTAAGACAGTTAATCATGCATATACATTCTTAGAGAAAAATAATGAAGTACAAAATCCCTAGAAACTGTACATTTATAATTTGATCTTCACCTTAAGTTTGGATAATATAAACGTCAAAATATATCATATAATAAAGTTGACACATGGAATGTATAAATCATTTTCAAAAATGTAACCCCATACAATGTAGTTATATAACTTAACACAGTCTCAACACAATTTTCACAACTTATTTGTTCAGACAATTAAACACTTTAAAGTGCACTATGTCTTAAATTTATTATATAAGGCCAACATACATTATACATTTAAAAAATCATCAATACTAATTTATATATTTTGTTAAGTCTGATTATCTCAGTAACATTATGCTGAAACAAGAAATAAATATTTATGAAACAAAAGTAAATTATTAACAAGTTTCTACTTAAGAAGAACATTATATTTTAAATATAAATGCAATAAGATAATTTCATCTGATAAAATGCTTATATTTTTCAAATCTAACTACAATCAACACAACCATGTAGAAACATGATAGAGAGAAAAGAGACAAAATAATATTTATAGACATTCAACATCAATTGAATAAGTTTGTACTTTTTGCCACATTTGTTTCACAAACTACTCATTTCGAGCAAATAGAATAAATAGAAAAGGGATAAAGCTGCAAACATATGCAATTTCATTCAGGGAAAAAAACCCACAATACAAGAACATAAATTAAGCTATAAATCTAAAGTATAAATTTACAAACACTCATTTGCACATTCATGATGAAAATTATTCTGTAACATTTGGACACTGAAGCTTGTATAATTTCATTTTCAGAAGGGAAAGGGTTTTGCTTCAGTGTACCACATATAAATCTACAACTACTCTCAACATAAACTATTAAACTGAGACTGGGGTGATAATGAAAATATGATGAAAAATTAAAGAGATATACTTCTATCAAAACTATACATATTTACTCTTAAAATCAAACAATTTAAACAGCATGGTCCGCTTTGTTTAAATGTAACAACTCTTCCCATATATACTAGAACTAGAACATCAAAATTATTTTACAGTAAAGCTATCCTGTATTTAGTCTCAAAAAGAGCAATTTGTCATACAGAATTAATATAAAATACATTTGATGAGTCCCTACTTAACTAATGAACATCTGATGAGAAACGGGCTCTTTATTTCACATGAGCTATCCAGCACAAAAGAGCACTCACAGGTTTTTTGCAGTGGACTGTATGCTGCGAAAATTAGTAAAAATATTATATTCAGCTGAAACATTCAACATATGTTTTATTTTATACAAAAACGAGAGTGATGACATAAGCACACAAAAATATTCTCTTGTTTGCAAAATGACATGCAATATAATCACAATGATATTTGTCAGTGACTATTTTCCATACTGCAAAAGGTGAGAGCGCAGGCTACACTTGGATCTTGGTCGAGGGGCATTCTGATGCATGAGCGTTTCTTCACTAGCAACCATGCGCTTATGATCGGCAACTACCTGCAGGTTGGAGACAATGGCTTCTTGGTGGTCCTCGTCACTGTCTTCCATAATGTGGTAGGAGCTGGATTCAGGAAAGCCAGAAGGGTAAGAGACACTTCGTGAAGATGATCCTTTTTGAGATGATGATTCCTAATCAATTAAGACTGCTATTAGTATTAAGTAGTAGGAGTTACTTTAAATATCATAACATTTGGGAAAAAAAAGGTTAATTTTACATTTGGAATGTTACTAACAAAACCTCAACTAGATTTGAGCGATCATAGCTCACCAATTAACTCAACTTCACCCTCTAGACCAGGGATATTCAATCTTTTACACTCTGGGATCCTTTGAGCTTATCATTTTCTCAAAGATGCCTCTTGATCAAAGAGCAGAAAAATAGGATATCAAAGCTTTATCCTATTCATATTTACAAAATTATTATCGTATCTTTATTTTAACACAAAAATAAACATCTTAATAAAATACTGAATTGTAAGATAGCTAATGGTTTTTTTTTATTGCTGTTGTCTAAAATATATTCTATGAATATAAACTAAAGTAACAATATTTTAAATTATAACAAGTTATAATTTTTTTAATGACTTGGCTGTAACTGTTTTTTATTGCAAAGTATCTTTACATCCAGAATAACTGTTGAAATCTGCAATCTAACGTTATCTGTAGCATATAATTTGTTTTTCTATTCTATTTTTGTTGCAGTATACAAAGAGAAAGATTTTTTTACATACATAAGTTGAAATAAATGTCCACAGTTTCACAGCTCTTTTGGCAATTTAAGGACTACTGTCAATAGAAAATCCAGGTTGGTTGATATATCAATTTGCAGTTCTCATTCTTTTATTGAGAGTTCAGAGGTACCACAGTATTGAAAAGGATTTTGAATCCAAGGTAATTTTTTGTTTTGAACAGGAAAAATTAAGAAATTTTTTTTTTCATATCTGATAAACATTGAACCAAACTAATTTTTACATTTTTATCAAGATTAGCTTTTTTGTCTACTAATAAATTGTGCATATTGGGAAAGCATTCAATATCATATTTCAAAATGCAATCTGCCCGAAATTTCAATTTTTAAAAATGGTTACATCCATTTTACTCTGTACCTTGAAATAGTGATCACTTGTGGAACCACTGTCAAAGCCCCAGAATTCAGGTTGAAGATCTCTGCCATAAAGAACATAATAATCCCTTATTTCAAATGAAGACATGGTTCTGTATTATAGTGTTAAGTATGCCTACTACTGCTCACAAAGAGCTACAAAGAGGTAGGACATTTTATGCTCTTTAAATGTTGTACTACATAATATTTTATAAAGCTTATTTTGCAAATACTATAAACTAAAAAATAGATAGTATCAAAGTAATGAAAATGAATCAAATGATTGAAGGGTTATGTGCCTATGAAATTGGCTTCCTAATGTTGTTTTCTCATCCACATCCACCTCAATTGTTAATAGGGTTGGTCATTTTGCCGGCAAAATGGTTTTTTTGCCAGGACAGTGGCAAAAACTGTAAAAAAAACCTCGTAAAAAACCGGCAAAAATGGTAAAATCTAGAAAAATTGGCTGGATTTTAAAAATGTACAAAATAGTTAATAATTTTGTACATAATACAATTGACACTTAAATCAGAATATTAATTAGGTATTTCATTGTATTAATCTGATAATTTAAACAATTTAAAATAGTTTTCATTGATGTTAGCAATCAAAATACAATATTCTATTTTTGTAAATAAATTTATATGATGGAGGCATGAGATAAAAAATGTTTTCTTTATTTATCAATTTAATATAGTAATATTGTTTTTAATTGTAATGTATATATATATATATATATATATATATATATATATATATATATATTAGTACTAAAAATGTTTAACCCTACAGTTTGTAGGGGAAATAAGCTAATAATTGTATTAAAAATAACATTGCACATAAAACTTGCAAAATCAATCTTCATTTCATCTTTTTTTTTTTTTTTTTTTTTTTGTATTTCTAGGTATAACTTTAGATTTAGATTACTGTTTCAATGAATCATTGAATATTCTATGTTAAAAAATATATTATGCATCTTTAGATTAGAGTTAAAATTAGTAAAAGCTAAAATAGTTACATCCTTGTACATAATACATATCAATTTTTGCCACTTGGCAAAAAGTGGCAAAAATGTATTTTTGCCAGGACGGTTTTTACCATTTTTTTCCCCACCTTTGGCAAAAATGTACCAAACCTTATTGTTAAAAACATGTAATGAGGTCAAATAGTTTAATTTCCTTTGTTGTTTCTGAAAATGTCAATAAATAGCCAAACTAAAGAGAGGTGGAAAGATGCTTTACCATACATGTTTAAAAACAGTGGCTTTGGTGGTAAGTATATTTGTACATTTGCCTCAACCTTAGAAAAGGTTGAAAGAACAAGAAAAAAAGTGGGATTTTTTTTTATAAATTCATTTTACAAAGGCTCTCATAAATGCTTTCTCACATTCCTAGTTTTTACTTTTTATTTATTTATTTATTTTTTACATGTGTTATATCGGGAGTTTGCATTTATCAAAAAACTATTTTTTAACATTCCCAAGGAATATAATCATACACATCATTTCCTTTGATATATTTGTCCTATAGAATATGTAGGAAATATTTTTAAAAATATTTAAGACTTTTCTGTATAGTCTTTGCAACCATGTACACACACACAAAAAAAATATATATATACCTTTTTTAAAACACATTTAGTGAATAAATAAACAAAGAGACAGTATTACCTGATTAGAAAACATTCTATCATTATGTTCTTTCATGCGATGATGAGCTTCAGCAATTGCCAAAGTAGCTTGATGAACTTTACGATAAATTCTGTCACCTTCCAAAGTTTGGAAAACAAACATACCTTCACCAGTAATACATTGTCTAAAATATGAAACAGATAATAACTATAAAAGAAGAATGATTAAGGCATGAAACAAAATGCTGCTTAAATAATAATCTACAGATCAATGTTAACAAATTAATTGGTTTACCTACTATTCATTAATAGCTCCAAAACTCATCATAAATGAGAATTTTCCAGATGTCAGAATGGTAAAAAAAATTATTTGTTTCTATGCAAATTAAAGATGAATACTGGCAATTAAAGTGTTTTTAAACTTATTAGTCAGTGATTTTTGCATACACATAAATACAATATTTTAAAAATATTTTTATTTCTATTTGCTTGAAATTTTACTTGATTTCTATATTTCATTGCAGGACATGTTTCATAAAAACTATTAAAATATAAATAAAAAATGTAAATTATTTTTTAACTTTCCATTTCAGTTAATAATAACAGTAATAAAGTATACTGATTAAAGCAGATTTATTTTAACTTAACAAAAGATAATCATTAGTATGTTAAAATTTATGGAGAGGCATAAGTAAAAAACAATGAAAATATTTTTAAAGAAATATTCAAAACCCCAAAAATTTGTTTAACAGGAGACTCATCGTACTGAAAACATGTCTGTTTGAAGATTTTCCTACAATAATCGACTTTGAAATGCAGTTATTAAAAAATAAATAAATAAATAAAATTAAAAATAAATAAGTAAAAAAATAAAATAAAAAACAAACTTCACAACATGTTTTATTTTAGATCAGTCAGGGCATGATTTTTTGAAACTTTAAGCATGCCATTATTTATTTTTACCAACTGTAACTTCTAGCCTCCTGTACTGGACAAGAAAACAAATGTAATGTCTATTGGCAAAATTGTCTTAGCTATTGTCATTAATGGGTTAACTAATTAAATTTTTAAACTCATTCTTTAATAATACTCTTTAATAACGAGTAATAAGAAATATTATTACAGCTTCTAACATGCCAACTTTGAAAAACTTACAAATTTGCACACTAAATGTGTGAGATAAAAATATAGGTTTGAAAATACAATTCAAATGCATGTGACAAAAAAAAAAAAAAAAAAAAAAAAAAAAAAACATAAATTTTGAGATTTTATGCAAATTTTTCTATTATTACATACTTGCCACTCTTTCTCTGGAAGGATGAACAGAATATCAATGTATAACTTTATACACACGTTATTTTTACCTCTTATGGCATTATGTTTTCGCTCAACTTAATATCGTCTTTGTACATGGTTCATACTCAGTTGGCAGGAGAAAAAATAACTTTAAAATTTACTGACATGACAGCTTAGCAGCCTAGATTCAGTTATTACATTCAGAATTGTTTTTATTCTATATCATTTTTCTGTAATGCACTACTCAGCAAACTTTTAGAATATACTTATTGAATTTTCATATTTTACTGTTTATATATATATATATTATAATTTAAACCTACATCATATAGAACAAAAAAAAAAAAAAAAAAAAAAAAAAAGAGTAAAATGTTTATTTTTTTAACAGCATTAATAATCAACTGGCAGGGTAAAAAGAAGCATATCATAGTAAAGCAGATTTAATTATTTCAATTCTGTATTGGTTTTATTTTAAATAATTTAAATTATGTGTGTAGACTAATGCAGTGATACCAAATCAAAACTTTTGAATAGAGCTATTGCATTTTCTAATTTTACTGATTATTTATATTAAAATATGAATTAACAATATAAAATAGTAAATAATAATGAGATTAAGACTATAAAGATGGTTACCCATTAATATTATGTTAAAATATTGTAATAACAATCAAATGAAAAAATAACTATATTTGTAATAAACAATTATAGAAAATAAAAATAATTCAACTTACATTATTATTAAAAAAATTTATACAAAAATAATGTTCATGTAGCAAAATTATTCTATTTTTGTTTCAAATGATTGTATGGCTGATTTTATTTTGTTTAAAAATTCTTTGTTAAATGTCTACTGAAAACAATGTTGATGTAAATTTGATTTTGCTATTGATATATGCTTTAAGTTTTTATCAAGGATGGAACTTCTGGATTGCTATAGGAATTGTTAGGATACACAGCATAAGTTTTGTGAGTCTATTGTATTTTAAAGTTCAATCAATAGATTTCATTTTTGAAAGAATATACCATTTGCTCTTCTTTAAGCAATTCAAATTCCTCAAGAGTAAAAATCAGATTGAAGTTTATTGATTCATGTTCAATTTCCCTCTCTTCTGTTTGAAGTATTACAGAAAATTTATTTATAAAAAATTCCATATCAGAATATGATTTTTCAGAGTTTATCAATAACAGAAACTTCTGCCTGTTTTACTGTAATACTATTAAAAGAAATTGAGCCTAATAATAATTACAATAGGTAATACATTACTTTCTAACAGCAGATTTTTTTTTTTTAAATACATATTTTAAAAAAGTTTTGACAATTTACAATGATGCACTGTCAATTATCAAATCATAATAATATTTTTGATTCTTTTTCTCACAATATTCTATAGCTATTGGATGTTGATTTGTACTAGCTAGACTGTAGGCCAATTCTCTAGTTTGAAAGACGATAAATTCTTTACAGAGTGTCTTTTCAGTTAAATATAAATGCAATAAAAAGAAAATATACAGGTCTTAAAGTGGGGTAAAAAAATTTAACTAGGCCCTAAACAAATTTTTTAGATATTTAAGAAATATGTACAAAGATTTAAGAAATAAAATAAAGGTTACATGATGCAATATAAAATACAAGATCATAGAAAAACTAATTAGAAGTTACATGGTACGTTAAAAAGTTAAATAAAATACAAAATAAAAAAATTAAAGTTAAAAATAAAAAAAGATACAAACAGGATGCAAAGCAGTAAAAGTTATTAATCTTTTTAATATAATCTAATTTATGATACAATATAGCAAGATTTATGTAATTTATCATAATAAAAAATTATAAAAATTTGGAGTCATTAAGGTCAAATATTATAAAGTCAGAAGTATTATTCATGATAGCTTTTAAATTGTAGGACTTAGTACCAGAAAAAAACTTACCTGCCCGCTTCAAAAGTGAACTTTGAAGGGTCACTGCCATACCTACGTAAGGCAGTTAGAGGCCAAGCAACCAGCTTTACACGAGAGTTATTGATATCCCAGAGGTAGATATTTTCATGAGTGACTTGAAGTAAGCATTCACCAAATACATCAAGCTTTGGTGTAGGCATCAAGTAAACATGAAATTGTTCTGAAATAAAAAAGTTGTTAAATTTATATATGTATATATATTTATATAATGTATGAATTTTTGGTCAAATTAAAGCACTCTTATCAAAGTATTATTAAGAATTTAATAAATTTTTCACATTAATAAATATTTAACAATTTTTATTATAATTTTCATAAAAGATAAACATAACTTTATTTTACGTTTAAGTTTATGATAATACTAGGATGTATGTAGATTTAAGCTTACATGGTTAGAAATATACACATTTTATTTAGACTATGGTTAGAAATATACACATTTTATTTAGACTATTTGAAATGTAATGTTTTATTATTAATTGCTGTTTGAAAATTGTAAGGAAACAGATCTAAGTCTGGATATTTCCATTCATTAAATTACATCATACTAACATACCATATTTTGTTGCCTAATTAACATTACAAAGACAAGAATAAAAATATTCAATTTGTAACATTTATTTATAACTAGGCAGATTAAACTACTGACACAGGAACATACACACACACACACACCACATTAAAGCCTTCATAAAAGATTGAGTAATGGTTGTTCCCCCCCCCCATTTTTTTAAAAAGTAAACGTTTATATATTCTGTTATATGTGTATATATGTATGTATGTATGTATGTATATATATATATATATATATATATATATACATATATATATATATATATGTAATTATATTTTTATCGCTTTCGGTTTAAGATTCTATTTTCCCGGTAATTCTTTTAGGGACCATAGCGAATATTCTCGAATGTTTGGTAGCAGAAACCCTTTTGGTTCCATATCTAAAAATAGAGTTCTAATGCATGGGTTACATCACCCATGTGACTTCAAGTAATAGCGGGTTGGTCGGCACAAATAACTATTTGAACAGATGTCTGGAATTTCAAAACCATTTTGTATAATGTTTCGATACAGTTCCATCACAGTTTTGATATTTCGATGAATAAACAAAGCTAGATGGAGATTTTCTAGTATCTTGATTGCATTATCATCGCAAGGTTCCATGAATGCAGGACGGTGACAACTGCCTAGAACTCCACTTCATAATGAGGCAAAAAGCCTTTAATGTATACATATATAATTAATAAAAGAAAGATTATTATAATAAATTACTAAATTATTTTCCCCAATTTTAATTCTATAGTGTGATGAAAAAAAGAACATCAATTTAGAGAGGATACTATTTCCACCTCTCAGAAACAAAATCATTAACTTTCAATTCTTTCCATGCTTGAATGTGGTTCTCACAAGATCATCAACTAACTCTTTCAGACTTTAACCCTATTGATGCCACTTTTTACTGATCTTCTAGTATTTTCTAGCCCCCTCATAATACTGAACTAAAATAATTTTTCCTAACAGAAAAGGCACAGGCATCACTCTTAATGAAGAATTCATACTTTTAAGGAAAATTTGATGATGTAAAGACATGTGGATGCTGCCAAGACTTTGTATCTGACGGAATAAAAGTATTATATGCACACTTTTAGCTACAACAAACTATCTTAAGTTGTGTTATTTTAACGAAGCTGAGAGATGGGATTAAATTGCTGAGTTTAGACCTTGCAAACTAAACAAGGGCTAGTTTTTTCCCACATAAATTATGTGTCTAAATTTTAAGCACCACACATATATATATACACACACACATAATACAGCAATTTATTTAATACAAGTACCTAAGTATAATATTTCTTAAAAATTACATACCTTGTAATTCCTTCTGGATGCCAGGACTTAACACATCAGGCTCTCCAGTTGCAAATCCTGGTTGAGGAACAAGGGACTCCTGCACTAGCAGCTTGACCCATGTATCAGCCTCCATGTCTATAGATATATAAAAGGCAATATAAATAACAGGGAAGAAATATTTGTTTAAAACATTTACAACATTGGCTTATAATTTTGTTCATGTAATAAAATTTATCAGTAAATATTAACAAAATTGTAAAATTTAATGATGAAAAGATAATAAAATATATAAGGTCAACTAATTGAATTCTCAATACAAAATGATAAGAGACTATAAAGACTCCAAATAGAGGACTATATAGGGATTAACAGTTTTATGAGATTCTAATACACACACAAACTTACAGAGATATCTTTCATTCTTCATAAAATATCAATATTTTAAAGGCTAAGATTTGTTAACTAACATTACAAGTTACCAAAGTATTATCACTGACATTATTATGCTAAAACAAAAATTAGTGAGTACAAATTATATAAAAATATAAAAGTATATATTTTCCCTGAAGAAATATTTTTTTTTATAAAAAGATAAGGAAATATTTTTTAACAATAACCTAAACAGGCATGCAAGAGGTTAGATGCCTCAAAAAAGTAGAGAAAAGCGAGTAACGCTGAAAAATTATTTTGATTTTAAATTGTTTAAATTGTAAAGAAGTTTCCCTGCTTGACCACTTTTGATTTTGGTAGTGCCAAGGAAATGTTTGTCAACTATACAAACCATCATACAATCAGTATCAAATTTTGCACACAGTAATAGGGTAAAAGTAATAAATAGAGAACATAAGTAGAGAATGTAAGTATAATTCATTTGATTTCATTTTGAGCAGCTGTTTTTGTCATACTAAAGAAAAACCAACAAATAAACTGCTCAATTAAGTCATATGTGCATTTACATTCTTGGCATCATTATTGCTTGATGTTTATTACTAGAAGATATATTAGCATAATTTTCTGTCAAATGAAGTTTAAACTTAACAATCATATGGAATGTGACAAAGAAACAAATTAAATGATATTCTTGCTGAAATCATTGGTTTTGTTGGTGTGATTTGGCATGTTGAAAATTGTGAGACTGCATTCTTAGTTAAATGGAAGATTATAAATAAGCAATTGACAACAAATATTTTAAATGGATAACATTAAAAATTTGACACAATAAGTTACTTGAATTGAAATGTCAGAGGGAATTTTAAAATAGGAGTTTGATTCTTTCAGGAATTGGGAGATACTTGATAAAGTTGCCTATCTCATCAAATTTATTTTTATTTTACATGCATGGACTCAAGATACCATAATACTCCTTATAATTAGCAAATTTAAAGTGTTTTTGAAAGAAATTTCTATCTACAGGTCTTCTAGTAGATTAAATTATTTTAGTTTGAGATGTATTTTTAACAAAACCATTTTATACTCTAAACAAAGCTTTTCTTAAAACTTTTTCTAAAGGAAGTGCAGTTTTGCTTAGCTAAAGATACAAGAATTTTATCATGGATAGGGGTAAAGCCAAATTTATTAATTTGTAGTTTCGGAAAAACAGTACTCCAAAATCATATTTTTGGTTAACAATGACTCCTTTTTATCAAAATTAATAAAAATATTAAATTTTTAGGATATGACATACAAAAGTTGGTAAGACTTTTAGGCGACTACATTTTGAAAGAAAAAAAAAAGGATTAAAGGTAAGAAACATGACAACTTGCTAACAGGCCTGATATAATGATCAATCATTCTCTATAAGTATGAAATTATAAACCTCTGTATTTGTCGATAAAAAATACCTATTAACATTTCATTGTGTCAATCAAAGCTTTTTATGTTACATATTCAGTCTATTCATTTGTCTCCATTCAGTATCTATGCCCTAAAACTAAGATTAAAATATTCACAAGGTTATTAAGCCTAAATGGATTGTATAAAAGTGAGTTATAAATTTGGAAGGGAATAATGTATAGTTCATCCAAAAATCGATAACACAAGAGAGTGTAATAACACTACGAATACATTGAAAAGGGGTTATTAAGCAAAGGATACATAACTATGTTACATGTGAATATTTTATAGTCTTGAGTAGTTTTTTGTCCAAAGTTTTTCATACCCTTATCACTTATATAGGAATAAAACAAAGCATAGTCTATAATTGATGACTGATAAAAAATAACACCTATTCATACACACAAGAATAACTACATTCTACTTTTGTGCCACATGGTAGCTAATGAGACTGAAATCTACTATTTAACACTAATTTTGAAAGGCTAGGATCATCAATACCAGAAATGGGATGTAAACTCGCAAATTCTAATATCAAAGTGCAGCATCCTACCTATTCAACTACCAAATAGTTTTTTTACAGAGATATTCTAAGTACTTTTTTTTACTTATTAAAAAATTCTCTCGTAACTACATCAACTTAAGAATATTAACAAAGCATCTTATATAGGAATATCAGGTAATTTTTTCTTTTTTCTTTTTTTAAATTACGTCCACTGAGGTCTCATCTCCAACATGTGATGTCTGACAGTCCAATACATAAAAGAAATTGCCAGAGAAGGTGGGTGCCCCTCAGAAAATGATAAAGCAAAATCGCTCTGCACAGCTGGATGGACACGTAAAAAAATGCTCTCCTGTCATGGGAGCAGAGGTGTAAAAGATACAATGAGGGGAATCCACTAGGTTAAGCTGAAAAAGATGATCCTTCAGCAAGTCATGGTCAGTCCTGATTCTAAAAAAAGCCATTTACCACTAAAAATAGCTCTGGGAAGAGAGGGGCATACTCTCCTATTTAAGAGAGATGACCATCTTCTCCCAGAGGAAATATCTGTGAAATGACAAATACTAGTATTTTTTTTTTTTTTTATTAATATAGTCTCAGATAATTCTCTTTATGTTCCTAAAAGGAGCACCAACACTAGGTTGAACCAAATCACAAATATCAAATAAATAATTATTACACCATTATTTGAACAATTAATTCAAGAACATAGTGTAGCAAATACATACCAGAATCACATGCAAAGCATTTTGTAGTACAGTCCATGAAACAAATTGTGAATGCATGTTTTTTAACACTGCTTGGAACTCTACAGATTGTATTTACAGATGTAAGTAGAGCTATCTTATGGCCTGTCACAGAGCGAGCAGCCTTCTCATCGATAAATTTTTCCAATCTGCAAGGAGCTTTACTCGACGCTCTCCTTAACACAATCCATCTTCTCTGCCACAGCTAAAAGATAATTTTAAAAGAACATTATAATTTATAGTCAGAAAATAGTGACTTTAAAATTATGGTGCTTATGAAAAATTAACAGAGTATTAATTTGAACAATTCAATTTTGTAAAAGAATGCATATAACTATCTGTAATAAATATTATAGATAAAAGATTTTTTAAGTTATAGTACTATTATTTCATTATAATGAACTAGAAACTTGTATTTTAAATTTAAAAGAGACATTTTATACTTTCTTAAACAAGTTATAAAGATGATAGTATACAGTTTCAAAATATACATTTATTATAATACTTCAATATGTTAATATGATTAAAATAAAAATGTACAGATCTTCTTTTTAATGAGACATACATATATATTACATATCTTCAATTACATAGCTATTACATATCATCAATTTACATATCTTCTTTTTAAAAAGAGGTAGATATGACACTTGTTTTGTTTATACCTGGCTTAATTATTTAACTTGTCTGATTTCGACATTTAAGCTCACATGATATTGAGCATTATGAGCCCATATACTATTGTAAGATAATTAGAATGGCTCTGTAGTTTGAAACAATTAAAAGGGGAATTTAAGGGGTGAACAAGACATTAAAAATGAAATAATAAATTTTATACAGGCCAATAAGAGCAAGTAAAGATATTTAAAATATATATATATATATATAAATATATATATATATATACATATATACTATACATACCCCAAGTTTACGGCTACGGATTTTCAAATAACCTTGTTTTACGATATCACTGATGTCAGTTGCCATAGCTTGTAAACCATACTAAGTTCAAGCAATAAGACAGAATCTAATAAGGAAGGAAATAGAAAATTAAAGATAACTATAAATTTAAAGACAAATAGCAATCTTAAAATTTATATTTAAACCAGAAAATTTTTAATTATAAATAAAATACTTCCTGTGACTCTCTAAATAAATCTAAAACCTCAATTTTCTTTTTAAATGTATGATATAAAAACATGCCTAGACAATTTTTCCCCTCAAATTTTGTAAGATATAATTAATAGTTCTATGAATACTTAAAATAGAAACATATTTAATTACAAGAAATAAATTTGGTTTGGTTAATAGCACTATGATATACTTTTGGCCTACGTGACGGTTAATGAGATCAGGAATAAGAATTTAAGCATGAATGCAACAAAATCAATACTGTTTTTTTACTAGTTTTTTTAATTAGCACTATCTACATTTTAAATTATCTATAAACTATCACCTTAAGTTAAAGATTTCAGAGATGTGTAATTTACCATATTACACATTAGACATAGTATAGAATTTACTGACTATTTTTAATTTTTATGGAAACAGAATTTCATCAACTGTTACAAGTTTCACCAAGGAAGCTTTTATTAAAATGTACAATTTAATGCATAAGTACAAAAACAACTTTAAACAATGAATTAAATATATACGTTTATAACAACAATATCAAACAAAGAATGATTACAGAAATCTAAATTCCGTCACGAAATCAATGAAAACTTTGAAAAACTAAAATCCATAATTACAAAAAGTGTAAAAAATGCACGAAATATTTCAAGAAAAAAAATTAATAAAATCCAAAATTAGAATTCATATAATAAAGGTCAGGATAAACAAGTAATTTTTAAAGCATGGCTGATGTTCTCATATTAGCTAATAACTAACGCTACATAAAAGTATGTAAAACTATAGATATTTGGCAGAAAAATATTATTTATAACACTAAAAAGTTCTTCAAACTATCTATAATGTAAATAGTTATCATTAAAAGCAAATACAAACATTTCATTTCTGACACGTTTGATCCATCCACATATTATGAACACGTAACACTAATTGTACAGCAAGTTCATTCTTCAATTTTAAACTGCAAAGTAATTTATACTTCTGATTATTGTAAAATGTAATTTTGATAAAATAAAATGGATGCTTCCAAATATCAATAAGTCACATTAAATGCCTGACTTCCGTAACTTTGACACACCAACACAAACCTACTATTTTATTTATTAACTTTTTTCGCCTCATTTCGTAGATGATGCCATACTGACTTTATAAAGTTTGTTTTTACTATAACGTTGTAATTTAAAATCACTCTATGTTTAAAAAAAATTTGGTATTTATTGTACATTCTAGAAGACTATAGAAATTTATTTAAATATTCATATTTTTAAATGAGTATTTTTAATAATAGTTGACTTTGCAATCGAAGTTTCGATTTCTAACAATGGTTTAGTAGTATTTATCTAGTTGATATCTTCAAAAGCGAGTTTCATTATTAGATTATTCGGTTTTTGAATTGTTTACTTCAGTTTGTAGTTTTCTTGTAGGACTTGCGTTTCAGCATTAAATTTACGATTATCTGTCATGATGATTTTATGCCAGCACAAACCTGTAGTTAAATGCAAATTTCACAGTTTAAGATCTTTTATTAAGAATTAGTTAAAAAATAATTAATGAATTTTACAGATATATTAATTTCAGTTGTAAAACTATATACAAACTTAGAAAATGTAAATAAAAAATGAATTATTTTTTTAAGGTAGCAATCATTTGTAAACCATGTATTTGTTAGATTTATAATTATTTTAAAATTAATATGATTTGTCATTGTTTATTATTGTTTAAATTGAAAGATATTTTTTGTTTGTTATAAAAACGCAGTTTTTTTCTTCTAAATTGTACATTCCGTTTGAATATTTCTCATGTTACTTTATTGAAGATGTTATCTGTTTAATACTTCTGATATTTTTTTTGTACATATTTTAATTTTCAAGACTAAAATTTCTTTTATATCTTAATTGCAAAATTGAACATGAGTTCATGTAGTAATAACTTTTTGTATTTAATAAAGAATTTCAATTCATTGTGTATATTTTGTTTTATTTTTATCAAAACCTACATTTTAGCATGTTTAATTTTTAAAAGTTTTATGTTATATTTGTCTGATTTTCAAAATAAAGATTTTATGATCTCTGCAAATGCATTTCTGTCTTATTATTAGTACCAAATAACCTTTTTGACTTCGGAAAAAGTAAAGATAACATTGCTACTTTTTAAAGAATTTTGCTGTTACATTTTTATGCATAATTTTAAATGACAGAAATAATTAAATTTTAACCTATAGACATTTTTTATATGTCACTGAATTTAGCTATACATGATAAAAGCAATTTTATTTTTTTTATTTGGATAGAAGTTGTCATTTATGAATTGGTTGTTAAAAATTATTATTGTCCAACCTTATCACCCTTATAATGTTCATACATTGTTATCAACTGGAAACTTGATTAATGATGTCCTTTTAAAATATACCCTTAGGAAAAATTTTACAAAACTAAGTTGATAGTATAATAAAGGTTTGGGTTTCATGGGTGATTTTTTTTATGACAGTTGTCATACAGTGAGTTAAATTTTTTTGTTTTTGTTATGTTATTCCTATAAATTAGTATTCAATTTTCTTTATTTATTATGAATACATTTTATAATATTTTTAAAGAAGTTTAACAATTTTGAATAACAAATTGATAAATAATAATTTAATGCATACTTATTTATTTTGATATCTATTATAATGGCCATATAGTATCAAATAGCTTTAAAGACTATAAATATTTTATTCTCTATTTTGCTTTCGCTTTTTGTAAGTTTTGATGTATATACTTGTGCAAAATTATTTCTGATAATTTCTCACATTTAGTATAAAATAAATATGTATGTATTATTTATCCTCTTATCAGTTTTTGTTTTTGATTAATATATGTTTAATCTTTGAAGGCTCTAACATACCTCTTAAGATGGATGGTTTTCTCCATTATCAACTTCTGCAAAAGCAGGAACACCGTTTCAAATGCCAATTTTGCCACTATTCTACAAATGTAAATACTAATCTTAAAAACCACATCTTAACACATACAGGAGAAAGAAAATATGCTTGTGATATTTGTGGAAATCGATTTACTTTGAAGCATCACTTGAAAAAGCACAAGTTGCTACATACAAATCTGAAATATTAAATTGCTGTGATAGTTTATGCTATTCATTTTTCTGTAACTTCTTCCATGTGTAAATATTAATTTTTGTTACATTTTTCATTTTGTGTATTAAAGTTCACCATATTTGCTTCTTAATCCCTTCTTTCAATTTGATCTGTACTTATTTTAAAATTATATTTTATGCAACAAAATTATGAAATAAAATACTAGAATGATTATCTAATATATATATATCTGTTTATTTAAGATGATTGCTTTAATTTTTTCATTAAGGTATTTTTACATTATACCATTCCAATTTTAATGCAATAGTAAATGTGCTATTTTACTTCATGAAATATCCTTGATTTTTTAAAAACTTTTTTTCTCTGATATATATATATATATATATATATATATATATATGCAGAATATATGCATTGCAGTAATCCTGTAACATTATTAAATGTGTATATGTTTAACTTAAAATCTGTTTCTTTATCTCCTATAAAGTTTGAATTTAAATAATCATTAAAATAAATACTATTTACTGATATTTTGTGTTAATTTTAAAATGAGTATGAGAAGTATTTTTTAGCAACACTTCTTATAACAATGCTTGTTTGTTCCCAGTTAATTGATTTTCATCATTAATAATTTTTGATCTATGTTCCTTACATATCAAACTTAAAAGTTTAATATAAAAATATTATTTTCTTTATGTTTTGATCTTTATTACTGTTAAATTAATGTGTGTTCTATACATGGTATCATTCCTAAAATCTTTTTGAAGTTTTATGTGTAGCACATAAGTAGTTAAACACTGTGCAGCATAAAAAAATTATTTAAAATATTTATTGACTTTTTTTTTTTAAAAAAAAACAGTGATTTATGCTAGAGTTGGGAAATTGTTGTAAATTTATATATATTTTTTATGATGTAGCATTGTTCTATTAATTTTACTTCTTTTAAATGAGAATTATTTGAGAAATTTCTACTTTATTGCAGATATTGTATTACATGCTCTTCTATGTCAAGTTGAAACATCTAACTGAAAAGGAAGGGAAGATACAATTCAATGAAGACTTTGTTAATTTTAGAGATACACCACAGACAATTTAATTGATTAAAAAATAAGACTAGTGTCATAATATCTGTATTTATGTTTTGTATATAAGAAGCATTTAATTTTTATTGTTATTTAAAAAAAATTGACAAATCATACAATTTAATGAACTATAATTTTTGAGTTCAACTGTACTATAAAACAGTTGCCATTTGTTAACAATGCCTGTTAACAAAAGATAATAAAATAATTTCTTGTTCAGTTATATTGAATTTTTTCCTTAAATTAATATTTTGTTAATAACAATATAAAATGTTTATTTCCTTTATTCCTAAAAATAGTATAGTTTATAATTGTATGCTTTATTTTTTCAAAAATATACTATATTACCATATATCATACATAATATTTTTTTGAACATGTATGTATATATTGTTTATAAAGTGAAGGATTTTTTCTGTATAGATTTAATAAAAAATATAATTTTAATATTAATCTTCATATTTTCATGGTTTCAGTTTTGATGGCCAAATAAAATGTTCATATTTATGTATATTTTTCTTGATCAAACAATTTTTTATTGTAACTTCTATGAAAGTCTTTTGTTAAAATCTTGAAGTATATTTATTATGACACAAGGAAATTACAGAAAAAAATGAAAAATTATTCTATAGATGGTAAGTATATTTGTGAATTTTACAGTTTGATTTTAGAACCTTTTATTTTTCATAAAATTTTATAAATTTGTATGTTTAAATTAGTAAAAAGTAAAATACAGTTTGCTTTTAAATTTATCTTTTACTTTTTTATAATTTATATATTGGGATAAAATTGTGTTAAAATTCATTCTAGACTGCTTTCAGAATAAGAGTATAAAAATAGGCTGAGGTAGGATTCTTCTACCTTATTTTAACGAAATGTTTCATAACCTCTTTAAAAAATTGATTAAGTTCATTTAAGAAATTTATCACAAATTGACATTCCATACCTCAAACTATTTAATTTTCAAAATGGCAGTATTCTTAAATATGATTTTTTTTTCATATAGATATTTTTAAGTGTTACTTCACAATAAAACTTGTCTTAATAAAAAAAGGTATGTTTAAAAATTGTAAAAATGATAACCATAGCCTCTGTCATTATAGCTAACAATCTGTACCTGTGATGCACGATTTTCTGCTGATTACACGTGACTGATATTGAACAGTAACTATTTTCTAGCAAGTGATTTAAAAAATAATTCAAAATTTTCAATTAAAATCAGGAAAAATGTTCATTCTATCAGTAATTAGCCGAATCATTTTGCTATGTAAAATTAAGCTACTATGTAAATTTAAATTACGTGATTTATTTTTTATTTTATTCTGTTTTTTCATATTTGTTTTTATGTTCTAACACTTATGGTAAGTTTCAATTTTGTCTTTAATTTCAGTTTTAAAAATTATTTCATATCACTGTTTTCTTTCAAATTAAATTGTATTATTAAGAGATAAATTTTTTGTTTTACATTTGTATGTATATTTTTTTTGCCATTTATTAAATGGAATAGAAACTTATTAATTTATCTTTTTAAATATCTATAGATTTCATTAGTAATGTAGTCATGCTACAAGACATTTCTTCACGAAGACGATCAGAAGACCCAAGCAGACGTTATAGTTGCCAATTTTGCAAATATACAACTGACTTTCCTAAAGATCTGAAAAAACATATTTTGATTCATACTGGAGAAAAAAATTATGAATGTGGTGTGTGTGGGAGACGTTTTACCCTACGGCATCATTTGAAGTATCATTTACAAGCTCTTCATTCAATTACTATTGAATAACATGTTAATTCATTTGGTTGATCATTTCCTTTCAGTGATTTTATAATATTAATTTTCAATTTCATTAACTGTTTGAAAAGCCCTCAATTTATCTTCACTGAAAATTAATTTAAAATAGTTAAGTAATTATGTTCTCATGGCTCATGGATTTTAGAAAAAAGTTAATTTGATGATGTTGGCTATCTCCTAGAGTTTTAAAAAGTATTGAGTAGTAGTGCAAATGTATCAAAATTGATTTACTGTCTTTCATAACATAATAATATACTGCCTTTTCTCAGTCAATAATATATTTTTATTGAGTTTTTTTTTATGAGAAATTTTTAATATAATTGTGAGTTATAGTGTAAATAACCATATAGATAGTAATATGCTTATCAGCTAATTATTTATTGATCTACCTTATAAAAATATTTTTATTAACTTATGCCAAATTTGTCAAATTAATAAGTTTTGATTTAAGTTGCTAGCCCTTAATCATTAAGTATTAAAATATCTTTAAAATTCAAAATTCGACATAGTGATTGCATTTATATATATATAAGGATTGGCAATAAAAGAAAAGTAATGTTAAACATTGAAATCCTTTTCTGTTTTTTTGATAACTGAATAATTAAAGTAATGATGCGTGAAAGCAAAGTCAATGGATTTAATTAAGTCTTACTTATGCTGTTGTTTCTTGGAATCATTTAGAATTGTTGGATTCTTCAGATTTTTTTTATTACATTTATATTTCTCAGTTATAAAATGCAATTATTATGCCTATGCCTCTTATTTTTTTCTTAATAAAAAAAATTACTGCCTTTTAATAGTAACAGCAGAGTCTCTTATAGTGTGTATATGTAAAGCAAACTATTTCATAAATTTTTTATATGCAATGAATTTTTTTAAAATTGAAATAATTATATAGCTAAAAAGAGCTATTAAAACATGATGAATATAATAAACATTATAAGAATTTTTTTGTACAAAAGAAGTTTAATGGTTGTTTTATATTAATAAAAGAATTTTGTACAGACAAAATGCAATAAATTCATTTATTACTTTCTAGAGTTATCATTTTTTTTGTCTGTCATTTAAATTCTTTTGCTTTAATAATTTAAATTATTGGGTATTTATATATACTGTTGTCCAAAATTAAAGTTACAAACATAAAAACAGATATTTTGACAAAAAATTCATTAATGCATGGAAATTTGGTATACTAATACTTTATACTGTAAGGTAGAGGTTGACAACAAAAAAATTTGCAAAGTAATTTAGTGTAGGCTGTTATTCCAATAAAAGCAATATTGGTCAGATAATTAGGTAATAATAATAATTGTTTATTACTCTATTTAATATGTGGTGTGACCATCTACTACAGCTATACAAGTGTCACATCATACTCTTCTACTGGTAATGAGGCTATTGGTCAATGATTGTAGCAGTAATTTCTATTCTTTCCTGAAAAGTTCTTGGAGGGGGTATTAACATGCAGTGGCTCTTTTTAGAGCTTTCCATACTTGATCTGTGGGATTAAAGTCTGGACACCTTGCTACATCATATAGTGATTCAGAAAATTAGGAGATCCTTCTTCCAAAAAATCATCAACAAATGAAGTTCTGTGTGGCTGGTCATTATTGTCCTTAAATTAATCTTCCACAAATTTATGAAAATAAAAATCAAGAATCTTATGTATAGTGTTCTGCTGTTAATTTACTAGCAGAGAAGATATGTAGCAGTTTACATCCATCCAACATGATTACTCCCCATACCAGGATGTCAGTGCCATAAAAATAATGGATTTCTCAGATGTTTGCATAATTAGAGTATCTCCCAGGTTCTCTCCAAATAAAATTTGTCAAGAATTGCTTTGTGTGATAAATATTGACTCATCACTGAAGAGGGCATAGTGCCAGCCCTTCTTTGACCAAGAATAGTGCTCATGGCTCCAAGATAGAGAGGCTCTTTTATGAAATTGCATGAGGGGAACATATAGCACTGGTCTGTGGATACCATCCAACTAACCAACACCTGTCTTAGCTAGTTGTCTATACACAGTCTGCCTCAATATGTGCAATCACAGCTGCACAATTTGTTATTTTTGAAAGTCTTCAAAAATTAGCAACTTCCCCATTAAATTACAATTCCTATATATTATGTAATTAAATACTAATAAGAAATCCTTCAGGTTGATCAATTTGGCTCAAAATTGCTACAGATAAATAATTTTGCTATGGGAACCAAATGTCAAATTTTATGTATTAAGATATTGCACTTTTGAGTTATTGTAGTTTTAGAGTGACAGAGAGACATATACATAAGTGTAGTTTTAAAAAATATTTGAATCTTTGGAGGTGTGCTTGTCATCGAAGTCATGAAACTAATTTTTTGGAAATTATAATACTTTCTCATCATACACTTTTAATGCAAGTGATATAGTGACTTTTGGTTAGTGAATTTAAATATCTTCATAAGTAATGATAATCATTAAGAAATGTGAAGAATTACAATATTTAAGAATACTATACTGTTCTTTTAATCTCTAATCTCATAACCAAATGTGCTGCTATGATTTTCTCTGAATGAAATTATTTAATGTAGAAAAATAATTGCTTGAATTTTTGCAAAACACATAACATTTTTAATATTTAGATTTATTAGTACTCTTAGCCCATGCATAATTTAAATAATTTTGTAAACAGAATTACAAATTATGGTTCTACATCAATTCTGGAACCTACTATTCAGAAAATTTAAAACTCTTAAATAGTTTTTGCTTTATGTTACCTTGTCAAATAAAAATGTGAGGTCTACACCACATTTCCTTGTATAGCTACTAAATTATGCATAAGTTATTTGATTGTATGATGTATTATCAGAATTATCATGTGCACATTCACCTTCTCCATTCAAAGTTAGTTTCTTTTCTCAGGGTAACAGTGTTGTATAAGTAGAGTGTAAGTACTGCTATTTGGCAGAGATCCATAATATTACTATTTTATTCAGATTTTTTGTAGTATAAATATTCTGTTATAAACATAAAATGGCTATACAGCAAAAAATTTCAATATAACACATATTAATAGTGTGTGGGCACAACTCAAAAATGATTAGCCATAAAATGTTGAAATTTTGTGGTTAAGACTTTTATAACATCCTGCTATGTTCCTCCACTTTAAATTGCAATCTGAGTTCTACATAACAAATATTTCAATATAATGGGCAATAATATACATTATACTTGAATTTTTCTTTGTGTAGGCTCAACTTTAAAATGATTAATGGTAAAATATTCAAATTTTGCATTTAGGACTATTATAACATCTTGCAGTGCTAATCTTCTTGTGATTGCAATTTGAACTCTATATAGCAAAATTTTCAATATAATGTGTAATTATATATATATATATATATATATATATATATATATATATATATATATATATATATACATTAAAATTTTTTGTTGTATGTGGATAACTCAAAAATCATTAATTATAACATACTGAAATTTCATATTCAAGACAATTATAACATCTAGCTGTGTATATATCTTTTTCATTACAAGCTGTATGCTATGTAACAAAAAATTTTAATATAACATTTTAATGCTGTGAGGCCTAATTAAAAATCTATTAACCATAAAAGACTGATATCTTGTATTTAAGACTAATATAACATTTAGCTGTGCTCTTCCTCTTTCAATTGTTATCTGAACTCTCCATTAAAATTTTTTTCAATATCTCGTATATTAATGCTGTGGGGTCTAACTAAAAATTATTAACTGTAGAAAATTGAAATATGGTATTTAAGATTAAGATAACATATACTTGGGGTCACTGGATTGCAATTTGAACACTATATAGTAAAAAACTTCAACATAATTATATTAAAGTTATGTGGAAATTTTTCAAAAATGTTGATATTTAGAGTTTAGAGACTATTGTAATATCCTGATGTCCTCCTTTTATAATTGCAATCTTATCTCTGTACACCAGAAATTTCAAACTAACATGCAATAATATAACACTCAAGAGCCAAAACATTATAACCACCCTTACATTTTGCAATGAACTTGCCTGGATAATGTGGAAAGCTCATGATCAGGTAGAAGTGGTATTTAACTGCTGCTGGAGAGTCTGAAGAATTATTCTTTCACTTACTTCTGTGTGTGATGGGAAAGTCTGCAGATCTAAGCGATTTTGATAGAGGGCAAATTGTAATGGTGGGAAGGCTTGGAACAAGTATTTCTGAAACTGCACGACTCATGGGTTGTTTGCAATCTACAGCTGTTAGTACTTATGCAAAGTGGATGAATGGCGGTGAAACCAGCAGTAGAAGACATGGTGTTGGACGTCCACATGCTATCAAAGAAAAAGATCGTCGTAGACTGTCCCACATGGTGAAGCAAAACCGAAGCCAGACCGTGGCTCAGCTGACAACCCAATACAATGCAGAGCCAAGTAGAATAGTATCAGAGCACACTGTTTAGTGGATACTGTTGGACCCAGTTGCACCCTTACATGGCCTCTGTTTTTCCAGCTGGAAATGGAATGTTCCAACAGGACAATGCCCTGTGTCACAAGGCTAAAACTGTGTTGGAGTGGTTCCAGAAACATGATTCTGAATTCCAGTTAATATCCTAACCGCCTAACTCATCGGATCTCAATCCGATAGAACACATCTGGGGTGTCATGGGATGGCAGCTCAGAGTTCAAAGACCACCAATTCGCAATATCTCGAATTAGCGTAACTGTTACTTAAACATCTGGTAAATCTGTCTCCAACCATCTACTAAGGACTTGTGGCATTCGTGCCAAGGTGGGTTGAAGCTGTGTTGCATGTCAAAGGTGAGTCAACTCATTATTGACAGGTGGTCATAATGTTGTGGCTTGTGTAAGTTATATTAAAATCTTTTGTTGTATAGGAATAACTAAAAAACAATTAGCTGTAAAATGAAGAAATTTTGTATTTAGGACTATTATAACATTTCATTATTCTCTCTTTTGGATTGCAGTTTGCACTCTATATAATGAAAATTTTTCATATAATGTGTGTTAGGTCTGTAGGATATAAATAAAAAACTGTTAGCTGTAATAGGTTGAAATCTTGTATTTAATACTAAATTAACATCTAGTTGTCTTTCTTCTCTATTGATTGCAATCTGAACTGTATATAATGAAATATTGCAATAAAACACATATTAATGCTCTAAGGCATAACTAAATATCTATTAGCTATTGAAGATAAAAATAATGCATTTAAGACTAAAATGGTATCTAGTTTTGCTCCAGCTCGTTAAATTGCAGTTTCGAATCTATATAGTGAAAAATTTCATATAACATAATGATATACAGGCATAATTAAAAAACGATTAGCTGTGAATAGTAGAAATTTTATACTTTGTGCTATGATAACATCTTGCTGCACTCCCCTTCTTTATATTGCAATCTGAACTCTATATAACAAATATTCTAATATAACAAGCAATAGTATAAGTTATAGCAAAAATTTTTTATGTATGGGAATAACTAAAAATGATTAGCTATAAAATGTTCAAAATTTTGTATTTAAGACTATTATAACATCTAGTTGTACACATATTCTTTTGATTGCAATATGCATACTGTGCAGTAAAAAATTCAATATGATGTATTTTAATGCTGTGGAATCAAAGTTATTAACAGTAGAATATCAAAATTTTGTATTTAAGACTAATACAACATCTAGTTCTTATCCAATTGTAATCTCAACTGCATGTAACGAAAAATTCCAAAATAATGTATGTTAATCCTGTAGGGCATAGCTAAATAACTATTAATATCATTAAAATCTATATCATTAAAATTTGAAATCTTGTATTTAAAAACGAAATAACTTCTAGTTGTGTTTCTGCTCTAGAGCCAAAAATTTCAATATAACATATATTGATGCTGTGTGGGTATAACTAAAAAATGATTTGCAGTAAAATGTTGATATTTAATATTTTAAAATATTGTTACATCTTGCTGTCCTCTTCCTTTTTGCATTGCTATCTAATTTCTAATTTTTCTCTAATTTCTTTAAAATTTCAATATAATGGACAATAGCATATGTCATGATGAAATTTTTTTGTTGTAAGGAAATAACTCAAAAGTGAGTAACTGTAAAATGTAGAAATTTTTATTTAATCTATTATACCATCTAGCTGTGCATTTCTCTTTTTGATTTCAATCTAAAATCTGCGAAATTTTCAAATTTTGTATTTAGCATTATTATAACAACTAGCTACAAACGGCACTCTGTATAATGAAAAATCTCTCTATAACAGCTAATATTGGTATCGACCTGCAACAATGCAGATAGATTGGAGTATGTATATGCATTTGTAATAATACTTTTGAAACAGATGAAACAATGTTTTAAAGTATATTTTTAGAAAACAAAAATAATAATTTACTAATTGTTGAAAATTATTTTGAATTTTCATTGTTTTTTACAGCCTGGTTCAGAGTAAAATAAGTATTATAATAATGATGTTGGTTTAGCACAAATATCTATGTCCCAAAATGTCTCAATATAGCAAATATCAATACTTTGGGTCACTGCAAGACATCAATATATATCTTTACTTTCACGGTTGCCTTAATAAACAAAATCATTTTTGAATTTTGAAGACAATGTGTGAATGGGGATTCTGATGTTGTATTATACAAAATAAAAAAAAAAAAAAAAAAAAAAAAAAAACATATAATAGGTATACAAGGAAGTCATGTGGTGCACACATCAGAAATTTTTATATATAAAGCACAGATTGCTATCAAAAAGGGACACAAGTAGACGTTATAACAGTTCTATATATAGAATTTCAACATTTTATAGCTAACCCTTTTTGAGTTATTTGAGATTGGTATTTATATACAAGAATCAGGCAAAACCCTTGAGGGATAGTAAAAATGAATGTTTAAAGTTTCTTTGTATCTACATATACACATATGCCCAAACTAGTCAAAATGGTATTTCTGTTGAAATCTGAACAACAAAAATTTTTACAATTACAATTCTTTCCTTACTTTATATAAGGAAATAGAAAAAGGGTTTAGTTTCAGTGTATCTATATTCTTGAATGTTATAAATTTCTGAAATACATTTAAGCATTAGATATTTTATAAACATGTTAGGTATTTTTAAGACCACATAAAAAGATCAATGTTATTGAGTGACAGGAACATTTAATGCTCTATAGATCTAAACAAAAAAAATGCCTGAAATTTTGATGAAATTATGTGTAAATAAAATATACTGTTTCTAAGTCAATTAGCAATAACTGTATTTTGATTAAAGTTATGACTATTAGATGGGATTTTATAACAGAATGAAGTGATTTAGACTACTCAAATCAAATATCTTAAAGACTCAAAAATATGAAATTTTTTTCAATATAACCCTGAAAAGTTTTGACCTCTACATTAATCAAAAGATAAAGTAATAATTAAGATTTCTTTAATATAAATTGCTCAAGCACAAGAATGTTTAAGTATAATTGTTTTTAGTTATAAGAAAGCAAAAGATGTTGATTATAAAACAAACTATAATTATTTTTATTCAATATTTTTTTTGTACTGAAATGTATAAATGAATGAAAACAGAAAGTTAAATGTTAGATCCTTAGGAAAGTAAAGAGTATTGGAATCAACCTTTTTTATTGCTATTAGATAATAATGAAAACTTCCATAGAAAGGAAAAACAAAATTCCTTATAGAATTGAGTTGAAATGCATAATACAGTAATTGATAGTATGTACTCTCACATATAAAAACATAAGGTGGCACTGTCCTAAGTAATAGTGCAAAACTAATCTTGTCAATAAAGTTATAAAAAGATTAAGGATTGAAAGGGAAAGGTACAAGTGGAATGAGTGACTTAGTTATACAAGCAAAAGTAGTAGCAAATGTTATTAAGTTGTACTGTGAGCTTAATTTGTGTGCAATAAAACATGAAAGTTATTGGTAAGAGTATAGAGTAAAAATTTATAGAAGATTATTAACTATCTATACAATTATTTTGTTCTTAACTTTAAAACAATAGTTTTATCAAGTATATATTTTAAATATATAGGAATGATTGTAATTAAATTCTTACATAATTCATCTAGATGCAGAAATATGAAACATTAAAAATTGTCATATATTTTGTTAAATTTTATATCTACTAGTCCAGTATTATATAAATAAAAGTCCATTTTTTTTTCACCACCAATTAGACATAAATGCTCATACAGTTGTCGTCAAGGAGTATATTCACTATCAGATATAAAATTAAAGACATTTTCTTGTATGATGAGCATAATTTGAAGAAGAGTATTTTGCCTTTAATGAAATTAAGACATCAAAATAAAATATGAGATATTTTGCTGTACCTTTTTGATTACATTATGATTTATATTTATTGCTTTGTATGATGCCTTGATATTTAAAATCATACAATCTTCAGCAATAGTATTAAAACTAAAACAAGCAGTACATCTGTTTTATTTAAACGATCATTTTTCAAATAACATTTACTATATATTATATTGATGATTGTAGTTATCAGGTAAAAATCAGGTTAAAATTTACATTTACAATTTTGTAAAAATTAACATTTGATTTTATATAAGCAAATAATTTAACAACAAATAGTATTTCAATTTGCACACAAATCAATAAATTATTTCAAAGGTAAATACAATTTGTTTAATGAAATAAATTTTTTATAGTTAAAATAGACAATTTCTTAATTTAAAGAGATACAGTAAAAGTAGATGGTAAATATATATTTACCTCAACAAATTTATATATTTCTGGCATAAATACTATTACATATGTATAATGACATCAACAAATATATAAAGTTAACATAATGTTGAGCTCTTTTTAAATTATAAAAGTCATTCAAGAATTTTTTAATATGAAGTAAAAATAATAAGCTCAATATATAAAATCTAAATGATTGTTGCCAATTTTGCGACTTTTTGTTACCAATAGCAAAAACATCACCAAGAAGTGCATCTACTATATCTATTCATGGATTCATATATAAGCTGATCCCCCACTTTAGGTTCATAAAAAGCCCCAAAATGTCTCTGCTTGTACATGGAAATATAAGGTATATAGAAAGCTTTATATAGACATAAATATTTGTTTTGTGTGAATGCAAGAATACTAGTCTTAAGTTAGACATAAATATATGATTTTAAAATAAGTAAATAAAAATAGATTATATATATACATATATATTGTAATCTATCTAAGATAAGTATTAAGTATATTTATATAACAATGTTTTACATAAAGATATTAAAACTACATTTTATTGTAGATAAAGTTGATAAAAACCAACATTCTCAAATTTCTATCTATGTGATTAAAGGGCTCACAATAGATCTTAAGAAATACTTTATTCTAAGTATATAGACCTAGCCAAAAATTTTGTGTGGGTAGTCAAGGAATATACAGTTAGACTGGAACTTATATAACAATGATTATTTTAAACCGATTAAAATCAAAAATTAATTTCATTTTTAAAATTGAAAAAAATGTTATTTGTTTATAAACTGTCCATAAATAACATTGGAAATTTTACTTTAAAGTAATTGTTGACATTAATAAACAAGTGTTATTAATGTTTATATTCTATTTCTATTTTCATACTTTGGGCTATAATGAAGTTTTTCTAGTTTATCTCAATTTCAAAAACTTTAAAAGAAAGATGACTTTTCTGAACAGTGTGAAAATGAACTTTTTCCTCTCAAAGAGCAAAACACAACATGATTAAATATGCCTCAGTATAGTTATATTGCAATGCTGTTGTATAAATATCCCAGGAATTATATACCATTAAATGATAAACAAAAAGGCAATCCCTAATCAAGTTATGATCCTAACAATAAAAAGACTATCTCAGGACCATATATAAAGGTGGGAAGACTAGGCTGCATCTAGGAGTCTCCACTATGTCAAAAAGTTTGTGAAACAATATGTTCAGTCTTCATATGATGTTATAAAAAGGATATCTTTACCATTTTTTGCTCAGAGGCAGGACTGATTCTAGTGGGAAGCATGATGATACACAGTATGTGGATAACAAAATGATTATCAACCAAAGTATAACCAAACATGTGGTTTGTAAAAACGGCAACCAATTTTAATTTGCTTGTAGTCAGCCGACGGTCTAGGGTTGGTTTTGCCCAGAGGCTCCAACTAACCAAAATTTGGTCCTGGAATATCTATCAGTTTTTTTGATTTAATAAGCTACCTTCATTTACTAAGAATAACCATGTTTAACTTTATACCCAATGCTTATTATATATAAACTAATACTGAATTTGAATTTCAGTTAAGAACTATAGTATCATTTTGGAAATGTACAAGCATCCAACATGCTACTCTAGTCCTTAACTGAAATTCAAACTCAGTATTAGGGGTTCACTACCAAGGTGAACCAATTGCATTTGAAATAGCTTAAGGAAACTGAGTCCTAAAGTATCTGTACCATACTTAATTCCTTGAAATTCAAATTAATAAATGAATACAGTATTTCCTAAAATATGCCCATATGTGTGTGTATATATATATGACAAGTTATTAAATCTCGAAATGAATTTCATTAAAAAAATATATATATAAGACTTGGTTTATTTTGATTGTGAACCCAAATGTCTATTTTTTTTCTGGAAATCTTTTAGTTTTATTTTCAAAAATGTATTAACTATTAATTTATAAATACTTGCATAATTATAATTATAAAAGACAATATATATTTCAAAACCTTTCTAAGGCAATAAAGAATTTTATTTATGAAAAGAATAATATAAATATTACAATAATATAAAAGTTCTTGACTTATTCTTTAAAGTCAGCTAATAGTACAATATAATGGAATAGAATCTCATCATAATTTGAGGACTACCTAAACATAAAAACTAAGAAAATGCTGTTAGTACTAGTATTTTGTTCTATATAGATAGATGTAAAATTAAAGGACATTGAGTAAGAGATTTAAAACTAGAATTCCCCTCCATACTCACTGATATAAGTACTGGTTTCTTTTTTTATATTACATTTTATTATTCCATGCAAATATCATAAATGATCTAGGAGGGGTATATAAATTGGAAAAGCACATTCATTTGTTCAAAAAACGAAAGTGTTAAAATAATTATGTCTACTTTAAACAATGCAAAGCTATCATTGCATGCTATAATTATAACAATGTCATATCACAATCCATTACTATATATTTTATAAAGAAGTTTTTTATTTAATTGATGGTGCTGACATTTATTATACATTAAATACTGCCTCTATTACAATGTCATATAGTGTAATTTACTGTTTGAAGTGCCCAGAAATTTTTTTAAAGAAATGAATGCACTTTTCCTTGTTATGTACATATTGATAATATTTCTCTTGATTTGACCAGAGACTCTCTATAGAATGGTTACATGCATATTACTAGTTCAAAGTTTCATTCGCCTGGATTTCTTGAGGAACAAACATATTTTTCTATTCGACCGTTTTCTTTAAAAAGCACATTCTTTCTTCCTTAACTTATAAAAGCATATGATAAAAACCTATTGAAAACCACAATAAAAATGTACAATTTTTACAGTCAATAATAAAGTATGATAATTACTAGGCAGCGAAATAATGAAGATACTTTTACTAAATCTTTCAAAAATGAAGAACACTTTAAATTACAGTGAAAGATATGAATTTAAAGAATTAAAAATATTTTAAAAATTTTCTTGTTTGGTCCACAATATTTAATCATGTAAAAACATGTAATTTATCCAGTTTAATTTTCAAACGTAAGGAAACAAATTCTTTATGTATGAAATAACATTCCACAGAAAATTGCTTGATTCCCTAGTTAATTAATTAACGCTGAATCAGCTTTATCTATACATCGTGAACCACGTAATAAATTAACTAATATGGATACAATATACATATTGCAATGCAATCAAATTAAAATCTTTAAAACAACACTTTTCAAAACAATTTGAAGTCCACAGAATAAAATCTACGCACACGTTAAAAGAAATAAAATCCATCAATAGATACAACATTCGATTCAATCTTCATCATCATCTTCATCAGGTACAAATATATCATTTTCTTCAAGAAATGCAGCACCTTCTTTACTTATAGTTGCACCCAAATATAAACCAGGTAGTACAGCAAGCATAACCCGGATAAGACCGAATGGAGTTTTCTTCGGCTCTGGTAAAAATGCTCCCGTATCTGTCGTTACACGGTAACGAGCAGGCATGTAGGTGACATCAGATAAGAGGTTGTTGGAGTTTTTGGCTAATAGAACTTTTAATGGCCTTTTAAATGTACGGCTAATAATTTTGACAGTGCGGGTCGCCATGATTGTTTACTCTTTCTTCATTTATTCTAGTTGTAATGCTTCTACTTTCGGATTCGAAATATTTCGAGTCCACAGCTGATCATTTGCAGATCGAAAGCAATATAATCGAGATAAAGTTCCTTTTTTTGATATTTTTTGTAAATATTCATGACTGAATTAAAAAAAAGTTTAAAATGAATTCTGCTCGAATTATTCAGTTTTGGCATGCATTGTATCTGTAGCCCAATTTACTATATTTTTTGAATTAGTAATAAGTAACAAAACAAATGATCCTTATTTTTTGTCTGTTATTGAGATTTAAATAATGTTCAAAGTATATAGCATAATATTAGCTTTTAAAAATTACTATCAGAAAAAATGTTTTTGTAAATAGTTTAAGGGTTACTAATGTAATTTAAACAAATAAAAAGGATTATTTGCGTCTTTTTACCTTTTTGATTTTCTGAATAATTATTTTAGCTGCAATTATTCATTACTGCAATACAACATATTAACCGCAAGTTGGCAACTCATGTCTTATTCGTTCAGTCAACCTCAGTTTCGATCTCAAATATGGCTTCAGCCTGTAAGTTTTTTGATGAAGATGCGGTTTACAGGATAAACAAGAAAAAATTCGTTGATGTGGGTTTGGTTTTAGAAAATTCAGAGTTTATAAGCAGCGATGAAGAGCAGTCTGATGACCCTGATTACCATGGTTGGGAACGTATGAAAAAAGGACATGTACGTGTGGCGTGGTATCCAAACGGTGCTGAAGAAGTTCTCCCGGAGAGGAAAGTAAGTTAATAATTCCTAGTTATTTTACTTAAAAGTAACATTTTGAAGCAATACAGTTGATAACAATATTATATTAAGGGATAATGTTTTGATAAACAATGCATAGAAGGCGAGGGAATACTGTTTATTTTTATTTGACAGTTAAGGTGACAGTGGACTTTTAAAACTAGTTTATTTTGTTTTTGATCAATCTGCTTGAAAATTTAATAGAGATGGGAAAGGCCAAAAATTTTTAACATATCCTCTTAGACTACTATTATTCTTTAAAATGGTGAATTTAGTTCACCCATTTGGAAAAAAAATATGGTGCTTTAATTTAAAGTTACTTTTAGTTCTGCTCTGAGTTAAATAACTTTTGAGGATGCATAAATAGTTGAAATGAGTGTCTAAGTTAATGTAGGAACTCAACAGAGCAGCTTTTGGTTGTTACTGTTGGGCAGTCATTTTAAATACCTGTTGACATCTAAAGAAGGAAATTTATTGAAGAGGGGTGCTAGCTTTCTTATGTGGGGTATGGTTTTCTAAATCTTTGAAATTTCAGAAAGAGGAGACTTTAGATTTATATATCTCCTCTACCAGGTTAAGGGAAAGCCTTCGAATGTCCTTGGTGATGACAGAATTTTTTTTTTCTAATTTTCAAGTATCTCAAACCATTTTTTTTTCAAATTTGGTATGACAATAGAACAGGACACTCCTACCTAATGGCACGATAAAATGCTGAGTATGGCAACCTCCAATTTTTTTCCTTTCCCCATATTGTTTTTTAAAAATTTTAATAGTAGTGTGGGATGTGGGTCTCCTTATGCAACCTTATCATTACATATGAAATTTGCCAAGTTCTCATTAGTTTTTAAATTGCTAAGTTAAATTTATTTGCTTCAGTAACCAAATGCGATTTCACTGGAAATTTAAACCAGTTAAACTAATTTTCTATCATATACCATTTGGATACCTCTGGCTAGTTTAATTCACCCTTTCCCTCATAGTTATGTATACTGGTGGTATTTTTCCACAATTTGAATTATCTTGAGAATGAAAACTATTCTTGAATGGTGTATAAATAAAGAATTAATCACAAATAAGTATGAATGCCCAGGTAGTAAGAAGGATTTGCATCTAGTCAAACATAAAGATTGATCAGATTGATATGAATAGATATATTACCTCAAAAAGTCTATGAGTAAAGGTACAAGGTTCACAAGTAAGCGTTTGTTTTTTCTTTTAAAGTAATATTTCATATTCTTTTCTTTGGGATATCTCTTGCGTAGGCAGAAAGAAGGCTTGGTTTTTTTTTTATATGACTGGAAATGGAACTCAGCAATGTTTTCTATATTTAGTTAGTGTGTTTTTACTGGCACACAGTGCCCCCTTGACTAACTAAACTAAAATTATTATCTAAAACTATTTACTGATCTATTAACTATATTTTTTTAACTAAAGGGGGCAGTGCTCCCTCTCCTTGGTTAATTTTTTTTTAAATTCCATAAATTCCAAATAAAATTTAAAAAGGAAAAAGTTCTAACCTTTTAATGTACTTTGAAATTTGAAATAATGTGTAAGTTTTATTCTCTAATTCATAGTCCTTATTGTGAGTAAAAATGTATTTAAAGTTAATACTACATGTTATTAATAAAATTTATTATTGGTTTTATATCTTATAAAATTAAATGTTTAATCTGTTTTGTTTTTAAAAATTATGAATTTTAACAATCTAGAAAAACAAATTTAGTTTCAAAATTAACTACTTATAATTATATAAAATTTTCACAAAAACGTATGCAACAACAAAATTGATAATAATTTAAGTACTATATCTGGATACTGAGTTTGATATCTGACTATGCTAATGTTTAGCTTGAATATCCAGTAAAGTACTGGATAGCTAGAATTCAGTTGGATAGAGTGAATAATTACCGGCTATATATTTCACTTCTATTCAGACAAATTTATTGTTTGAAAAGTACACATTGTAAAATTGTTTTGTGTATATTTAACAGGTGTATATAATAGTAATTCACTTTTTTTCCCTAAAAAAAAATAGCTTTTTATATATGCTATGTATTTTAGGCAGTTTATCAGTATAAATTCTCTTATTTTAGAGGCAGAAATCAATCATATTGATTATTAGGGTTTTATACACTGTTTGCCAGAAAGTAATTAGACATGTCTGAATTTAGACTTACTGTTGAATATCTAGAAGACTTCTTGATGAATTTCTGAAACTTCAAGAGTAAAATGCATATAAAATGTCACATATTTGAAGGAAGATATTCAACTGAAATTTTTAAACTCTTTGTACTGTAAATCAAGGCTGTCAAATTATACAAATATGAAAATTGCATCATATGCTCATGCAGTTAAAAATTATTTATTAAAATGCTTATGTATTATCAAATATTTAATATTTTTTTTATGGTTATGTGGTTTTTATGTTTATTGTAGTTTGATAAGTGTCCAGAAAATTTTATTGCATTAAGTGAAAACCTTGCATCGTATTTTTTTTTTAAATGCAATAAAAGTTCAATTTGTTAAAGAAATTTTTTTTATCTCCATGAATATAGGTGCAAGTCAGGCAGAAATTAACACATATATGCAAGCAACAAAATAGAGCTACAATGCATTTCAAGCAATATTTCTGACAGTGGGATCCCAAATATTGTTTGTCTGAGTTTTCTTTTTAGTCCACTATTTTTCTAAGACAAAACCTCTGCTTAAATATATGGTGTCTAGTGTGATCTTTTTACACCCCTGAAGTTTCAGGATAATTTATCAAAATGTATTTTAGATATTTCACAAAGGTCTAAAATTGAAAGTGTCCTTGTGACATATTCTTCATTGTTAATTTAAGATTACTTTTAGCTTTTTTTTTTTAAAAAAAAAAACATGGCTTATTCAAAAATATATTTAAATTTGCTTTTATTGTACCATACCAAAAATTTTAGATAAAGTATGATTACCATTCTTTGCTTCTATAGAATAAAGATGCTTTCACTTGTTCACTTAAAATGTTATAAACAAATTCAGTAGCATTAAAATCTAGATATTTTCTAGATAGACATACTTTGAAAATAATACTATGGTTTTATTAAATTGAAGAACTATTCTTTTAAATATGAAATAATATATGCTAAAAATGAAAATAAAGTGTCAGATAATGACTTAGTTCAAGCACAGCCTTTCATTATCTGAGTCTGTAGATTTGAATCTTATTGATGGTATGAATGCTTATAAATGTTCAAAATTGGCATCAAGCAATAGGTTGTGGTCTAATTACTATGCACCTTGTAAAAAATAAACTATAACCTTTCAAACTAGACATTCAGAGATTTTGTGCATTGCTGAATGTATTCATTTTATATGTGAATCTTCTAAGAATATGAAAACCTTATATTTTTTACATTTGTTTCATGGTTAAATCATTCATTATGTTTGATTTTTTAAAAGATTATTTTAGTTATTGAATGAAGTTTCAGTATCCTGTAATAATGGATTTATTTTGTCTTGGGATACATGAAACTAAAATAAGTTAGATTATTCGTGTAACTGTATATATAAAGTCTCTATTGAATTTAAAATACTTTAAGAAATTTTAGACTTATAATTCTTTATTGAATTTTGAATAATCAGTTATTTTAGAAATTTTGAAGCTTTTAATGGATTTTACATACCTTCCAAGTTTCAAAATAAAATCAGAATTAAAATAAAAAGGTAAGAATTAAAAGTTGTTATAGTTCCTATTTTATAGATATATGCCTAAATGATACAAATTAACATTTCGGAGGTTATAAATAAACTGAGTGTAATTTAATATGTATAACTTTGTTATGGTATAAATTTTCTGAAAAATATATGGTTTCCATTTTTCTGTTTAGGTCAAACTTTGTGATAGATCCTTAATGCCTGGTGATGTTGTTCGTAAGATTGTAAAAGGCAAAGATACACAATTAGGTTATTGCAGATATACAGATGTAAAAGCTGATGTACAAGTAATTGGAACTCGAAAAGTAGTAGTTGGTGTTGATAGCAAAGATCTGAAACCAATGGAAGTAAGAATTATGATAAATATTTGTATATACTGTATTAGAATATCGGTGTATCATTAAAAAAAATACTAAATTTTTATAAGAATATATCTACTTTGTTTTATATTTTGATGAAATTAACCTTTTTAAATTCTGGGAAATTGAAATCATTTAATGATTCAATGTTCTATGTTTTCTTTTGTATAAAACGTTAAATTGAAACATAATTATTGGAATGTAGAGCCTATTTAATGGCAGCAAATTTCAAGGAATACATTCCAAGGGCTTTGTTTTAAAGGGACTCTAGATTTCAATGTATTTGGCATGTATTTTAATCTGGAATCATATTTTTAGGAGCTAAATGAAATGGAAAGTATAAATGAATGGGCAATTTCGTGGAGTTAATCTATTGCATTAAAAAAAGTTTCTGGAGCTTTAAACAGCTATTTTCACAGCTATATTGATCTATGTCATAAGAATAGAAGTGGATTTGAACTACTTTAAAACAAATATATTTTGCTTGTTTGCTCAAACTTTGCATATATATCATGATTCTTAGAAATAGTGACTGAGCTAGACAAATTTAGAGGGGGCATAATTTCTGATTAAACGTTAAATGTTTCAAGAATTAAACTTTGTTTAGAAGATGAAAAAATAAAATAAAAATATGAAAATGTATTCTATATAAATATGTGCATTTTTTTCTAGATTTTTAAATTTCTTTTACCAGAAAATCAGTATAAAATATATTTGCAAATCCATTAATCTTCTTTTCAAAATAATATTATATGTACTTATAGATTTAAATTTTAAATTCTTTCAGTATGGCTACTAAAGATACAGACAATTGAAGTTAATATATATTAAAATATGGAACTGAAAATAAGCAAACTTCTGTTTTTGAAACTCAATTATTTTAATTTAACAATATTTTCTTTTGCTAAATTTGCTCCTTTAGTTTTAGGGCAGTGTTCAACGAATAATTAATTTAAAATCATTGAACTATCCAGACACTTCATCTTAAGTTTTGTAACCAAATCAATTTAAAAAAAAATTACAGAAAATTACAAATTTCATAAAGTTCCTCCAGTATTTTTTTATATTCACATATGCACAATGCTCAAAATTCAATTTTGAGATTATATACATAAAAGTATAACTTTTCAACCCATATTTTATTTTGCTAGAAGTTATGTTTGCATTTTGTTGTCTCTGACAAAAACTTCAAAAATATTCAAAAAGTAGAAATAATTTAATTACTTACTGGAAATAGAAAACAGGTATAAATATACTTTCTGGTTTCTCTGAAAAGCAAATTTCATATGTTCAGTAATATTAAAACAAGCATTTTAATATATTTTTTAAAAGCTAAAATTTTTTATAACTCTTATCCTATGAAATGAAAATATTCCATTAAGTTCTCATTTTTAGTTTCAAGTATTAAAGTTTAATATTAAAAATAATATACACTATTTAGTTTTAATACTAAAATGATTAATTATTTAGACATATACTACAATCAAATAGTGGACTGTGTTTTTATCATTTATTTCCCGAGCACTGTTTTTCAAAAACCTCTGAATACTGAACACCCCTGAATAGTGGACAAATTTGTAGGTCTTGAGATTTTTGCTACTGATGGATTTTACTGTAAAATGAAAGAATTATGAAAATGATTGAGTTTCATATTATTCCATCCTTACATGTGTTTGCTTGATATATATTGCATTAAAAAAACTTTCAACCTTAAAACAAAAAGAAAAAAAATTTAAAAACAAATGTTCATTTTTCAGCAACTTGAACTTTTCTGAATCATATTTTTTTTAAAACCACAGGAAAATATTCCTTTTTAAAGTTTTCCATTTGTGTTTATGTGTGTGTGTGTATGTTTAAATAGATAATGGCTTTTTACTTTTAGGAATTTGTATCAGATGTTGCTGTCTTTAAAGATTCTTGGGTAGGAATGGTGAAGAATGTTAAAACTGAGATAACATTAAAATGTTCTGATGGATCCAGGTATTTTAGTTACCTTTATTAGTGTTTATAACACTATAGTTGTATTTATTTTTTTTTGCTTTCTTCATTGATAATTATGTTTAAGTGTATTTTATATTCTAATTTAAGATTAAATATCTTAGGTGCATTATGTCAGATGTTGATGCATTTGATATGGATGATGTTTTGGATCGAAGGGAGAGAGTAAGTTAAGCTATTACTTTCCTGATTTTCTGTTCTTTCATTCTTATGATTAAAACATTTCTATTATGAGCATAATTTTTTTTTCAGGAATCAGAATTCAAAAAATACAGTTTTTATCCTGGGCAGCAGTTGTGGGGACCTACTTATTGCTTTCACAAAGTTAAATGGTTGAATATTACAAAGTCAATGAGTGATATCATTGAGTGCCCTAATAAAAGTGTCAGAGTTACTGTGGAAGATGTATGTATTTTCATATGTATATATGCATATATTTATTTCATTAACAATTTTGACTATTTATGAAATAAGACAATTATCTTGCTCTTTTGCTGCTAGTTAAATATATTTATGTTTTTAATATATCTTATATGACAGTTATTAGCTTTCAACTACTAGAGTAAAATATTATTAAATTTATATGCTAGGTCTAATTTATGCAGTGTTTAAAAATTTGTTACATTTTGAAATTTCATTTGGTATGAGTTTCATTTTTTGAATTGCAAATTTATTTAATAAAGAATCTTATTAACCAAATGTTATATTAAAAGTGTAATTCATTAGCTAATACACATATCATTAACTGTAGAATTATAATAAAATATTAGAGATTGACATTTTCATTTTAATAAATACATTTCATTCTTTAAAGTTACTTGTGATGTTATATTTATTTTATATACTTTATTGTGAGTTCTCTCATACAAAATAGCCTGACCCCTGGGAGTTTAAACTTGTCTTTGTGCATAAAATTCTTTTTCTTAGCATGCAACATACATTTGATATATATTAATATGTATTTATTTATATATATGTGTGTGTGTATTATGTGGTGTGTGTGTAATGAACTGAAAATAGTCATGCTAATGGCAAACAAATAATAGGTTTAAAGCTGGTGGTACTCATTAAAAATAACTACAGTATTTCCATGAAAATATTTCATTAGTGGAGTTAACTATTTATCCCAAATGAGGAGAGTTTTTTCTGTGTTCAGTCATTGCAGTTAGAATTACAATTTTCAAAAATCTGTTCCCTTGGAGTAAGAACATTTACATAGGAATGACCTCAGATTTCAATTCACATCTCAAAATTAATGCAGCAGTTTTTACATACATATATATATATATATATAACAATCTATATAAGGGATAACTACCACATAAACCTTCTTTTCTATGCTACTGGTGATATATACAGTCAAACCTGTATCTCGAATCTCTTGGGAGTAAAAAAAGAAATTCGAGGTAAACAGGTTTCGAGATACGCACATTTTATGAAAATAGACTAAGAAAATTTCTTTACACAATACAAAAGATTGAAAATTTGAAGTACTTTCAGTTTTATTTACATACCTTACAGAAAGTAATTCATTAGGAGTTTTTGATGCAAAACTTTTTTAGACTGGACAGTTTTTTGTAGTTTTGACACAGTGGCAAACAAATTGATCAATATTTTCTTAGGATTCAAGAAAAATTCTTAGTGTTTCAATGGCTTTTTTTTTTTTTTTTTTTTTCGCAACAACTTTTTCTACATCGATGTTGTCCTCTTTGCCATAATACTCTTTATTCTCAGAAGTTCCACGAACGTTTTCTAAAATTTCGGAATCAGTTAATAATGTTCTGCTTGTTACCACTGATTCATCTACTTCTATAAAGTCTTTAACTGAAGTATCAGTATTCAGTTTCTCTCTGATAATCATCCATTCCTTTGGGTTTTCATCAGTTTCCTTGGCTGGTTGGTTGCTCTTCGGTTTCCTTCTTTTGCCCCCTCCTCAACTCCCATCCCTTATTATTCCAGAGCAGAGAACCCATTTTTAGTACAATTCCCACCCAGTCCCTGACCAAATACCCCCCCCCCAAAAAAAAAGAAAACTAGAAGTGTATTTCCGGGAAATGGGAACTTGTGCGGTTGTCAATGCAATAAGGCTCTAAACTGGAATGTTGTGTTTCTTACGAAAATTAGAGATAGACAGGTTTGGGGAAAAAATAATTTGAGATAGGTTTGGAAAATACGTTAAATTTTTATTGAAAATGTAGGGAAATTGAAAAAATTCGACATAGACAGGTTTACGAGATAAGCAGGTTTCGAGATAGACAGGTTTGACTGTATATAGATACACACACATATACATACATACATACATAGATACATATACAGGGCCAAGGCTATTAGGTATGCAGTGCATGCATGCAGATGGCCGGATTTCAAGGGCAGTAGAATATCTACTTGGTATATGCATTAATAGGGGGCAGTCCAATACGATCTTGCATGCAGGGGGTCGCCAAATACTACATTGCATGCAACTGCTAGAACCAGCCTTGTACATACATACATACATACATACATATATATATATATATATATATATATCTTTCAATCAAGGCTATTTTTATATATTTTTAATTGTTTTTTTTAAGCTACCCTGAGTATATAACATATATTTATTATTAATAATTCAAGATTATGAAATGATATATTTAAATTTACATAATGCTTCTCGGGTTTCAAAAAACAGTACTGATTTACATCTTTTTAGAAAATTTTGCATGAAATATCTACAGAAATATATTGGAATTTTTTGGAGTAAGACTGATTAACTTTGCGATAAATTAATATTTTTATAAATTTATCAAAGAATAAACAATTTTTTTTATCGAAGAAGCTTGAAGTGGGCAAATATTTTGATAGTTGCTGATGTTAAGTAGAGTATACAAAGTTTTTCTTAAATTATAAATATGAAGAAGTAACATACAAACTTTTTAAAAAACTTTAAGTATAGTGAGTGGTTTAATTTTAATGCCACGAAATATTTATTAAAAGAACCAAATTTAAGATTTCTGAGTTCATAGGAGATAGAAAAACTAATGCATTATAAATTTCATCTTAAGAAAATTTGAAGCACATAACCACTTTTTTGTCTTTTAATCTGGAAATACTCATTTAATTTTCATTTTTAGGTAAAAATTGTATCTGCTGGCATTCAATGGGTCTGTAAAGCTTACAGTGAAGAAAATGTGCGTAATCAAACAGTTGAACAGCCTAAATATCATGTTACTGGAGAAGATCTGAAATCGTAAGTTATTTTTTGTGTGTGTTTATCCATGTATATTATATATGCATAATGAAACTTGCCTACAGCAATAACCTATACAACTATAAATACCTCTATAATAATAGTATTTGGTGGTTCTGGGGAAATTCAATTCTGAATAATATTTTTGAACCCTTGATTTAACAATATTCCTTAAAGCAATTAGTATCTGTAAAAATTAGTATCTGTAAAATATTTTCACATGACTAATTGTTGTTTCCTATCCTTTATACATTTTGTATTTTAGTTGCAGTTTCATTCTAGAAAACATTGTTTTGATTGGATTGTAATTTTTGAAGATCATTTCATAAATTTTATGTGAATCAAAAAACAGTGCCAATGGTTCTAAGTTGGTAATTATACTTAATGTTTTCCTTGAAAAGAGAAAGTTTATTGTTTTATTTTTCAAATTCTTCACAATTTACTGGATTTAAATTCTTTCCATAATCGAAACTTTTTAGGTGCTTTTACCCTTTCTAATATCTTGGTATTAATGGAAAGGAATTTAAAATTCTTATTCAGTACCATATCCTCCAAAGAACTGCACAACTCCTAATACTTTATTAATAAACTCTTCATGGGGAAACAATTCCTAATTTTGAAATGGACTAGTTTCATATATTTACAGATATAACAGAGCCTCTAAAAGTGTGAGCAAACTGTAATATTTTGTTTTCGCCTTTACTGACTTTTATTTATTTTTTAACTCTTTGACTTTCAAACCTGTATATGTATGGATAATTTGTGTTCTTGAATTACAGGAATTGTACAATTTTCTTTTGTCTTTAAGTTAGGACTTACTTCATTATCCCATGCATAATTTATCTCAGAAAGCGACTCATTGTGTTTACTGTCATTAATGACAACTCATATATTTTAGGAGTATGTGTGTTACAAATGATTGCACAGAAAGGGTGAGAAATGCATGAAATTTGTTACAAAGATTCTTTGTGACTCTTTATGATGGATCTTTAAAACTTTCTCAGGGTTTATCCAAACCATCAGGCAAAATTTCATGAAGATTGATCCAGCCATTTCAGAATCCATAGTGAATATAGACATTCATACATACTAAATATTTAATATTACACATTTTTTTTTTATTTTATGCTATTCTTTTAAAGTGTTATTAAAAAATGTGTGCTGTTTTTTAAAAATATTTCTTTAGTTTACTAATAAGCAAACAAAAGATGTAAAATTTGGAATCTAGCATTTTAATATTTAGTAACTTTCTCTTTCAGAATTAAAATGATGAACATTTTTGAGCCCTGTACTTTACAAATTGGAGATCGAAACTTTTTGATTATGAAAGAAAACTTTGATGTTCTTTCACTGGATGAATGGAAAAACCGCATGACTAGTCGCTTGAATGCAGATTCCCAGCATTCTCCTTTCCATAAAAAAAAGCCAAGTAGTAAAACTAATATTGAGACCAAAGACATTAGTGTAGATTCCAATGCAAATTGTAATGATGTTGAAAATGCTTGTGATGATAATTCTGATTTTGAAGACATTGAAGATGAAGAAAGTGGGAAATCTTCTGATACAGCATCAGTTACTAGTCACTCAACTGCATCTTCTGTTGAATTATGTTTTGGTAAGATTTTTTTTTATGTCTGTAAGAGAAAGATTGTGGTAAAAAAACTATAGTTAGATTTTGTGATTTATAAATTGGGTGATAGTTATTTGTTTCAAATAAAAATTTTGAAATATTCTTTACTCAATATTGTAAGAAGTCATATTATGATGGCAACAAATTTTAGCAGTCTATTTAATGACTATTTAAAATTTTTTTAATGTATTTAATGCAATTTTATGTCTTGCATCTTTATTGTCTGTAAAAGTATATTTAAATGTGATTAAACTTATTGAATTAGAAATATTTTAAGAAATTTTAAATTTCATTTTACATGGAGATTAAGTGATTTTTATGGCTATAAATTTCCTATTTAAAGAAAATATTGCTAGTGGATTTATTCTATAAATATATACACATGGCTAATATGAATATATGTATTATGTTAAAATAATCTATTTTAAATCAATTAGTTTTTTTAAATTAAAATGTGCAGTTCTGTTTGAAAGTAAATTAAGCTGTGTTCTGCCATATATTTCAGAAGTATAGAAATAGTTTGCAACATATGTTTATTCCTTCTGTTCTCTTTGAAAATGTTAGTCAAATTTGTATGTTACTTCGTTGCATGCACACCAGATTGATAGATAACATTAAGGATATCATATGAAGCTACCTCTCCCCAGTTCTTGCTTGTTTATTTATAAGAGATACTAATTCTTAATTTCTTTGTCTCATTTGTTGAAAAGACAACATTTCATTGATTTTTCTATCTATATTCTCTTTCTTTAAATAGGCACTTGAAGGTTAGACATCCCATTCTCTACGTTGGCCGAATGATGGCTGAATGGTTAAAGTGCTGATCTTCAGTACAGGAGTTTATGGGTTTTAATCCCTCTTTGGCAGGGATGTTGTAGCCATTCAGAATTGGCTTTAAGCTGTAGGTCCTGGTTTCATTAGCTCCTGTGATGTAAAAAAATAGACCTTAGAGCTTCAAAACCACACCAAACCAAACCATTCCCTATGTTGTCAATTTCTATGATAGGGAGTAGTAAGCAGGTAGAGTTGCATTTATTTTCAACACTTCATCTGAAGATTTTATCAGTTTTTTTAATTAGTGGAAAAACTCATTTGGAAATAAACTAAGCTGTATTTAGTAACATCTTGACAGAAGTGTAGAAATAGTCTACAACATGTGTTTATTAAATTCAGTTCACTTTGAATATGTTGATCAAATTTGTATGCTATATTTTTGCATGTAAACTAAATTGATGGATAACATTACAGCTTTTGTATGAAGCTCTTTCCTACCAATTCTTGCTTGTTTATTTGAAAGGGATACTAATTCTTGTTTTCTTTTATCTTATTCACTGAAAATAATACATTTTGTAGTTGTTCTGTAGATCTATATATTTTTTTTAAATAGAAACTTCGAGGTCACATATCCTTATTCCCTATGTTTATTACTATGATAGCAACTAAGGTTAGCAAAAATCTTGATTAAAAAATATATCAATCAGCTTTTTTGATTTAAATTGTTTTATTATTTTAAGTTTTTTACAAATTAAACATTAAAAATAAAATTTAATTTAGTAATTTATTGTGATTAATGAAGTTTTCATTATCCTATTTATTTTCTTATTGTGTGTAATGTTATTAACTTATGGCAAATTATGTATAGAATGCATGAAATATGAATTTTTTATTTACATTGCTTTTTGATGCACTTGTATTTAATTAAACACAAAAACAAATATATAAAAAAATTTTGTAGGTTTGATGTCAAATTAAGTGAAAATCCTGAAAGGAATCAATTTTTGCCAGAAATTTCATAAGGAAGGATATTTAATCATTTTTTTTTCTCTGCAAACAATAAGGTTTAAGTTAATGTGCCCTTTAATGCTGCTGGTTGTGTCCTCTGTTCATGCAATTTAAAAATCATGATTAATCATGTAATCATGGTATCTAATCTTCATATTTCATTAACTGTATTTGCAGTAACATTTTTCAAAAACTGAGAAATTGTTATACTTATTAAAAAGCTGTATCCATTCAATCCATGTTTTGAAGTATAACAAGCCAATAATTGTTATAAATTGTTTTTTGACCTAATGTTTAGAGTAATTAGACCCCATAAGAAAATAAGACTGGGCGAAAAGAAGTTTCATTTTTTACTTATCATTACCATTACACCTTGTAATAAAAGAGGAAAATTAGTAGCCTTAAAGCTTATTCTAAGAAACAAACTATAATGATTTTTTCTCTTAAACTTTGGGAAAGAGAAAAAAAACCCATGACTTATAATTTGTATCAAGAGATGCATTAGTCTAGTATATAAGTAGGCAATGGCAGGAATTACATTAGTTATAAGTTCTATTTGTCTTCATTAATAGTATCTTCCAATCTTCATTATCTCTTTTAATTTAGACATTCTTTGGGACATGTTGTTTCAAAAATATGTTCCATGATAAAAATTCATCTGTTAGTATTTTTTCCTATGTTTTTTGCTTGTTATAATCTATTTTAATTCATATTTTAAGTTATGTGTGGAAAAAACATACTAAATTATATTAAGACAGATGAAAAATTATAGGGTTGCACAAGAAAAGTAAAAAAAGTAGTCCAAATTATGCAACTAAGTTAATGAAGAAAAAGAAGAGTGTTCGCCGAAGAGCTATGCGGCATGTAATGAAAGAAACTTTACCATTAAAACCTGGTGAAAAACTAGTCACAGAAGCTTTAATAACTGAAACAAAAGCACATGTTGTATGGCAAGTAAGTTTTATTTTCTTACACTTTAAAAAAATTATAATGCTTACAGATGCATATAGTTTTACAAATATACAAATAATTAATTTTATAGGATGGGACTGTTGAACACAATATTTTGTCTACATGTTTGTATCCTGTTCATCATTTAGATAGTCATGAATTCTTCCCTGGAGACTATGTTGTTGATAGCAAAGGTAATATTTGTGTAAAATCCTGCAATATTTAATAAAGTTTAAATACTCAAACAAATTAAGAGTTTGTGTTAAACCATCAAATGGTATACTCATTTTTATTATCTAACTGCCATGTACTTAGGCATTGTATCCATCTTCATTCTTACTAGCTGCTTTGCACCCAGCCTTTATTTTAGGTAATTAATGATCATATATGAAGGCTATAATAATTTAAAAATTTAAATTGGATTTTAGATCATATTTTACCAGCAATATTAAGTTTTAAAAATAAAACAACTCATTTTCAAGAAATGAGTTGTATTTTATTTACTTAGAATTAAGCTTACTTCTGCAAGCTGAGTTCTAAAAGTATCTACTCTTTTTGAGATTTAGAGAAAACTAAATTATTTATAAAAATTTTAAGTGTATAACATAAATATCAAATGTTTTAAATTTGCAATTGATTATACTGTTAGTTCTAGTTGTGGAATAAATTGGTGCAGAAAATGACAAAAATGAATTAGAAAAATAGGCTAGGTAAAATTAAATAACTAAAGTAAATTTACTTCAAAAAGCAGGGAATGTGTGTATATATATATATATATATATATATATATATATATATATATATATATATGTGTGTATGGATGGAGAGAGGAAGGGAGAGTGTGTGTGTGTGTCATTATATATTAACAAAAAAGTCAAAAATATTACTGACGTATTAGAAAAACTTCATCACAGTTATAAAACAATAATTTTGGTTTAATATTTTTACTATACTAAGCACATTTTAAAATTTTTATCTTTATTTGAAGATTCTCGGCCTTATGAATATGGTGTGGTAAAGCAAGTTGATCACAGTGGAAGGACAGCATTAATTACTTGGATGAAAACCTACCATGCTGGTGGTGACCCCCAGTAAGTTTTAAAATTTTACAGTTGAATATAATCAACCCCCAAAAATATTTATTATAGCCCATTGTATATATTAATATTCAAATAAGGCTTTTTCATATTTACATTTATTTAAAAGTAGGAAAATAGGTTTACTGGTTTCTTTACATTTTTGCAAGTTCTTTTAGTTTCCTTGTTACTGTAGTTTCAGACATGCTATAGAACATTTGTAAATTCCCTTCATTTTATATGTTTACCTATTTTAAAGTGTATATTTTATGTAATTTTTGTGTTGTTTTATTCTCAAATAACCAACAGAATTACTTTGTAGAATTTTGTAGACCTATACTGCCAGTTTAAAATTTATTTTCTTCTTAGAAATTTAACTCTAGTATAGAAAAAATTAGATGACAGTGCTCCCAACCTACCATATCTTTATGAGCAATTCAGTATATATTGTACTTTTTTTTATGTGTAATGCTTATGTACAATGTTTAAATAAAACCTCCTTTAAACAACAGTCATAATTAAGTGTAATAAATGGTTCTTGTTATACCTTATTTTTGATTTCTGATTTTTTAAAGAGGTTTTCATAATTTAAAATAAATTCTAAATATTTTTTGTTATTTCTGTTGTGTAAAATAGTTTGTTTAATGTTCTTTGATTTTGAAAAATCTTTAATGTTATGTAAGTTAAAATAAAAGCTGTTGTCATTTTCAATACCCAATTTTAGTCCTGAAGTACTCTCTGAAGAAGAGGTTAGTGTGTATGATATCAAAGACCATCCAGATTTCAAATATAGACCTGGATCATGTGTTATTAGAGTTGTTAATTCTGAGGTGAGTTTGGAATTTATATTTACTCATGTGTAATGTGCATTTTCTTTATAAAAATTTGGGGCACATTATGACTGAATAGGCTCACATGATATATTTATAAGTCAAGACGGTATTCATAGAAAATAAGGGAAAAATCATACACGTTAGAAGTATTGCTGCACCTCACTATTACACTCCCTTTATACAATAGTATAAGAAACAATGATTTTATCTTTTAAATGCTGAATTTTCAAGAATTAGAACTGTGCTTTTAATTTGAAACTAAGTTAGCATTTTTTTTTTCACATGCAGAACTACTTACAACTTCAATGCTGCAGTGTAGCTAAATAGCTTTTTTTCATCTTGCTTGTGCTATGTTATGAAAAATTCTTCTCTTAAAGCTGAAAAAGAATGAAAAAATGCAACCCATTCTACACCCTTTCCCTTTTTAAGGAAATTGAGGTAATTGAAATCTTCAACTTGTGATCTCAGCCAACTGATAACAAACAGGAAGGGATTTACTTGGAGTTGTCAGAAGAATGACATTGAAACATTATAAGTTGATTTACTTAATCCTTGTACCAATTGGTTTAGAATCTGGAAAGTTACTTGTATGTTTAATGTTTAGGTAACACATGCTGTTTCAAACTAATATTAGTTTTCTTCTTTTTTTTTTGGAGGGTCAAAAACTGGTATGCATTAAACATGAGCTAAATACAGTAATTTCATTAACTGGTGTTAGATGATTTTAGAATACTAATGATAGAATTTTGGAACGTAGGATTCTAATCCTGGCTCAAGTGCTGGGCAAGTGGTTGATGTTCATTCATCTGGGAAAGTGGAAGTTTCATGGGTCAGTGGTGAGACTTCATTGTGTTATCCTCAAGAACTGTATAGGGTTGGAGAATATGTATGTAATCCATTTTCATTATTTCATTTTGTTTAAAATTAAAAGTTTTTTAATATTTAAATACATTATTATGTTAAATGAATGGTACATAATTTAATAAATTCTATAATTAGACCAAATGTACTAAGGATACACACACATACACACTTGTGTATCCTTGGTTCTTGGTGCTGTATCCCTGTATTTTCTTGTATCTTTCTTTTTTAATGTAAAATTTTTAAAGATAGTTTATGAACTATACATTTTCAAATATATATATATATATATATGTGTGTGTGTGTGTGTGTGTAAGTAATAAGGCTTTTTCCTCATTACGAAGTGGGGTTCCAGGCGGTTATCATCACCCTGCAGTCATGGCACATTGCAATGAGAATACAATCAAGATACTGGAAAATTCAATCTAACTTCGTTATTCAAAGCATCATCATGAAAACTTATACAAAACTAAACGTATACAAAAACTTCCTGGGAAAAAAAAAAGAAATAAACTGTCGAAACTGTGATGGAACTCTATACATTTGCTTAAATAGTCATTTGTGCCGACCAATCAGCTATTACTTGAAGTCACGTGGGTCATGTAACCCATGCATTAAAACTCTACTTTTAGATATGGAACCAGAAGGATTTCTACTAGCGAACATGCAAGAATATTCGCTAGGGTTTCATGAGAAGAATTACTGAGAAAATAGAATCTTAAACCGAAAGTAATAAAAATATCATTACATATATATATTTATATATGTACATGAATATATATATATATATATATATATATATATATATAAAATATGATACAGTAAACTGATAAACACTAGCTTAAAATAACCTATTGGCACTTAAGAATAATTAATATATATAATGTTAAAGCCCTTATTCTAAATTCGTGATTAGCAAACTTGTCCCAAGCAAGTTCTATCATTCTGACTAGCACCTTCAGACACTATAAGGTCATAAATGGCCCCAAGGCAGGATGAGATTAATACTGAAAATTTTTTAAAATTATGTTCCCATGAGACAATTTAAGCCTTAGTATTAAAGTTCATAGGGATTTGTTTTTAATCCCTCAATGGCTGTTAACTGCAAAGCCTGTAGCAGCCCAATCAGTAAGAAAATGTAAAGAAGATCAGTTTACTAAATTTTAAAGAGTTCTCTTGTTAATGATTAGCACAATTAGTATTTGTCGAAGATGAAATAAACTCTTAGTAAAGAGAATCCATCTCCTCCTCTGTACATGATTGCTACACATTATAGGTTATATCAAAGAAGGGATGCCCTTGCACACACGCACACATCCTTGGTGCTGCATGCTTTGGTAAATGGAAGGGGGGGGGGCTCCTGTACCTCAAGTCTCTTTTCTATATTTTGTATAGGAAAGGTTTTTAATTGATAATTTCCTCTTAAACAAAAAAATAGTGTAAAGGTAAATTTAAAAAATTTAGGTATTATCAGAATATATGTATATATGTATTTTTATTCATATATATGTAATGGGCATTTAAAACCCACTACAATTGGGGAAAAAAGGTATCCAGAATAGATCCTATGCAGTCGAGTGGCTGAAAGAAGTAAACTAAAAATTCGGAAATAAGAATGTGAGTTTATTGTATCATTTTGTCTCCAGGGCTTCTCTCTACAAAATACATGGACATGCTGTTATATAGTGGTGTGAGTGAGCCATTAAGTTTGTTAATAGTTAGTCATTTAATGGTTTGGGTGAAGCAAAACAAAAGTATATAAAGGAGTTATATAAGGATTGTTGAGCTAAGCAGGAATTCATTTTGGTGTATGTGAAGTTGTCAATTTTCTAGAAGGAAAAGGGGAGTAAAAAAGAGTTTTGCCAGAGGTTATAATTTAAGGATAGAATCACCAGAAATATATTTAAAATACAGTTATAAAAAAGTTAGTATGAGGTTAAAATATCATTACATATATGGAAATATTGATAAAATTAAATATAAAATTTTTTAATATTATAAATCCAGTCTCTTGTTCAATAACCATGGAGACTAACATCATCCATTCTCATTTCTTCTTAATATAATGCATGTAAGGGTAAATGTTTTGTTACACAATTCTTCTAATGTTGGTAAGCCTAAAAAAAGGCAATCATTGATACATTTATTCTGTATGATAGTGGTGCATAACTTTTGTTAATTTAAAATTTTGTTAGTCATAAAAATCATATTTAATTAATTATTGAATTCAACTAAGAATATTTTTCTTTGTATGATTTTATAGTCCCTTTATATTAGTTTGTACAATACGTATATTTTATTTACATAGGATTCAGATGATCTGTGGGCTGATGATGATTCATTTTCAGATGAGGATAGTTGGGAAACTGAATCAGAAAAATCAGTGCTTGGCAATGAAGAGGAGTATGTAATTCACAAAAAAATTTTTGTCTAATATTTTAGTGTCCTACAACTACTCTTTCACAATGCTTACAATTTATGGCTCTTTTACGATATTTTAAATTTACTAATCAAAGAAAATGTACTTGAAAAAATATGTTCAGAGATAATGGACAATTGACCTTTTGAAAATGATTCACATATAAATATTTTAATATTTGTTACAAAATTTACATTTTTAAAATATTTTTTTATTTTATTTTATTTATTTATTTTGTGTGTGTGTGTATGTGTGTTTGTGAACTGAAATAGAAATGAAAACAAATTGAAAACTTTTTTTTATTTTGAGTTTTGTCTTTATTATGTTTTATTTTCATTTTGTATAGATAGTTATCCTGAGCTACAGCTATTAGGAAGCTTTAAATTTAAATTTTACATTCAAATCTGAAACTTCACAACTTTAGCTCCGTAAAAGTGGCATTTTACCTTTATTCAATGTGTTGTGAGTATATGATTATAGTACTGAGTTAATAAAATTGGTGTTATCCCAAATATATACCCTCATATTTATTATGCATGCCTGATTTGTTTACTAATTATTGTTTTTTATTTGTTTAAGCAAGCAATGATTGCTATTATTATAAACTTCTTGAAAATTAGTACTTATGGGGGGGGGATTGGTGTATTGTTTACTAATTATTGTTTTTTATTTGTTTAAGCAAGCAATGATTGCTATTATTATAAACTTCTTGAAAATTAGTACTTATGGGGGGGGGATTGGTGTATTGAGGTTATAATATTCTTAGTCTTCCTGATTATTTTTCACCAGGGTAGTGTTCATATTGCTGTATTAACTTTTAGCCTAAATTTAATGCAGAACTTTTTTTGTAATTGGAGAAATAATGTGAATAAAAAATGTTCATAACAAATTTTTGTGCCATAGATTAGAATAAAAGCCTCTCTATTTATTACAGCTGTCATATCCTTAAGTTACCACAGTTTTAGCATGTGCCAAAGAAAGAGGCTTTGAAATACTCTGTGGGCTAATGATTAAAAATTAAAAATTCAGTCTAATTAATTGTCAAAAGCAAAATAGAAAAGATTATTTGGCTAATTGTAGCTTTCAGTGGAATTTTTATAATAACACTCTGTAAATTATATCTATTATTATAGCCATTAAAAAAATAAAAAGAATGTGGAGGCATGGAAATTGAAATTGTTTTCTTTTTGAAGAGATTAAGTAACTTAAAGGTTGAAAAAGGTTTACTTAAATGGAAATTGTTTCAACTCCTTTTCTGTGTTTAATGAACTAAATTTGTTTTCTATTCTTTGTAATAATAAGTGTATTCTTTGTAATAACAGTATTCTTATCTTCTGAAATTTAAATTTTAAATACATGTATGGACTTTTTGTTGGCTTTTACTATAAAGAGTATTCCATGGTTTATATTTTATTAGATCAATTTGTATGTATATTTCATCTACCTAAATCAGCAGTTTCCAACTTAAGATGTGCACCCTCTTGGAGAGGCATGGGTTATTGCCAGGGGAGGTGTCAAAATATGTTTATAAAAATTTTTATGCTGTAGAATCCACTTTATTTATTAGTAAACCTCATTTTGTATTATAGCAGTAAACATTCAGTGAAATTAATTATCCAGAGTAAAATACTAAAAATTATTCTGTTAATTGTAGGTTTAAGGTTTTTCATAATTTTTGCAATAAATTATTTAAAACACCTATTATATCCATTAAAAAAGGGGGTGTATGGAGGCAAGGAAAAAATTTTCTTTTTTAGAAGACTAAGTGAAAAGGTTGAAAAATGTTAACTTAAATGGAGACATTTAAAACTCCATTTCTATGTGTAATAAAATAAACAAGATTTATTTTCAATTCTTTTTAATAATAAATATATAAATCTCCAGTTTTCTTATCTTCTGAAATTAAACTTTTTAAATACATATATGGCTTTTTTATTGGGGTTTATATAAAGGATATTCTTATTATGTCCTACCTATTTCTAAACTGGAACTTTGTAGTAAATTTACAGTTGCCATTCTTTTTCCCAGACCTGGTGAAAAAGATATTGATGGCACTACCAAAGATCTTGAAAAGGTATCAATCAAATTAGAAGAGAAAGATGATGACAGATCTACAGAAGATATGCAAGAAAAACTGTTAGCAAACATTGAGAAATTGAGAGCTGGAATGGCACGCTTAGAGGAAGTGTTCACTCAAAATCCTACTCTTCAGACATGTAATGTCATGAGAAGGCTTTTGGAACTGTATAAACACTGCAAGTATGTAATGTAGATATCTTTTTTAATATAACTAGTTGCATCCCACTCAGTTTTCAGACTGGGAACTTTGTTCCTGAATGAACGTTATATTTCTTTAAAAATTAAAATTTGTTTTAAAATTATATTTATGTATCAGCAATATAAAAAAATCTCAAAAACAAAATAACCCATTTTCATAAAATAAGTAACACATTTTCCTAAGTTTAATTTGCTTCATTAAACCAAAGAAATTAAAGGGCTATATTTTACAGTGTTTTAAAGTTAACATTGATATATATTCCTCCTTTTTTTAAATGAAGGTTTACAAAACTTTCTATGACATCTTGTCAGAATATTTGAATATTATGTAATTTTTCTATATTAAACTCATGCAATATTTATTCTTCTGTATTTCAATTTCTGTTAGAGTACTTGATCAGTTGCTGGGAACTACATACTTTCACGAGAGGCATCTACAGTCCCTTGTTGAGCGCTTAAAACATCGAGGGAGAGTGAACAGTATACAGCACATGGCTGACCAAATATTCCGTCTTTTCTCATCCAATGATGCAAATTGTGAAATGAATGAAGCTCAGTCCAAAGAGGAAGTAAATATTGACTTTGACAAAGAAAGTATTGTGATGGAATCTTCCAAAGTAGAAATAGACATTCTTATTGATTCCCCTGTGGGTGATGCTCCTTTGTTTACCAATAATTCTTCAAACTGTAATGAAGATATGTCCAATCGCAAACCATTGTTATCTCCTGTTAGTCCAACATCTGGGAATGGCAGTGAACCTAGAAACTTATGTCAGCAGTTGTGTGCAATTCTAAAATCTCGATTATTAAAAGCTCATGAGGATGCAGAATTGCGATTTGGTATGTCCCGCAGTGAAACATCTGCCTTACTGGCTGCTGAAAATGAATTGCAACCAAATGGTGTTTTACCTGATGGGGCAGGTTTGAATGAAGCCACAAACTCGGTTTTAAGTACTGAAGTGAAAGAGATTGATACTGAAAAACCTCCACCTAGTGCTGAAGATGACATTGCAGAAATCAATAGTGTTGGGCAAGGTCAATTCCTTTTAGTTATGATTTATGAATTAATTTTAATGCTGTATTTACTCATGTATAATGTGCACCTTGCTCTTTACAAGGGAAAAAAGGGCAAAATGTTTATCTTGTATCTAGTGTGCATCATAAATTTCACATGAGAGATTTTCAGATTATAAAACAATTGATGCAAGGATGCAAGGAAGTTGATTTATTTAAATCAACTTCCAGTTTCAAGGTCGTCTTTAGCTTGTTTCATTTCTTTAACTCTTCTTCCATAGAACTGAAAATGAAAGAAGTTAATGAATAGAGTTAATGTAACTGTTACATAAAAAAAGTTTAAGAATATAGAGATGCAGCGATATATTTCATCAAGATCTTCCTACTTTATTTTCTTCCATGGGTACCTGCCTTGATTCTTCTGTATATTGTGTGATTTCTGAAGTAAAAATTGTGTATAAAGCGCACTTAGGGTAGTCTTAAATTTTTGGAAAAAAAGGCACATTATGCATGTGTAAATATGGTACTAGTTCAAACCTTATAACATTCAAGGAAAAAAGTTTATTTCTTTTAGTATTTTAATTGTAATTATATATATATATATATATATTGATTTTTTATTAGGTTATTTATGTATATAAAGGTTTTCTTTTAACTTTATTTATTCTAATTTATTAGCTTTAATTATATTTTTTATTATAGTATAAGTAAAGAGCATTATTATTCTTAAAGTAATATTTCCTTGAATTATATATAAGAAATTATACTTTATTGTACTTCACCTGTTCTCAAATTTTTTGTATGTGTTATACTTTTTTTTTAATTTTTTAAAATAACATTTCTAAAAATTCAAGACACTGTTTTAAATTGATACAATTTCTATTATATATGAATATATATATATATATATGTGTGTGTGTGTGTGTGTGTGTGTATTTGAACTATAGTGGTTCAATTATAAAAATATATGCTATATCTGATGAAATATGAGCATACCTAGAAGTACTAGATATAAAGAATAACTTCTGACTTCTTAGAATTAACAATTTTCTTTGGGTCTGTCATATTTATAGTATATTTTATATTTAGATATATTTAGTTTAAAAGCAGTAATATGCATTAGCATTTTTTTTAATACATAAAGAAAATCTTTTAATGAAAAAGTCCAAAAGAATCTTATGTACATTTTTCACTATGTAAACACTTATTAGTGGGATGTCTTCATTGAAAATATTATTAACTCTGGAAAGTGTTTTGAAAAGCATATTGAAGACTTGATCTCTATTGATATAGAAGTGCAACTTATTCTTTATGTTGAATTTTATTGGAGTATAGTGGTAAATAAAAAGCTTTGGCTTTGTTTCTACTAGTTAAATTCGGATAGTTAATTGCATGTCTTACAATTCTGAGTGCATATTTTTTAAGAAACTGATGCTGAAATACATAATTTTTTAACCCTTTTTTTATCAACTTTATGTAATTCTAAATTTTTTTTCCAATCAAAATTTTACTAGAAGATTATATATATATATATATATATATATATATATATACATACATATATACATACATACATATATATATATATATATATATATATATATACATACATATATACATACATACATACACACACATATATATATATATATAACTACAATTTTTACATTTTTAACCATAAAGTTATATGAAACATATGTAAATTTCATACTTTATTAGTATTTATATATTTTTCCTGTATCCAAAATCTATTGAAACCTTAAGGATATTGCATTCGAAACTAAAAAATGTTTTTATTGACTGAAAAGTAGTGTGGCTGTTATAAAACTCATCCTTGAACTATCTAAGAAACATTGGGTGCATCATCCTCATAAATGGATTAGCTACCTATGTTATAACAGTGAAATACTGTTCTGCTCTATTTCTTCATTCCCTATTTTCTTCTTTTCCTAATTTTTCTATTTGAATTACTTTTGTGCTTTAGATACAGTTCATAAGTATTATCCACTGGCACCCTAAGGGAACAGGGACCTTTTCTCTAATATGTATTCTTATTTTCATCTGTCTTGATGAGGTATGTTTTTCAAGTTTTGACGCTGCCACATATGCAAAAAAAAATTTTTTTTTTACCCCAAGCACACTAAAAACCAACCTAGAAGATTTTAGCTGTTATATTAGGTCCAAGATTGGTGCATGAATTGGTCTGTTCTCTTTCTCCAACATCTTCAGATCATACTGTTGCTACCTATTTAAACCATATTTTAGTGAATAACTTTATTGTGTGATTTGAGTTATATGTATTAAAAATAATCTATTGTAATTTAGGTTGATTATTAGGAAACAGTTATGAGTGACAGTAAGTTTTAAAAAGATGACTTCTTTATGCTTCTGGAAGTTTTTTTGATTTCATTGAAATCATTGCTTTATAATTTATCTAAGCTACTTGTATTCCTGATGTGCTGCTTTGTTATTAATATTAGGACTACTAAAGACCATTATTTCTGATATTTTTTATAGCTTTCTTAAAGTACCATAAGGCCCTTGGTTTTCCCTTCTTTCCCTCTGGTGCCTTGTCAGCACAGCTTTTATACTGTTATTTGGCGGCAATTAAAGTAGATGTTCAGTCCATCTGTAGGGTTATTTATTTTACTTTGGTACTTATCTTCTTTTTCTTGTTTTTTTCAATAGCACATTAGCCATTTAACCTTTTAAAGGCAGGTGGTTAATATTTTGATCAAAATGGAAAAGTTTCATAAGTTTGGGCTTCATTGCAACATGGACTGAGTACTTCCTTCTTCCACCATCAATCATAGGTGGGATGGTGCCATTATTATTAAGTCTTATTTTTGAAGAGTTACTTCACTCTGAATTTTTTTTTTATTCCTCCTCTTGCTTATTATTGTACAAAGTAATAACACACACAGAAAAAAAGAGCTCAAAAGGGGGAAAGCACTTAATCTGAGAATCCAGTCTTTATCTAGCCAAATTAAAAAAAAAATCCTGCCATGAAAAATTCAATCATCTTAATTCAACTATGAATGCTAAACCACACAGAGGCCATAAGATTTAATTAGCATTAAATTTTTGATTTTTATTAAACTGTAGAAAAATTTTAAATATAAGTTAAATTTTAAATCAATGGTGGCCAAACTATGAATTGCCAGTAAAATTGTTGGTCCATGATTTGAATTACTGAAATTTATAATTGAAAAAGATATCACGCTTATTATAGTAAATATAGTATTCAATTGATTTATTGAATATTATTTATGCATATTTATAAATTTTTAATTATTCTAATGTTAATATATGAATAATAATAAAACGAATAATGTATTGTTTTTCATCTATTTAAAATATATAATTATACAAAATGCAGCATGCCAGAATAAAATGTATTTTCAATGCATATTGCCAAATCTTTAGAGATGACTAGGCCTGCTTTAAATGCCTTATCCCTTTTAAAGAAAAGTGGGGATAAAATCCTTTTTTTTTTTTTTTTTTTTTTTTAACCCAATCGTAACTTTTTTTTTTTAAAATACAAAGAAAGATTTCAAATACAAATTATTTTTTTAAACTTCAGTATTTAAAGGTACAACAGTCAATATATATTTTACAGAGTTTAAATTCCTATCTTCAATAAAAATAGGCTAAACTTCACTCCAATTAGAGATATATGGCACCATTTGTGGTACAACTGTGTCAAAATTATTGTGTTTTGTTTCTTGCTTGGGATTGAAAGTGTTGACTGAGTGGCACAAAACCAAACATTTAGCCAGTGTGTAGTCAGGCAGCTGATTTCGATGAGAATGAAATTCAAATGCTTGTTCTACAATACTAAAAGTGTTTTGGTATAGTTGGAAATGTTCACAAAGTAGATTAAAGGTACAGGCTATTTCTGTAAAAAAAAAAAGATTAAAAAGTAGTGTACTTATGTGTTTTTATCTTTAAAATGGTACTAATTTATGCTTATGGTAAAAATAAACTAATACTAATTTGAGTTGTGATCATACATGATAAAACTGGCAGATCATTGAAAGTAGTGTGGTATTTCATTTCATCCTCTTTATTTTTACTTGATTGCTAACAATTATTTGTTTGTCAGAACAACTGTGTTTTATTTTTAGAAATCTTATGTTGTAAAAATGCCTGATTATAGTTGGAATTGCTGAAAAGTTTGAAAAACTGTATATGATTTAAAACAATTATAAAACATGGAGAGTTTAGAATGTTTAAAATTTAAAAATTCCTGTTCTGATGTTCAACAGCAGAGTTAGTTGTGTTACCTAAAAGGAGCTACAATAAATATAGGAATCAATTGCTGCTAAATAAAGGGTTTATAGCCATCCTCTCTTTTACTGTGATTTGTTTCATATTACGTGATAGCTTTAAAATATTAGATGTAGTTGAGAACTACTCACATCATTAAATTAAACTGCATAATTTTATTTCTAATATGCAGTATACATTTTTGGTGAAACTATTAGTTTTATTGTAATTAAGCAGTTGTGAATTACATAATTCCAATTTTAAGTGTTTTATTATATTGATATTTTTTTTTCAGGTACGTTTTCTATGTTGGAATCAGTTCCTGATCGTCATATATATAAACTTAGTATTTTTCAGCCTACAGAACCTAGTGCCTTTTTCAGAATCGTTAGAAAAGAGGTAAATAAATCTTTTATAACTTTTTATGTTCTGCTTAATTTTCACCTTTTTGGGTATTTATTTCTGTGAAAACTTTATTTTTTTATAGATGAATATACTAAAGTCATCTCTGCCTGAAGGAATTGTTGTAAAAAGTTTTGAAGATAGAATCGTAAGTATTAATCTAATTATCTCTGCATTTTGGTTTATCAATTTCATATTGCTTTGGAATAGACAAAATATGGTGTAGCTCATTAAAGTGAATGTGCAGATTGCCAAGTTGTTTTATAAAAGTCACATCCAAACAGTCGATTTATATTTCAACATCTAGATTTTATTTCAGGAGAGCACAAAATACTATCAGGCAGCTAAATATACAAGTAAAACAATATTTACACTAAGCAATTTTATCTATTCAATTATATATCGAAATTATGAAGAACCTAGCTTAAACATCCAGAATCCACCATTATCTGCAATGTTCTCACTCACACGACTCACCTTCTTCATAAAGATGGTGCTCACTTGCTGATTACAATTAGTCGCCTGTCCCTACAGTAAATTTATTTTGTTTGATGTGATAGTGTTAAAAAGTTTTAAATATAAAAATTATAATGAATCACTATTAGATTTCAATATTCATGCATTTAGTATGGGTTCTGATGGTTAATTTATGGTTTTATAATTTAAATTTTTTTTTTTTTTTTTTTAATGAGATAAATTACTTATTTTAGAAGGCATTTTCTCTCTTTTGGTCTATTTATCAAGAATTTCAGATTTGTTCTGTATATGGTAGAACAGTGAGTTTAAGAATAAATTTTCAAGTAGAATAATAATTAGTGGCAATTAAGCTGGTTGGAGATTGCATTCAAATGTGTGTGGCATTCTCTAAGAGTAAAATTTGTAAATGATTTACATAGTCATAAAATAAATGCTGTTAGGAAAACATGAGTCATTTTTTGTGTATGGAAGATGAATGGTTGCTTCCATTAGAATATTTACATGTTATAAATCTCATGAGCTGTAGCAAATTACCATTACTGGAAATTCTTGATCCTACAAAGCTTATAGACCGTAGAGCATACATATTTTAAGGCAATAATTACTCTTGCCCCCATCACGGGAGAGATTTTTGGTGTACAGCATATAACCTGAGAGGTTGCATCAACAGCCCCAGCTAAGGACTAAGACTTTAGAGTAAAGTACCTTTCATTGAGAAGAATGAAGATATGAGAAGTGAGGGGTCATTTTCACAAATTAACATAACATTGCAGTTACTTAAAGAATTTCTAAGAAGCTGTACTAGAATTCATGAATAAAAGCAAAGCAACAGCCAGTGGAGTCAAAAACTACCTTATGACATAAAAAGTACAGTGTGTTGTGATGATGGCACTATGAGGATACTTAGTGTCTGGTGTTTGAATCTTTTAGATCAGGTTCATTAAACATGAACATGATCATTTTCTTCAGCCCCTCACACAAACCAGAAGAACCACAAATCATGTAGACTTGAGTATGGTTCTGCTTGGGAACTAATTAAAAAAGTATCAAAATAGCTTTATATAAAATTTCAAATGCATACCTTCTATTTGGGAATTATGGTAAAAAATTTTTAATTTTTAACTAAATATTTTGATGGTATATTTATAATTAACTAGTACACTGATTTAATCATATTATGAACCATACAGTTAGTAGGCTTAAGTGCTGATTTAACTTTGTCAATATGACTATTTGTCATACAATACTAAAATTTTAAAATGTTGTAAGTATTCCTCCTAATATTATATATATTTGTTTATAGGATTTGTATTCAGTCTTGATCAAAGGTCCTAAACGGACTCCATATGAGGATGGACTGTTCTTTTTTGACTTTCAGTTTCCTGCAGACTATCCCAAAGTGCCACCACTCTGCCACTATATTTCATATTGCTCAGATCGACTTAATCCGAATTTATATGAAGGTGGTAAGGTGTGTGTAAGTTTGCTTGGAACTTGGGGTGGCAAGGTAAGGATTTTTTTTTCCCACTTAGACTCGAACTTGCACTTGTTTTTAAACCTTTGTCTGTCAAACTTCCATGTGTATTTGTATGGATATATGGATGTATATGGATAAACTCATTGTCACTGTTGTTGATAATAGCATAGGTTTATAATATTTATTTATAGTACATAGCAGGCATACTGGCTAGGGAGAAAGCTGGTAATTCTTTGTCCTCCCCATAACTGGCTTATATCTACCACTTTATTTAAAAAGAAAAAATTGAATAAAAATATCTGAAACTGGACACCTGTGCTACATTGATATTAGGGGAAGTGCCCTGGTAGTGGTGTTATATCAAATATGATACACAAACATCAGTGGACATCTTCAGTCTCTAGACTGGAAAGAAAACTTTACCAACCTGCACTAGGTTTATTTTATTTTTAATATTGTCTGGGTTGTCATGGTAAATGGGACAACTTGTCCAGATTAACAAATTTTTGAAGCCCAAAATTTAACAGGACTTTTACTTTTCAGGGAAGTTTAGAAAAGTCATGAAACTAGCAAATGTGTCAGGAAAAATAATCTTATGCAACGATTTTTTTTTTTTTTTTTAAATCCTGTCTTTAACAACTGTGTTAATTTATTTTCTGCCACCTTGGAACCTAGTGACAATAACTGTTGTCAAGAGTTGTCAACTGTTGCGCTAGTGTTAAAAATAGCAATTGTGACAAGGGTATCCATTTTATGGTTTGTCAAATGCAGCAATTCAAAAGGGCTGCTTTATTTCTTATATCTGGGATTGTAAAACTCCTTTATATATATGACTGAGCCAAGTGGTATTCTCTGAGCTTGATTGCTGCACAAAGCAACATCTGTAGAACAAACTCAACCAAGTGAGAATATTGTTACCTAAATGTCTGGTTAGACTGATGACTTTTTCTTCTTTTCTGTGTACTACAAAATGCTGTTCAAAGACCACCACATGCTCAAAGTTTTATGTAATGGTAATGGTTTTCACAGAATGCCTGGCAGTAAGACGTGTATCTCCCCAACCAGCAAACTTAAAAAGATCAAAATGTATTTTGAAACAACTACTGGGCCAAACAAGAAATTTTACACTTTTGAATTAAACTCCGTTCTAGGCTTGGCCAGGGAAATAATTAAACTCAAGAAAACATGCAAATTAAAAAACTTTCAGTGGCCAATGTGTGATAGTTGAGCTTATCGATCCTCAAATTATCTTTCAAATTGCAAAAAAAGGCTTGATATAGCTATTCAGTTTTTTTTCTTGTTCCTGATTGGTTTTTGAACAATTTTTGTCTTTATTACGGCAACAGCTGAAAATCTGGCTTTGCATAGATTGAATTTTGCAAAGGAAATGAGGATCATTAGATTTTTTTTATACTTAAAGTTAGATACTTGGTTTTGATTGAAATCAAGAACTCAATTATCTGAACAAGCAAATTTTGTTTTCAGATTGTTATTGCAAGAGAATGTGTAATTAAACTCTCTTCGTAAAAACATAAAAAACTATTATTTAAAGAAATAAGTTAAAAATTAGTTAAAAATATTGATAAAATTTGTAAATAATGAAAAAATATGGTCAATCATTTAATGCAAGTCTTATCTGTTTCTGAGGAGAGGCCAGGATCACTTTTCTCATGGCATCCCTTCATAACACCGCCAAGGTGCTGCAGGACACAGTTTGGGAACTTTTTTTTATATAGCATTAATAAAAAGTTTTGTTTTATACTAGGTTTATAAAATCTTATACAATGGAACAAAAATTTTAAAAGAATATATATTTAGCATTATACTATATTTTTAGTTCTATGCATAAAATGTAACATACATAACTTTTCATATGTCTTAATTTTTAATGAGTTGGTGTAATGCTGTCTCAAGAATAAAGCTGTGATTCTTGCTTATACATGTTGTTCTGATACACTAATTCAATAGAGTGAAAATAATTTGAACATTTTTAAATGTGGTTTTTATGTTGTGTTTAATATGTATATGTATATAATGCCAAAAAAATTAGCATAAGGTATTATATAACTTTGAAGTTCTTTCCTCTTAATTCAACATCGGAATTAATTTATAGTCTAAAAGATATGACCTATGAGAATTTTGCAATACTTTTTAACTATGGTCTGTGGGTTAGTAACATTCATGAGCATATATATAAAAATTGTCATATCATCACATAATTGCAATGTAGAAGTTTAGTGCATCTGAAAGAAAAATGTTTAAATTGTAATTGATCAAGGGATTGTTTTACGTTTCCTGAAAATAAATGATTCTTTGGGAATGGCTATCCAAGTTTCATGTTGTTTTGAACCTAATATTAATTTTGTACAGATGAACATCATTTATTAAATTATATATTAAATAATGTATTTTTTTGTGTGTGACACAAATGTTTATTCAGCTAGACATTTAAATGTAAAATTGTGTAAAATTATAATTAATGTCTTTATGTGTAAGGTATTACAAAAACCTTTGTTCTAGCTTTAATTGTAAATTCTGAAATTAAAGACTGATTTACACATGTAAAGCTCTTTGTTTATAACTTTGTAAACTTATGCACATAAAGAGCTTTACTTATCAAGTTATTAAAAGGAAGTCCTAGAAATAGTATTTTTTCTTCTTTTATTAACATATAATTTACAGATGCTAGATTTATTGTTGGTAAATGCTGTTAAAGAATATAATCTATCATACTTAAAATGAATGCCATTTTATAAATTACGGAAAATAATTCACCCTCTTATTTTTCAATCTTATGTTTTTGCTTATCTGTATTTTTGTATATTTATTTTAAAGCATAATATTTCATGTTATTAGTAATTGTAATATTCTGTAATTTCTTTTAGGGCACAGAAATGTGGAATGCAGAAACATCTAATTTGTTGCAGGTTATTGTATCAATTCAAGGTTAGTTTTATTTAGTTTGTCACATTTATATATTAAGCATTCATTGATGTATCTCTGAATATTTAATGTAATTTTCCATTTTATATTTTGTTTTAGGTTTAATTCTTGTAGCTGAACCCTATTACAATGAAGCAGGTTATGAAAGACAAAAAGGTACCCAACAAGGTAGAGAAAATAGTAGAATGTACAATGAAATGGTTGTTTTAAAATTAGTGCAGGTAATTATTTAGAAAATAATTCTAGTTCTAGTTAAGATTATTTTGTGTGAGTGTGTTTCAGAAGAAAATAAAGTTACGTATTTAGAATGTATTTGAAATTAATTTTATTTTAAAGTTGGTATTTATTTTCATAAATTGTTCTGTGATATATATCCAGGGTGAATTTATATGAGATCCACATGAGTGACACAGCAATTTTTTTTATATAAAGAGTTGTATGATAATTACACAGTATTAAAATATACAAATTAATACTTAATTTAATAGGTGACTAAAATAGGTACTCAGTGTTGAGGGGTATAGCTAGGCATCCATGTCTTCAGGGATTTGTAAATAAGGAGGCTGGCTTTCCAGATTGGGGGTTGGGCGTAGGGCCTATATAAAATAATTGTTGTGATGTTAAAAGAAGAAAGTACCCAGCTGCCCTATAAAAAAGAACCTTGAAAAATGGAAATCCAGGGCAAAGATAGGGCTTCCTGGTATTGAATTCTGGAGAAGTCCATCCAGAGTTGTGATGCTACTGAAGAAGAATATAACAAACTAATACTTCCAATTCAAAATAATGAAACCCTTGTCTTTAAAAAATTTATATAGGTGAAAAAAAGAGGAGTTTATTTAAAAAAAAAATGAAAAGGACAGATATTTTTTCCATAATTTACATTTTTATAGATTTATATCTCAGAAAAAGAAAAAAAAAACTTCAATGTTTGAAATATTTAGTAAGACCATTTATGTGTAGTTTATGTACTATGCCTGAATATAAGTGTGAAGGAATAACAAATGTGTTCCACTTTTTGTAGGCTATGACTAAACTCATATTGAATCCTCCTGAAATTTTCAAGCAAGAAATATCTGAACACTTCCAAACTCAAGCTTTTAAGTAAGGATATTCTATTTAACTATGCTACTTTTTGAATATATATGTGTTTTTGTAAGACTTATTTTAGAGACCTCTTTGCTTTAAAAACTATTAGAAATAATTTTTAATTTTGCAAATCTGTTCTCTCCTTGTGCAGCAAAACTCTGATTTCAATGTTTTAAAAATATAACATTTCTATTATTTGTTAGTCACATCTATTGTTGACTTAAAACTGGGGAGTACAACAAGTGTGTGTAGCATATGGATGTTATATTCAGATGAATACATGTATGTAGTTACTCCCCCCGTCCACACATGCACACATACACACATTTACACATATACTTATATATACACACACACACACGTATGTTGTTTTGTACAACTCTCATCAATAATAAGTTCTCTCCCCTTGCTCTTTATTTGTTTCTTTATGAATAACATGTAAAAGCGTTAAATTTTATTCTCTTTTTACAGAAAACTGTGATATAGGAATATAAAAGATAAAATATTCAAATTTTGTTATTTAGTCTAAATCAAGGATTTCCAACTTTTGGCAACTCAAGGCCAATTTTGCAGCCTGTGAATGCTTTTTGAATAAAAATATTTCATAGCTTAGTTTTTTTCTTCAATGAAATTCATTAAAAGATCAGTATTGAATTCATCCTTGCTTTTTCTTCTGTGATTAGCAGTAACAGAGTTGGTGGTGGACATTTGCTTATTGGTTGATACAGGCAACAATCTACAATACCCCCACTAAATTATCCTTAAAAAAAATTTAATTACATTATTAATTTTAGTTTGTCTTCAGGTTTTTTTCTTGCCATTCATCAATATTAATCCAAATAAACTAACACTGTCAAGTCATTGTTGTAAATTTAATTATTTGAAGTAAAATAGGTTTTTTATTTTCAATTTCACTGTTATGATTTTATTAAATAATAAGTATTATAAATGCTTTAATTATTTTGCTTAAACTTTAAAAATACTATTTTTCTTTTTAATTTCATACTTTCTGATGTTTATTCTTGCATTTAAAATGTACAAACAGTCATGAGCTCCAGAAATGTATCTTATAAACAAAGGACTCCTAAAAGTTTTAAATAATATGACCAAACCTTAGTTTCAGTTAAACTATGCATATTATTTCATACTGTATCTCTGTACTACTTGCAAAATTTAATAGAAATTACCCACTTACAACATTATGGCCTGCAATCATGTGTAAAGTTTTCAACGTGGCTCTCAAGCCTTACAAGTTGGAAACTCTTGGCTAGGTTTAACATATGTCAAAAAATATAATTATTTTAAAATATGAACAAAATAAGTTAGGATAAATTGTTTTAAAGTTATGGGTTTATGATTTTATTTTTTAATGAGAAGTAAAATTTTAAATTTGGTGCATTTTGTATAAATTTTTTAAAATTGTAATAAAGTACATTAAATTATGGTTGCTAACATCATGAGCTACACTCCGAAACTTAGTTCTTTTTTCCAGTGTCATACATATTTTAAGTGAAAATTTTATCTTAGAACCTGAAAATTAGAGTGTTTGCTTATGTTTTCAGATTGGTTCAAAGACTAGAAAGGTGGCTTGCAATATCAGAATCTTGGAATTCTGAACATCCAGCTTCACCTACCTCACCTTCAACATTCAAAGAGTTGCATAACTGTAAGTAAAATTAAAATTTTATATTAGCTACAAAGATAAGTAAAGTACTGTTTATATGCCAATTAAGAGACTAATGTAGAATGATGTATAGTCAAAATTTTAATAAAAAAGTTAATAACTTTTAAAAACTCTTAAACTTTTAATAAATTTATAACAGTTATTATAAGATTGAAAATTTTCCGATAAAACTTTTGTTAGAAAGAAAAGAAATTGGTGTATAACCAAAAGTCTGCATCCTTTTTGTTATATAAATGTAATATTATATAACTAATTATTTTAATATTATAATCATTACAATGTATACAAATTCAATTGGTCTTTGATAAATATTCACATAATTGTAAATGCAAAATAAATGGAAAACATGTAAACAGAGCTTTAATGTATCTTGAATAGTCTTAAATTGTTTAGTTTTATTGGGTATGTTTAAGATAAGTTTAACCCCTTCTCTGATGGTTTTTTTTTCTGCTTCAAAAGAGGCCTTTTTTATTGCTGAAAATTAATATATGTTCTATCCTAAATTCAAAAATGCAAAATATTTTTGCAGTGATCAGTTTTTTGCTGAGCCTATAGGTGGTCAAATATGTGATATCCATTAATCACCGGTTTTCCATGCAAGTGCACTACAACGTTTTAAATTAAAAAAAAAATACAATCTGATATTTATTAACTCTATTGCTTTAAAGGTGTTTAAGATAAATATCTGCATAAAAGTAATTATTAAAATTATGTAAAAAATGTTTTGGAAAATGGTTTTCCAACATTAATGTTGACACAGCTTTACAATCTACCTTGGACATCAGAACATAAAAAACCACATTTATCACAAAAACAATCATTAAAAAAAAAAAGGCTATGAATATAAAAATTATTTTGAATAGTATTTTAGTTGAAATTCTAACTGAAATTCTAATCATACTGTGTGTGAAAAATTTCAATTTGAGTGACTCTTAGATTTCTGAAGACATTGTTCAACATATATATATTAGTTTAATCCACAAGCAGCTGCATCATAGAATCATCAAAAAAATATTCAAAATACAGTCAAATTATCATTACTAAATTTACCAGTATTCCAGTATTTTCTGTAAAATTGAAGGGGGGGGAGCAGGACACACAGCTTTTTCTTCTACTCACATCTTTACTAAGCTCTTCTCAACATCATTCTCTGAGTCTCTAGACTCTGAATATGTTACTAGAATTATCATATTCTGACTGAGACATATTCATTGTACTGTCCTTGGCCTCACTCATCATAAAAATCTTATTTTGCAAGCAAAAATATCACTGTGTAAGCAAAATTACTGACAGTAAATAATGATTTGGATTTTCTAATTAGGGTGGGAAATCTCACTGTGAAAATTGTGAAAAAAAGTAGGACTAGTTATGCTATCTATTAGCAATGTTCAGAAGTACAAAAATTTTCACAAATGTGGAAGTAGAATGAATTCGATTTCAAAGATTAAATTCTTTTCTGCAATGCAGCATGTCATGCAAGGCAGCTGGTACAGGCATGAAAATGCTGAACGTATGAGATGTGATGCTGCCCAAGAAGGGGTTAATGCCATTATAAAAAAGATTTTTTAAATTGCTATGAAACTGCCTGATTATTAAAATAGGAAAAGTTACATATAATTAAGTTTATTTTTTAATTTTTAAAATCAGTGTCAATCTGAAATAATTTTTAAAATAGGACTGTTATATACTTTTTAGATTTATTAATTCTTGAACTTATAAAAAAATAGCAATTTTAAGTGCATCCTGTTCTTCTAATAAATGCATTTTTTTTTTTTTTTGCAACTTATTTAAGATTTTATCTCAATTTCTAAGCAATTCTGTAAGGAATTTGTGCTTTTAAAAGTACAGTATGATATGGAGTAATGACAATATCACTATCTGTGTATTTTGTTTGTGTTGTTTGTTCCTGGGAAAATTATCCATTGTCTTTGTAGACAATAGTATCTCAGGATGTAGTATATGTTTATTCAGTGGACTTTCCCTCTCTTATGTCTGTGTTTGCATTTATAATTTGTTGGTAAAAATATTTTTTGGTATTTGTTTGATAAAGAGGCTAAAGTTTAAGTACATTGGAATTAATAAGGCTGTCCTTAAATTCATGAGCCAATATTTAAAATTAGGTAATATAATTTCTGAATTCTCAAGCCATACTTTTAAGGGTAGATAAATAAACATTTTTTCTACAACACTGCGGACTTAGAGAGTAAAATTGAAGTCAGAAAAACAGGAAATGTTGAAAGGAAAAACTCTTTGTAGCTTAATGTTACAGTAAATGAAAATATAAAAATATATATACATATAAACAAATGTTATATACTCACATACAATTATATATGTATTAGTATATATATGTATATATATATGTGTGTGTGTGTGTATACATATATGCATAATTGATACACTCAAGCAATGCTGTGTATTTCAGCAAGTAAGCAAATAAAACAATCAGCTAGGGCCTGTAATTGAGAAAGATCAGGTCATGAGTTGAGAAAAAATAAGTGGCATAATGATTAAAAAAAATTTGAAAAATGAATTGTGTAAAATTAAAAATTTAATATATGATTACCCTCCCTCCTCAAGTGGTGTTCTGAATATTATCAAATTAAAACCTACTTTTAATTTTTTTGTTATTTAAAAAAATTAATTATTTAGGTTTTTTTTTACAACTTTTGTTTTAAAATATCTTTGTCAGCAGGTGATACCTCAGCTCAAGATGTCCTACTTCCAGAGTTCCCACTTATACCAGCTTCTAAAGGATTTTGTCTGACTTTGCGGAAGTCTCTTGCAGATTTTAAAGAAGTCTTATCATCTTCATCCACCGCTCTTCAAAGCTAGTTCACCAAAGATGCCAAATTTTCAATCTGAGCAGGAATTCAGTATTTAATTATTTATAAATTTGGACCTAGTTGTGCAATAAATTATTTGCCTTCTTGTTTCATAACTTATTTGTGTTTAGAAGCATGTTTTGAAATAATTTTGTCCTTTTTATAAAAATTCTTGTATTATAAATGTGACTGGCTCATGCTTATAATACCAAAGATTTTGTGTGAGTGTCATGTTTGTTGCATTCCTGTGTACTAGGATAGTCAAAGTTACTATGAGATTTATTTATTTTTTTTATTTAAGAGTGCAATTTTTTTAATGAATGAATTTATATACAAATGTTGCAAAACTAGGTCCCCTGAACATTGTTTGACTTGTTTTTCTTCTGTTGTTCGACATAGTATTGCTGGAATAATAGTTGCGTTGTAGCTGATTTGAAAGATATTTTGAAATTGATTTTGTTATAGTGACAAGCTTTTGTGCATGTTCTGTACAAAAGAAACTGTGTTTTTGATATTTGTTTTCCATTTTGGAGAATAGTAGCATACTCAGACTATTGCATTCCAACTTCCTTATGAAGTTGCTGTAAATATGAATCTCTGTAAGAATAAAGCTGCTTCGTTTCTAAAATTTAACTCCTTCATGAAAGATTGTTGTTCTCTGATGCCACCATCGAAATTTCACTCAAAGTGTTTGTATAGGAAATACAGTATGGCATGTCAAAATGTAAGATCATGTGTTAATATTGCAATATTTTAAAAATTGGGATTAAATTGTAAAGTAACTGCATAATTTTTTTTCTATTTGAAATTGATTCAAAATTTTATGAAAATCAAAATTGTATAAATTGTAGTTCTGGTATATTTGTATATACACAACGTAAATACCACAAATATGTACATATATATATATATCTGTACAAAGCTGGTTGATTTAGCAGTCTGATAGATCTATGGAATTGAAAATGATTATACATGTTATGACTATTAGTTTTTTAGTTTTAACATCCATTTCCAATAATATAATTATGTATCCAGCCTAAACTGAGACTTCTCTATACCAATATGTATACTTTTGTATATAAATATATATATCTAGAACTGCAGTTGTTAATACACATGCTTATAATTAATTAAAAGTTGAAAGGAAGATTTTTGTGTATTTTATTTATATATATTTTTAGGTTTTGCAGACCTAATTTCATTAGAATTTCTATTTTCTGTGGAGAATAGATACTATATATTTCTGAATATAAGCCTATACAAAAAAAGCCAAGGAAGAAAGAGAGAGAAAACTTATTAATTTCCTTCAATATGTAGACATACTGCCAAGTATTTTAAATTACTTTAAAATAAAATGCTCGACAATAAGGTAAAATAAGACCAGTAATGTTTATACTTTATGTTTAGTAGATGCCAATGAGGATAATTTTAACTCTGGTAACACTTCCTGAAGCCAGCACATTTTAATCATTCATATGTTGTGCTGCATATGATTAATATTGTCGGTTTTAGTCATTTTTTTGCAAGTTTATTTCTCTAAAGGTTGAATGGAAAGAGAAGTTTTTATATTTCAAATTGTAGGGGATAGCATTTCCTGAATATTCTAACTGCTAAGATGCTCAACATTTCTTCATAAATGAAAATCAAGTGCAAGAACTGAGATAAAATGTCTCAATTGTTAGGGATAGGAAGAGGGGGAAAAAGTGTGATGTCGATACTACAGGACTTCCTTGTGGGCCTGCTTTTCATTGGTACTGGAGTTTGGGAGTTCAAATCCCACTTCTGGTGTCAAAACCAAAACTTCTATGCATACAGTATAATTGAGGCAAAACAAACCTTACCATGATCGCCTATTAACCCTCTAAGCATTACTCATGTAATTTTCTCCCAAGCCAATGATGTCTTCAAATAGGTGTGCATGTGTTATGAGGTTAGATTTAGATCCAAAACTTTTATGACAAGTACAACTGTTATAACCATTTAAAGATTTTTTTATATGGATCTAAATCACCTCATAACACGAGCACACTCATTTGAAGATATCATCGGCTGGGGAGAAAATTACATTTATAATGCTTAGAGGGTTAATTTTCTTGTTTATTCACTTGGGACCAGGCTTTCTTTCCAGCACTTTTATGGTCCTTTAAGGTCTCTATTTGTTCAAATTAATTGCTTGATATTTAATAAAAATAATTCAAACTAGGTTAAGAATCTGCTGACCACCAGGTACATTAGTGCTAATATTATATGGGCTAACAAGGTAGTTCAAGCCACTTCTGGCTGTCCTCAGGATTGGATTCTCTCACCCATCCTTTGGAGTATTATGGTGGACTGTTTACTTACCCCTCTTATAAATTTAGGTGTCAGCTGTTTGGGTTATGCTGAGGATGTTGCCTTAATTTTTAGAGGTAAGTTTAGTTAAACTCTCTCTTAAATTATGAATGATGCACTCAAGCATACTGTCTTGTGGTGTAAAAATTCTGACTTGTCTGTGAATCCTCAGCTGATTATTTTCTCCAGGGAGAAAAATGTAAATTTTGGGGATACGTTCTATGGTAAAAAGCTTATTTATTCTTATGAGGTTAAGTTTCTTGGAGTCTATTCCAACAATAATTTTAACTAGAGTTGTCATGTATTCTACTGTCTGCATAGGGCTAGAGGGTCTTCTGGTGCTGTAGGATTCCATTGACAAGACTTGGGTCCTTATTCCTAAGGCTGTATATTGGATTTATAACATTGTTATCTGTCCCATTATCACCCCTGACTGTATTGTCTGGTAGTCTAGGATGACTTCACTGTGTTAAGTCTGATCTTAACAAGCTGCAGAGAATGATTTGTATTGCTCATGCGGTCTGTATTAAATTTATACTTACTGCTGTCAGTGAACTTTTACTGAGCATGCTTCCTTTGCATCTACAGATTGAAGCAAAAGATTTAATCTGTATGAAGTGCTTTAAGTCTCTGGGTCTTTGGAGGGATTATTCTCTGTATCTCCCGTGGGAACATTTTGATTAATCTGTTGTAAGTATTGCATCTTTAACTATGCCTATTGATGTTCTAAAGACCAGGCTTACCTTTTGCAAATCTTATAATGTTCTTTTTCTCTTTTGGAAAGACTGGCTTAAAGGTAATTGTAGGGTTTGGTTCTCTGATGGTTCTAAGCTTAATTATCTGGTTCGTGCTTGTGTATGTTGCTCTAGGGAAAGCACCACACTTTTCTTTTTGCTTGGTAAATATGCTACTGTTTTCAAGTTGAGATCTATGTAATCTGCCTGTGTTGCAGGACTTGCCTTGACAAGGTTTGCACATATGCAAACCTTTATTATTATTTCAGACATTTTTAGTATTCTAACTGGTGTAGTGGGGAGGGTCATAGACAAACCAAAGAGCTCAATTGTAGCTGCCTCAGTTTGCACCATAAAGAGCTTTTGTTGCTTCATAGAAATGGCCTAAGAAAGGAAGATGGTCTTCTTACTGGCTACTGTGCCTGAGGTGGCATCTTAACATTATGGGGATCAGTTCTGATCCCTTGTATTGTAGCTGCTGACTTGTAGAGGAGACCGCTCATCACATTTTATGTGATTTCGAAATCTTCTTGGTTCTTAGGTTTGAGCATATTGGTTGCCACCTCGCTTTGAACTTAGGGAGCTGCAATATTATTCCTCTCATACGTCTGTTGAAATTTGCATCAGTCTCTGGCCCATTTCCTCATGTGCTCTTACATTGTGTTTTCCATCTAGGGTTTGGGTACAATAGACCTCAGGTCACAGTATCCTGGTTTTGTGTAATCCATCAGGAGCTGCCCTAAAGGCTAACTCATTAATTTATAATGAAAATAAGAATTTATTAAAATGTTTAACAATGTGAAGAGGTAAAAAGAAAAAGTATTTACAATTGGAAAGTGATGGGGAGTGACATGTTCATATGCTTGCTACTTTTTTCTACATGGTACTGTCTATTGTAGTTACAGTTGTGGATATTCCTGACAGCTAGCATGGATGTTTACAGCTGTTTGGAATCAGCTTCAAGCAGTAGGTCTCAGTCTCATTAGCCCTCATTAAACTAAATAAAAGACTGTAACCATGTATGCTTATTAAATAATATGCATACTTAAAATTTTAATTGTATGATGCATCACATTTTGCACATTCCTTTAAAGATTTAAAATTAGTAACAGTAATGTCAAAGTTAGAGTTCAAGTACTGCCATCTGGCTGCAACTGGCAGCATTAATATATGTTATATTGATGTTATTTTCCTTATATAAATATTTCATTATAATACATGATCGTTTTGTAATTATAATACTTCTTTTATGCTGTTCCAAGAAGTAATAAAATGGTAAAAATTCAAAATTGTTCTGTGCAAAAAGAATATTTTTGCCTTTTAAAAACGGAAAGCATTGTTTCAATTGTATGGGAATGCATCTGTTGAATTGTTGTAGAACTCAAGCACTGTTATTTGGCAGGATTACTTGCATTAATATCCATATATATATATATTTCAGTATATTTTTTCTGTTGGAGAAATCAGCAGATCTGATTACTTAACCATGTCCCCTTTAGCTTAGGAAAAGTCTAAAAAAATTTTGGCTTATACACAGAAGTATACAGTAATTTTTATTTTTGTTCATTTGCTTTATGTAAAGTGTTGCTATGTGATATAGGGACATATTGAAATGAGCATAATTATTCACACTGAAGTTTTTTGCTTTATTTTTGTTATTTTTAACAACTTGATTTCTTAGCAATACTTTGCTTAATCTCTTTAGGATGGCTATGTCTGTAACCAAACTGCTATCTAGATATGGACATTTTATGCTGCTAAGCCTAACTTTAAGGTAAAAATGTATAACTTAAAAATTTGAGATTCACTTTCAATTTTTGGTACATTATAAGAGGCATTATAATCATTAGTTATTAGATTTAATTTTAAATCTTAGTATTATATTTTCTTTAAAAATTCTACAAAATAATAAATATTAAAATAAAAGTATTGAATTTTTTTTTTAATATAAGTTTTTTAAGTTTATTTTGTAGAATATCAGTGAGTAATTTCAATTTTTCTAATGTTTTTACACTGCTATCAGAAGTAAAATCCAAGAATTTGAGTTCATCTTCTTAAAGGACTGCTGAAAAACAGTAGTAAGCATAAAGGCATAAATTAAGCTTTTTGATTTATTCTCATTAAAATAGTTAAAAACAAGATACTTTGACCTGACCACAATGCTCAGGTCTTATGTCTGAAAATTTTTTGATTTTGAAGAATATGGAGCATCTATATCTGATTTTGTGTAAAATTGTTTGATTCTTTTGCAAAGTATTAATCAGATCACTTGAAAGTAAAATGGTTTTTTTACAGCACTAATATAATTTTAGTGCTTCTACTGAAGTTGCAAGTTTTTATAATGTATCCATCTACGTTCAGAGAACTTTTTTCTTTAAACATAGAAACTAGTTTGTGTTTTTATATTATTATAGAGAATTGTGCTTAAAAAATTTATTCCTCGAGAAGTTTTTATAAAATTTCTAATAACTGAAGAAAATTTAGTAAAAAAAATTGGTTTTTTTTCAAAAGGTCTAATTTTTTAATAAATTAAATTATTTCAAAATTTTTTGATGCAACACATTTCTTATACACTCGACAAGTGAATCACCTAAAATCTTTGCTTAATTTACATTTAGTAAAACATTTTGGTCCTTCAAAATCATACAAATTGAATTTTTAACGAATTTTCATTACCTTTATATCTAACTATGAGTGTAACATCATTAAAAATTATTCAAATTTAAAGCTTTTAGGTCATTTACTAGTAAATACTATCAAAAGCATTCATAATAATTTTCAACAAAATATTTTAAGAACTTTTTGAGAAATCACATTTCAAGTTTCAACATTTTATTAAAAAATACTGTTCTGAGAAAAACGCATTTGAAGTTTATGAAAGCAAATTTAACTATTAAAAAATTAAAATACATGTTTAATATTCCACACACTTTCTTGCTTCAAAAGGTTCTAATTGCTAAGATGCTAATTATTAAAAATAGTAGAAAAATGTTTAAACTAATCTTCATGAAAATTTAAAAGTTTTGTCCAAAAAATGTTCTTTAAAAGGCTTTAAATTCACAACTTCCGGTTCCAAAGTCGCTATTTCCGTTTTGTTTTGATAGCTGTAACTTTTCTTTAAAATGCCATAGAGACAAAACAAAAGCAGATTTAGAAGTCTAAAGGTTGAAATTTTACAATAGAGAAATAAAAAAAAAAATTATGATTTTTGGCAAAAAATATCGTTTTTAACGTAGATGGATGGATATCTTAAGTTTCTGAGTCCAAATATGTCCTAGGCAAGTAATGACTGAATAGTAGAGTGCTGTTCTTTGGTACTGGAGTCTGTGGGTTCGAATCAGCTTTAAGAACCAGGCCACATTCTCATTAGCTTTTTTGTAGCAAAACAAGTAGACTGCAGCACTTTAAACTAAATTTAACTCTGTTAGCATGTGTCCACTGAGACACTGTCATGAGATATAGAAGGCACACCACCATTTCTGTATTTGACAGTATGTCTGGAGTAGAATTGCTATTTTAAGACTATCATTTTCCAATTCTGTGTAAATATCATCAGTATCAGAAAACTCCTTTATCTCTCATATATATGTTTGTTAAATATTGTTTTCTTTTTCTATTTAAAATTTAAAATATATTTCAGTAATTGTTACACAAAACATTTGTTTCAACTCTCTCCATAAAAAAAGGAATAAATAAAACTTCTAAAATCACAAAATATTTACCCCTACATTGCTAAAAAAATAAAAATATACATATTGGGGAAGCATTGATAACAAATGCATGCATTTATATCATTTGACGCATTTGAAGAGCCATTAGTGTTTATGACTCATCACCAGCATTCTTGCTTTCATTCTGAAAATAAATAATAAAATTACCAAAAATTAAAAGTATTTAAATGATGGTCAGTGTTCTTCAGTATCAATGAATTCCACTTTAACAGAAATAAAGCACTATCTAATTGTTACTAATTGAATATGCCATCTAAAATATTATCTTATTTTCAAATACCTTATTATTATGTAAGATTTGCAGCTGTATCTATCATATATGATATACCTGTCCTTAAAAGGTTAAACAAAGTTTGTGGAAATACACAAAATATGCTCAGTTGAATAAAATGGGGTTTGATTTCAGTCATTATCCTTACAATTTCTATTTATATTACAACCTTAAAGTAAAGATAACAGCATTAATGTCATGATGCCACATGTTTTCGTACATTGTAATATGATACGGTAAAAATATTAAAATTCATTCAAACGAAAAAAATGGCAATAAAATATACCTCGGTTAAATGTGTTACAATTTTTTAAGCCCTTAAGAGTCGTTTCTATTAAGAGTATTTCTTGTTACTTTTATATATAAAGTGTGAATCACAGTTAATGTATAGGGTTTACAATAAGCTGCATTGTATCCTCAAAAGTACTGATCAAGTCATCTTTACTAAATGGTTGTTCACCATGTTCCTGGTTCATTGTATAGTCCTTCTCTCATGTGCAATGGTTCTGACAGGCCCGCTAGAATTTTTGAGGAGTCCAAAACCAGAGTGAACCGAGTCTATTTTTTCTTTTAAAAAATAAAATTGTTTGTCAAGTTTAATAAAATGTTATTTTATAAAAAGTACGCTAGCCCTAAAGCATTTTCTAAAATTAAATTTCCAAGATTTAATGAAGATTAAGACACTTTCAGACCCAATTTCTTTAACCTTACAAAATGGATTGTAAACCCCTCGTTTGTGTCCGAGTGTGTTTATTTTCGCAATATACTTTATTTACGTTATGTTTCAAGAATTCTTACTTAACGACGGCCGAATGGGCAGGGCGCTGTTCTTTGGTACTAGAGTTTGCTGGTTGAATCCCGCTGATGGCATAGATGATCGTAGCCATTTGGAACTGGCTTTAAGCAGTAGGTCCTGGTTTCATTAGCCCTCGTGTAGTAAAATGCGTTCCAAAACAAATTAGCCGAACGATGGCCGAATTGTAGAACGTTGCTCTTCTGCACCTGAATTCACGGTTTCGAATCCTGCTGCTGGCATGGATGTTCGGAATCTGCTTTAAGCAGTAAGTCCCGGTCTCATTAGACCTCGTGAGCAAAACAGTAGACCGTAGCGCTGCAAGCCAAACCAAACCAAACTAAACTAACCTGCTTTGTGGAATGCAGTTAAGGGTATTTTAATCTCACATTTCATTTAAATTCTTCAAACATTTGAAAAATATTGAAATTTTATTCTTAAATCGGTGTTAATTTTACTCATTTCATCTGTACCTTGCAAAATTTCCTTATTTAATTTTATTTTTTAATTAAGCATTTGTCAACCCTACTTTCCTGGCTCATGACGTCGAAACATTTATGTCAGTGTTTTCGATTATCCTCCAGATTTTCCCCTAAAATGGCTCTATTCTAACGAAATAAATGGTATATTATAAAATGTTGATGAGAAGACCCTCTGAGCGAATGAGGATTTGGGAGAAGAGAAAGCTACACATATTCTCAATTTGAAGTGAGAGTATGCGAAGGAGATTAAAAAAAAAAAAAAAGGACAAGATGGTAAGGAGACAAAAAGTGAAAAATTGTTGCATTCCATCTTACAATGAATTTAGTCCCCCCCCCTTAAACTTCTCCATATATTGCTTTTATAAAACTAATAGATTAACTAGATGAAATTAATTAACGGGTACTAAAAATAAAAATTATGATTGTTTTACTCGGATCTGTCGGGTCCATTGCATCTGAACTCGTATCTCCAAGAATTGCGCCTGACGAAGAGGTAGTTATACCCTTCACGTGCACAAGCTATGTGCCAAACCAGAGGTTACCAAAGTGCAGCCCGCGAACAATTGCTTGATAAAATCAATCCATATTACACATATTTTTATCGGTTGTGATATTTTTAAATAAAGTTAATGTCTCGCCTATTAATTTATATAGTCATGTAGACAATCGCTTGGTGTCGCAAAAATTATTTTGTGTGCTTGGACCTTCGTTTTGCGTGCTTGTATTTTAACCCTTGAAGTCTATCCTTACGTCTTAGAGACATTATAACCCTCCCTTCTTTTATTTCATCCCCCTTCTACTTCCGCTTAGCGTTTTCCCACTATGGGAATTATGCTGTACGCGTTTTATTGCCTACAAGGTCTGATGAAAGGGGCACCAACCACTACGTGTTACCAATAATGAGTAAACATACTTTTTTTTTATTGCTCTAGACGTCTTTAGGATTTATCCGTACCGACACACGTAACAAATATTACGTCTGTGAGACGTATTGTTAACAGTGATGTCGAATACTCTTTAGTATATCAGTCTTACCCATTGTGGTACACGATGTCGACAAAACAAAATTACATTATAATATGTGTATTAGGTTGTACCTACAGCATCTAGACCGTCAGCCGCTCACGAACAAATTAAAATTGGTCGCCCATTTTTATAAACTTGATGCTTTGTTATGCTTTGGTTAACAATTTCGCCATCATGTGATCGCCCACATGCTGTGCGCGATCCTGCCCCTACCCCTCAGCTAGAATTGACGGATCGGTGTACCTGTTTCTTAGAAATAAATATATACTACCTATAGTTATTTTGTCCACAATGTGCTTCCCCTCAACTCACTCTTTTCAGAAATCATTAGGAAATTTCTCTCGTGTACGAAAAAATTTGGTAACCTTTAGGCCAAAACTATAAACTGATGGTGAACGGAGTGACTGTGAGATAGGTAAGTTATTTGGTAGAAGATATATCTAAAGATCTCATCTCTTTCAGAAATATATCTAAATTGGGTAATCTGTTTGGAAGTTCAAACTTTTTTTTCCAGTGCAGCTGGCAATACAGAAAGATATCTTTATGCCAAATACGGCTGTGAAGCTGTTACTCATTTAACAACACTCGGGAAGCACGTATAGTTTCAAGATCGTAATAGACGTGAGTAACATGGCCCCCGTTTAGTTCACGTAATTTATACTTCCAGGCTTGGCCTTCACCTCCAGAGGTATCGAGGCCGGAACTCACTATTATTCTCCGATGATGTGATCGAGGTCTGAACTAACTGATCTATTGCGGCTGTGGAAGTTAAAGTGTAAGATTTCATCATTGTGCCAGTTCCTGTTTGAACTATAAAAAGTATGTCTCAAAGTATACTCACATGGCCTTGAAATCTGCTTAATGGTTTAGTTTAATATTTGAGCTACCGTATTTATGCTTGTATAACGCATACTTTCCCCCCAAAATACACTTAGAGTTAAAATTATTGATGCGCGTTTTACATTGAGTAATTTTTACTACTTCAGGCAATCACACGATATAAGTATGGCACGACAACTATTCGAAAAAGAAAAAAAAAAAAATTTTAATAGAAGTATTCCTACAACCGTATATCACTCCAGTTAAAAATATTTCATGTAACATTGCTAGTAATTTTATTCATTAACTTTCACTAATTAGCAGTTCTCAGACAATTCTCGAGTATATTTTAGGGAACCTGGAGATCTTCCAGTTTTTGAAGTAGAGATTAACAGATTAAAAGTTGGGATTATTTAGTTTTATTACTACTAAGAAGTGAAAAATGAAATAAACCGAAGAATGATCTTAAAACAACGTTGGAGGTTGATTAATTTTACCCCTGTATCAGTTGGTTTTCTATATGGGAAGTGACTTATATGTCAGATTTATGGTACGTATCATGTATGAACTGTTTTGCCATATTCTTTTGTAAAGCATGCACGTTATGTACGTGTAAATACGGTAATCTTATTTTTCCTGAACTGAAAATATGTATACATATAGCCAAAAAAAAAAAAAAAAGTATTGATCTAATTGCCGATGTATGCAATGTTTTGTTAAGGTTCAGATATTCTGTTTCTTAATACTAGAATTGCTGTGTTTAGGGCATATTCAGAATTACGGTAATGGGCCATTTTGAACCCATTATATTATAAAACACAAGTTTTTCAGTATTTTAATAGCATATGCCAAATAAAAGTATGAAATACAAGCTTGAAAATTTAATTTATTCTAAGGAATGTTGCAATTATTCTGTCTCAAACTCATATATAGCTAGTGCATTGTGTCGCGATTTTAGGGAAACAATAAAAAATATTAATACATACATATATTTACACTCTATAGCAATTAATTCAAAGCTAACGAATACATATAAGGTAATGCAATAAATTTTAAAAATCGTGTTTTGAATATTCAGCAAAAGGGATTTTATAAACCTGTCTATGATCAGAAAATGGATTTTACTATGTATGACCATTTTTAAATTTAATTATTTCTTAAGGGGGTGGCTGGGTTGAAATCTAACTGTTATATCATGTATACGTCTTTAATATTTTGTGTACGACGCGAACTTCTAATGGCTTCTCCAGACTGTGATTAATGGCAACTGCAGTGGTCGCCATGATGGTGGGCGTGCTTCAGTCGCTAGCTGTCTTTGATGTTTGTAGAAAAAATGTTGCCAAAGCCACCCTTCGCCATCATCATTTCTATTGTCCTCCACCATCGATCGCTATAAGCTTACCTCCTTCTACGCAGTGTTGGCGTCTTGCAGTGGTCCAACTTGGGCTATATTATTGTGGAGCTATAAGGTCTTTAGGCTATGCACTTCGGCCATACCGATATATTCCTTAGAAAAACTTGCTTTTCGTAGTGCTTGCTTTTAAATAATTTAACCCATCAATGCCTAGGGTCTTTAAGACAGTTAAAAAATAGTAGCTATTAGAATTTTTATGTTTTTTTAATATCAGCTTTTTTTAATAGATGGAAACGCTATAAGCAATTCCTTAAATTTTAGAGTATCTACTTATTTTTCTTTTATTTAATTTTTATAAATTTATCATTTGGGTCGATATTTTGGGATTTTTCGAGTCTTGCTCTTGGAATTTATTTTCTCAGGTACATCATCTCAAATGATGACGGATGGCTATATTTATTATAAATCTTCACCTTGCAGTACCGGGATTACATATGACAGTAAATCTCACAAAATTAAAAAAAAAATTTGTTATCCTATTATGTATAAAATGACTGCTTGCCGCTAATAAAGACAATTTGCAATATTCATTGTTTAATTTTTTTAAACTTTCAGGAGTTCACAGTAAGTCATATTTAAGATATTCAGCATACAAGATTCAGGCAGTAATGGGTTAACACTTTGGAATAAGAATACGATTCTTCCAAATAAGACTGAAAGATCAAAAGATAAGATGATAATAAACCTTTCAAATAAGATTTTTCGTAAGTACTTAATTCATTAATGCCAGAGTCATTTCTGCCGAATATAAATTGATGAATATCTTATCTAAGTTATGGACTGTATTAAGTAAAACAAATATGAAATTTAAACATTTTTGGATGTTATAGCCTGTCTTCACCAGCGATCAGCCGTCGTTTTAAACATCACAAGATGATTTTTATACAGGGTAAATGATGAGAGAAACTTCTAGGCTAAGTAGGGCTAGAATTCACCAAAACCAGAATGACTTGTTGAAAAAGCTACGAACAGTTCACTTAGTATACATCATTTGTATTCATTCTTCTTCAATGCCCAGACAGCCCAGGATGGGCCCTTGCCTTTTTCAGAATCGAATTCCAGGCTCTTCTGCCCCCTGCCATGGACATCCAGTTAGTAATTTTTAAAAGTCTCAAATCCGAATCCAAGAAGTCGAGCCACCTAAGTTTAGGTCTCCCTCTTTTTCGGGTACCAAATCTTCTAACCGAGATCTTTTTTGTTACACGATCTTCATCCATTCTGCATAGGTGTTCTGCCCATTTAATTCTCTGAATCCTTATATGTTGTACTTTATCTACTGTACTATATTTTTGTATTCATTATGGCCAATTAATGTTTCAAAATAATCGCTCTCTTATTTCCTTTCCCATGTTCGACCTCTTTTACCACTTACTCCTGACGTTTCCGCCCATGGGTTACTGGGTAATTCTACATCCTTATGATGTGCTGCTCTATTTACTCTAGGAGTTTGCACCGTAGGAGAATATATATAAACCCTTTGATACAAAATTTATTTTAAGCCACATGTAAACACAGTTTTGTGAAAGGAAGCTTTATAGTAAAACATATATAGCTCTTTCTCGTGATTTCAGTCGAAGTATCTACCGGAAAAGGAAATTTTAATGCGATGATCATGACATATCGATCCAAATAACAAAATTATTAAAAATGTTACACGAAAATTTGGTAGGTCGTTTATAAAATTGCCATCTACCTTCTCCTAAAAGAAAAACTTGTTCCGAGAAAATATACAGATTTTACAAACATATTTCTGCATACTACGTTTTTAGCTTGTTCCTGAAAAAGGGGATCCTGGGCGTTAATGGGTTCAAATAAGAATTACCCATATAATGGTTGACACGGCCTATTTAGAACTTTTGTTGTGACAGAAAAATGAATTTTGCGGCTGTTAGGGGAATAAAGATATCTTTAAAACCTTTGAGGAAAAAAATAAATCAATTTTGAGTTTTTTTTTTATGTATTCTGATTTTTTAATCGTTTCTGAACACTCTTTAAAAAATTTCCGCTATTTCTTGAGTTATAACAGTTTAACTAAAACTACGTATTTAGCAATACCTATTTAAAGGGACAGCCACATCAACTGTAGACATTGTTTACATTGCATCGCAATCCTCTTACGCTTGTAAATTTTATTGTGCTTACGCGTTTCATAATTATTTTCAATTTAAAATCAGGAAATAAGACTTTACATTTATTTTGTTTTCGCCCTTAGAAATATATTTAAAAGTTGATTTTTTTAAAAATTTAATCAAAACCTTTTACAAACATTTTGGTTTGAATTTAAATGTAACACTATTATGTATTTAATTTGATCAAACTTTCTTTTTTATATGCATATTTTCAGATTTTATCATGCGGGCAAGACATACTTTTTTTTCTTTTAAACTATATGCACTTTTGAATTTATCATTTTAATCTTTATTTATAGATTTACAGCCTTGATGTTTTTAATGATGTAAATTACAATAAAGAGTATATATCTAAAAGCGATTTGATTGTGATTTTTTACATATAACATAAGTTTCTAAGTCTGGTATATGGTCAATTTTTTTTCACATTTTCGACAATTTCAGAGCTATTCTACCCTTTGAAACCGTTAAGCAATCCCCTATATAATAAAAGCCTAAGTTATCTGTCCGTCTCTCCTCGAATTTATGAAACGGTTGGACCTGGAATGGATAGAGGCATCCATATTGGATTCTTGATGAGTTAGGGTTAGCAATATTCGAAATCCACCCCTTTCCCCCTTTTCTAGCAATTAATGTCATTATTTCAAGCAATATTGCCCTTCTATATTAAGAACAGGCGATTAAATTTATCAATTTGTCACATAATAAATAGGTAAAAATAATATTTTTTCTAGCAATATGACGTCATTCCTTTAACCATCTTATTAAATTATTTCTTGTTTTAAATTATTTAAATATCGTCTGCATTTTCATACTTTTATCACTGAACTGAGATATGACGTGAATAATTTTCTTTTATATTTGGTTTAAATAATAGATTAGGTACGTATGTGATAACTTTAAATTAAATCATCGATTATTTTTTGTTACAAGGAAATTTTTATCTCCGGTATTAACAACAAACTCTATCTACCTCCAGGGTGTAGTGGAAATTATAGTTTTATTCCTTCACATCCATTAACTACTGTGACCCCCCCCCCAAAAAAAATGGAAGAACTTATTATCTTTAATTTTATTATCACTTATTATCACAACGATAATTTCGACGAACTTACGAAAACTTTAAATTGTCTTCCTAAATGAATTCAACATGATTCTAAACTGCATTCACAGTACCGGGAGACTTTAGAGGATTAGGAAGATAAACAAATTGTGCGTGTACCAGATGATTCTTAGCTAAAAAAAACAAACCATTTATTTACCTGCCTTATAGGGTAATTTACAATTCTGGAAAATTAAAAATTTTACTGATCCCGTCAAACGACGGGCTATATGCTAGTATTTAATACTGACGGTTAAGTCAACAAATATAAGAAATGTTAAAGTAAAAATATATATAAAATGAGCATTATACTAGAACAATAAGAGTTCACAAGGGGTTAAAATGACCCTGCCCGTAATTCTAGTGTTGATGTATATTTTTTAGTTTATTCAAAGTGCACTTGATTTTGAAAAGTTGCTAGATATGAAATTTCCCCTGTTTTGGTTTTGATGTCATATTAAAGTTATACTTAAATTATTTTTTTTTTCCTTGACTATGAATAATCCACTTCGAACTTGCATTTTATTTTCCAAGGAGTTAACATTTTATTTCTGTGGCTCGGTAGGAAGTAATAGAGTGGTTGAAATAATGCGAGAGAATAAAAATCATTCAGAATTCTGAATTTAAAGATAAGTAAAGGCTATTTTAAACTAATGTGTGTTTTTACGCCGACCCAGCCTCTAAGGCCATACAGTAACAACCTTCTGATGACCAATCACCACAACAGCGACCCATAACGGCTACCAAGTCGCTACTGACCAACGAGAGGCCAGTGTGAATACAGCCTTGTTCAGCACACTAACAACCGAAATCAGCCGGGCTGGGTCCCACCTGCTTGACCAGACTACAATAGCTCGGCGACGCAGTGTCTGAAAAGTTGACAGTTCTGTTGAACAGGCTTCACGCCTTGATCGGTCGTGGTAAGGATTCCAGAGCATTGCCTTGAAAATTCCAGAAAAAGACAGCTAGCGAATGAGAATTCGACTAATAACTAGCTGTAACCTTAGCTGGAGTTTTCAGGTAACTGGAATCGTAACTGACCAAAAAAACGGTTTTCGGAACCGTAACTGACCTCAGGTATAAAAAGCCTAGAAGTTTGCGACTCGGGGCTTTTCGACATTTTTTTACGTAGGTGCTTTGACCTCATGGAGGCTTCCCCGACTTTTGACCGAAGCCAGCTATTTAGGAATTACGTCCGGGAGACTCGTAAGGTCCACTCATATAAAGAACGGCAGGGTTTTGGACACCGAACGGGGTATAAATTGGGTTTTGCATTGCACCCTGGATAAAGCCTCTCCAATCGTGTGAGATTATTTAATCTCTTTTCTTTCGACTGTGATCGTCGTGGTGATGTTATGCAGGCAACAATCCTTTGCATTTCGACTTGTTTTGGGAGATTAAAATTCCCTTATATATAGCCGTATTTACTCAAGAAATAAAAGTGATTTCCAATTTTATCGTGACTGTGATCCTTCACGCTACCTCTTCACTCGAGAATATTGAAGTTGTCACACCCCTAAGAACTCATGATCACAAAGTTAAGAACAGCAGTTTTGTCCTTTTACGTTCCTGTTAACGAACTCGACTTCAAACCCCCAGTCTCTCCAAAAATCATCATTCTCTTTGGTTTTTTTTTTTTTTTTTTTTTTTTTTTTAACTTGCTTAGAAACCTTCGCAGGTGATTCACCAGTTTTAGTGCAAAAAAGAAAAGACCAGGAAAAGAAAGGAAAGCAAGGCAAAAAGAAAAGGAAAAGTGAGATCATAGTTCAGACCCACTTCATTCGAATGGTCGAGCAATTGGCTTGGTCCATCTTTCGGGAATTTTGCCAGTCGACAATATCAGAGTGGGTCAGAAACCTTTGACCTTCGCTCTGTACAAATTTGCTGACACGTAGTCTTGAAAAGTTTGCCGTGTCGAATTAGCCTTTTCACTGGTTATTAGTTACTTTTGTTGTGGAAGTGAAAGTGGACGTTTTTTCCTTTTGTATACTAATACACTGAAAGAAATCACATGAATATGTGCAATGCGTCATTACAATAAGTGTCTTTTGGAAGTCGCATTTTCAGATGTTACTGTTTCTTTAATGTTTGCAGCAGTCGTCTTCTTTACAAGCACAACGGCCCTTTACAGGCTTTGGCTGCTTCAACTACACGCTCTCTCCAGTATCTTCTACTTTGCTGAGGTTTCTGAACTGAAATTTTTTTTATGGGGTAAGATTGTTGGCCTAACGCTCAACCTGGAGAACCAGTCGAAATGGGTACCACCCCTGGGTACCCATTTCGACTATAATGGGTACTCAGGGGCAGGGTTTCCATTTTAGTCGCCTCGCACGACATGAATGAGCTACATTGGGACTATTCTTTCCCTGGTCACCACACGGGTGTTGTAGCAGTCTGCTTGTAATAAATTATTTATCTGGGTAATCGTTTTCATATGTTTATACATATTTTAAAAGCACTTCTTCACTTGAGATAAGTTATCAATACCTTAGATTTAACTACGCAATGGAAGTTGTATTATAATTGAGTTATATTTGTAAGCTTCGTTGACACAAAGCCTTAATATTAATCGGTATTTTGTACCACCATCGATTTCTTTCTACCCTATATCGCAAAACAATAAAAGATATTGTTTATAGTTTTTATTTATAGTTAACAATTTTAAAAATCTTTGTCATCTAACCAGAATGTTTTTGTTTTAACCTTGAAGTATGTTTGGCAGTGTAACACATCTTCGCTGTTAACAACCAGTAAGCATTTGCCATTTATATTAACAACAAATTTAAAAATAATTTTTGGTTTAATTCTGAATGGATTTGATTGACAGTTTTTAGCACATGGCCATCATCGTACCGATATTTTTATTACTGATTTCTCTTCGTTCCATTCCTTAGAGAGAATTCTTACATAATGTCAGAATAATTATACATTGAATTCTTCTCCAAGTTCTTATCTCCTTCTCCCGGAAACTGCAAGCAAGAATGTCATTAAATCCAATTGAGCGGAAGAAATGACAGAATCTTCTTTCAATAATTGCATTAGGATAAGACACGGATTGATGGATTACTTCTTTTCGCTCTTTGTACTCCTGATTTATATCCCTCGAATTTCAAAAGAAATGTGTTTCCAGCTCTGCTTTATCGTTCAATATTGGGCGTTAGCAGAATTTTTCTGCTGAATATCTCCCCAAAGATAGCAACAAAGGTTTCTAAAATGGTTTTATGGGAAGGAATCCATCGTCTCAGTTTTGTGTGAAATATGAATTACGTGATGGAAGAAAAACGCTGATATAAAGTAATTTCAGAAGTAGTTCCTGGATACAGACTTAGAATTTTGGTTTGTATTAAAGAGACCAGTTCCGGAGGAAGGTTCGAAAACCTCGAAATTTTTTAAAGGGAGATGTAGGTAGTTCTGAATGTTCTTTTTGTATTGATGCTTCAAATTATTCTACGAACTAAAATTGGAAAAATAAATTACTTTCTATCTGCTTGTTACAGAATTAGGATGTTTAAATTAATTTTCAATTATTGTACAACAATGCGTGTAGCTTCATCTAATGGCTTAAAAATTATATTGTAACATCTGTAATAAGACTGCAACAGCTGGAATGCTGAAGTTTAAATTAGCAAAATAAAGTATTGTTGGCGAGACTTAAGTACAGGTCTATTCATAATTCCTTAGAGGGTTTCAGAAGGCTATATTAAAAATTTTAAGACGAATACAGCAAAAAAGAACATTGCATTAAATACTGAAAGTGCTCAAAGTTTTTTTTTGCATTCAAGTATTATATAGATGTTCCATGCATGAATCCTTGATCCCACAGCATATATCAATGCGATAATCTAGTTACTGTCAGTCTCTATTCAACATAGTATTGTCAGCGGTATTAACAGCACGTGGGATCTTTTCACTCAGTTCTACTAAATCACGAGGCAAATGGACTGTGATGTCTGAAAATGGCCAGTCTAACTCTAAATGCAGAAGCAACTAATTGGTACTGTAAGTTTTCTCAGTTTTCAAAGATCATAAGAATTTTAGGCTGGATGAAAAGATTTATTGCCAATGCTCGCAAGCAAACAGTTACCAGTGTTCACACTTAAGTAGCGAAACTTAAAAGTGCTGAGTAACATCTTTGAAAAATTGTTTAAATAAACTGCTTTCGAAAGATTGAAAACATCTGCAAAGGTCTAGTTGTTGTCAGAGGTGATAAAAAGGATTAATAAGAATCAAAGATCTTTGAGAAAGAGGATGAATTTACCTTTTACTACCCAATTCTACTTATCTCCAAAATGATTTTGGAACATGTTTAATCAGAGAGCTTTATACAAGAAATTGCCACGCTGAAATGAACATTCTGGCTATAAAATTGAAAAAAAAATATTTTGTAATCGCATGTAGACGCGTCATAAGAAGTGTTATAACCAACTGTACTGCCTGCAAGATGTTTAACACAAAAGCATGCAATTCTCCATGTACCTTTAGACCTTGTTCACTATTAAGCCACTTTTGAGGTCGCCGGAATCGATTTTTGTTGACCTTTTTTCTTGAAAAATAGGTCAAAATTATAAATAGTCCTTTTCGCTTGTGCTGTGCCGAACGATGGCCGAATGGTTAGGGTGCTGGCCTTCGGAACCGGAGTTCGTGGGTTCGAGTCCCACAATGGCATGGATGTTCGTAGCCGTTCGGAATCGGCTTTAAGCAGTAGGTCCCGGTCTCATTAGCCCTCGTGTTGCAAAAAGTAGACCGTAGCGCTCTAAACCAAACTAAACTAAACTAAACTTTTCGCTTGTGCTGTTTCCAGGGCAGTGCATCTTGAACTAGTTGCTTCTCTAAACATTGATAGGTTTATGCAAGCGTTAAGAGAAGAAGACGAATGTCTATGATATACACCAACACCGGTACTAATTTTATAGGTGTGGAGAGTGCGATGAAACAGTTAATTTGGCAGATTATTAAACTTTTTATTACAGGTATCAAACGTCTGACTTGGAAATTTATTCCTCCAACCGCCGTCTGGTGAGAACGACTTATACTACGAGTACTTGGAAATTGTTCTGTGAAATACTAAGAGTTGTTGACCATTATATGCAACGTAGAGTGACAAATCAACAGTAGACGTCTTACGTACATTTCAGATATCTCATGTGATTTCGTACGTCTTAAACCTTTCATGTTTTTATGAGACATTGCAGACATCGGAAGAGCGGATATTGACGCGATTGTCAGAGAAAAACTTCAGCGAGTTAAATATTACCAAACGTTGCGTGATGAACTGTAGATTCGCTTTGGTAAATACCTAGGCCAACTAGTTCAGAGGGCCGGCGAAAAGAAATATTCTCTGAAAATAGGAGATGCGGTAATCGTTGGTCAAGATAAATTTGTCGTTTCTTGGCCAGAGTAGAGAAAATTTTCCCAATCAGAGATTGGTACAGTCGAGTAGCTAAAATAAAAATAAAAAATGAAACATTACGTTACCCTCTATTGAGACTGTATTCTTAAGAGATATAGAGAAAGGACCCGATTATGCAGGAGATTGCGGAAAAAAAATTCTTGCTTTGGCCGACGAATAAAGCTTGTACAAAACCATAATTTACGTACAAAGACTGAGAACTGAAGAGAAGCAGAATTTTGATCTTAGTTCTCTCAACCAATCAACTTATATCTCGTATTGTTTTTGGTAAAGGAGAGAGATTTTTATTAGCTGAATCTTCTTCCGAAGGAGATCAGGATTACGAAATTTCTTCTAATGTAATGCGCTATTTGCACCACGAGGCGCATCTATTACTATAAAGAATGTTAGGACGTAAGATTGAGATGTGCATCAATAGACCTTCAAGATATCGTCCAATAGGAATATATGGGCTTAGCCCGTTAATCCCGAGATTTCTTTTACTGAGTACGCAATAGCATGATATGGCAAGCTCCTTTATACATTCTTGATTAAGTAAGAGATGGCGATGACAACATATGCATTGTTTTAAGGTAGGTTTGTACGTGCCATATTGAATTTCTCTTGCTCAACGTTAAACTGTGGGAAAAATAAATTTCCGACTCGCGTTTAAAGGATTCTTTTAAAAAAAATCTGCATCAAATTCCAGATTGAACAGCAAATTCTCTAGGATGCTACCCCTGCCCTTTTTTTCAAACACATTGGAAAAAAAAACATATTTAATTTTAAATTATTCGTGAGAAATTTTGACATACTCATTTTCAAATGTAAATAAGCAGACAGAATTTAAAAAAGCATTTAGCATACATAAATTTAGAATAAAAGGAGAAGACATCATCGTACAGAAATTGTTCTATCACGTGGTATACATTTTTTTTTTGAAGAATTCTTTAAATGCGACCAGGTTAGAGGGAAGTTTATTTTCCCTATAGGTTAACACTGGGCGAGAGGAATCCAATATGGCAGGTAAAGACTCATCTTAATATACCGTAGTTTCGCACTTATAGTCTGCGGACTATCTACTGGTTGTTCATTGCTCAAATCATCAAAATCAGAAGAAATCGGGAGGGAAAAGCACATCAAGCGAACTGCCGATGATCAAATGTTAAACAAAAGCACGACTTACGAGATGTCAAGAAAACATTATCGTACCTTATCGGTAGTAAACCATGGAAAGAAACAACCCATAGAGCAGAACGAATCAGTACTAGCAAGTAGCGAAGTAGCGCAATCTTAAATTGTGTCCTGGAGTACGGAAAAATATCGATAGTCACTATTTACAAACGATTATCAACAGAGTGGATGGGTTCAAGATCGAAGGCCATTTCACCACGAGGATCACTCATAACAGAGTGCTTTGTTTTCAAAGTTTTGATCTGCGGTAATGTTGGTCATTCATTATGTCTTTAAAACATCGTCGCAGTATTACTGCTGATTTCAAGACGAAAGTAATCTAGAAAGCAGAATCGGATGGAGATAGAGAAGCGGACCGTTATTTTCAGGTCAACAAGTGGTTTGGTTTGGAGTGCTACGATCTACTTTTTGCTACACGAGGGCTAACGAGACCGGGACCTATAGCTTAAAGCCAATTCCGAACGTCTACGAACATCCATGCCACTGTGGGATTCGAACCCACGAATTGCGGTACCGAAGGCCAGCACCCTAACCAATCGGCCATCGTTCGGGCCAGGTCGACAAGAAAGCAGTGTGACGCCTTCAATATTCTCAAATGAGAGGTAACGTGAATAATGGATCACAGTCAAAGAATAAAATTGGAAATTCACTTTAATTCTGGAATAAATATGGCTATTTACAAAGGAACGTTAATTCCTAAATCATCTAGAACTGCAAAAGATGGTTGCCGATAAAACTTCCTCACGACAATCACAGTCGAAAGAAAAACAAGAGAATTAATAATCTCTTACATATGGGGAGGCTTTTCAGGGTACAATCAAGCCCAATTTATCCCCCGTTCAGTATCAAGATTCTGCCGCTTCCTATATGAGCGGACTTTACGAATCTCCCGAACTAGCAAGATCTCTGGTAAAAAGGCGAAAGCCTCCACGAGGTCAACACACCTCCGAAAAAAATGACGAAAAGCCCTGAGTCGCAAAAATGTAGGCTTTTTATACCTGGGGGGTCAGTTACGGTCTCGCCACTGTTTTTTTCTCAGTTAAGATGCCAGTTACATGAGAACTCCAGCTAAAGTTACAGTTATACTTTTTAATTGAATTCTCATTCGCTGGCTGTCTCTTCACGGAATTTTCCGAGCGTTCATTAACGAGATCCATCAGGGGCGTATTCATCTATTCAGTCCGATTGTCAAGATCCCGGACTCTGCGACGCCACGCTATTGTCCAGGTACAGGTGTACTACGATCAGCTGTTTTGGTGCGTGCTCGGACAAAGGGGAGTCTTCACAGCAGTAAGAAATTTGTGCAAGCAACAGGAAAATTAAAAAATATGGGAAGAAAGCGATCTAATTTGGTTTGAAGTGCTACGGTCTACTTTTTGCAACACGAGGGTTAATGAGACCGGGACCTACAGCTTAAAGCCGATTCCGGACGGCTACGAACATCCATGCCACAGTGGGATTCGAACCCACGAACTCCGGTACCAAAGGCCAGCACCCTAACCAATCGCCATCGTTCGGCGAAAGCGATCTAATCGTCGTGGAAAAACACAATGGCCGGCATTAGAAGACGATTTATACATAGCTGGGTTCTCGAACTGAGAAATGTAGGCCGCTGTTTCCCTACTGGAATACCGGATAACCGAGTAATACATAGTGTTAACTTAAAAAAAATACTGAATATTCAGACATTTCGGCACTCTACTGTACTAGTACTGTACTGTACTGTAAAGTTTTTGTTTTTAAAATGATTTAATATTGTCATTGTAATACTAGACTCAAGACTCGAGTTGGTGTTACATGGGCCCCTGGTTTTTTTTCGGCGGCCAAAAACGGACACCCTGAGAGAGGGTGGGCAAGCCTTGTTCCAGGGAGGTTCAACAGGAGGGGGGGGGCAATGGATGCCAAACCGGCCAGCGCCATCTGCGGAGAAGGACATTTTCCCGTGGAGGCGAAAACTTGACCGAGGGGGGGATTCCACCCCGGCCCTCGTGAAGAGGAGTGAAAAGGAGATGCCCGGTCGGATCGACGGAGAACGGACATTCTTGTGAAAGGAGCTGAGACCGAGAGAGGTGTTTTCCGCTCGGCACCATTTGTTTTTTTCCTCGGTCTTATTTCGGCCCTGTTTTGAGTATGATTGGCAGTGTACATATGTTTTAACAAATCTTTTTAATAATAAATGTTTAATCCAGAGTTTTGTCGCTGCTGTGCTTCATCGTCGGCAACATAGGCTTTAATCGAACCCAAGATACCTGCTCCAGACAAAATAGGCGAGCAGGTGAAGAAACGAGGCTTGCGGTCATCGGAAAGTGCAGCCGGGGACGTGCGAGGCGTTATAGTCATATTAAAATACCTATTTTTGCACTTATAGTCCGCGGATTATCTAGTGATGCGGACTATCTGATGATTTATGAAATTTTTTAAATAAAAAGCCACGCCCGCTGACTATACGATGGTGCGGACTAAACGTCCGAAATTACGGTATGTATCATTTTACCCGCACACACACACACACACAAAAGTGATTCGAACAAATTGCCAAGGATATTTTTAAGGTTTTTGAGGTCTGTCAAGTTATTTTAAAAGTCATGTTTTGTTTATTTATTTCTTATGGACTCTGCTCATTCACACCATATTCAAGATAGTTTTTCCAATATTTCAGTTCTTTTAATAGGATTTTTAACTAGTTAATAATAAATTATTAAAAAATGTGTTCTGTTATACGGGACAAGTCTCTACCGCAATAAGGAAATATTTTCTTTTCATCTCTTACTAGTGCTATTGAAAAGAAATTTAGTTGTTTTGAGCAGAATTTAAAAAATGCGAGACTGTTATTATTTTGGAACAAAGTTAACCACTTTGAACGAGAAATAGTTACAGTCAAAGCTTTTTAAATTTGAAAGTTTCGTAATGCTTCGCAAAAATAGTAATTCTTAATTTTATTTCTTACGACAACCGTTTCACGTACGCCTGAAGTCTTTCTTTCCTTCTTTTACAGTAGAAAAGTCACGCCAAGCTTTCATATAAGCGTGGAGAAATTTTTTTTAAAGCATCCAATAAGAATGCGAGACAATGAACCAAATCAATCTGCTACTTATTCTTTAACTGTTTCCCGGTAGAAATTGTAATAAAAGAGAAAAAAAAAAGGTTTTTATTTCGCTGGAACGTTATATTCTTTTAAAGCTTTTTCAGCATTTTTTAATTTGTTTTCAAAGAAAATATATTTTGCTCCGTAAGGATTTCCGAAGTAGTTTGAAAAGGGTCTTTTAAAATCTTTTCAAAACACCAGCCGGGGAAAGACTTTTATTTTATTTTTTTTCAAATACTATTGATGGCCAGGAAAAAAAATCGGCCCACGATAAGAACGCTTTCATATAAAATTTTCCCCGAGCCTTTGACGATTCACAGAGTTTGCAGTTAATATGTTTTGTAATTGTGGTGTAAAATATTTTATTGATTGATGATATAAACTCGGAGTTATTGAACAAGAGTTAAACAACATGGCAACAGTTTAGATGAGGGTAGTCGTGTTTGTTTAGAATTTACTACCATCTACTGATTTGTTAACTCTAACGTCGCATTATGATCGAAGTTCCAGAAATAATATTCATGCATTAAAATTTCGTTTAAATGTAATTTCTGAACAACAATATCAGGTATTTTCGGCATGTTCCAGTATGGGAACATTGGCATGTTACGCTAGACTGTAAAAAAATGTAGTTTTGTACAATAAAACATGCTAATGTTACTTTTGGAAACATGCATATTACCTTAAAAAGATTTTTACTCGATATTCCCATTTAGAATTTCTTATCATTGTAGGGAAGCTTATGATAATGTTAGTATACGTTATTTAAATAAGTCGGATTTGATTTCTTATGTTCTGAGAATATTTAGGCAATGCTATGTGAAAAGTGATACAAAAACCTGTTTTTTTTTTTTTTTTTTTTTTTTGTGAATTTCTGTACGTGCAGAATTTCTAGAATGTAATTGTTATATAAAAATGATTCATGTCTTTATAATTAAAAAAAAATACAACGCAGTTTAAGTGAAACTATTTTTAATTGAATTTTAAATCGTATGTTTCCATAAGGGAATATTGGTTGGCAAAAGGTTAAGACAAAGGAGCAGCGACCAGGTTTGGTTTGGAGCGCTATGGCCTACTTTTCTGCAACACGAGGGCTAATGAGACCGGGACCTACGGCTTAAAGCAGATTACGAACTGCTACGAACATCCATGCCACAGTGGGATTCGAATCCACGAACTCCGGTACCGAAGAGCAGCGGACTACCATTCGGTCATCGGACAGCAATAAGGGATACCAATAAAAATACACTCAACGGCGACCCGCGTAGTTCAAAAGCCATAAAATTGAAAATTCGATCACAGTTCGATCAAAATTCGATCTTTCCACAATCGATCCCATATGGCCGTGAGGCCCTCCAGGCATCTCCCGGTGGTGTCGGGCAGATCGCAAGTATTGGACCACTCACCCTGGAAGTATGTTGGGCTATAATATTTTATTACAAGCCCATGAGTGGGTTTTGTAGTGGAGTCAAACTACTTAAAACATGTCATCATGTATGGCAGAAAATAATATATACGTTTTAAAGTAAATAAAATATTTATTTAAAAAGAACAAATACGTAGGTGAAAAAGTAAAATGATAAAGGTAAATAACAAATAAATTAAGAAGAATTTCACGGACGAGGCTCTTTACATAACATAATAAAACCTAAAAAATATACACAGTACCTTTTATATGCACATAGGTATTCAGTTCAAGTATTTCATATTAACCAGCCATGAGATGAAACTATTTCGTCAGTGTAACGTTAGTCACACTGTTGACCGAGGGACAAGGGCGATGTCAGTGACCCCCCCCCTCCTTTGACTCCATTGGACAAGAGGAGTGCCTGACGCGAGTCAGTCGTCTTTGGACTTGGCAATAAGAGTCTTTTCGGATACTTCACTCGGCAGATTGGAACTCCCCTTCAGAGAAGAATAGGAAGCGAACGGAGAACTTGAGCAAAGGCAGAAAAATTTCAACTCTTGCATCTGAGAAAAGCGTCATCAGCGTTA
>CM063501.1:114484078-114499078 GCA_032207245.1 Pardosa pseudoannulata | reverse complement strand
TATAGTTATAAAAGATTCACAATTAAATTATTTTCAATTAAGCATAAAATAAATTTTGTTGATGTTTAACCCCTTCCGGTAAAATGACGAGTCTAACTCGTCATTGGTTTTTCATTCCATACCGCACAATGACGAGCTACACTCGTCATGCGACTAAAGTTAATGTTAAATATGATAATTAATTTAGTTTATAATTTCTAGTATACTGAATTTAGCAAGACTTTTGTTACTTGTGGAAATACCAGGTCACTATTACATATTGTTTATTTAGAATTTCTTGGTACAAGTCACTGCCAAATTGATGAGTCAGAATAAAAGAAAACCTACTAAGAAATGCCGTGTGTGTTACAAGAAGCAAATTAGAAGTGAGACACCCTAGCGGTGTAAACAATTCAGTATTCCTTTGCACTTTGTTTTGAAAAGTACCACTATCTTGAAGACTATTATCTGTATACCTTATTAATGTTTTGCTTTGATATTTTCTTAATTATACCTTTTCTGATATTATTTAACACTATGTAAAAAGTGCATTTTAATTAGGAATATGTAAGAATTGTAAAATGAAACAAGTTTTTTAAATAAAAAATAAACGCACAGTTTTTCATTATTAAATCGTACCGGAAGGGTTTAATGGAATTAAAAAGCGTTATTATGAAGCATTAACATTTCAAATACCGAACAGTGCCAGGTTTCCTACGTCATTATCAGCATCGAAAAATGAGGGGAAATATATTCTTCGAGTAAAAAAAAACCAGAGAGGAAAAAAAGGAAAAAAAATTATTGTGTATTTGAATTTCATTTATTAATCTTAATTAATTTTATAATTCCTCTGTAATTCAAATGTAACTATACCCTCACTTCCCCGAATCTCAAATTTTATTCATTCTTCCGTTGTGTTGAAAATACATTAAATATTATGTCTTATCTTTTTGAAAGTGAGAGAAAAAAAAAGGCGAAGTCATTGCGATTAAGGGGCTCTTAAAATGTATTAATTATCCAGATAATAAGGGTGAGTTCCACAGAAACATAACGACACTCTCCTGAGTAAATCTATCACTCTTTGAATGCTGAATATAAAAGAAGGATTAGGTAATTTCGATGGCATTTACTTTTATTTTGCGAGCGTGTGTGTGACAATCACTCTTCTCAAGAACAGCTTTATTGCGGAAAAGAATCTCTGCGCCCCCATTATTATATATATATCGAGCTTAATAAGGCGAAACTAATTTCGATTTAATCTGAAGAAATTAGCTGACGTGTGGGCGGCGGAGGTTTTCTGCTTTTCTCTCATTACTTCTAATTTATTTTAAGTAGTTGTTATTCATGAAACTCATTTGCAATGTATCTTCGGTATTAACCGATTCATTTTCATCAACGAGCCATTTTTATTTGAGTTGGTATTTCGTGTCAGGGACTCAAATTACCGATTGAATATTCCTGAAATAATTTAGCTGTCTAAATAGCGGTAAATGTTGACAAATCGGATATGTAAATCAATAAAGTTGGTTGGAAAAATAAAATGCAAAAGGATGTACCTGACATGTGATTAAGCAGAAAAATCCAGAATTATTAAACCTTTGCTCTCGTGAATTGCACTTCTTGAATATATTTTGGATGAAAAGAAACTGTGTATTTTAAGTAGTTTATTTTCATCACCAAGTAATTTTTGTTTTATTTAGAAATGCGTGTCTTTGACAAATAGTACCGATTTCGTATTTCTTAAATGATTAGCTATTTAAAGCAGGGATGGGTAAACTCCAGCCTGCCGGAAGGTTTTATCCTGCCCGCGGATAGATTTTTAAGTTGCCGGTCCGAGGCAAATTAAAAGAAATATATATTTATACATTATATATCCATCTCCTTTTCTACTTTGCTTAAATATTATATCCCAAATTTATTATCTCACGCCCAGAAGATCAGCGGTATATTTGCTTCTTATATGTGAACAAGTGTTTTCAACTTTCAACCTTAGAAAGAATAATTTCAGAAGTAGACTGACAGATGAGCATTTAGCATCATTCCTTAAAATCAGTACATCTCACTTCGACCCTCAGTATAAGGAACTGTTAAAAATGAAATCGCAATTTTATTCATCTCATTAATGTATTTAAACCGTTAGGTACTTGTGTATTGTTTTTAAAATTTTAGAAAAATTTATCTTGGCCCGCCAAACTTATTTTCTTTTGATTTTTGGCCAGCGGACGAAAAAGTTTGTCCATCCCTGGTCTAAAGAGTCTTAACTGTTATAAAATCTCATTTGAAAATCACTAAAGAAAGTTTTAAAAATGAGATGTGAAGGATTTACTGAAGAAAAATTCAGAATAATTAAACTTTTATTATTGGGTCTGAGCCACAGCCACTAAGTCGGCAAAAGCATCGATCTCTTAACCGGATGATTCGAGAGTGATCCGGCCAAAGGTCTTCCATTTTCATTATTGACGGCTGAGTGACGTAAAATAGGTGTTGTTGTTTTTGTTACTGTTGGGGTAAATTTTAACTTATTAGCAGAATGCCCAGTGTCATGTTATGCGTGGGGTGTAGAGATACGTAGAAAGTCCAAAAACACAGTTCATTTCATGGATTAAACGTTTATTCGTTCAGCTCGAACGATAAAAATATAAACAAGATATTAAAATAAACAAAGCAATTTTCGGCATACTACGTCGTATTTCCTTTCGAAACAACACTTACCAAAACAACATTTTTAGTAGCACAAAACAATCAGAGTAACAGAAAAGGGCCAAGGAGCTAACCGGGAAACTCCATTTATACCACGGCTCATAGTTAAAATACATTTGCATAGGAGAAAATGCGGTTACGACCGAAATGAAAATTTGTATCGATATTTTTATCGATAAGCCTTTCCAACAGTTACTAATGCTACTTGGACAATTATGCACATAAAACCGGGCCACTATAGCTGTTAGGCCCTCTGGGTTGAGTCTGGTAGATCGCAAGCATGGAACCACCCCACCACGGCACGACCCATCGAAGTACCCGGTTTGCGCCCGTCGCGTCACAGGCGCCTATACGGGGAAAAAGCAGAAGAGTAGCACTAAAAAAGCGGGGAATTTGGAATACAACTGGACGCTTAGCGGACCTCAAGACGCCGGAATTAATAAGGGTGGAGCGAACCAAGAGGAAGAAAAACAAATAGGAATTTAGTTCGTTGCAATGACAGACGAGAGACCGAATAGCCAAACTAGAAACCAGGAAAAATGCTACTTGGACAAGTCAAGCACGTGATCCAGACGCTAGTCGTATTAAGGCGAAGGACTGTACTTTTCACCGCTAGGGAAAACCTTTGCTCATGTGGGTCCTCGGAACTTAGAAGCAGAGATCAAGCAGAAAACCTCCATGCTGGGCCTACAACTTCCAGAGGTATTATATGGAAACTTGGAGGATAGTTTCAAATATGTTCGTGGTTGCCGTGTCCTCCAAGTTTCCAAACGAAGCCTCTGATGTTGAAGAAAATGTGCAGGTAATAGTTCCAGAGACGTACCCAGGGGGTGCAAAGCGACGTATGCAACCCCCAAGATTTCTTCTGAAAACTGAAAAAAGAAGGGAGGAAAAAGAAATTTTTATTAATATCAGCTATGGAAAAGGAAATTACTAGCAGAACAAGGTAGATTAACTGCTATCGAAGCTTTACAAGAGTGCAATGTAGAAATTTTTCCGAATATCCATACACTTTTAAAAATTTTAGTCACTTTGCCAGTTACAACATGCACAGCTGAAAGATCATTTTCAACGATGAAATATGTAAAAAATTATTTGAGAAACAGTACATCAGAAATGCGTTTAAATGGACTCTGCTTGCTGTATATCTATAAAAATATTCCTGTAACTGAAGATGAAGTTTTAAATATTTTACAAAAACAATAGCGGAGAATAAATATAAATTTGTAAAAATTAATATGAATAGATTTTTTTCATTGCATTGTAATCGAATATTTTTAACTTTTTATTTAAATTGCAACTGCTTTTTTCAATCATTAAATAGTATTTTATCGATTTTCAGTGATACAGGATTCTATCAATTCTGGTAAGTAAAAAGTTTTATTTTCATACTATCTCTATTATTTTTCTTAAATGGCCATATTTTTCTCATTTTTATAGCTTGGTTAAAATTATATCAGTTCATGAATAGTTTTACAACGGAGAAATTAGATTGACATAATATATTCTTTAGTTTTTACATAATGATAATACTAAATTAAAGAAGTCTATTTTTTCATGGCAATTATAGGAGCCTATATCAGAGAATTTAGGAGGGGGTATGAGATAAAAATGCGTGTATGCATGCGTTTTATTTGCATATTTAAATGTTAAATTTAGTTTAAAGAACTGATTTTACAAAAATGGGGGGGGGGAGCTCAAGCCGCTTCTGCTCTTTTTCATATGGGTGCCCATGTTGGCAATGACAATATGTACCACCCAAAATTAATTTCTAGTATGCCACTGAATAGCTCTATAGGCGCATAAGACAAATTAAAAAAGATGTATGATACAAGAGGCTTAAGAGGAAGTCAAGTAGTGTCTACCTCAGAGTTTTTAATTACATTAATTTTTAAATCCTTAGGGAAGACTCAGCTGAGATGAAAAACTAATCGCAAGTTTTGCAGTTTTGCCCATTGCACATGAATCACGAAAGTGTCATTACTATTGTTCTGTTTATCTAAAATTAGTCGTTTCACTGATACCTGTAGTCTGGGTGTACATCCTTAATGAGGACACATGGTCATGCAGGCTATTTTACTTCCAAATTAATTTAGGCATGTGAAAGGGCTATATTTGGCATTATTTGGTGATTTATCATTTTACTCTCATAATATAAAAGTACACGTTTTTTTACTATAAACTTTTTCCTTCTAGATCAGGGAATTTAATCTATCGAAAAAAAAATAACGCATTTGGTCCCAAAACAATTAACATTTAAATTTTAGTTTTTAAATAATATGCCCATTAATTTTAATTATACAAAGATGAAACTAACAGCAATGAATTTTTAAAATCTGGGGATTCCTGTCTCTTCACTTAAATTTAACCCGGATAAAACATATTTGGTTAAAATCCCTTTTAAATAAACTATTAATGAAGTCATAAACAGCTGATTCCAGCGATTATTTGTCCATAAAAACACAAATTTGGACTAAAATAATAAGCATTTTGAAGGTGTAACAAAGAGTTTACATTACAGTGTCGTCGCGGTGGGTACTGAGAGATTGACCGAAGAGTGGAAGTGATTCCAGTGACCTTCATCTTCGATCCGATTAACGGGTGGAATTTGCTACCCCTTTTTCCCCATGGAAGGGATTCAAAGTAGCTAGACTTTTTGCCCACCTCAGAGTTAGTAGGCGAGAAAGACAGAGGAGTGTGAAGAAATCATCTGTAGCTGAATTCACCATTTTTTTAGGTTCCATGCTTGTCATGTTGACTGACTTCATATCTCTAGCAGTTCAACAATCCCGGTAACTTGTAATTTCACGATCAATGATATTTCAATTTTAAATGAAGTGTTTAATATAAAGATTTATCAAATGGTAAGTGATGACTTCGTTCACTTATAACTTGTACCTAGGTGTTGAGTTTCTCAACAGGCCCGGTTCTTAGCTTCGCATATGTTATGTGTTGTTTCTGATGCCACTTGGACAAATCAAGCACAATTGAGTCATACGCTACTTGTATTAAGGCAAATAATAAGGCCTTTAGTTTTTATTTATTTATTTTTTCTTTTTAATTTTTTTAAAATGAATCTTTAAGGTGAAAGACTTTGTTCAAGTGGGTGGATTACAGGGCTCGGCTCAGGGAATCCAGTTGCACATTTGTCTTGAAGAAGACGTGAACCTTCAAGAACACATTTTCTGGCTTGTGTTTGTTGTTGTTTCTCAGGCCACTTGGAAAAATCAAGCACGATAGAGCCTGCAGGCTCTCGTATTAAGACCAAGAGGTGCGCCTTTCGTTTTAATGAGCACCATTAAAGTGAAAGAACGACTTCGCTCAAGTAGGTCCTCGTAATTTTGAAAGAGGGACCAAGCAGAAGGCCCATAGGCTTGGCCTGCAGTCCCATAGGTACTGATTGAGAACTTGGAGGACATTGTGACCACGATCATATTTTGTGTGCCCCAGCCATCTTACACGAACATGTCGGATCTTAGGCCGGCTCATTCCGAGCACATTGCCTTTGCAGACTAAGCATCCGCGGTTCACTGGCATATGCTATGTTGTGTGATTGCGTTTTATTCTCCTTTTGCAATCTCTCCCACAACGTCGCATAAAGGGTGGATTTTAATTCAGTGGATTTTCGGTCCTACAAAGATGAAACTTGCCGAAATGAGTTTCACAGAATTTTTCAAATCCATGGCTACGTCTCAACCTCTAACTGTGACCTGTTTTCGAGGAACTGCGGTTATGTACAGACAGACAGACGCCATCAGATCTCAATATCTGTGAGATAGCACTTAATTAAAAGGATAATATATCAAATGTCACTAAAATATCGTATTCAAGCGCAATTTAGATTAAAAAAGAGCGTTCTATCTCCATATGCCCTTTAAGTTTCGAACAATTTGATCTTTCAAGGGTTGACGTGAATCACTATGATAAATTCTGTCAAGATCATTTCAGCCATTTCGGAATGAACACAAATACTCACATAAATACAAACGATTTTTAAAATATCGTTAAGATTCCAATTTGCTGCATTAGGTCCCTTTTTTCATTTCTCTGTTTAGCAGTTCCAGAGAAACAAAACGGAGATTGCTTCATTAATATAAACAGTCGATAGATCTATTTTTTTCCCAGAGAAACCCCTTTTTATTTTATTGTATTGATTTTTAACTGCGACGTTTCTTGAAGTCATCCATTTTTCACTCAAATGACAGTCGCAACACTCCCGATGCTCGTTTGTCTCGGTAAAGAGTAATTACTGTCGCTCCCGAGAGAGAAAAATATCCATTTCAGATATCCGAAAACGGTAAAGATGGCGTTTATTGAAACATGATTTAAACACCAGCTAGAAAGGTTAGATGATGCACACACACATATATACGTATATATGTATAATCAGGATATACATGTTAAAATATAGTGATGTGGTACAGAAAAATAATTATCTTGTTAGTCTCACCGAACACATAGTTGGTAGTTTTAGATTTAACGAATAATAAATTAATATTAAGTAATTAATGAGCATAATTTTTAACTACCTAAATTATTATTATACTATAATGAATAATGTTATCATAATATGTTTAAATAATGTAACTAATTAATGTAACATATTTTATACTTGTGTTAGAATAGTGGTTTAGTGTCATAGTATTATGTACCAATGACTTATACCAGGCCATGTTGACATAACACGAAGAGTTAAGATACCAGATACGGATGAGCGAAGACTTACCGTTTTGCAGACTTTTTTTATTTACAAATATAATGCTGAGCAATCTGGTGACGCAAATAAAATATATTCAATCTCAATATGGAGACGCCGTAAACCGCTGGAATATGGAAGCAACTCCCGTTAATGACGATATTTTCAGATGAACAAAAAAAAGTTGAGCATTCCCTGCCTCTGCTGAAGTTCTGTTCGTTTCGTCTTTCCTCCGAAGGGGCCTTCAAATCTGCTGAACAAAAAATCCAAAAGCTGCTGTTGCCAAGGCCAAAAGACGACTGACCCGCGTTAGCCACCCCTCTTGTCCAATGGGGTCGAAGGGGGGGGTTACTGACATAGTCCTCGTCCCCGGTCATTTTTCCGCGCTGGCGTGTCCAGTAGTGTAATTCATTGTTACACATAGTATAATACTTATAAGTATTTGGCATACTGATGTTGTTTCTCGTATTTTAATTCTTCCTGGTTTTATCGTCCTAATCCACTACAGTACTATCGGTTAGCTTCACTAACCGTTTTCTTGCCTAGCTCATTTTAACATTATAGCATTAGCTCTTGCTAATTTTAGTTATTTTATTGTACTGTATCAAGATCTTACTGTATAAATCACATTTTTCGGAAACAATTCTTTTGGTTTGGTTTTATTTGGAGCGCTATGTTATATCCTTTTGGAAAACGAGGATCGGAAACATGATATCAGGGTCTACTGCTTAAAAACGATTCCGAATGGCTACGAACAGCTTACCTACAGTGAGATTCAAACTCGAGAACTCACGAGTCAACACGTGAGAGCTGGAAAACTGGTCCTAACAATTAAACTCTCTCAAAGGAAAACCGCCGAGCATCAGTGCCGAGAAAATCGCAAAGTACAGAACAGTCGGTGGCTATCCGATTAACACTTCGGGAAGTAAATTGAAACGACGGCCGAACGGTAAGGCTGCTGATATTCGGTACTAGAGTTCGAGGGTTCGAATCCTAGTGTAGCATGGTTGTTCAACGCCGTTCAAAATCGGCTTCAGTAGATCCTCATTAGCCTTCATATTGCATAAAATTAGACGATAGCACTCCAAATTAAATTGAACAACGAAATCAACTTTTCATCTCCAGTCTTTCTCTCTCTGTCCTCAAAAAGAAAAAAAAACTTGCCATTCTTTTGTTTTGTACGTTTTTAAACTAGATTACAGGGGCGGTTCTTAAATACCCACAATTGATTCACTGGGACCGTTGAAAATGTGGATCCCGGCTCTATTTTGTTCCTTTAAAGTGATCCCGTAATGGCGTTGTCCAGATTGAATCTCACCTTCAGGTGAGATCCAATGATCGGCAATTTATGAACGGCTTTAAAAAAAATTGAGTATACGCTGTATATAAATTTGCGCTACATGAAGTCTGGAAAACGTGCCGTGTCGAATCGGCCTTTTCATACTTTATTATTAACTGTTCATTACCCTTGTTGTCGTACTGAAAGTTGAAAAGGGGTAGCTCTTTGTCACACTATAGATAGATGCATTAAGCAATGGAGGGGCATTTAGCATCGTTACGATATAAATATCCTCAGCAAAAGGCAGCAATTGGATGGTTCTCTGTACGATGTTATTTTTGTATCTATTTCCCGAGTTCCTTATAGCTTTTTAAAAAGCAAACATCCCAGGTATATAATTTTACTTTATTAACAAAGCTAATAAAGTAAAATTTTATTAAAAATTGTATTATAATTGTTTTAATGTACTTACAACACAAACACCAGTGTTCGTTCTCAAAGGGGGAACACAGTAAAATATACGCTATGGAATTAAAGGAAAATACCTAATATTTAAACTAAAAAATTTATTATGTACAATATTTACAAGTTAATACATCACTTGACTAGTTTTTAACATGACCTGCAATTATTTGCTCTTTATCAATACTCTTGAAACAGTATTCCTTCTCAAAAGATTATGAGACCCAGGTAATAATTATGACTATTATTAGGTTTACTTCAAGTAATTGCAGGGAAGCAGACTGGGGATGTCAACAGGCTGACCGGCGGTGCGGCCGTTATTTTGCTGGACGTCTGTGCTGGCGTGCCGATCTTACGCATACGAGTTCGGGAATCGATTGCTGGCCCGTCTCTCTGGCTTGCTCACGGAATCTCGATGTCTAGCAACTCTTGAATTCCGACATCGAGTCCTTTTCCCACTTTTTTCCATACCTTTACACCTCGGATCAAGGCCCTTTTTTCTGTTCTAATCATTTGTGAAATTTTCCTACATCTGCACTCCCTTCGGGTGTGCAGGTGTGCTCTTTAAAAGGTTCCTTTGGTGAGAATTGACATTATTGCTTAGCCCTTGCTCCCATATCTCACGGCTACATCCCTGCCTGGACTTAACTGTTACACTTGTGTCACTCCGTGAGCTATAACTCCTCCTCAGGAGTCCCCACTAAAACTTGAAGTCAACAGCTGTGGCTAAATTTTTCTTGGAAATTTAGTCCACAGCTGTGTATGCACGTGCTGACCATCGTGGGAACGTACATCGGTACAATAATAAAGTAAAATTGTACTAAAAATTGTATTGTATTAAAGCTAATAAAGTAAAATTACTTTATTATCTTTGCTAATGATGCAAAATAGTATATCTATCACAGAATTGGAATGAATGTTAGATTTCAATTAACAAGCTTCGATGCGCCAAAAGGGCAATGAAATCGCCAAAAAAGTAACCATTTTTTTTCAATAGTTACCATTAGGCATAGTAACCATTTTTTGGTAACTAAATCTAACAGATGAATATGTTAGATTTAGTTTAAAGTGTACAAGAAATGGTGGCTCATACACCAGTCTACACTTTTAGGAGCTTTATATGTGCGATCATTTTTTTACAAGCTAAATTCGAACACAGTATCCAGTAAAAGAAAGCCTCCCTGTTCGGCCATTATTTAATGAACCAGAGCAGAGGGATCCAAAATTTTTAGCACTCCGACGCTACTTGAGTTATCATGGTAACATGCCAACACAAAACTTAAAACAATCCGTAATCTACTTCTAATTTCTGAAAAATTAGTAATAGATAATATTAAAAATCAGGATGATGTTAATTATTTTATTTCACCCAAAAACAAACATTAACGTCAAAACAGGAACAACAGAATTAAAATGAACTCTTAGCACCAATATGTTTTTAACCCTTTGCCTTAAAACAACGTACAGGAGACGTGATCGTACTGCTGTGCCTAAAATGAGAACCTCGTATCGCACACGTGATGATTCTTTCTGGCCAAACGTGAAAAGCTCGTATCAAACATCTTATTGTTTATAGGCAATAAAGTTTTTGTTTTTGCGTTATTGTTTGATACAGTTGCAATATAAGAGTTGGTCGTTTATTCTTAGGCTCAATTGCAATAGAGTATTATATTATATGCAATAAATAATTAACTGCTGGTGCTTAAAAAATTCTAAAAATTTAACGTAATGGCAAAAAGGAAAATTTGATACTAATAAAGGTGCTGGAAAGTGTCCTGATTACACCTTAGAAACTGAAACAGATGCTGATTTGGATACATCTGAAGATAGCATTGTAGTTTGTCCTGTAAAAAAACGTATTCAAAATTTAGTTAGTGATGAAAGAGATACTAATGAAGAAGAAAATATAAGAAATCAGTTATAAGAACAATGGATTTGGCAATAAAAAAATAATCAACCGAAGATATGGAAGTATACAGAAGTTCCTTGCAAAAAGTGTAAAGTTACCCTACATATTCGTGATTGTTTCGAGAAATATCACTCACTGGAAAATTCTTAATTTCCTGTCATTGGTTTAAAATGCTAGTAATAAAACAATACCCCTTACAAAATTTTGACTAATATTATACATTATTCACGCAATAAATTCTACATAGAAAATATTTAAACTACTGAAAATTTTTACTTTTGTTATATAACCAAAAACATAGAAATAATGTTATGTGAAATAAAAACATTAATAAATTTTTTAATAAAAATAAAATGAAATATTTTTGTTAAATTCTGTGGTTTTATTAAATAGTAAATGCAGTACTATTAATGTCCACATGTTTGCGCACAATTTAGCCCATGATGAAACTGCTTCTGGTCACGACGCATGAGAAAAGCTTTCATCGAAAGTGGCACACACAATCGTCGCTCGATTCATAAGGCAATAGGTTAAAAGAGGTTTGACAGCGATGTATTTTTATTTAATTTCAATTAAGCTTATTCACTATTTTTTTATACACCGTGCGTCCCAAAGATAAGTTTTTGTAAACCCAAATTGTGTCGTGACCTTTTAATTGAATATCACTGTTCCGAATTATTTAAAAATCTACAGTTTTCACTGTACATTATCAGCAAAATCGAGCTATACAGGGTGTCCCAAAAGTCATTTACAAACTTAACACGCTGGTCTGTCATATCACGATGAACAAGATTTACATAGGAACTTGTGTCTGAAAATGCAAACTGCGACCGCTAGAGCGCTGTGATCACGAGTGTGAAGCAGGAGAAAAAAATGATATCGACAGAGGTGTTAATATGATTTTTACTACAGAGGAGGATTACATCACAGCAAATGCTCAAAATTGTTTTCCTTTGCCACAATGCACGTTTCACAACGTCGGTGCATGAATTCACGAACCCGTTCAATTTGGCCAGGTGTGTCGCGAACACGTGCTGCCGCTTCCGCGATCCTGGCGATAAGATCCATGTCCGAGGTTAGGGTGTCTCGTATACAATGGACTTCATGTGTGTCCCCACAGGTAGAAATCCAGGGGAGTCAGGTCGGGGGATGGCGGCTGTCCGCCTCTACCGATCCAGCGATTTTCCGGCAATTATTGCCCTCTAGCGGTCACAGTTTGCAGTTTCGGAAAGAAGTTCCTATCTAAATCTTGTTCATCATGATATAACAGAACAGCATGTTAAGTTTGTAAACGACCTTTTGGGACACCCTGTATATAGCGGCCTAATCTTTTATACCCACTTTCACAATAATCCATACACCTCAAGCTAATGTACGGAACTAAAAAGTATAAAGAAAACTAAAAAGGATTTCTTATAATATACTACTGAATGAAAAAAAAATTCCCAAACCAAACGACTTCAAACCATTTTACCTTTAAAGCTGTATGATACACGGAATTCCAATCAATGTCGTTGAATTGAACGTAAAGAAAAAGAATTAAAACCCAAAATGGATTTCCAATCGCCTCCGGGAACTCCTCCAGATTTTGTTGGTAACCAAAATGAAAGCAAATCCTAGCTTTAACATTGATGTATTCTTGAAATTCCATCTAAGTCTCTTTTTTCTTTTCTTTATTGCAGTCTGGAAATTTAGAATTTGTAATGTATTACAAATACAATAGTAAGCATGGTATTCTATTGTTTTTCTGAAACACATTGCATGGAGTATGATAGAATGTCCGGAATGATACAGGTCGATGAACTCAGGAAAATTCCAGTTCTTGAATTTAATTCAAGATATCGGTTTTATTTAACTAAAAAATGTAAACTTAAAAATACATTTTAACATATTTTATTGATAAAAAATATAGACCTGAACAAATATCTACAAAATATCTTAAATCTTAAAACTTTATCGATAGAGCAAAATTTGATTCTAACTGATTGTAAATTTTTGACATACACTAAATTTTAAAGAGAAGGAAAACAAATCATTAGTACTGGACTTTTTTCAATCTTTTTTCTATTTGTCAATATCAGATGATATTTTTAAGGCAATCATGGGGGGGGATATTTTGAAAAAAAAACAGCCATGAAATAAGGTGAAACGCCAAGATTGATCCGTATTAAATCACTGAAGTATTTTCCCAGAAGATCTCTGGAAGATTTTTTTGCAAAGTCTGGGAGTAGGAGAAATTTAATTACGATTGTTCAATTTCATTCCAATTACATATCGATTTCGTTCAATTTCATTATCAATTTCATTTATCTGTGACTCTATAGAGCAAAAATTTCTTCTAACTGATTGTAAATTCTTGGCATGCTTTAAATTTCCAAGAGATGGAGAATAAGTCATTGTAACAATAAGTTACATTCGGTTCAACGTTTTTTTACCCCTTCTCGAAAGCCTTCGTGAAAGACATACAGAACAGTGGACCGGTTTGAAGTAGGAAGAAACTTCGGACTTCTCCCAGCCAATAGAAGGGCTCGTTGGTTTGGCGGGATTCTGACCCCTCCGATTTTGAGTGGACCCCTGTTTTTTCTCCGCGGGGCAGTCTGATTTTTTTAGAGGACAAGGTTGTTATCAGAAGAAAGAAGAGGGTGAACGCTGCTGTCATCCGCTGCTTGCGGGATAGACATTTTTTGGAGCGACACGAGAAAAAGGAAAAGCGACGTCATTTTTTTCGCGAGACCGATGCCGAGTCGAGAGGAGTCCTCCATATCTACAAATGATAAGCTGTATTCCAGTTGTATACCTTAGGCATTTAATTGTATAAAATCATTTAATTAAGACATATTTGTCCATGTATTTTTTAATGAGTTTTAATTTCTTATTCTTAAACACTAAATGAACGTAACATTATTTTTATAGTCATTAATACTGCACTCTGTATTTTCGAGATGCAGTTCTTTTTCCATTTTCGATATCAGACGCTATTTTTAATTTATGCTGCAGTAAGTTAATCTCGGCAGATTAACCCTGTCAAAGGCTGTCTATGTATTGCAGGTGGTCACTATTAAGGTGATTTGTGAAGGAATGATTTGATTCAGGGACTCCACGGGAGCCTTATAGAAATGGACGTGAACTAACAAGTTACTGGCCCATTTAGATGAAGTAGTAGACAGGGGTCACCTAAGGCCAAGAGGTCAGAGCCTGTGGCCGCATGCAACTGGAAGAGGTTTCCATGGGAAAGTGATGTAGTTCCTGGGATGCATCTGGAGGAGGATACAAAATTCTTATAGCAAGTTCGAGAGAAAGGTCTCTCCCTATTCCCGGAGCCGTGCCTGGAAAGTTTAAGGTCTACGTATTTGTGTGTGCTCGTTCTCCTGCGTCCAGGCAGTGAAGACCCAGCCCCATTTCTGTCAAGAACGCCCCATCTTCAAGCCCGAGCCGTACTGGAACTCACCCTGAGCCACTCTACTACAGATGCTCGTTGCCGATATTATTTACTCGGTGTAAACTCAATAGGCACTTCAAGGTCACTGATTTTTACACGATGACCAACTGTAACTATGGTAACGACAGTGGGGGAAAGACTTTACTCTTTTTTCCCACTGTGTTAAGGGGTGTCATGCATCGTGTGGGGAGGTAAACTTTCTATTCCAAAATTGCACTGTATTAATTATTTTATGATTTTACAAGAATTGACAGAGGTCTTAATACAATAACAATATTTTGTATAATTTTATTATGTATTTAAAGATTTATGGTCTGTTGACACATTTTTAGAAAGTGAAAATTTCTTTAGAAGGTACAGATTCCTAATGTTTTAGTAAGAATTCTAAATTAAGATAAATTTTTGTATTTTTACAAGAACATCTATGATTTATTATAAACTTTTTATACATATTGTTAAACTTTTCTTTATGTAAATAGTTTTTATGCACAACTGAAAATTTTAACTTTGCTTATAATTAGTAATTTGTTAAAAAA
>CM063501.1:114474078-114479078 GCA_032207245.1 Pardosa pseudoannulata | reverse complement strand
ACAGTATCGGGAGACTTTAGAGGAATATGAAGATAAACAAATTATTGAGCGTGTACCAGATAATTTTCGTCTAAAAAACAAACCATTTTTTTTATTTTCCTCATAGGGTACTTTAAAATTCTGGAAAATTAAAACTTTTACTGATCCCGTCATATTACGGACTATATGCTAGTTATATAATAGTAAATAGAGAGTATAGGGCGAAGATGATTTTATAAAGAGAAAAAAAAAATCTTTTTTTTTTCCTTGTACTTTCGACAAATAAGTGCTTCAGACGTTAATGAAATCTTTCAGCTTTTATCTTTTGACAAAACACATTTCGAAATGAAGTAGGCGGGAAAAAAATATCCACCTTATCTCTGATACCGGAAACATTTTCCAGGTCTTCAAATACTGTCAGTTCTTTTTTAGTCTTTTAAATTTGTTTCTCCAGTTACCTGATGAGCGACCGTGTTTCTTTCTTCGCCGCGACCGTGACGGACCTGTCTAGAAAATGTTCGATGTTGTCTCGTCAGGTAACAGTGGGGGATGATCCAATCTGGGAGTGAAACTCCGCGAGCTCAGAAAGAAAAAAATAAAATTTACAATTTGTGGAGGCTGCAGGAATGCGTGTATTTTAAAGGAAGTCATCATTTTTACGGTACTAAAAATAGGGGTTTTCAAACCGATTTTCTCTCTTTTACAGTTTATCTGGAAATAACTGTTATAGAATTTGGTTAGTATTTAATGAATATATCTTCACGTATTTAGATGTTAGAAAAAGAGACTGATGTGCGATACAGGAAGTCATTTTAAAAGTAATTTTTACTTCAGATATTTAACCCCTTAACGTGCACGCTCGAGTTAACTCGAGCGCGCTAAACTCGCCAAACTGTGCACACTCGAGATAATTCGAGCGGCGTTGTACTTTATGTTGCTATAATTTTTCACACTAGAATTCAATCGAAAATTGAAAATAACAATGTGAAAGCAAAGAAAGAAACAATTATTTTATTGATATATATCATTTACATGGGATTGTAAGCTACAACACTTACTTATTCAAGTATAAAATATGTATTTTTTTCTACTCATCACTTACGACTTATCTCTTCCTTGTGAGCCACTTTCCGACAGAGTATTCATATTCATATTCTGATTCGCTCATTTTTCAATATATATTTTACTAAAATATAATGTAAAATAAAATATAATTGTTAACTATTTTATTACTAAGCTCTGGCTGTAAAGAAATCCTTGACTTGAGGCGTCACTTTATTATTTTGGGATTGTAAGCTACAACACTTACTTATTCAAGCATAAAATATGTATTTTTTTCTACTCATCACTTACGACTTATCTCTTCCTTGTGAGCCACTTTCCGACAGAGTATTCATATTCATATTCTGATTCGCTCATTTTTCTATATATATTTTACTAAAATATAATGTAAAATAAAATATAATTGTTAACTATTTTATTACTAAGCTCTGGCTGTAAAGACATCCTTGACTCGAGGCATCACTTTATTATTTTATTTTGATAGCATGCAATGTTATCAAAATTCAAAATTGCAATAAAAATTTTGATTATTTTTGTACTTTTGTAATTTTCTTGGCAAAGACAATGTTCTAAATTGTGTTTTTTACATCCAAAAAATTGATTTTTTGGCCGGCCTTTTTCAAAAGAATTGTGCATTAAGGGGTTAAAAAAAATTCCAAAGTAGATTTGTAATGAAAGGTAACATGTAAGTTATGATGCATAATTTGGATACTAAATTGTACTTCATTCCTATCCCTTTCGATAGAACTATTTTCAATTGAAAAAAATTATGGAAAAAGTTTAGAATTACCAGGTATTATTAGTAAATTAGAAAGCAAGAGAAGTTAACTTTATGGGTTCAGTTTGTTGCTTTGGTTTGATAGGATATACATTTCAAAAACTTTAAAATAAATATATCATGCACATAATTTTACGTTTTTGATTTCTAATTATTTATGTTCACAGCATCAAAATTGTGAAAAGAAAAATTAATTTTGCCTCAAATGTGCTTTCAACCACCATTTGCTAAGATTTCGATTTAGCTTGTAAGTTCTTTGTTTTTTTTAGTAAATAAATATTAAATTGTTCTATTAATGACTTCTAATAAAGCCTCTAACTTTGATACTTACGAACATTTTATTTACACTTATATACAGGGGGACAACGCTTCTCGCGTCCTTGACCACGAGCTCAAGCCACACGTGTCCTCTGGGTAGTGCTAAAGGAGAGTACCGTAGCTTCAGGGGTATACTTCCTTTAGGTATATACGTGTTTCACGCACTCGGGGTTCATCTGAGTGATCTGGGTCTTCAGTTATCCCTGGTAGACGAGCTTACCTTTGTAATGTTTGCTTATTATTGGGTTTGACAACATTAACACGGACCATGACAGAGCTCTCGTAAGTCAGCAGTAGCTCAATAGCTATTATGGTTGCTGTCGTGACCTCTGGTCTTCAGTATGCATGCTGCTGTATGTCTTCGTGATGGGTCAGCGTAAGAATTAACTTACACTTATATACAGAAAAAAAATTCATTTTCATCGTTGCTTTTTCTTCATAATATGCAAAATATGGCGTTCTGACGTTAGAAATGAAGAATGCGTTAAAAAAAAACATATTTACAATTCTAAAGTCCCCTCCACACTATGGTCCACTGCAAGCCATCACCACCGTCTGGAGGGGGTATGGTTTATCGTGGTCGATGGTGGCAGACGATAAAATAGCCTTGGCGGACGATGGCTTCCGAGGTGGTTTTTCTCCAAAGATCAAAGGCAGCCAGATGCGCAATTAAAGTGCGCAGTAGACGCTATGGACGAATCCACGTGTTTGGCTCGTTTAGTGGCCCAGAGTGTAGATGCAACCAGTGAACCATCGTTCAAGGTCACCATTAGGAAGTGGTGAACAATTGGCCATAGTATGAAGGCTACATAAGTGTTGCCTCGATGGCAAGACAATGAAATAAAATGACGAAAATTATAACAAAAAGTTCAAATTTTACTATGTCTCAACAATTTTTATAGAGCACTGTGATGAAACATTACACAGAATTTAAAGTAGAAGAACGGGGGTTTCGAAACGGTTTTCAACATTTCGAATCCTCATCGGAATACCCCCTCCATTTTCTATTCGAAGGGGGAAGTGGAAAAGAGCGAACATCAACCAAGGTTCCATTTTTTGTCTTCCCTCCGACATAACCCAGGAAGGAAGTGAAATTCAGACAGTCCAATCTGAAATCCTTCTGCATCGTGGCTGATCCGTGACAATTTGGGCATCATCGTGAAAGTATTATAAGAAAGAATAGTATTCCGAGTGAATTAGTTCTTAAAAATAGTTCAAGAAAATAATTGCTTTGGATATTTTACTACTTGGAAGGAAAGAATTATTTTACACAAAATTCATACCCGCACGTGACCTGTTAAGAAGTGTTGGGTATCATACGTTGGACCTTATATACTCAGGTTTGTTTTCTGTGATGCTGTAAAAATGAAATTTTGTGCTGCGATATTGCTTTGTTCCATTTCATTGACTCCGACATACATATAGCCAAAGACCTTTATTCTTTCTGTACTCATAATTCTCCTCGAAGAAAAGTATTCTTTGGATTTGTAGGTTCTTTTTCAATTATCAAGATTTTTACATTTCTTACATCTATGGTGGAGTAACAATTGTCAACACTATACTCACTACCTCAAAATTTTTAACAAGCACTGATATAAACATAGTAGTAAACTTACATACATTGGGTTATCGAAAACTAGTACTTGTACCTACTAAAAAAATTGCAAATATTACTGCTGAATCGCTTACTTTTATCTTCTGAACTTTTGCATCTTGTATTCTTTTAAGCAAAATTGTCTGCACCATGTCTTTAATTTTTTTTTTATTTTGCATCTTCCATGGCCAAACTCAAGCATTCTAATTAAATAACTTTTAACTATTTAATTCAATTTAACTATTCGTACTACTTAATCATTCCAATATCAAAGGAGTTGCTTTTGTGTGCAAATTACCAATTCACTCTGACCTAGAAGAGGTCTTGCCCTACGAAGTTCAGACTCTGACTTTCTATGAACCACTCCTGTGAATACATTGGGCTAAGTTATGAGTTTATAAGGTATCTTGTAAGGATACGGAATAGAGAGCGATTAAATATTATTATGCAAGCAGGTGGCTAATAGCCCAGAATCGGTCCTGTTTAATCACACATTACAACACATTACATTTTCAGACAGATTGATTAAGAGCAAAATAAAAAAATTTTGAAAGTCAAGAGTCCTCGTGAGAAAACTTTTGACTACTATGAAAATGACAACAGAAAAGCATCTATTATTTATTAATTTATGATTAATTTTAAGGCTTAAAGGGGATGAGTTTCCACAACTGAGTTCAGAGTCGTATCCAGGGGGGGGGGTGTCAAAGAGACATATGCTACCCCCAAGGTTTTTTTCTCGAAACTGAAAAAAGAAGGGGGAGGGGGAGAAATTTTAAAGTTTGTTTTCCTTTTTTTTTAAATTTAGATATACCATAATACTACAATAAGAACAATCTTGAAATATTTTGGTTAAGTGAAAAAGATCTTGGGGGTGTTAACTGCTATAGAAGCTTTATAAGAGTGCAATGTAGAAATTTTCCTGAATATCCATAAACTTTTAAAAATTTTAGTCCCTTTGCCAGTTACAACATGCACAGCTGAAAGATCGTTTTCAACTATGAAATATGTAAAAAATTATTTGAGAAACAATACATCAGAAATGCGTTTAAATGGACTCTGCTTGCTGTATATCTATAAAAATATTCCTGTAACTGAAGATGAAGTTTTAAATATTTTACAAAAACAAAAGCGGAGAATAAATATAAATTTGTAAAAACTAATATGAATAGATTTTTTTCATTGCATTGTAATCGAATATTTTTAACTTTTTATTTAAATTGCAACTGCTTTTTTCAATCATTAAATGGTATTTTATCGATTTTCAATCAT
>CM063501.1:114409078-114466578 GCA_032207245.1 Pardosa pseudoannulata | reverse complement strand
ATACTCATTTATTTCTTTGAAAAATATTTTAATTACGAAAAATTTCAATATTCTACTATATTACAAAATGAAGGTTATAGTTGTTTTAAAATTTTAATAGTTTTTTAGATTATATTACATACCAGCAATAAATATTGTTTCTTAAACAAAGCTAAGCACATTCAGAAAACGAATATCACATTTTAATTACATTTATTTTCCTTCCTAAATTTTAGAAATATAAACTAAAGGTATAAAATTGAAATATCTGGTGAATTATCTTCGCACTCAGGTAATGGGAGATTGCACACGATTTTGGCGAGATAATTTAGTATAACCAAGGAGCAAATAATAATTTTCAGTACTTAACATGAAAGACACTTTAAATATTTTTCATTTTGCAAACGTTTACTATACTAGCAGCGGAATTTATTACCAGTCAAAGAGATGTCGAAAGAAACAGAAAAAGAAATAAATTAGCTAAATGCCAATCGGTAAAATGAAATAGCTAAAATAAATCCTGTCTTTTAAGACTTTGTCTTTGACTGTCTTTAAAGGAACAAAGCTTAACGATGGCCGAATGGTTAGGGCGCTAATCTTCGAATCCTACCGTGGTATGGACTTTCGTAGATCGACTATGATTTCAAACAGGTCGAGTATGATTTCAAAACAGTTTAAGTGTCTGACTTGCCAGAAATATGGGTTATAGATTAGAAACAAGCGTGTCGACTTTAGAAAGAAAGCATTTTAGAAAGATCTAAAAAAATTAAAAAGAATTAAGCATGCCGAATCATAAAAGAAAGAATATGTTGATTCAACTTATATCATCCTATTTATGTGAGGCTAGTTTTTGAAAGTTAGTAGCGAGCTATTAAACAAAATATCGAGCTCGGTTAGACTCAGGAGGAATTTCGGCTTATGATTTCCAACGTTTATCTGTCTAAATGATGCCTGAATGGGAAGGGCGTTGCACTTTGGTACAGGAGTTCAAGTGTTCATATCCCACATCTCGCATGGATGCTCGTAGCTCTTCAGATGCGGTTGTAAGCAGTCGATCCTAGTCTATATCTCTCTTTCATTTTCAATTTTTGTCCACACTAGTCGCTATTAACAAATATTTCGAAGAACGAACTTACTTTCGATAGAAACAGTAAAACTCATTTTAACCCTTTCGTGGGTCATTTATTTCTCATTCCACGTTTCCAAACTTTCAAAATAGAGCTGATAATTTTATTCAATCGATTGAACAATTGATGACAGCGCAAAACCGAAGCGGGAATCAGTCTTCAAGTCGTTTCAATAACAAGACCAATATATTATAATAGGTTTTGCGCTTCCCACAGGTGTATTTTGTAAGATCGTGTAGGTGGGAAGTGATCTTCCCACGACCCACGAAATGGTTAAACCATTTGCATCATAATCTCTTATATGAGCCGAATCTACTTGGTTGTTATTCCAAAAGCACATACAAGCCTGAATATTTTAGTCTTTTCAGCATTTCTAACAAGAAAAATAATTATTACATGATTAAGTTTTAAAACAGATTCATTTTGAATAAAATAAAACTAATTTATGCCTACAAGAAACATTTTTCACTCTTTGGTATGATGCAAATGGTTAAACGTCATTTAACTGCTGTTTCACTTTAATCAAGACAAACTGTGAGTTAACCCCAGATTAAAGTTCAAAGATTAAATTGTAGACAATTACCGACTATCTTAATCAACAATGATGAGCCGAAACCTAAGTATTCTCAATGATGAATCTCCAATACTATCCACAATTTATTGCAGTCTTCATTTTATCTAAGAATTTAACTTTGGAATCTGAACTGACGGAGTTTTTAAACTACTTTATTGTATCAAATAAACTGTTAACGGTAAATATGACTTACACTTATTGATGATGCCTTTTGGTGTAGAAATGGGTAGTTTTTGTGTAGTTATGAATACCATGTTTTTAAACCAATTTTTTATGAACTTTGAAATTTATGCAGATTTATCCTTTTGAGGGAAATGTACGAGTTTTACTTAGACTGAAAACTTATGTGTGTGAATGTTACAAATAATTCCTTTATATACACATATCGCAGTTTGTAAATTCTACTTGAAATACTGAAGAAATAAAATACAACAAAAATATTCTTTAGCTATAACATCGATATTTCCATTTTAAAATACAGCGTATTTGGGCAGATGTTTTTTTAATTTTGATACGCACTTAAACGGGCATGTAATGCGATTGGCTGTAACAATGACATCACACGCTTCTGTTTGAATAGCTAATTAGCTATTGAAACAGACACAAAAAAGTTGATTTTGCACTTTTGCTTTGTTAAGTCATTTATGTGAATTTCAAATTGAACTGTAACTTCCAACTGGACATCTTAAGGTAAGCATACGCTTGTTCTTTTAATTATTTGTGTGTCTTGTTAGTTTATGCAGATTTCTATTCTTCTGGGCTTAGTAAATTTAATAGTGTTATATCAATGCATTCATATGCGGGAAAATTCTGAATGTAGGTAGTGATAATTAAAGAATGCCAAATTCGGTCAGAGTCATATAAGATGAAAGTTACCTTTGCTAGAACAAATACATTATTTAATGATTTTTTGTACAGTAAAAAGACAAGTAAAATAGAATAATATACTATGTTTATAAAACAAATTCTTATAATTTTTTATGCGTTATTGTCGGAATACGATTATAAATCGCAGGATACCGATCTTCCTTTTTATATACAACGCTAATGTTTTCATTTTTATTGAATAGTTGTATTACATACAACCTTTATGTATTTCGAATAACACCAATAATTTTTCGTGTGCATAATGTTTTATGAATTTTAAAAGTATATAGAGTCATACCTAACGTGACCAGACGTCCCGTTTTGAACGGGACTGTCCCTTTTTACGATTACGAGTCCCGGTGTCTCCGAAATGGACAATGGGACGCAAAATTTTCCCGTTTTCAGAAACTGCTAGAAAACTTGTGCGATTTCTAATTAAAAAAGTGTTAGTGTTTACTGTAGATATTTTCATATGGCTTTTTCAGACCGATGTATTTATGTTGTGGTGTTCGATATTACCAATTTTAAGACAAGAAAATTTAAAGTAATAAAACATTACAAAAAATGTCATTTTAAAACAAAATCATAGCAGGGGGCATGGTCATAAATGTACTGGCCTTTTTTTCAGACTGGATGTATTAATTGAAAAGCAATATATTTACTGTAATAAAGATACTGAAGTTTTTGACGAATTTTCATTAATTTCTAATTACATTACATAGCAAAAAATAACGGAATGGAATAATTTAAATGCTTCCACGGAAACCCGTTGGGTGGAAGTATTCAAACACTTTCGCGCCAACAATCTTCAGCATAAACACTTTTCTATTGTAATTGAATATATTTTATAATTGCCTGCTACAAATGCTCCAGTAGAAAGAGTATTTTCTATTATGAACAAATTGTGGATATATGAGAAAACCTAGTTGGAAATTTCAGTTCTAAATGCGATGTTACATGGTTTCCGCGCACCTGGAAAGTCATGGAAAATCATGGATTTAGACAATGGATTAATTTTGTCATGGAAAGTCTGGATTTTTCAAGTAAAACGAGTAAAAGTCATGGATCCGCTAAACTACCGATTAAAAAAATGCATTGAATTGTTTAATTCTATTTTTACTTGTCATTTAGCTGAAGTTACTGAGTTTGGTATTTATGTATTATCCTATTGACCATATTGCCAAGTAAAATTAGTTCACCAAGGAAACTCAAAGCAAGAAAGCTTAATGGGTGGGTAAATGTATATTCTGGTTTTTCTTAAATTGTAGATTAAAATTTTATTAATATAATAATTATTTTTAATAAAAATTAGTTAAGATTTTTGCACAAAATATAAGTTTATCTCTAGGGATATTGTATATAAACATTATAGGGTTATATTTGGCTAATATTCATGGTCACCTGAATAATACCAAAGTACCCTGAATTCAAATTGGAAACTTTTTGATTGAAAAATTGCTATATGATTAAACTTAGGTATGTAGATACAATTTATTTTTATGTATGTGAGTTTATTAACACTTATAAAGTAAGTTTATAGTTTTTTATGATAAAATTCCTGTAATTTCTCTAAAACGCATATATTTCATTTGGATGTACATCAGAAGTTTTACTTATATATACTTTAACGAAAGCTTTTTAAAGTCACGGAAAATGATCTGTTAAATCGGGGAAAGTCATGAAAAGTCATGGATTTGAAAAATTTTATTTGGGCAGATACCCTGGATGTTGATAATTGAGGTGAAGAAGAAAAAAAAACGTGCCAAGAGTTTCATTCTTACTTGAAACCGTCACCAGCTATATTAAAACAAATTTGTTCTTCTGATAAATATAAATATAACTAAACATTTTGGGTACCTATATTTTGTGATTCGTAACTTTTAAGCCAACTAACTTTTTCTGAATAAATAACTTTAGAAAAGTTTTGTTTTTTTATTGACTACTTATGATTTGACCTAAATAAACCAATGTCCCGTTTTGAGTAAAAAAATAAATGGTCACGTTAGTCATACCGAAACAAATCTACACTCACATCTGGTGTTATGTTAAGTTATGTAAACAGCAAGTAAGTTTTAATATTTGTCAGACCTTAGAGTTTTATGAACGACTTTAAGCCGACAAAGGGCCTTTAAAATAATGTAATTCGACTAAATTTTTAAAATCCTGCAAAAAGGTAATCTAGGCATAAGTTTGTTAATGAAACGAAATTTGTAATTAACTGATTAGTTCAATAATACCTTTTTTTCCCAATCAACTTTTTTTTTTTACTTAATATTTCCTAATATGATTTATTTTCTTAAAGACTTCGTAATGTTTAATGCGCATTATTTTTATATTTCACTGAAATTTTTGTGGTTTGTCCATTAAAGTGTTTGAATTAAAAACTGAGTATGAGTTTTTTCAATTCTCAGGATTTTCTCAAGTTACAGGGTTTAATAACGCGAAGCAGATAAAACAAAAACAAAGCTGCTAACTTAGCATATAGCTTAAAATAATTTTATGTAAACTGTAACGCAAGTAGGCATTGATACCCGGGTTTTTATTATAATATAGAAAATAAACATGCAGTGAAAAAACGAAAATAGTTAATATGAAGTGCAGTAGAAATATTTAGTGAATTTGGAGGGGCGTCTCAATTTTTAAGCAAATATTTTGTTTCTAAATCTAGATATTTTTATCTTGTAGATTTTACGTAGCCTTTGCTTTATGCAACATTTATGCTCACAAGTTAAGACAAATGTTGAATATTTTAAAAATGATATTCAAGGTATCGTGATCTATTAAATATAGTATTATTAAACTGCTAATGATATGTTTAAATAGGGGGGGGGAATTCAGCTTGCAATTAGATTCACTAGTATTTATGAAATTTATAGTAAATTATGTTTTAGTAACATGTAGCATTGATAGGTAATTTTCAATTTTCAATTTTGTATCTCTTAAATATATATATCTTTAATTATTTTAAGGACGTTAGTGGCTAAAAATTTTATTACTATGATCAGATGTGGCTTATAGCGTCCCAGTTGTAAAATTTCTTGGCCTGTGGCAAAATTCAGAAAATGTCTAATTGAATCAAGTAATGTATCTATTATAGTAAATTTATATTTAGATTGATTTACTGATTATTGTAACTATTATAGACATTAGCAAATTAACTGCTCCATTTCTAATTTATGAATAATAAAAATTTTAATGTATTAACGTATCACATTAAATATAAGTGTACACATACATAAGACATATTGTGCGGCCCACCGACCTAAGATGCACTTTCAATATAACCCACGGAGCTTTCCGAGCTCCCCAGGCTTGATCTTGCTGAATATGAGTATTCTATTCATTTTGAACTTATGTATAAAAGTATTTTCTTTTTTAGTTATTTTTATTCAGTTTCTATCAACAGAATATAATTTTAACTCTTTTCCTTTCAACCTTAACTACACGTGTTACTCGGGTGGTGATAAACAGTAACAGCTTCGCAAACTTGTATTGGTTTAAAAAAAGGCACATAGTGCCTATATTGCCAGCTGCTTTGGGAAAAAATACTTTCCCTTCAAATTGTAAACATTTTATTTTTATTCTTCAATAGTCAAGTTAAATTTTTATATATTTAGGATTATTTTTCTTTTATTTTTGCACGTGCAATATTGGTAATTGTATTTCAGCCACTAATCATCGTAATATTTTACCAATATTATGATGGTCATAATATATTAAATCGATAGTTATTCCTTAACTCACGGAAAATGTGAAAATTAGGTTTCAGAATGGAGCACCACGTTTAATATTCAAAATTTAAAAACTGGTTTTTAATATTCGATATTGTACAGGGATAAGGTACCTTAAAAATTGTAGATTAAGAAAAAAATAGTGGGTATTTTGTGTTTACATCTACCTTAAACTGTTAAACTTGTGCTATAAACTGAAATCTTTTGAAATCTAATGTCCATTTTAATTCATTAAAATGTATACTTCCTGGTTATGAAGGGTACAAAACATGATTTGCTTCTCAGTTTGATGTACCTGATAACTTACTTGTAACTTAGACTTCCCAAGTTTATTTTTATTGGAATCTTATCTAATATTTTGGATACTGTATCCAAATACTTTCCAATAAATTTGAAAACCTACTTTATTAAAGTTTTTTAATGAGATACAGAGTGTATGTAATACTGAGAAACATGTATAAAAAGTGCTAAAATATTTTAAAAACTGCAATGTTTTATACAATTAAATTAATAAATGTTTTATACTATTTAAAATTAATAAAATGGTATACCTACTTATGTTTCTAAGATAATATTGCAGTGATGGATCACAAACAGGCCGAAATTGAAAATGTAATATTTTTTTCAGGGAACGAAGGATCTTTTATTCTAGAACATTTCTGTTTTGAAATTCAAGGTAAGAGAATAATTTATTTTTATACATCATATTCATTGTGAGAATTTAACATTCCAAATATTTCACCCAAACTCGATTGTTAGATTTTGTAAATGCATATGTTCACTTTTGTACCTTTCGTGAGTGGGGGATTGATCCAGTCATCTAAAACTGATTTGCCTGTGATGCGGTTATGTTAGGCTTCCGAATGGACTTTGGTTCGATTCCAAAGAAGGATTTACATATATTTGTTCTGTACCGGTGTAATAATGAGACCGTATGTTCTATTCTCGTAATGAAATGATAAATCGGAGAATGCTGAAAAAATGCAGGTGCTTTTTATTAGACAAAAAATATTAAAATCTTTTGGCGAGTTCAGGAGTCATAGGTTCGATTATTACTAGTGGCATGGATGCTAGTTCTTTAGATTTAATAAAGAGTAGGTCACATCCTCGTGTTGGAAAGGGTAAACCATAGCGCATGAAACCAAACATCCCCATTTACTTTTTTCCCAGAGAGTATTTGATAGGCCAAAATAATTTCAGTAACTTTTAACTAATTATTAAAAGTACTTTTAACATTAAAATGGTATTTTTCATTGAGAAATTTCATACATATTAATTCCCTCCATGTGAATTGAATCCACGTTTGACCAACACTCGTCTGGTTTAAATACCTTTATTTTTAAATAGCTTTGTCATTTTAAACATTTAATACGTTTATAAAAAAAATTATACTGAAATTCAATAAATATCAAAACTTGTACCTTTTGTACTACAAACTTTTAAATTACTACCAAAAATTCATATTTCTCTCGAATAATGATTTCAACGTATGTGGAAAGTATTTAAAAATATAATAAATTACTACATTTTATAACTTAGCCTTTCAGTAAATGAAACCTATTTGTCCTTAGACACAATTTGCCAGCGGTACACTGCAAATACACTGCAGTAAATTTTTTAATCATCCTGTATTATCTTAACACAGTTGCAACGCTATATTATTCTAAAAATTAGCGTTCCCGTAGTGAGTGCGCCCACATTTAATGTCAGGGCAGTCGTATGGAAATTCATTCCTACAGTGCAACTGGACTTCTCTGACAATTGTAGCATATCTACACTCAACATGACATAATTTCCTATAGTAATTGTGCCTGTGTATTTAAAGAGATTTGAACTGCAGTAACTCATTTTTTTATGTCACTCTGTATTATTAGAAGACAGTTACAATGCCATATTATTAAAATATTTTGTGTGCTCACTATCAGTGCACACACATTAAATGATAGGGCAGTCGTATTGACATTCCTGCAGTGCATCTCGTCTTCCCAGACAATTTTAGCAAATCTAAACTCAAAATGTCATAATTTCCTATAGCACTAGTGCCTGTATATTTAAATAGATTTGAACTGCAGTAACTGATTTTTTTGTCACTCTATTATTAGAAGACAGTTGCAATGCCAGATTATTCAAAAATTTTGTGTGCTCATAGTCAGTGCACCCACATTAAATGATAGGGAAGTCGTATGGACATTCCTGCAGTGCATCTGGTCTTCCCAGACAATTTTAGCAAATCAAAACGCAAAATGTCTTAATTTCCTATAGTACTAGTGCCTGTATATTTAAATAGATTTCAACTGCTGTAACTGATTTTTATGTCACTCTGTATTATTAGAGGACAGTTGCAATGCCAGATTATTCAAAAATTTTGTGTGCTCATAGTCAGTGCACCGACATTAAATGATAGGGCAGTCGTATTGACTTTCCCTGCAGTGCATCTCGTCTTCCCAGACAATTTTAGCAAATCTAAACTCAAAATGTCATAATTTCCTATAGCACTAGTGCCTGTATATTTAAATAGATTTGAACTGCAGTAACTGATTTTTTTGTCACTCTATTATTAGAAGACAGTTGCAATGCCAGATTATTCAAAAATTTTGTGTGCTCATAGTCAGTGCACCGACATTAAATGATAGGGCAGTCGTATTGACTTTCCTGCAGTGCATCTCGTCTTCCCAGACAATTTTAGGAAATCTAAACTCAAAATGTCATAATTTCCTATAGCACTAGTGCCTGTATATTTAAATAGATTTGAACTGCAGTAACTGATTTTTTATGTCACTCTGTATTATTAGAGGACAGTTGCAATGCCAGATTATTCAAAAATTTTGTGTGCTCATAGTCAGTGCACCGACATTAAATGATAGGGCAGTCGTATTGACTTTCCCTGCAGTGCATCTCGTCTTCCCAGACAATTTTTGCAAATCGAAACTCAAAATGTCATAATTTCCTATAGCACTAGTGCCTGTATATTTAAATAATTTCAACTGCTGTAACTGATTTTTTTGTCACTCTATTATTAGAAGACAGTTGCAATGCCAGATTATTCAAAAATTTTGTGTGCTCATAGTCAGTGCACCGACATTAAATGATAGGGCAGTCGTATTGACTTTCCTGCAGTGCATCTCGTCTTCCCAGACAATTTTAGGAAATCTAAACTCAAAATGTCATAATTTCCTATAGCACTAGTGCCTGTATATTTAAATAGATTTGAACTGCAGTAACTGATTTTTTTGTCACTCTGTGTTATTAGAAGACAGTTGCAATGCCAGATTATTCAAAAATTTTGTGTGCTCATAGTCAGTGCACCGACATTAAATGATAGGGCAGTCGTATTGATTTTCCTGCAGTGCATCTCGTCTTCCCAGACAATTTTGCAAATCAAAACGCAAAATGTCGTAATTTCTCATAGTACTTGTGCCTGTGTATTTAAATAGATTTGATCTGCAGTAACTCATTATTTTATGTCAATCTGTATTATTAGAAGACAGTTGCAATGCCAGATTATTCAAAAATATGTGTACTCATAGTCAGTGCACCCACATTAAATGATAGGGAAGTCGTATGGACATTCCTGCAGTGCATCTGGTCTTCCCAGACAATTTTAGGAAATCTAAACTCAAAATGTCATAATTTCCTATAGCACTAGTGCCTGTATATTTAAATAGATTTGAACTGCAGTAACTGATTTTTATGTCACTCTGTATTATTAGAAGACAGTTGCAATGCCAGATTATTCAAAAATTTTGTGTGCTCATAGTCAGTGCACCGACATTAAATGATAGGGCAGTCGTATTGACTTTCCTGCAGTGCATCTCGTCTTCCCAGACAATTTTAGGAAATCTAAACTCAAAATGTCATAATTTCCTATAGCACTAGTGCCTGTATATTTAAATAGATTTGAACTGCAGTAACTGATTTTTATGTCACTCTGTATTATTAGAAGACAGTTGCAATGCCAGATTATTCAAAAAATGTGTACTCATAGTCAGTGCACCGACATTAAATGATAGGGCAGTCGTATGGACATTCCTGCAGTGCATCTGGTCTTCCCAGACAATTTTTTGCAAATCTAAACTCAAAATGTCATAATTTCCTATAGCACTAGTGCCTGTATATTTAAATAGATTTGAACTGCAGTAACTGATTTTTTTGTCACTCTGTGTTATTAGAAGACAGTTGCAATGCCAGATTATTCAAAAATTTTGTGTGCTCATAGTCAGTGCACCGACATTAAATGATAGGGCAGTCGTATTGACTTTCCTGCAGTGCATCTCGTCTTCCCAGACAATTTTAGGAAATCTAAACTCAAAATGTCATAATTTCCTATAGCACTAGTGCCTGTATATTTAAATAGATTTGAACTGCAGTAACTGATTTTTTTGTCACTCTATTATTAGAAGACAGTTGCAATGCCAGATTATTCAAAAATTTTGTGTGCTCATAGTCAGTGCACCGACATTAAATGATAGGGCAGTCGTATTGACTTTCCTGCAGTGCATCTCGTCTTCCCAGACAATTTTAGGAAATCTAAACTCAAAATGTCATAATTTCTCATAGTACTTGTGCCTGTGTATTTAAATAGATTTGAACTGCAGTAACTGATTTTTTTGGCACTCTATTATTAGAAGACAGTTGCAATGCCAGATTATTCCAAAAATATGTGTACTCATAGTCAGTGCACCGACATTAAATGATAGGGCAGTCGTATTGACTTTCCTGCAGTGCATCTCGTCTTCCCAGACAATTTTAGGAAATCTAAACTCAAAATGTCATAATTTCCTATAGCACTAGTGCCTTTATATTTAAATAATTTCAACTGCTGTAACTGATTTTTATGTCACTCTGTGTTATTAGAAGACAGTTGCAATGCCAGATTATTCAAAAATTTTGTGTGCTCATAGTCAGTGCACCGACATTAAATGATAGGGCAGTCGTATTGACTTTCCCTGCAGTGCATCTCGTCTTCCCAGACAATTTTAGGAAATCTAAACTCAAAATGTCATAATTTCCTATAGCACTAGTGCCTGTATATTTAAATAGATTTGAACTGCAGTAACTGATTTTTTTGTCACTCTATTATTAGAAGACAGTTGCAATGCCAGATTATTCAAAAATTTTGTGTGCTCATAGTCAGTGCACCGACATTAAATGATAGGGCAGTCGTATTGACTTTCCTGCAGTGCATCTCGTCTTCCCAGACAATTTTAGGAAATCTAAACTCAAAATGTCATAATTTCCTATAGCACTAGTGCCTGTATATTTAAATAGATTTGAACTTCTGTAACTGATTTTTGTCACTCAGTATTATTAGAAGACAGTTGCAATGCCAGATTATTCAAAAATTTTGTGTGCTCATAGTCAGTGCACCGACATTAAATGATAGGGCAGTCGTATTGACTTTCCTGCAGTGCATCTCGTCTTCCCAGACAATTTTAGCAAATCTAAACTCAAAATGTCATAATTTCCTATAGCACTAGTGCCTGTATATTTAAATAGATTTCAACTTCTTTAACTGATTTTTGTCACTCAGTATTATTAGAAGACAGTTTCAATGCCAGATTATTCTAAAATAATGTGTGCTCTTAGTCAGTGCACCGACATTAAATGATAGGGCAGTCGTATGAACATTCCTGCAGTGCATCTGGTCTTCCTAGACAATTTTAGCAAATCAAAACGCAAAATGTCGTAATTTCTCATAGTACTTGTGCCTGTGTATTTAAATAGATTTGATCTGCAGTAACTCATTTTTTATGTCACTCTGTTTTATTAGAAGACAGTTGCAATGCCAGATTATTCAAAAAATATGTGTACTCCTTATCAGTGCACCGACATTAAATGATAGGGCAGTCGTATTGACTTTCCTGCAGTGCATCTGGTCTTCCCAGACAATTTTTGCAAATCGAAACTCAAAATGTTATAATTTCCTATAGCACTAGTGCCTGTATATTTAAATAGATTTGAACTGCAGTAACTGATTTTTTTGTCACTCTATTATTGGAAGTCATTTGCAGTGCCAGATTATTCAAAAATTTTGAGTGCTTATAGTCAGTGCACCGACATTAAATGATAGGGCAGTCGTATTGACTTTCCCTGCAGTGCATCTCGTCTTCCCAGACAATTTTAGGAAATCGAAACTCAAAATGTCAAAATTTCCTATAGTACTAGTGCCTGTATATTTAAATAGATTTCAACTGTGTAACTGATTTTTTATGTCACTCTGTATTATTAGAAGACAGTTGCAATGCAGATTATTCAAAAATTTTGTGTGCTCATAGTCAGTGCACCGACATTAAATGATAGGGCAGTCGTATTGACTTTCCTGCAGTGCATCTTGTCTTTCCCCGACAATTTTTGCAAATCGAAACTCAACATGTCATAATTTCCTATAGCACTTGTGCCTGTGTATTTAAATAGATTTGAACTGCAGTAATTCATTTTTTATGTCACTCTGTATTATTAGAAGACAGTTGCAATGCCAGATTATTCAAAAATATGTGTACTCATAGTCAGTGCACCGACATTAAATGATAGGGCAGTCGTATTGACTTTCCTGCAGTGCATCTCGTCTTCCCAGACAATTTTTGCAAATCGAAACTCAAAATGTGATAATTTCCTATAGCACTAGTGCCTGTATATTTAAATAGATTTCAACTGCTGTAACTGAATTTTGTCACTCACTATTATTACAAGACAGTTGCAATGCCAGATTATTCAAAAATTTTGTGTGCTCATAGTCAGTGCACCGACATTAAATGATAGGGCAGTCGTATTGACTTTCCTGCAGTGCATCTCGTCTTTCCAGACAATTTTAGCAAATCGAAACTCAAAATGTCATAATATCCTATAGTACTAGTGCCTGTATATTTAAATAGATTTCAACTGCTGTAACTGATTTTTATGTCACTCTGTATTATTAGAAGACAGTTGCAATGCCAGATTATTCAAAAATTTTGAGTGCTCATAGTCAGTGCACCGACATTAAATGATAGGGCAGCCGTATTGACTTTCCTGCAGTGCATCTCGTCTTCCCAGACAATTTTAGGAAATCTAAACTCAAAATGTCATAATTTCCTATAGCACTAGTGCCTTTATATTTAAATAATTTCAACTGCTGTAACTGATTTTTTTGTCACTCTATTATTAGAAGACAGTTGCAATGCCAGATTATTCAAAAATTTTGTGTGCTCATAGTCAGTGCACCGACATTAAATGATAGGGCAGTCGTATTGACATTCCTGCAGTGCAACTCGTGTTCCCAGATAATTTTTGCAAATCGAAACTCAACATGACATAATTTCCTATAGCCCTTGTGCCTGTGTATTTAAATAGATTTGAACTGCAGTAATTCATTTTTTATGTCACTCTGTATTATTAGAAGACAGTTGCAATGCCAGATTATTCAAAAAATATGTGTACTCATAGTCAGTGCACCCACATTAAATGATAGGGAAGTCGTATGGACATTCCTGCAGTGCATCTGGTCTTCCCAGACAATTTTAGCAAATCAAAACGCAAAATGTCTTAATTTATGATAGCACTTGTGCCTGTGTATTTAAATATATTTGAACTGCAGTAACTCATTTTTTTATGTCAATCTGTATTATTAGAAGACAGTTGCAATGCCAGATTATTCAAAAAATATGTGTACTCATAGTCAGTGCACCCACATTAAATGATAGGGAAGTCGTATGGACATTCCTGCAGTGCATCTGGTCTTCCCAGACAATTTTAGCAAATCTAAACTCAAAATGTCATAATATCCTATAGCACTAGTGCCTGTATATTTAAATAGATTTCAACGTCTTTAACTGATTTTTGTCACTTAGTATTATTAGAAGACAGTTGCAATGCCAGATTATTCAAAAAATATGTGTACTCATAGTCAGTGCACCCACATTAAATGATAGGGAAGTCGTATGGACATTCCTGCAGTGCATCTGGTCTTCCCAGACAATTTTAGCAAATCAAAACGCAAAATGTCTTAATTTATGATAGCACTTGTGCCTGTGTATTTAAATATATTTGAACTGCAGTAACTCATTTTTTTATGTCAATCTGTATTATTAGAAGACAGTTGCAATGCCAGATTATTCAAAAAATATGTGTACTCATAGTCAGTGCACCCACATTAAATGATAGGGCAGTCGTATGAACATTCCTGCAGTGCATCTCGTCTTCCCAGACAATTTTAGCAAATCTAAACTCAAAATGTCATAATATTCTATAGCACTAGTGCCTGTATATTTAAATAGATTTCAACGTCTTTAACTGATTTTTGTCGCTCTGTGTTATTAGAAGACAGTTGCAATGCCAGATTATTCAAAAATTTTGTGTGCTCATAGTCAGTGCACCGACATTAAATGATAGGGCAGTCGTATTGACTTTCCCTGCAGTGCATCTCGTCTTCCCAGACAATTTTAGGAAATCTAAACTCAAAATGTCATAATTTCCTATAGCACTAGTGCCTGTATATTTAAATAGATTTGAACTGCAGTAACTGATTTTTTTGTCACTCTATTATTAGAAGACAGTTGCAATGCCAGATTATTCAAAAATTTTGTGTGCTCATAGTCAGTGCACCGACATTAAATGATAGGGCAGTCGTATTGACTTTCCTGCAGTGCATCTCGTCTTCCCAGACAATTTTAGGAAATCTAAACTCAAAATGTCATAATTTCCTATAGCACTAGTGCCTGTATATTTAAATAGATTTGAACTGCAGTAACTGATTTTTTTGTCACTCTGTGTTATTAGAAGACAGTTGCAATGCCAGATTATTCAAAAATTTTGTGTGCTCATAGTCAGTGCACCGACATTAAATGATAGGGCAGTCGTATTGACTTTCCTGCAGTGCATCTCGTCTTCCCAGACAATTTTAGCAAATCTAAACTCAAAATGTCATAATTTCCTATAGCACTAGTGCCTGTATATTTAAATAGATTTGAACTGCAGTAACTGATTTTTTGTCACTCTGTGTTATTAGAAGACAGTTGCAATGCCAGATTATACAAAAATTTTGTGTGCTCATAGTCAGTGCACCGACATTAAATGATAGGGCAGTCGTATTGACTTTCCTGCAGTGCATCTCGTCTTCCCAGACAATTTTTGCAAATCGAAACTCAAAATGTTATAATTTCCTATAGCACTAGTGCCTGTATATTTAAATAGATTTGAACTGCAGTAACTGATTTTTGTCACTCACTATTATTACAAGATAGTTGCAATGCCAGATTATTCAAAAATTTTGTGTGCTCATAGTCAGTGCACCGACATTAAATGATAGGGCAGTCGTATTGACTTTCCTGCAGTGCATCTCGTCTTCCCAGACAATTTTAGGAAATCTAAACTCAAAATGTCATAATTTCCTATAGCACTAGTGCCTGTATATTTAAATAGATTTGAACTGCAGTAACTGATTTTTTTGTCACTCTGTGTTATTAGAAGACAGTTGCAATGCCAGATTATACAAAAATTTTGTGTGCTCATAGTCAGTGCACCGACATTAAATGATAGGGCAGTCTAATGGACATTCCTGCAGTGAATCTCGTCTTCCCAGACAATTTTTGCAAATCGAAACTCAAAATGTCATAATTTCCTATAGCACTAGTGCCTGTATATTTAAATAGATTTGAACTGCAGTAACTGATTTTTTTGTCACTCTGTGTTATTAGAAGACAGTTGCAATGCCAGATTATACAAAAATTTTGTGTGCTCATAGTCAGTGCACCGACATTAAATGATAGGGCAGTCGTATGGACATTCCTGCAGTGCAACTAGTCTTCCCGGACAATTCTAGCAAATCTACACTCAAAATGTCATAATTTCCTATAGCACTAGTGCCTGTATATTTAAATAGATTTGAACTGCAGTAACTGATTTTTTTGTCACTCTGTGTTATTAGAAGACAGTTGCAATGCCAGATTATACAAAAATTTTGTGTGCTCATAGTCAGTGCACCGACATTAAATGATAGGGCAGTCGTATGGACATTCTTACAGTGCAACTAGTCTTCCCGGACAATTCTAGCAAATCTACACTCAAAATGTCGTAATTACCGACAGTGCTTGTACTTTCACAATGTGGTGACTGTCATTTTATGTCATATTGTATTTCTAAAAGTTATATCTATCCTATAGTTTATTTTTTAGTATTTTTTTTAAAATTGCAGATATCTTTATTTTTATATTTGTGTTATATTGTTTTACTTGAAAACATATGCGATGCTAGAGATTAATTTAAATATAGGTGTGTTCATGTTAAATGTACCAACATTTAACGTTAAGTTTATTGTCTTATTTCTTGTAGTGCAACTAGTTTCCCGGATAATTCAGCTAAATCTTTAGTTAAAAACTAATTTCTTATAGCAATTAAATAACGTTTAATTTTTTTAACTACAGTATTTTTAATGATTTCTCTTTCTTATTCTATTTTCCATGTTGAAATCATATTTTGCTTATTTTGTTTATAGAATACAGTTGCGAAGCTATGTTCTAAAAGCCTGTGATATCACGTTTATTGCCTCAACCTGTTAGTACGGTCTACATTGACTATTTTACCGCATATTCACCACCATGCATGCAAGCGTTTATGTTTATAGTGTTTATGAAAAGTCCATTTCTCAATAAATGGGAAATAATACTATATCTAATAAAAAATAATATATCTAAGAAAATGTCAGTAATACACAGTGTAACTCTTATAAACGAACATAAAATGTAAATGGAAAAAAGGTAGTTCGACTAGAAATCGAACCAGTAAGGCCCGCTTGGATGTTAAGTATTTTACAGCTTAGATACCACTATAGATGTTATTTAACATTTAATGAATTTTGAAAATAATTGTTCACATCGTGACCCAGTTTAATTTTATTTTCAATGTTTATTAATAGAAAATTCTACCTTTTAAGCGTGTCTTAGCACTCTCGGACATACTAATAAATTTCTGTATAAATATATTAAGTTTAGTATTTTCTCTTGTCCCAATAAAAGTGTTCTCCCATTCTATTTAAAAGTATAGATATTAAATTTATGTTAAATTATTTTATTAAAATATAGGTATTTTTATAATAACGTATATTTGATACTTTAATATTTTTTCTTTTTTCCATGTTGAATGTTATGTTGGAGATTTACAAGAGCAAAGATCTGGTACATTCAACCTTCTGGTTATTTCCGAAGTTCCTGAAGTTTGATTCCACTTTCCGAAAGTAAATTCAGATTTATAATTGAGTATTTAAAAAACCCATTTTTAAAGAGTTAATACTTTAAATCAGATCCTGAAATTATATCTTCTAATCCGAAACTAAGCAAAAATAAAAGTTTTAAAAGATCCGAAGTAGAACTGTCTACTAATTTTGTTCCAAATACATTTATGTGTAGAAAATTTTTCCATTCTAAACCTTTGACATCCAAGTAAAACAATGTGATATGCCCAAAAACTACTATTTAATTCTGGCTCATCTGAACAATTTTGTGTAAGTTGAGAAAGAGGACATTATATTTTAAAATTGGCATTGCTATGTAACATTTAAAGAGGTTTATATATGATGCTAATGTACAATAATTAACATTATAAAATTGTGATTTAATATAATGCTGCAGGACGTCTATCGGAGACGTCAAAGTCTACTTTGGCACATGAGAGGACTGATTTCTCCCAGACGTCATTGTATGCCAGGTAGTTAAGCTATAAATAATTTATAGATGCTTTAAATTTGAAGTACTATTGAACTTTATTATCGTATCATTATTAAAACTAGCATATATCCCGTCATATGACGGGATCAGTAAAATTTTTAATTTTCCAGAATTGTAAAGTACCCTGTGAGGCAGTTAAAAAAAATGGTTTGTTTTTTGGTTGTGAATTATTTGGTACACGCTCAATAATTTTTTATCTTCATACTCCTGTAAAATCTCCAGATAATGTGAATGCAGTTTAGAATCACGTTGAATTCATTTAGTCAAATCGTGTGGTTATGTATAAAAAACAAACATACAAACGAACAAACTTCTTAATTTTCAAAGACATATAATTTAAACGCTAGATATTTATTAGTCCATGATATAGACTACTAGACTTTTATGAAAAGAATTTGTTTATACCGGTGAAAAAAATTTCATTGCAACAAAAAGTAATTGATGATTAAATTTAAAATTATTACGTATGTACATAATCTATTATTTAATACAAATATAAAAGAAAATTATTTGCGTAATATAAAGCGTATGAAAATAACACAGACGATATTTAAATAATTTAAAATAAATGAGTAAATGAGATGGTATGACATCGTAATGTTAAAAAATGTTATTTTTACCTATTATGTGATTTAATCGTCTGCTCTCAACCGGGCAAAATAATGCTCCAAATAATGGCATTAAACGCTCGAAAAGGGGAGAAGGGGTGGAGGAAGCATATTAATATCAATTTATTTTAGAATCGGATCGATAGTTTAGAGGAATATAAGCATTACTCGCTTCGAATTTTGCTTTGCTAACCCTAACTCATCAAGAATCCAATATGGATGCCTCTATTTATTCCAGGTCCAACCGTCTCATAAATTCGAGGACAGACAGACAGATACCTTAGGCTATTATTAGACAGGGGATTACTATTGGACTGATGTCAATTTGGTTTACATTGCTACTTTTACCTCGTTTGTATAATTAAGGTATCCGTCTACGTTGAAAACGCCATTTTTTGCCAAAAATCATAATTTTTTTTATTTCCTTATTGTAAAATTTCAACTTTTAGGCTTCTAAATCTGTTTTTGTTTTGTGTCTACGGCTTTTTAAAGAAAAGTTACAGCTGTTTAAACATCAAAGGCATCAGACAGCTGTCAAAACAAACCGGAAGTAACTACTTCAGAACCGGAAGTTGTGAATTTAAAGCCTTTTAAAGATCAGTTTTTGGACAAAACTTTTTAAATTTTCATGCAGATTAGTTTAAACATTTTTCTGGTATTTTTAATAATTAGAAACTTGGCAATTAGAAAGTTTTGAAGCAAGAAAGTGTGGGGAATTTTAAACATGTATTTTAATTTTTTAATAGTTTAAAGTTGCTTTCATAAACTTCAAATGCGTTTTTCTCAGAACGGTATTTTTAATAAAATGTTGGACTTATGTGATTTCTCAAAAAGTTCTTAAAATATTTTGTTGAAAATTATGAATGCTTTTGATAGTATTTACTAGTAAATGACCTAAAAGCTTTAAATTTGGATAATTTTTAATGAAGTTACGCTCATAGTTAGATATAAAGGTAATGAAAATTAGTTAAAAATTCAATGTGTATGATTTTAAAAGACCAAAATTTTTTACCAAATGCAAATTAAGCAAAGATTTTAGGTGATTCACTAGTCCAGTGTATAAGAAATGTGTTGTATTAAAAAATATTGAAATAATTTAATTTATTAAAAATTTAGAGCTTTTGAAAAAACCAGATTTTTTTTTACTAAATTTTCTTCATTTATTAGAAATTTTATAAAAACTTCTCCAGGAATAAATTTTTTAAGTGCAATTCTCTATGATAATATAGAAAATAAATGTAAAAACATGAACTAGTTACTACGTTTAAAGAAAAAAAATTCTCCGAACGTAGACGGATACCTTAAAACTAATATTTTATGTACAAGTTAAATATTCCTTCATTAAGTTTTAAAAATATTTAAACTATTTTAAGGACAAAACTTGCTGTTCAAGACTTTTTATGCTAAATAGATGTTAAGATATTTAGGTATTGGCGATATTGGATTGCTCTAGGTCTGTTAAACTGTAATATAAATTGTTCTGCTTGTTACAATTAAAAGTTTTTTTTAAACTAATGTTTTACTGTGATAGAGAAAAGAAATTCTCCACGATAATACTTTTAAAAAGAGTGAGAAAAATAAATGTTTAATGTTTATTTTCTTGTTTAATGTTTATTTCTGAAACATTTCTATACCTTTTTTGAATACAAATATTTGCTAGTACCAATTTCATAAAGAACATTCATTTTACCCTGAAGAACTTTGATCTCTATCAGGCATGAAATTTGATTAAATAAATCTGCTCTGGGGTAAAATGATGAGAGGAATCCAATATAGCTGGTACCTGACCACATTTTCTAAGGTTATAATGATTTTTATCCTCGGGTCTAATTTCTTTAATATCTCGAGCAGTGTTCACATATGTACAGCACATGGATCAAAAACTAGAATATGCCCACTGAGAATGTTAATAAACCATTGGAAGGAATACAAACGAAACATTAATTGCGTAAGTGATGTTTAACTCCTTAATCGCATAATTTTGGGGAAAACGGTCATAAAAGTGCCCATTTTTTATTAAAGAAAATTACATAAAACTATGTGTAATATATTCCTCCATTTTTAGCTTTTGAGTTCATTTTGATCTTAATATATATTTTTTTTATTGAAAAGCAACAATCAGGGTTTTTATGACTTAATGTTGGTGTTTAAGCAAATAGAAAGAATTAAAAAGTGTTATAAATGTTGAAAGAATTTTATTAAACTTACATATAACATAAATAATAGTAATTTTTTCTTGCTGGATAAATCTTAAAGCGTGAGATGCAAAGTCCAACAATCCCAATCTGGAAAGTAGTACCGAGTTTTCTTTCTGCATATCTTATGGTTTTCATCTCTTTTGGAGCAACAAACTTTGCATTCTTTTGATGGTTACGATTTCTTATCAGTGGGAGGTATCTGTTAATAAAATACCTTTCAATCAAACGGTTGGGGTTATTATCTAAGCTTAGCCGCCCTGTTTTTTCAATGTTATCTGATATACTGTTTTGTTGTAAATAAGATACGAATTCTAAATAGTTTGATATAACACCCTACAAAGAGTGGTACTGCTATCGGGTGTATAGTTTGAGAAATAAAAGTGATTCTGGGCATAAGAAATAAATTGTTTTAGTATTTTTGGCGCGCTACTTTTGACAACTCCAACACGGAAATACGAGGCTCACTCTGAAATTTTTGAGATAGAACTAGGGTTTTAGTTACAAAAATTTTAGGTGTGTTCAAAGTAGTCTCCTCCAGCATCAATGCACTTTTGTAGATGAATATTCCACAGGTTAAATGCCTCAAGCCATTCATTTCTTGGAATAGATGAAAAAATGCATTTATTGCCACATCAATCTCTTCTGAATGAAAACGCAGTCCATTTAAGTTTTTTTTGATTAAAGAATGTCCAGAAGTCACACACAGCTAGATCAGGTGAATACAGTGGATGTTCTATCACTTAAATTTGTTTTTGTTTAAGAAACTCAACTATTCATTCGGCTGTATGTGAAGATGCATTGTCATGGTGAAGCATTAGTCCCTTAATATTCACTTCTTGTAGAATTTGTGGAAGTATTGTAGTGGTATACCAGTTTGCTATTACTGTCTTTTGTCCTTCCAACTTGATAGGTTAGGTTTGACCAATCCCGTACTTCTGAAGAAAACGGCATACATAACTTTTTTCAGTGCGCGTTGTTCAATTGTCGGCGTGGGATCATCTTCAAAGACCCATACGTTATTTTCTTGGTATGTACATTTAATCACCCGTTACAATTTTAGAAATAATGTGGTGTCCACCATCATTTAGCAATTTAAAAGTTTCTTTACTGATTCTGACATTCTCCCCTTTTTGGTGCTGGGTTAGATTATGGGGAACCCAACGGAAAACTACTTTTTTTCATATGTAATTCTTCATTAATAATTTTGTGAATAGGTACGGATCCAATATTAAGTTCCTTCTGTATAATTTAATAGGTACAGCGATTATCATCTATTAACATTTTTCGTATTGCAAACACATTATCCGGGATTGCTGCCGACGGCGGCCTTCCTGTCTGTTCTTCATCCTGAAGAAAAGTGCGACCTCTGCTAAATTCTTTAAACCATCTGAATACAGTATCACGAGCTGGAGATTCATCCCCAAATGCCGATTGCAACCATTGAAATCTTTCTTCTTGATTTAATCTTGCTTTAAAATCGTAGAAAATCCTAGCGCGAAAATGTTCTCGAGGTAAACACCATTTTTTTCTTTTATTTAAAATTTATTCTACGCTATACAAGTTGAAGTAAGTCATTAAAAATTGTCTGCTGTGTTAAAATACTTTGTATTTTAAAATTAAACCGTAATTTTTATTTTGTAAATTCTCGTCTGCGGGTATCTCAAAAATTTCAGAGTAACCCCAAAAATTTCAGAGTAAATTTCAGAGTAAGTATATCTGTTTAAAAATTTGCAATTTGGATTAAAACTTCATAATTTTTCTATGTTTGCATATAAATTTACTTTTACGGTAGGAATATCGGATGAAATAATTAGAAATAGCTTTATTATAAAGCTTAAATTTACAGTACAGTGTTTGCATGTGACACCACATAAAGCCTTATCACGAATTTTTTTTATAAATTGTATAGGTTTTTAAATTAAATTAAAAATATTAGAATATACTTATTAATACACTTGTACAAAATAGATTTATACCTTATATTTATTTAAATGTATAGATAGCAATAAAATAATAGATTTAGGAGAAAAGTATGAAGTAATACAGCCCGTAGGGGGCATAAATAATATACTCTAATTACAACAAGGCATTTTTGAATGTGGATTTTTTTATATGCCGAGAATTAAATAGAAAAAGTTATTGTTGCAATGTGCATATAGTTTACTATACATACTCGTAACACTGAGCTACCTGGAGCTCTAACTAGGGCAGATGATATCAGAAATTTAATATAATATATCCTAAATTTATATTGATATCATTGATATATCGCGATAATACTTTAAAGTAGAAGCAGGGGATATTACTATTTTTGAATAACCTTACCTTACTTTCATTCTAAACCTTTTTTTCGTGTAAATTAAAATATTTAGATATACAATTTGATCATAAAAATTAGGATATCTGAAAGTATAATAACTTTTTAGGAGTAATTCATTTTAACACTTAATGAAATATGTATATACATTGTTCAGAAATAATTTGTTCACATATTAAACAGAATTGTTTTTTCAAACTGGAAAGCATTGCTACTAATTTACATTTCCTATTTAGGCTAAATTATATTTCTCGAAAATTGAAATTAAACTCCTTGCATTGATAAAGTGATTTTCAGTATTGGATTCAGCGGGTTCGAATTTCGCTCCCGGCATGCATTTTTGTAGCCGTTTGGAATCGGCTTTTTAGTAGGTGTCGGCCAATAGCGTTCGTAGATGAAAAATAGTAGACATTAGTCAATAGTATTCCAAATTGAAACGGTTTAATTGTCCAATATCCGGCAAGTGAAAGCGTAAGATAACCTATAACTTTCAGCGCCCAGAACTGGTAAGTTATAAACTAAACCTACGAATTTCGTACTCTTAAAGTCAGTTATACACATTAAAATAGTGAACATTTATCATTTTGTGATCACTATGCTAGAAAAATTTATAAGAGCTATTGTGATTTTAAACAGAAAAGATCGCAAACGAAACTATTTAGCAACACTTCACTACATTACATTTTAATTTTTTTGTAATGTAATTCCAGTGTCTGTATATTACCGGGAAGAAACGAAATAATTGTCTCAAAAATTTGTATTCCAATAGAAAAGGATTAGTTTTGATTTTTTTTAAAGTTTCCTTTTTTATCGAGTCTCCGAACACAATAAATATTCCGTCTGAAAAATTTACTTTCCTAAATTGCAGATCTTTTCTTTTTAATTAATAAGAATAAAATTTCGAGAATCCCTTGAAATTCAGTAAAACAAAATTTGAAATTGATAATAAATTAATAAATTATTAAAAATAAATAAAATCTTAATTTTTAAAAATAAAAAAGACATTTCTTATTGTAGAGCACGATGATGTTTCAAAACGCTTCATAAATTAGACGTAGCTTTTGAAAAAACTGCACACAGATCTAAATTGCAATTAAAACTGTTTTCACTGACTATTTTACCATTTTCCTCCCCAGTAAACACACACGCACGCACGCACACACACACACACAAAAAAAAAAAAAACTGCTAAACATTGTTTTTTGTTGCATTTTTTTTAATATAATTTTTATGATTCTTTGGTCAATCAACACGGTTCCAAGCATTCATTTTTAATTCCGATATTCACCGAAAATGCCAATCATCGACTGTTGCGATCAAGTAGTCGTTGATATATCCAACTACTTCAATAAAACAGCCCAATTGCGAGCAGCGGCTCTTTCGGTCTTGACACCCGAGTTCTTCGTTATCGATAGCCGATCAAGCTCTCAATATCAACACCTTTGGCATATCCTCATAATGTTCCAATAAACCAGTACGCAGGTGTTGGGAAACCATTGCGAGATGTGTAATTTCCGGTCTTGACCAACACCTCCTAAAGAGAGAAGGCCTGAGCCAACATCTCCTAGAGATAGAAGGCCTGAGCACAGTTTACCAGAAAATGTGATGACGTAGTGACATAAGGCTGACAACATTCTGTTACTCTGACCAGAAACTTCCAAGTTATCACTTTTCCAATTATTTCCACCGCCAAATGCAAAATCAACATATATGTAAGGAATGTGCGTATTGGCAACGTTGGCGAAATTCGTTTCCTGAGGGGGGATATGAGAGTTCCTTTGTGCTTGCTCTGAGTATGTGAATTCAATTCCTGTATATTTCGGTTAATTTTTTTTGCAATAATGCCGTTTAAATGTATTGTTCCTATTTGTAAAAGTAATTATGACCCCGAAGGTAGTAAAAAATCAGTTTTCTCGTTTCCAAGAAAAGAAATTTTTGTGACAAAAGTGGATTAACTCGATTCCTAGAAAAGCCTGACCGTGAACAAGAACTGTCATGTAAGTAAACTCTATTGTTATTTACAATTTATAAGCATAAGATATAAGATTAAACCCCTTCTGTACTGTGTGAGTGTGCTCAGGCCTTCTCTCTCTAGGAGGTGTTGCCTGAGCACACTCACTGTGACATCATGAGATTAGGCTGACTATCAAAGCCATTCAGTTGAAGCTGTAGTTTTAACGGCAACAAAAAAATTTGATTTATTATTTACTGTCGATTATTTATAGCAAAATTTCAGTTGTTTTGATTAACATTAACCGTTCTCAGACACAGAATGTACTGCTTTTTGTTTACTCACTCTATCAATTACTCCTAAAATAACACACATTTGTAAAACATATACACTCTCAAATTTGAATTCTCTAATAAAAAAGAATAACTCAAGCACAAATTATAATCCTTCCAGGTTTTTCACAATAACACCTATCATACCCATAATCAAAATATTAACATACTTTATTTAAAATATGGATAGTGCATTAAATGTCAAATGGAGAGTTATAAATTATTTTTTAAAAAACAACACTTATTTAAATATGTTTATAGTTTTAAAATAAAAATAAAACATCCTAGAATTTTATTATTTATGCTTCTTCTACTACTTAGAAATACATTCATAAAATTTAAAGAAATTTTTACATTTAATCCAGGAAATATATTTAAAACTATTTCATCTAACTTCAAGTAGAAAAATTTCCCCCAAGTTTTGAAGATCACAACCCCAAGTAAACACTGTACTAAATAAGGTAAAAGAAACGTACATTTAAATGAAATTTTATTTCTCGAAAACAAAACAAAATCTGAATTTTTTTTTACATTTGATGTTAAAATTAAACACGAGAATGAAAATTTCATTATTGATTAACAGAGTAATAATTCTATTAATAGAAAATTAGACTTTAACTTTATTTCTTTACACTTGATAACATGATACATACACAATGAAAATACACATAACATACTTAAGAAACTTTGTTCAAGATATATATAATCGTTTACAATATACGACCTATGAGTATTAACTTAAGTATTTAATACATCAAATATAGATTTTAAGTCAGTAAAAACACGGAGAAACTTATACTGACCTCTTTTGTTGAACTTTATATTGTTAAAAAACACTGATACAGATAAATTTTTATCAATACAAAAGGAAGAAGTTATTTATGGATTTAGTAACTATATGTGCAAAGAATATATTAATATTCATATCCAAAAATGTCCAATAATTATCAAGTTCATTTTGGGATACACAAATTGAAAGTTCTGCCATAGAAATGAAAATACATTTGGATTTTTCCACAAATTCTAAGCTCTGTTCAATGGCTTTTGATAATACTTTTTCCTCTTTAGTAACAAGAGCCGTACAGTACTTTAGTATGTTACAAATAAAACAGTTTTTGTAATATGTTATAAAATAATTATCTAAACAGAAATTCACTATACTTTTTTAAGTATTAAATGGGTTACATCCAAATGTCAACTTCAATGATATATAATATATAATTACTATATTCTTTTAGTTGCTTTACAAATAAAAATACAAATTTCAACCGTCTATACAGATAGGAATATTTTTCAAATATCAAACATTAATCAATTTATTATCAAAATATCTAATTATAAATGACGTTTTAATGATATAAAAGTTTATACTACATTATATTTAGAACTGTTTCTTTTTACTCAATTTAGAAAAAAATACGATATTTAACATGTTTTTAGCATAATTTTAATTAAGTAGTTTATTCTAAAGAAATTGTAATATTGCATTGTAAATTTTGCTAGTATTATTTATGACAAACCACATTTTTAATAATTTAATAATTTTAATATATATGTGAAAAACAAAGAATATTCTTATTTATTCGTCAAATTTCTTCATATACGTTAGTCAAAACAAAAGTACTGTCTATAATCTAGAGTAACAGTAAAAAAACTTTAACTACTGTAAAACTACTTTTTAAGTAGGGGTTTAATCATATCTTATGCTTAAAAATTGTAAATAACAATATAGTTTACTTGCATGACAGTTCTTGTTCACGGTCAGGCTTTTCTAGGAATCGAGTTAATCCACTTTTGTCATAAAATTTCTTTTCTTGGAAACGAGAAAACTGATTTTTTGCTACCTTCGGGGTCATAATTACTTTTACAAATAGGAGCAATACATTTAAACGGCATTATTGGAAAAAAAATTAACCTTAATATACAGGAATTGAATTCGCATACTCAGAGCAAGCACAAAGGAACTCTCATATCCTCCGTTCAGGAAACGAATTTCGCCACAGTTGCCAATACGCACATTCCTTACATATATGTTGATTTTGCATTTGGCGGTGGAAATAATTGGAAAAGTGATAACTTTGAAGTTTCTGGTCAGAGTAACAGAATGTTGTCAGCCTTATGTCACTACGTCATCACATTTTCTGGTAAACTGTGCTCAGGCCTTCTCTCTAGGAGGTGTTGTCTTGACCCGAGTGTTTCGTTAGCGAGTTGTTATTTGGTTATCCGAAGATCTTGACAGAGACATGAATTTTTCTCTTTGTCACTTTTATGCTTACTGTTAGAAATCTCTGGACAGGGAATCCAGTTGCACATTCGTCTTGAAGGAGACGTGAATCTTCCAAAACAAATTTTCTGGCTTGTGTTTGTACTGGGGTAAATACTCGAAGCGGAAGTCAAATGAATGCAATAACTTGCAAAAAATATTACTTTATTCGGAATAATTCGGATGTCTTTAACCGATCTACATTATCGCGCGCAAGAGCAAAACAGTATCGCCGACAGGGATATATGGGCAAAGCAGAATTTTAATATTGTTTTAGAATGAAAGTAAGCGATACTTAAATTATATCAACATTTGACGATATATTGATAAACGATCCATCCCTAGTTCTATCCAAGATTATGCGCTTGGCAAAAATGATTAACACTTTATTCTGAAAACTTAATATTTATATTATATAAAATTTCATACTTATACAATCGGGGTAGAATTAAGGTAGCAGCCTTTAGCGATGAAATGATCTAGCAGCATTTAGCAATTTATCTAAATATGAGAGGTAGGGACTTCAGTCGCATGACTTACTCGGACGAAGTTGAGAGAAACGCCGCCGATCTTTTACGGGAAACGAAGGTTGACTCGGGCATCAGTTGAGGCATCAATCGCGGGTACTTTGAAAAGGCATCACATCCGTTCTTGATAAAGGAACGGCAGCTAGGTCGTCACCTCCATAAATTAAATAGAAAAATGTTATATTTTTTTATTTGTCAGCACATTAGATATTTCTTTAACTTACTGTTTTGAAAAAAAAAATAAAATAAAAATAAACGGCCAGCGTTTCTTTTTGTAGGACAGTAAAAATAATTTGTTGAATATTTGTCTTACGATTTTCATTTAATATCACTAGATAGGAAAATTCATTTTGTGTTCAATTTACTAAATTCATTATTCATTATTTTAAATTTTTCCACTGCAAAGTCTTTTTTTCCGAAGTCCAATTTTCCAACCTCAAACATAAATTTACTTTTTCTTCAGGTACATAGACTGAAATCATAATGAATAGATAAATCTATTATAAAACTTCACTTTTAAAGTACTGTGATTGCATGTGATACCAAACATATGTTATTACAAAGATTCATTTTTTTATGAAGTATATGCAATGGTGTGTTTAAAATGGCAATATGATCTTTAAATCTCGTATTACAATCTTATTAAATTACTATTAAAGTCTTTAAATCTCGTATTTGGAGGATTATTTGCTTTCTACAAGCATTTAGGATTCTCTCACAGATATACAGCAAGGTCTTACAGTAATTTCTCATGGAAATACCTTCAGGTTGCAGGTGAGCACAGGTTCTGACCTTTTGGACTTGAGTGACCCCTCGGTACACTACATCTTAATGCTTCGTTCATCAACTTGTCCGTTTGATTTAATTAAAATAGGCATCTCGCGGGGTCCGTGAATTCAGTTACATTTTCTGCCTTCACAAAGTCACCACCTGCTGAGATCATATTTGTTCACATGTCGTCTCCAAGATCTTTATTACCTAACTTCACTTTTAAAAACGGTTAAAATGCTTTAACCCTTTGACGTATAGAGACTTGTGTTTGATGGATGTGCCATGGTAGACTTTACGTCTCCGAGAAGTCAAGAACTCTCTTAGGTGACACCGGGTAGTATAATATTTTATAAATTATTGTACACTAACACTATATATCAACCTTATTCAATGTTATATAACAATGTAAATCTGAAAATGAAACGGCCTGTTTCTGAGATTGTAAAAAAGCGTTCACTATTGAGCCAAATTAAATGGTATCCTATGGACTCTTCAACGCTTATTTTAGTTGCATGTCAAGGGGTTAATCAACCCCTTGACCTTCTAAGAGATGTCAGTCGTTTCATTTGGCAAAGTAGACTTTGCCGTCAATATCTGTCTCTGACAGACATCGTGCAGCATAAAATTAATTCATTTTTCTCTGGCTACTGTTCTGTTTTGATTAGAATATTCAAGATTCACATGTCCTTCAAAGTAATGTAGGAAGCGGATCAGTTTAGAAGTGTAAAAAATGTCAGTTATTTTACCTGTTCGAAAATTATTGGAAGTGTTTTATACTCTTTAGAAACACTAATTTTATGCTGTTATTTAATTGCGATTTACGTCATATATAAACCTTATTAAGCGCCTGTCTCACTAAAGTCATTTATCGGCTAACCGTGATTAATATACGTTTAAACGGAGAATTGCACCCCACCATTGGCTGACTCCATGGGTTAATCGCTGTTAGCCATTAAAAGACTTTAAAACCGGCCCTTAATATTAGGTAGCAATTCCAATTTCAAAATAAAACGGTAGTTGTCTCATCTTGCATAGAATTTTTCTGTTGTGCTAGAACTAAGTAGTATCAAAGAACTAAATAGTATTTTTCAGGTACATCAAATTCTTTTTTATTTGTATGCGATGGGGTTAACTTACTGCAGGGTTAATTAGAAAAATGCAACTGTGCAAGTCTGATTAAGGCCCTTACTCCGGAATTTGCGGTTCGGTTAGAACGTTTGTTGTGACGTCACTTTGACCTCATCTTGCGAACATTTTACTCGCAAAACATCAAGCTGACGTCAAAATGACGTGAACGTTTGAACAGACTCGCAACGTCCAGAGTAAGCCCCTAAGTCTTCTGGTGGATAACTGCCCTGTGTTATCGATTGGAAGAGTGGTCACCGTTATTGGCCAGTTTGTTGTCGTACTCGGGTTCATAGGAATTACATCAAACGCAATTACAATCATCCACATGTTTTATTTTGGATAACTTTTTTTTTCACAAAAGTGGATATTTAAGGTTAAACTTTCTTGTAGATCAAAGTTTCTTTTAGAACAGTATTTTATTCAAAAGTGATAAATGAGTCGGTCTCACCAAAGGCCTTTAACGACTAACCGAGATTAAGCCATGGCGCCAGCCAATGATGGGATGCAATTCTCCATTTAAACATAGATTAATGACGATTAGCTGTTAAACGACTTTGGTGAGATAGGCCCTGTGATGCTTTTGTTTTGAATTACAGATCAGTGTTAATCAGTTAGAACAGTATTAAGGGTATCTCAAGGACCGGTCTCACCGAATTATTTTAACGGCTAACCGCGATTAACCTACGGCGCCCGCCAACCGGTAGTGGAACGCAATTCTCCGTTTAAACAGATTAATCGTGGTTAACCGTTAAACGACTTTGGTGAGACTGGCTTTAAATTAGCTCAAAACTATAAAAAGGGAAAAGGTTTAGGTTTTACCCTTCGTTAATTCACACTGAGCACATCCCACACAACCTCTTTAATGAATAAATTATTAGAATACAGGCTTAATGAAGCTGGTTTTACTCTGGCATGGCTTACAATTCAAGCGAAAAATTTAAACAATGTCAAGAGTTGAGTTGTATCGTTTCAAAAAGCACAAGATTAGTTGTCAAATCCTTTTATTGTAGTTTCAACCAGATTAAAAATATTTTAAAATGAGTTCCTAAATTGGTAGTTTTAAAGTAAACGGGATTAATGTGTATACGCGAACATGACACGGGTTGGACATACCTTCACTGTAATGCACCTAATTTTTTTGAAATTTGGAGCAGTTAATTTGATTTTGCATTAGAACTTTTTGATTCTTCCTGACATAAATATTAATAAACAGTTACTTTTTATACTAATGTAGGTTATTATTATGACAGTATGGGTCTCAGTTTATTATAATAATTGTGGAAATATTGTAGAAAATGTATAAAAATTTTGTACAAAAATTATACGAACTTATTTTTTTTCCTCAGATTTTTTAAATCATTAGTTTCCTGCTCTTCTGATTAAACGAGATCACACTGTTACATGTAAAAATATTTATAATCTGTTTTAATAGATATTCTGTAGTGTAAGAAAACAAGGCTTATTACAGTTTAAGCAAATTTAAACATATTTATCCATTTACTTTAATAAGGATTTAACAGTCTAGGACTGACTTTAAATATTAATTATTTGTATATACGTTAAAAGCGTACTATATAAATTATTTGTAGTCATACAAATTGTATCGTCCGTTCGAAACCATTTAGCTGTAAGTTCGATTATATTTAACCCTCGTGCTTAAAGTAATGACCCGTATTTCTCCAAACCCAAACGTGTACAAATAATTTTGCAGTACATTTATAAAATTCAGTTTATATACTTGGTGTGAGAGAATTTATCTGTAAAATCCCTAAGATCTTGAAGCATTTATGCTAATATAGAATATTACGTTACTAGTTACTTAACATATTGTATGCCGGACACGATACTAGTACGTTTTCTGACGATTGGTACTTGAGCGCGGCGTCACGTACTACTACGGGTTAGTGTAGCAACATGGTTTGTTTATGGGTACAAAAATAACGGTATATACAGGAAAACGAAGCCTAATGTTCTTGTCTACTACATATTCTGGAAAAATTTAGACAAAAACTAGTTTTTACATAGTCCATGCGGAGGTGAACGGGAATTGATTGTAAAAATCTGATTTAAAAAACTTTATTCTTGCGAAAATAGTAATATATATGTTACTAGTATATATAACATATTGTGTGTGTGTGTGTGCGTGTGTGTGTGTGTGTTTGTGTGTGTTTTTGTGTGTGTGTGAGTGTTTTTGTGTGTGTGTTTGTGTGTGTGTTTGTGTGTGTGTGTGTTTGTGTGCGTGTGTGTTTTTGTTTGTTTGTTTTTGTTTGTTTGTTTTTTGTTTGTTTTTGTTTGTTTGTTTTTGTTTGTTTGTGTTTGTTTGTTTGTTTGTTTGTTTTTGTTTGTTTGTTTGTTTATATATATATATTATATATATATATATATATATATTATATATATATATGTTATATTATATATATATGTTTATATGTATATATTTCAATATAAAATACGAAAAGTTGGCTAAAAAATTAAATAATTTCGATCTATTGAGATTTAACTGAATAACTAAGTAAAAACGCTCGCTCCCGGTACAATTCTGCTGCGAAATGTACCCACACACAATGTGTTAAAAGTAGAAAAATCGGCTCATTGAGGAAAGATAAATTTGACACCAGTGTTCGAACTTTTATTAGTGTTCACATTGGATCGACATTTATTTATACTTAATAAACGTATTTGATAAATTAAGATACTTCTGTCTGATGCTTTGATTGTCAGTACGCTTCTATCCATCGCTGCCGAACAATGGCCGATTGGTTAGGGTGCTGGCCTTCGGTACCGGAGTTCGTGGGTTCGAGTCCCAATGTGGCATGGATGTTCGTAGCCGTTCGGAATCGGCTTTAAGCTGTAGGTTCCGGTTTCATTAGACCTCGTGTTGCAAAAAGTAAACCGTAGCACTCCAAACCAAACCAAATTCTATCCATAGCTAGAAATCAATATTCACCCCTTGATATACAATGACGTCCGGGAGATGTCAGCCCTTTCATGTGCCAATGCAGAATTTGAAGTTGTGAAGAACCCCTTTGTTCGAAACACTAACTACCGAAATCAGCTGAACTGGGTCTGTAACCTTAACTGGAGTTCTCGGGTAACTGGGACCTTAACTGACCCCCAAGTATAATTTTACACAATTTTGCGACTCGGGGCTTTTCGACTTTTTTTACGTAGTTGCTTTGACCTCTTGGAGGCTTCTGCGATTTTTGACCGGATCCAGCTTTTTAGCAATTACTTCCGAGAGACTCGTAAGGTCCGCTCATCTAAGGAACGGCAGGGTTTCGGACACACAACGGGGGATAGATTGGATTCGCTTTGCACCCTGGAAAAGCCTCCCCATCGTGTGAGAATATTTAATTCTTTTTTACGACTGTGATCATCGTGGATATTATCCAAGAAACAATCTTTTACATTTCGAAATGTTTTGGGATATTAGAATCCCTTTGTATATAGCTAGTATTTACTACAGAAATAGAAGTGATTTCCATTTCTGTTATGTGTGTGATCCGTCTTCACGCTCCCTCTTGACTCAAGAACATTGAAGGCGTTACGTCGTCTTTGAGACTTCGAAACACTGTCAACGGCATATATGCAGCAAATTATTAAATCACTTAATTATTTACCCCGTGCTTAACACTAGAATTACGGAAGGGGTTATTTTGACACCTAGCTGTCAGAGATAAAATTTCGCTCTTCTATTTTTTTTTGCAAACATCTTAATCCTTTCTTGACTTTTCCTAAATCATTGTGATTTACGAAATAGTAAATATTTGCAGAAAATCGCATTTTTATTTGACCTAACAAATGATTATACCTAGAAATATGGCAGGCTATATACTGATGTTGAAGACAAGTGTAAACTTCATAATGACTCTTTCACTATTTTATTAGCAGAACTGGAAGCATTCATAGCGTTGTTGTACGTAAGGGGGCATTAGCCGTCAAGGAATTACCCATTCTTAGTTAGCGGTCCAAGACTTGGGGACCAAAGTTTTTTCATGAAACTATGAGTAGAGATAGGTTTCCGGAAGTTATGAAATTTCTTCGTTTTGAAGATAAACTAACAAGGTCTTCACGTTTGCAGTGTGATAAATTTACACTAATATCCGAGGTATAGAATACTTTTATAGATAACTGTAAGCTTTGCTACAAACCAAATGAAAATATTACGTTTGATAAAGTTATTCCCTACAAAAACAAGATGCCGTTTTTTGAAGCATATGCCTAACAAGCTCGATAAATTCGGAATAAGATTTTGGCTAGAAGTAGATGTTAGGACAAAATACTTATTAAACGGATTTCCCTATTTAGGAAAAGATGAAATGAGATCAAGTGATTAAAGTTTAGGAGAGAACGTAATAAATCGTTTAATTGATCCTACATACCTGCAAAGTCTGTATATTTTTAAAAACAAACTGTAGTTGTCATAATTTGCTTTATGTTAATTTATTTTTCACAAATATATTATATCATATAGAGAAATATGCAGATATCTTATCAAGGGGTCAGAATGACACCCGCCGTAATTCTAGGTATACAAAGACCAACGTAATTCTAGTGTTAATTCTGCTTTGATTGGAATGTCCATGATGTTTTTTATCCTTGAAAAATAATGCAAGTTGAAAAACTACATAAGTGTAAAAAATGTGAGTTCCTCTACTTAATCGACAATGCTTTGTACATGTTTCATATTTCACAGAAATACTAAATTTATGATATTAATTATATTGTCCGTTAATATCATATATGAACCTCATTAAATGTTACATAACAATGCAAGTTTCAAAATAAAATGTTCTTTCTCAAAATTGTTTAGAAAAGTCAAACTAGATAGTATTTTTCTGACACATCAAATTCCTTTTTAATTGTATGCCAAGAAGTTAAGCAAGTTTGAACGGCTTTAAAATCATATTCCGCTGCTTTTTATTCTTTTATTATACGTCGAAAGTATTGTAGTTATTTTATGTCACTGTGTTCAGCAACACAGTCCATTTAAATAAAATCATTTCCTTATCATATAAATCGTATATTATAAAAGTTTAATTTGATAGTCTCGGAACTACAATATTTGATCTTGAAAACGAATAAGTTTATTTTTATTACCTTCTTGAATACTTTTATTTTATTTCTGATGCTGCTACGTTGTCCCTTAATAAAATTTTGTGTATAAATCTCCAAATAGGGTTGGTATTTTTAAATATACATAGTGACTTTCTTATCTGAAGTCTGTTATAGTAGCGTATTTTTCATTCAATTTAAAATAAAATGTTCTATTTAGTTTTTAATGAAATTGTTCCTAAATCTAGATTAAACTTTTTAGGAAACAATTTTTTTTGTTTTTAAAAATTATAAAATATATACACAATTGTAATAAAAAGTAGAAATACACCAGCAAACTAACATCTGAAATTTACAAATTAAAAACTTATTTTGGATACCAAATTTGTATTTCATTTTCTTTGAAAATAAAATAAAATTAGCTCAATTATAATAAATGAGTGTTTATAGCAAGATAAATGCGACTTTTTAGTTTGATATTGTTTAAGTTTCCGGATTTTGAAATTGTTCAGTAACTAATTACCTGTTTTACGTTTACAGATTATAACAAATCGTTTTCTTCAGCTTGATACAAAAGTTAAGTGCCGAACGATGGACGATTGGTTAGAGTGCTGGCCTTCGGTACCGGAGTTCGTGGGTTCGAATCCCACAGTGGCATGGATGTTCGTAGCCGTTCGGAATCGGCTTTAAGTTGTAGGTCCCGGTCTCATTAGCCCCCGTGTTGCAAAAAGTAGACCGTAGCAATCCAAACCAAACCAACAAAAGTTTAGTTTCTAATAAATTATATAAATTGAAATTATTACCTTTTTAAATAGTCATCTAAAATTCTTCTATTTCCCCATTCTTACTGTAAAGCACCACTTTCTGGTGTGTGCTATGCTAGCGTGTAGCCTTCCCTCCTACTTAACTGGGATAGGTATGCTTTATGTTTGTAGACCTTCGCTGGGATGTATTAAATTACCTCCGAAACTTTAAGGACAACAAATAACATTTATTTACGCGATTGATGAAAATTAAAGGTAGAACAAAACCATTCCCTCAGCGTTCCGGAGACTGACACAACCTGATCAGGTGGAAGAGCATTCCATATGAAAATAAAAACGACGTTGCGTTCTTTCACTCCAACCAGAGATATTTCTTAAGGTTGCAGTCTCTATCTGGACTCCCGAACTCAACTGCCCGCAGATCCTCTCTCCTTCCTTCGGGGATCAGCTTCTGAAAACTTGATCCCTTGCAAAAAGGAAATCCTTCTTTCAGATGCACTTCCACCCTGCCCCCCCCAAAAAAAAAAGGCGACACATCCGAAAAACCTTATCTGCCCCTTTAGCCAGCCGGCTTCTATTTCTCCTAAGAAAAGCTGGGTGGAAGGGGGTCGATTTTGCAGATATAATGAAAGGTGCACATTTGCATCAGGTCCAAATCCCTTACATTTACCTTTTTAATACCCAATTTACCAGTCATAAAATGGTACAGAAGTCTTCTCATACTTTAATTATTTTTACCTGTCTCTCAAAACTACCTCTGGAATAAATGCTAATGTTCTATTCACTGGTCACATTTTTCAGCTGTCCAGGGAAAATAGTTTCGCTTCTGCAATGATTTTTGAACTTTTTATTTTTCAAAATTAATTAAATGATCAAATATAACTTGTGCCTAAAAAATCACTGAGCAATCTTGAGTCTGATAGAAACAAATTCCCCTGATTCTCGCTCTAAGGCCGACATTGCAGACAAAAAGTATTGTTCTTGTACCATGTCATGCATAGCAGTTACCTTGTAATGACTCTCAGTTGACTGCTACTTTTTTTTATCTCAGATTTAAAGTTCTAAAATGTTTAATTTAGGCCTCTGATTGTAAAAAGTACCTCCTCTAAGTCCCAGAGGAATGTCAAAATAGACAATGACTTTCCTGTTGTCACTAAGTAGGTACAGCGTGACAAATTTGATCAAGATCTAAACGGGACTGTAGATAGACTTGAGTGACGTACTCTATATTGTATAAATATATGCATCTAGGGGGATAGCTCATTATATTAATGTTTTATCCTAAGTATGAAACTAAACTTTTATTTATTCATATGTTGTGTTAGATCAAGGAAATTGTTACATAATTTAATTTTTTTCTCTTTTACAGGTGTTACTTCTTGGAAGAGCAAATTGAAAATATTTTTATGAATAGTCGAATTAAAAGACAGATGAAGACAAATATGAGAATGATGGTGATTTATAAGATCATATAAGGGGCAGAGCTGTGCAGCCCAAAAATGTTATCTGACAATTGGTATTCTCCTCAACAACTGGGAAACAAGCAATATCTCCTCGTTTGACAAGTTCAACAATGATCTCCAGACTATCACAACTCAATATTTTAAAGATAGGTCTATACACATTTATACTAGAAGATATCCTTTGTCAGAATAAAGGAATAAGTGCCAACATAAGGCCCAACAGAAAGATTCAAGTCAGATCTCTGTTTTGTAGCTACAAGGGAGTTGCGCAATATCATTGATGAACTCGGTGGCTGAAAATTCATACTAAGCGGGGAGACAAAATACCAGTCTCGTAATATCATGTACTGAGGCAATTTCACATACAAATAAACACACGTGTTAAGGTCCGACATGTAACTGCCTCCAACGGCGGAAAATTGCAAAGCAAAATTAAGATCGACAGTTTAAAGAAATATAACATACAAAAATTGAACTCTTTCTAGTTCTTAGTAACATTCGTGGAAAAATCGTTTCTTGAACTCGCACACAATTTTGATTTGAGTGAAAATAATGTATGTTAAGTGTCCTCCCTGCTTCTTTGAAGAGTAAGTCCTTTCTCAACAAGTTTTCTGATCTTCGTAATCATTCGGTTCTCCTAATTATAGTCCTATACCTGTCTTCAATAGGAATCTTATTGTTCACTTTTTTGCGTTTCTGTATAGGAAGATCAGCATTATATGAAATTTTATGCTTTTGCTTTTTAGACTTTTTTTTTCTCCCTAAGTTAATAGTTCTGATTGAACGATCTTTCAAATGTGAGCTTTTTATTTGCTAATTAAACATTCTATTAGAAGCTCATTTTAACACTGAGTGTTAAATTCAAAGCTTAATCTCAATAGTTCTAGAATATACAACAATAATTTACATTCTGACTCAAATTAAGCTATTACCATTACTTGTAAAGTCAGTCAGGCTGAAATCGACATATCCATTTATGGAGAAAAATCCCAAAACATTATTGATAGTATTCCTTGTTGAGGTTAAATTCGTACACCGACTCCAGCTTTAATGAAAGTAAGTTCAACTAAATCTGTAATCAGCTTTCATTTATTATCTTACAAGAATTGTTGGTATTTGATTACTTTTGTCTCTTACTGTGCCCGGTTTTATGCTATTCCCAAGTCATTTATCTTAGATTCATGGTTTGCAGTTGCAAAACTGCTGCTTACAATCTCGTGAACTACTTAATTTCTGCTTTATCTCCTCTTTTGTGTAACAATTCTTTTACTACTTTAGTTTCTTGATTTCGTTAAAACAAGTTCGAGCCGCACAGGTAGGTATAAGATAATTTCTTTTGACGTAAAGCCTTTATTTAACAATGTACCCGTAAATAGTGGATTAGATTGGAGCCTACGGAAATATTTCGCATTTTGAAATTGAAGGATTATCTAAACCAGATCGCTTATGTTTATAATGGTCGTTTACATCGAATGCTAAATGTATTGGTATTTATATGCCTTATTTTTAAATTGCTTGAAACTAGTTTTATTTCTATAATGGGTATATGGTGGACTGTTTTTCAACTCCTCTTCTTAGCCCACTCTTCTGTTTCTAATCATGGATCTTGTTGGTGCTTCAACAAAATTTGGCGAAATTGGCGTGCTTGCAGCTTGCGTGCGTGGCGTGCTTGCAGCGTGGCGTTTGAAATCTGGCGAGGGGATCGTAACTCAACAAATTGATACAAAAACAACATTTTGAGGAAAAGTTTTACAAAAATTGAATATTTAAAATCTAATTGAATTAACAAAGAAAACACAAAGGAAACACATAACATTCATACTAAATAGACTGAAACATTCACTTAATCACAAATTAAATAAACTGAGTGTGATTTTCATCACAAATTTGTGATTTAGTGTAAATTGTAAAATTACTCATCCAGCAAAAAACTCTTTGACTTAAAAGAAACTGTATTTTGAGTGGAGGTTGAAGAAGAGTTGTAAAATTGAAAATTTTTTTTCAAATCTCTTATTACCTTATCGGTAAACAATGTCTTATGCCAATCATTTCTTCTACCTTGAATTATATCGATCCTTCAATCAGTTTGGTTTTGAAAATGAGTACTACAATCGTATTGTTTTTCTAAGTGTTGTTACCCATATCTTTGATATCTTCAGACTGCTCCTGTCTTTTCAGAAACTGTTTGGAGTCTCTTCCTTCTCATCCTCTTTATCGAGAATTTTCTCTTTTGAAATTCTTGTTCAAGAGATATACAATGTGTTTTCATCATCAGCATTGGCACGACAGCCCTTTGTGGGCCTGGGCCTTCCTTAGAAGCTTTTCCCAATCTGCCCTTCTCCTAGCAATTGATCTCCAGTTCTTTACCTTTAAGATGACAAAATCTTCATCCACACCGTCTTTCCACCGTTTCTTAGGCCTTCCTTTTGGTCTTTTATTGGAAGGGAGTGCATTAAAACCCCTCAAAGTTGTTCGTTCTGGGCTCATTCTCATTACATGTCCTGCCCATCTCATTCTATTCAGATTTATAGATTTGATAACATCACCACTGTTAAAGATCTTATATAATTCAAAATTATATCTTTTTCTCCGGTTGTTATTTTCAAAGACAGCACCAAAGATGGTTCGCAGGATCTTCCTTTCGAAGGTTGCCAACATCCTCTTTTCTTTTCTTGTTAGGGTCCAAGTCTCCGAGGCATAAGTCAAAACTGACTTGATCAGTACCTTATACAGTAATATCTTTGTTTCTTTTTATCAAGTAGGATTTCAGTAGTGATTTAAAAAAAAACAGCGATTGGCTGCAGTAATTCTTTTTCTAATTTCAGGATTTATGTCATTTTGGCAGTTTATTTCTGATCCCAGGTAGATCAAATTTTTTACAGATTCAAATTTAAAAGAATCTATTTCAAAGAATTTGGGGATGGTTTCTATGTTACCACAATACATATATTTTGTTTTCTTCACATTCACTCTAAGATTCATTTTTCTAGCTGATCTCTCCCGTGCCAAGAAACTTTCACCCAGTGCTGTCTTAGATCTTACCATAATGTCCACGTCATCGGCATATGCCAAAATATGTACTGATTTACTAAATGTAGTTCCTGAAGTATCTAAGTTAGCATCTCTAATTACTTTTTCCAGAGCTATGTTAAACAGAAGACATGCCAAAGCATCCCCTTGTCTAACTCCATTAGAAATTTTGAAAGAGGTAGATAGTTCTCCTTGAATTCGCACCATTGAAATGGTTTCAATAAGGGTGAGCTTTACAAGTTTGATTAGTTTTGATGGAACATTAAAATCAGAAATGGCCTTTAAAAGTTCAGTCCTATTAATACGCATTTCGCATTTTGAATTTTTGAATTATTTCGCCTTTTGAATTTTTGAATTATTTCGCATTTTGAATTTGAAGGGTGTATCTAAACCAGATCGCTTATGTTTATAATGGTCGTTAGATCGAATACTAAATATATTGCTATTTATATGCCTTATTTTTAAATTGCTTGAAACTAGTTTTATTTCTATAATGGGTATATGGAGGACTGTTTTTACCTTATCGGTCCACAATGTCTTATGCAAATCATTTCTACCTTGAATTATATCGATCCTTCAATCAGTTTGGTTTTGAAAGTGAGTACTGCAATCGTATTGTTTTTCAAAGTTTTGTTACCCATATCTTTGATATCTTCAGACTGCTCCTGTCTTTTCCAAAACTGTTTGGAGGCTTTTCTTTCTCATCCTCCTAATCGAGAACTTTTCCTCTTTTGAAATTATTGTTCACAAGATATCCAATTTGTTTTAACTTTGTTTTATTTAGATCAGCTTTAAAATCTGAACTTTAACCATGTTAGTTCTTCATAGGATTGGGCTCAGAGCCGTCTAACGCGACACTAGAAATGCCAAAAATAGTTTTTATCTACGATAAACGAAGAACTAAAACTAAGATTATTCAAATCGTAAAGAAAATCAGATATTTCCTTGTTGATAGTTGAAATTTCTTTGAAAGGAGCCTGAAGGATAAGAACTAAGATCTTTTCTAATATTAGAAGCTGAGTGGGAAAAATAAATGTTCGCCGTTCGAATGAAGAAATTTTAAACAGAATAGCCTTATAGAGGGCTTTTGGAAGAGGCTTCAGTCTCTTTATCTTGGTCAATTATATGTTCATTTTAATACTCGTTGTTCGTTGAACTTTGAATAATTTTTCTTCTTTCAATTGACTGTTGATTATCGTTTGTCTTTCAATATTAATTGATGTAATTTTTTGGAAAATTATCTATCAGGTGTAAAATTCAAATTGTAAACCTTTGTTGTCTTATCTTATTTTCTAAAATATGTGAGCAGATTAATTTTTATCAAAAAGTTTTATATTAGGGTGATTTTGTCTCATTTGCATAATTATTTTGACTCTCATGCATGCTACTAAAGGCTATTAATCATGGTAATATAATCATGGTATCATTAGTTTGATATTTACGCTGCTTTTAAATTCTGAAAGCGTCTTTCTCTTCCATCTTGTTTTTAGGAATTTTTCAATTAGTTGATTGTGCTATTACTAATTGTGAGTTAGATCTGAATTAGCTAAGATTTAGGAATAATTTTGAATATTGTCCCCCTCTTTTCTAAAAAACTATTGTTGGTCATTTTGCTTTGAATATTTCTACAACTTGAGGCAGGCGGTGTTCAAACCCTTATTAATCCTTAAAATTACTTCGAGTGACCATTGAAGACGTTGATTATCTATCTCCTCTCTTTAAAGCCTAAATCAAAGGCCGAATGGTTAGGATGCGGGTCTTCGGAACCGGAGTTCATGGGTTCGAATCCCACTATGATATGGATGTTCGTAGCCGTTCGGAATCGGCATTAAGCAGTAGGTCCCGGTCTCATTAGCCCTCGTGTTGCAAAAAGTAGATCGTGGCACTCCAAAACCTCTAAATCTCTAACCTAAATTAAAGGCTGTCAAAAGCATACCTTCTTATTTACTTTAACGCTCAGTTTGCTTCTGTGTGAAGTAAAATCTATTATTATATAAAGCTTTTATTGGATCGGTGATCACACACGTTTCATGTCTGTAGATCAGCGGCATTCACCCAGAATCGGAGAACTCAAATTTATCAGAATATTAGGCTTTTCCTTGAAGAAATTATAAAACAACAACTTCTGGAGGGTTTATAGAGATCTTCCAAAAATTTATAAACCTGTGATGTATTCCATTTATCTTTATAATCCTGGAATCATTTCTTCTGATTAAAAACCTAAATTACCTTTTAGATTATCTGATGTATTTATTCCACCCTTAAAGAGAACAAGCACGTAGCCTTGTGCTTTTCGCTATTTCTTTCTAATTTTTACTTTATCTTTTTCTTTAAATTATGTCTATCTTCTGTGTATCTTGCGATACCTCTTTTCTTCATTTAAACTTCATTCGTTCGTGTTTTTAAACTATTTTTCAGCAATAGACATTTTTAAAATTTAATTAGTTTTATGTAACACTTTTGATTCCTCTAGTGACCTACAGATTGCTGCTTTGAATTATTTTTTTTCATTTCTATCATTTCTAAATTCGATTATAGTCATTTTACTTATCAAGGCGTAGATTTTTTTTCCTTCAACAGCTGACAAACTATTATATATAAAAGTATAAAAGTAACTGTTTTTCCCTACTACAGTTAAATACCGCCTTAGTATTTACACTTTATTGGTTTTGTTGTACTTACTATGTTCGGAGGTAAAGCGATTGTTTATCCCTTTCCGTAGAAAATCCTTAAAAAAAATTACTTTGTGAGCTCTCTTAGTGCTTTTTCAGCCCTCGATCTCCTGTCATTGATAATACAGCTCCGACGTAGCTGCGAAACAGTTATCTGCGTCTGTTTTTTCTATTTTTGACAAAGGACAAAACACGCCTGTATCGGAATTGAACGTTCCGTGGAAAGATGACATGTTCTTTCTTTACTATGGCCGTTACAATACCACGGATAAACATTACCATATAATTATCGTTACATGCAAGCAGAAATTGTGTTATAAAACAAATGAATAATTTCAACATCACATTTTAAAATCTTTAAAAATTTGCTGAGAACAATATATGGAAAGCAACTTATGTGAACGTTGAGAATCCTCAGAATATAACAGTGTCGCATCATTCTTGAAAGGAATCAAAATAGAAAGCAATATAATTTTGTCATCGCATAAAATTATCTCCACGAATTTATCTAAAATATGAAGTGTAAGATCTGTGCTCGACGAATTGAACACGATTGCTTAGATCAAACTTCAAAACTATCATTTTTTCAGTAGAAGGACAGTTCTGTACAATGGACATTACATAAACTGCCGTCAGAAAACGTTTTTCAATTTTAAATGTGTGAAGAATTCTCGATTTCGATATAGGCCGAGGATTTAAAACTGTTGAAGAAATTAAGCATGAATCCAATGTTCTGTATAGTCATCTGATTGCTTTTTATTTTTTTAGTTTCTTGTAGCAAAAATATGTATTCTTTTGTGTCTGTCTTTATTTAAGCACAACAATTTGTAAATTAATTGCCAACTCTCGCAATTAATTTACAATGGTTTCAAACTCTCAAATTTATTTTTCACAGGTATATATTTTAATTAAGCTTCGAATGTCTGAGCTATTCAACGGAAATGGGAAATTATATTAAAATTTCTATCAAGCCACTAGCCAAATGGGCAAAACCAGGGCAAGGTCAATGTAATGTATTGAAGTCAAAAAATGGCTTTTGGATATGGGGAAATCATAATAGTCGTATCATATGTTACAACATGTCTAATCTAACTCTCTCTTATAACATACTGTCTAACCATGGTCATGGTCAACATAACAAGACGATCACTAGTTGTAATACATAATTTATTTAAAAAACATTTCAGTAAATTTTGGCTAGTCACTTATTGGCCTCGGTGTATGAATATAAAAAATTCACAACATACCGGGATAAATAATGTTCGGAGAAATAATTGAAATAATGATTGAACATGATCATAGACTGTGAAAAAAATCTAAGGATAAAGTTCTGAATGTTGTAGTCTGATATTGCATTGGTAAGTACTTCCCGGAATACTTAAGTTTTTCCGGACATCGGTGGTAAGTGGTATTGTTATTGTAGCATATGTAATTTATGAAAATGGTACCGAAATTAAAAGTATTACTCAAAAGTCTGAATCAACGATGGCTGAGTGGGTAGGGTACTACTTTCATGGGTTCTGTTGATTGTAAACGCTCGAAATTAGCTTTAAATAGTTGATCCCATCTTCATTTAGCCCTAACAAAATTGGCTTACCCTATCTCTTCAGCCCACTACAGTAAACCACCAAAGCAAACGATAGCCTGGATTTTTTAATTTATTAATTTCAGTTACAGATTTTAAATTTAGTTTTTCATGCATAAGGAAGAAACTGAATCGGTGATATTTCCCTTTCCTCTTTTAGTGGAATGGTCACAATAAAAATGCCAATCTTTTAATATAGAATTATTTAATTGGTTAAGCAGAAGGATTTAAGACTAATTAAAAACTAACGGCCATAAAAAGTGAAACATATATTTAAGAAAAGCTTCTTTATCTGCAATATTTAAGGTTGAAAGAATATTGTTTTTTACCACTCCTAAACAAATCTTCATTTTTATTGTGTTAAAAATTCTTATCTTAAACTGTCGCCTAATCCAAAAACTAAATACCGCTTCTTAACATGTTGCCGAATTCAGTTTTATCAATTTCTATAAATACACTGATCTAATGTTTCGCAGTCATTCACAAAATTGTCAAGAAAGTTTTATTCCAGTTTATTATAATTATTTGGCTCTTTAAAGTGTACTAGTAGTAAAAAGTCTATCATCCGATTGTAGGGTGTTGAAATGTTGGTTTGGTCTGATCTACCGGCAACATTGCTTTATGGAGGGAACAAAGCCAGGATTCCGAACATATATTTAAAATAATAAAATACACACACAAAAAAAAATAGAATTACATGCGAACTAAGCATTATATACATCCCATAGTACGAAATAATTTCCGGCCACATGTTGCAAATTTTTGACATAAAAGTAGGATAATAACTTATTGACATTGAGCAGTTAGAATGGGAAGTAATAAGTAATACCGTCACAGGTTATTAATTGCGGTTTTATGCTTAGTTCTACATGCCGTGAGAAGCAACTCCTGCTTAAGTTTTTGTTAAATGGATGATTTAGTGAGTGGGAGTTTCAGTTCTAGTTCACGAAGAGTCGCTTCGTTACCTAGGTTATTGACTTCGATGCCACAGTGCATTTGGTCCCAGCCGAATACTACTTTCTCTTTGTTATATTCAGATATTTCAGGGATACGTGAATAACTTGAACTTTGTGATTCATCTTACGGAATCGTTGAATAGTTAGAGGCTGAACATGTTGTCTGATAGAATCTGGCAAGAGCTGGGACCAAGACGCAGAATGATCTAGTTTGATGCTTCTGAAATAGCATTCAGTTTTGTTTGGAAGATTGTGGATAAGCAACCACTGATGCATTGGTTTCACTTATTTATAGGCTATAAATGCGGCAAACCCAGAAAAAAATTACCTTTAATAAACCCATGGGAAGCAGGAAGTGAGAGACTACCACTTAAGTGGCTTGAATCAGTGGAGAGGGACGTTGGTTAATAAAGAAAATTGGAGGAGCCTTATTAGGGATAGGACCAGGTGGAAACAACTATTAGGCAAGGTCTTGGCTTAATATGCTGCTTTCAGTTACAGTTTACACCACAATTTTAGCAATTTGCCGGGAATACCCCACAGCCTTTTCGCTACCTTTATGAGATGTAGGTAGAGTGTCATGTAAGATTCGCTGTCATTTTATAGGCATGTTTTGTAGATCTAAAGTAATAACTTAGTTGTTCACAGCTGTTGGTGCTACACCAATTTCCGATATCGGCGCCCTGCTGCTCCTACATGGTATTTTAACAGAAATTTCGTCGAAACGGCGTCATTTTACAAATTAATGCAGTTTATATATGAATATGTGATTTTTTATTAATGCATTATCAGATAAAAGTACATAAAGAAAGCGAAAATATTTGAGGCTTTAATTATGCTACCATTCTTTGGTACTATGACCTCATGATTGTCAAAAGCCCCCCAATAAATATTAAATTTCTGTACTCACCAACAAAAAATTAGTTTTAGCATGTATAGGGATGGAAATTTTTCGCTTTTTGGTGGAGTTGCGCTTTGTTATTTTACAGCCGATTTCTGCTTTTCCAACAAATTCCGCTTTTGTTTTTCGTACGTTTTTGTGTGAATTTCTGATTCTTTTAGAAATTCTGTTTCAAAAATGTCTCCCATATTCATAAAGTTTTTTTTTATTGAAAATAATTTTGCAAATTGGTGAGTCTATAATCACTTGAAAACAGATTTTCAAATTCTAGGGGATCAACTATTTAACACTCTTCTCGGTTGAAAATTGCTCCTGTAATGCATTGTTAGAAGTCTACTAAAAATATCAATGAGGGTGTCCATATGTCGAAAAAATGTGAAAACGTCAGGAAAACTTTCACTACTTATTTGGAAAATAAGAATCTTATTTATTTTTTGTAGAACAAATACACATAACTTTACACTTTACTACCAGGCAATGCAGCTAGAAAAAATTGGTACCAAATGAACGCGCACAAACGTGTCACAACAAGAATCTCTTGACGCAGTTCCCACCCAGTTATAAAACAGTCGTCAGCTTTCGGCTTTTATCTTTTCCGTACGTCTTTCTCTTCTATTCCCAGTATTGATGCTCAACATCAGGATTATTCAATTAAGAACGAAATAACAATTTTGCTACATAGGTAAATTTTAAAATGCTGATATCCATCAGTATTTTAAAACCTCTAACTCCTCTCACAATTTCTGAAAATCAGAAAGGCGATAGGTTGGAAGCTATGACCTATTACTTTCAAACGATCTACGAGTAACTATGTCAATAATGGGATACGAACAACGGTAATGAAAAGCTGATCTCTAGCCATTCGAATATCGGTGTTTATATATCGGACGGTATATGGCGCGTGAACTGTGTGACTGGAAATCGTGGAATTGGAAAGATAATTATGATGGAACGTGGCTTTTGGGAACAATATATATCGCAAGCTTTAATACAGTCATAATATCGGAAAGACAATTTCACATCAAAGATCGGCGATTGATTTAACTATATAGAATTTCGTTTACATCTTGATCCGAACTGAAAATTTAAAAATCGGTGCGATTTTATCGATTTTCATGGTATATCGATACACCACCCAGTCTTAATTGAATTAGTGCATACATTAGTAACACCCAAATCTCTGAGGATTTCATAAAAGGTGGTTGACTTATTTCAAACATTTTAAATAGACAGAGAAATTTTAAAAAGAAAATGAGAAAAATAAGATGAAAACTTTAATAACTTTTTAAATATTTCAATAGCTAATTATTTAATATAATAATTGTAATTGAATGCGTAAATTTACTTATATTAGCATTGAAAGCGAGAAATATATGTTGCATTTGTATATATGTATATCCAAAACAAACCACTTCAATAATTGAAAATTTGGGTATTTTGAAGGCTACCAACCTTCTAAATTATTAGCCGGACTACTTGAAAACTGCAGATGTTTAATCGTTAAACTGCTACAAAATCATACCCTGTTCCAAATCAACATTTTGGCTGCTATAAAAATGCTTTATCTGCTTTAGTTTAGCTGCCCTGAAAACTGTAACAAAATACTAGTAAGAACGCAACATCTCTCTCTCTCTCTCTGTATATATATATATATATATATATATATATATATATATATATATATATATATATATATATATATATATATATATATATATATATATATTCGAAAGCTCTTTCTTCCACAACAACTAAATATACCAAATATTAATATATTGTTGCATATAATCCATATCTCCCTTATTTGCCTATCTATCTGTAAACAATCATAAAGTTGAAATAATTTAAAACGGCTATCAAATACAGTAAAAATATATTTATTAAAATCTTAAAATTAAACACTACATAGAAAAGAAATAATTTAAAAAGAATGAGAGGGTTGAGGTTAATTTAATTTTAATGTGGGGTTCCATATCATTAGCATCATTCGGGAATGTCCACATTCAGTAATGTACCTTTTATTCTACAGTCAAAGAGCTACTGCATTGAGCTCACAATGAGTCGTATACGATGAAAGAAATTCAATTAAAAATTTCTGCCTTCGAGTGCAGAGGTGGGGCTGAACTATAGCCGAATGGTAGAGCACTGCGCTTCAGTACCGGAGTTCGGGTGTTCGCATTCCTCTGCTGGCATGGATGTTCGTAGTCGCTCAGAATTGACTCTAAGCAGCAGGTCTCTGTCTCATTAGCCCTCGTGAGCAGAACAGTAGATCGGAGCACTCAAAACCAGAAGTGGGAAAACGGCAGCTCGTGGTGGAATTGAAGAAATTTATAATTAAAAAAAATCTCTTTTATTATTATAAATGCAGTATTATTTGATTGGTTTATTATTTTTATAGATATTCTGTACATTTTTAAATGTATTATTTCTACTGGGCACACTCTACTGGACTGCAATCATGTCAGTAATTTGGATTGCATTCGGCTAGTGCAATTATCTAGAACTTGGTGTGTTTCGGAACTTTCTTCCAAGACCGACTTCCACGCCACATATAGATATATTTTAACTTTTTATATTTTTCTAAGGCAAAACAACGGGGGACTTTCAAAACTTTTAAAGCTTTTTTTAATCAGTTTCCTTGTAAACTTATGTCAGTAGTAATATATTTATGAAGAAGAGTTTTAAACTTGAAGGTAAAATATTAATTATTAAATTAGTTATTACTTGTTGCAAAAGATGCTTCATTAAATATATTCCCTGTGCATACACAATTTCTTCATATTTATTTATAGGGTACATTTCAGACTTTATAATAAAGCTTAGTTGTCATGACGAAAATCCAGAAAATAAGAGAAAATATTTACTTTTAGCTGTACAAAATTGTATACTAATATTTAACAGATTATTTAGCACAAATTTGATAGATTATGCGTTTCGAAAAATATTAAGTTTAAATCACTTTTATTTTATAAGTAACTGACTTTTATGTATACGAAGGCATATATATCGTAATGAATTTCAAAGTAATATGACAATTTTAAATTCACCCGAAGAGTTTAAACTATTACTAAAATACAAAAACTTTCTTTTATGATAAACGATTGGTTGGTTGGTTGGTATGTTATCCATTTTAGAATTTACATGACTCTGTTGAAAAGGTGGTTGCCATTTCCTCGAAGGGTTGGACTTGTATGAATGGGTCCTCGTAATTTTGAAGCAATGACCAACCAGAAGACTTCCGAGGTTGGTCTGTTACCTCCAGAGGTTCTGTTAGGGCATTTCGAGGACACAACGAACACAAATATATTTTGCGTGCCTTAATCGCCATTTATGAACTCGTCGGATCTTTAGCCGGCTAGAGCTTTAATCCCATAAAATTTGTATGATGTTATTTTTAAGTACCGGATTAATAGGTATGCGTTTCGAAATATATTAAGTTTAAATGACTTTTATTTTATGTTTACGATATCTACGATATCGTAAGGAATTTCTAAAGGATATAACTTTTGTAAATGTATCTGTAGAGTTCAAACTATTCATAAAATACAAATACTGTCCTTTTTGAAAATCGTTTAAATTTATTAACCCCTTCAGGACCAACGCGCTGGGAATGAAACGCAGTCACGGGACGGAACGCTCTGAAACGGCGCGCCGCTACCGGCCCCAGCATGTTAAGGAGTTAAGCCTAATTTTACAATGAAATTCCTATAAAATCAGCATTTTAATATAATGACTGCAATTTCATAAATTATGTATATAAGATGCTATTACTTAATATGTATAAATATAAATAACATTTCATCAATAGAAATGAATAAAATATGCAAAATACTAGAATTATAACTATGCAAAAGAAAACAAATACTATACATGCAAAAATCTAATCACAAAAGCTATATATTTATATGTAATTTAAGAAAAAGAAAATTGAGTAATAATAATATCCGTATATAATAAAATTCGAAATTAAAATTGATTCAGTATCACAACTGAAATGGAGGAATAGCAAAATTTCTAAAAATATGATCTTTGGCATAGCCATACTAAAATAGGTGTTGAAAACATAGCGTTTGTGGAAAAGCTCATTTTTAGATTGGATTTCTTTATTATGCTCATTAGAATCACTAATGCCAGAATGGTAATCACTTTCGTTCTTCATTTGAGTGGTATCACTCTCAGTTAAGTACCCATATCTAAAGGCTCCTCCACACTATGATCCACTGCAAGCCATTACTACCGTCTGGAGGGTTCGATGGTAGCAGACGATAAAATAGCCTTGGCGAACGATGGCTTCCGAGGCGGTTTTTCTCCAAACATCAAAGACAAACATGCGCAACTAAAGTGCGCAGTAGACCCTATGGTCGAATCCACGCGTTCGGCTCATTTAGTGGCCCATCGTATGAATGCAACCCGTGAACCATCGTTCGAGGTCACCATCAGGAAGTGGTGAAGAATTGGCCATAGTGTGGATGATACATAGCGAAATGAAACTGAATGTAATACCACCCCATATCACCAGGCTTCTGCAAACACACCCATTGATATTTCAACTTCCGTAATAATCAGCTGGATATACTTCACCGTATTTTCCTTACAAAAAGAAAAAAAACAATAAAAAAACCCATATGTAATTTTAACCCATACGTGCACTTTTGGAAAGCCTTGAGTCCCAGTTTGTTTACATCAATAAATCTATCAAATCCAGATGCCCAAAACACAAAATAATGTCCTTACATGAAGGGCAAATGCTATATGAGTCACCAGGTGTGAAAACCGTTGTCATTTAGTAGCATTTATATATCAAATAAAACGTTCGAATTTCCGATTACGCATGCGAGAAGCTGGTCTCTCCATATCAATCAGAGCTCTTCGCGTCGACAAGACGCTGGGCTTATATAAGAGTGGAATCACTGCGTCACGTCAATGAGACGTTGGTCGCGAACGGGTTAATAGCCATACAATATAGTATGTAGGGGATATAATTGTATTCATTAAAGAATGATGGATATTAAAAAAAAAAACTCTTTTTCGTTCTTTATGATTATTGATCCAGTATAACAGAAATATGGAAATTTTAGTCAAATATTGATCAGTGCCATATAAAATGGTTCAGAACTAATTTTACGAAAAAGAATTCCATGAAACCTTACATTAAGGTTTTGCCTGCGAATGTGGGCGGTTGCCTAAACTGATTTCCGTATTCGAGTATACACGAGAAAGTCGAGGGAGGAAACAACAGATATTATTTCTTTTTACACTGACATCACATTTAAAAGAAGAGCTATTGTAAAGTTTTTGAATGCCTACATTGTGAAGCTATTTTTGGTAAACAACCTTTTCTTTCTTTTTCCCTCGTTGTAATGCGCCTCCAACAGTCAGTTAACGCACGAGATTGCGTACGGCAGAGGAAACCATAGAAGAATAGGGACAACAGAGAAATAAAACAGAATATTTAAAGAGAAAGAAGATTAGCATTAGAAATTATTCGGAATTTTTGTTCTATACTTTAGAAGATTGCTTCTCAAAAGTACATTATCCTTTGTTTGATTTCTACATAGCAGCGCTATCCACTAGAAAGATTTTGACCTCCTTTTGCTATCTTAATAAATCTGATGTACACATTATATGACTTTCTTTTACCCCTATTACATTACTAGCATATAGCCCGTCATACAACGGGATCAGTAAAATTTTTAATTTGCCAGAATTCTAAAGTACCCTATGAGACCGTTAAAAATATGGTTTGTTTTTTGGCTGAAAATTATCTCGTAACAAAAAATAATCTATGATTATATTTAAAGTTATTACATATGTACCTAATCTATTAGTTAAGCCAATTATAAAAGAAAATTATTTACGTAATGTCTAATTTCAGCGATAAAACGTATGAAAATAATGAACACGATATTTAAATAATTTAAAACAAGAAATGATTAAATGTGATGGTTAAAGGTATGATGTCATAATGCTAGAAAAAAATGTTATTTTCACCTATTTATTACGTGAGAAATTGATAAATTTAATCTCATTCTTTTAACCAAAGAAAATAGGACTTGAAATAATGGCATTAAAGGCTAGAATAAGAGATTTGAAAAAAAATTTTCAATTTTACAACTCCTCTTCAACCTCCACTCAAAATACAGAATCAAAATTAAATTAATTTTACAATTTACACTAAATCACAAATTTGTGATGAAAATCACACTCAGTTTATTTAATTTGTGATTAAGTGAATGTTTCAGTCTATTTAGTATGAATGTTATGTGTTTCCTTTGTGTTTTCTTTGTTAATTCAATTAGATTTTAAATATTCAATTTTTGTAAAATTTTTCCTCAAAATGTTGTTTTTGTTTATGTATCAATTTGTTGAGTTACGATCCCCTCGCCAGATTTCAAACGCCACGCTGCAAGCACGCCACGCACGCAAACTGCAAGCACGCCAATTTCGCCAAATGTGGTTGAAGCACCAACAAGATCCATGATTAGAAACAGGAGAGTGGGCTAAGAAGAGGAGTTGAAAAAAAATGGGGAAGGGGTGGATATCGAAAGTTGCTAAATTTAACTCAACAAAAATTCAATATGGATGCCTCTATCCATTCCAGGTACAACCGCTTCATAAATTCGAGGACAGAAGGACAGATAACTTGAACTGTTATTATATAGGGGATTATTTCAATCACGCTATAATTTACTTTCTCAGGAGTGGGTGACATAAAATATAAACTGCTTGGAAAAGAAAATTCAAGTTTGAAATAAATTATTCATAGTCAAAGAAAATATAAAAGAATACAAAAAATTTTGAGAGGGTGCCATATTTTCATAACATTATATCAACAGCTTTCGTAAATTTCAAACGATTTAAAGTAATATTGCATGCATAATTACTACATACTGTAATAAAGACTTAAATGTATGGTAATAGTCTTTGTATATTTCATATTTATATCTAAATAACTTACTTTAACACTAGATTTACGGACTGAGCCAATTTGACTCTTTAAAAATTTGATCAATATATATATATATATATATATATATATATATATATATATATATATATATATATATATATATAACTTTAATATCACTTTTCAAAAGCATACGTTGGTTTTTAGTTAAAGTAATAAAATATATATAAAATTTCATTCTTCTTCTCCGCAGGCCCCTTCATTTCGCATTATCAAATGTGGTATACCTATTTTCACGGTTGTGAGCCAATTTGACTCATAGAATGTATTTGGAAATAAATAAATATACTAATAAATATAGTATAAAGTAAATATAAAATATAAAGTATAGTATGAAGTAAATATAGAGAAGATGTCGAGAACACTTCTATTCCAATGACAGAAATTCATGCTACTGACGTACGGAAGAATTGTTAAGTTTAACAATCATGCAAAAGAAAAAAAATGTAGAAACCATTGTGCTAAATGTAATAGAAATGTTTGCGGAAAATGTGTTTCCAAAAAATTTTATAAGTAAAAAATGTTTTCCATGAAATTTTTGATAATAAACATTTTATTTAAATTAATTTAGAACTATTTTCTTTGCAGAAAACTTAAATTTTCTTGTATGAGTCAATTTGGCTCACTTCAGTAAAAATAGATATATGATCAACATCCGTAAATCTAGTGTTTAACAGTGTTCTCAATTTTCATTTGGCCTGAGACCTGATTTACGATGATGTAGTTGAGGAGATAGCCGCACGTTGAAGTTAAATTCATTATCCGTTATTATACTCAATCCTCGGATTTAGTGACAAAATAAATGTCTAAGGCAAACGTTATCAATTTTGAGAATTTGAGAAGTTACTTTCGTGTCATGGTATTAGAGTCTGGACAGTTAGTATGACAGCTTATTAATTCTGAACGAAATATTAATTTTGCAGATTTAAGGGGACAAGGGACCTATAAAATGACTGAATTTGACTAAAAGTATGAAAGGTTTTGAAAAAGTCAAGCTATGCGAAATCATTCACAATCAGAGGAAAATTTTCAAACTGAATTATTCTGGTCCTTAAAATTGTTCCTACAGCACAGCATACAAACCAATTTTTTATAGAAACAAAACGGGGTCAGTTTTCCCTTACATTAAATACTATTTATATAAGAATATTATTTAAATCTACTATATAGTCCGTATAATGACGGGATCAGTAAAAATTTTAAAATTCCAGAATTGTTAAGTATCCTTTGAGGCAGGTGAAAAATGGTTTGTTTTTGGGCTGAGAATTATCTGGTACAAGCTCAATAATTTGTTTATCTTCATATTCCTCTAAAGTCTCCCGATACTGTGAATGCAGTTTAGAATCACGTTGAATTCATTTAGAGAGATAATTCAAAGTTTTCTTAGCTAAGTCAAAATTATCGTTAAGTTCTTCCCAATTTTTTTTCCTCAGTAATTAATGGAGGTTAAGGAATGAAACTATCATTTCCTCTATACCCTGGAGGTAGATGGAATTTGTTGTTAATATCGGCGATACAATTTTCATTGCAACAAAAAATAATCGATGATTAAATTTAAAATTATCACGTATGTACCTAATCTATTATTTAAGCCAAATATAAAAGAAAATTATTGGCGTAATATCTAAGTCCAGTGATAAAAAGTATGAAAACATTACAGACAATATTTGAATGATTTAAATAAGAAAGGATTAAATGAGATGGTTAAAGGAATAACGTCCTAATGCTAGAAAAAATATTATTTTTACCTAGTTATGATATAAATTGATAAATTTAATCGCCTACTACTAACCGGAGAAAATACGGCTTGAAATAATGATGAAAAGTGGGGAAGGGGTGGATTTCGAAACTAACTCAACAAAATTCCAATATTGATGCCTCTATGCATTTCAGGTCCAAGCGCTTCATAAATTCTAGAACAGACGGACAGATAATTTAGTCTATTATTATATAGGGGATTTTGCTTTAAATTTTATCTTTACTTTATGAACACAAATACTCTAAAACAGAGAGAACAGTTAGTATGACAGCTTATTAATGTCGAACGAAATATTAATTTTGCAAATTTAAGGGGACAACGGGCCTATAAAATGACAGTATTTGTATAAAACTATGAAAGGTATTCAGTTTTGAAAAAAATCAAGCTAAGCGTAATCATTCATAATCAGATGAAAATTTTCAAACTGAATTATTCTGGTCCTTAAAATTGTTCCTAGTGCGCAACATACAAACCAATTGCTTATAGAATTTATATAGAAACAAAACTGGGTGTCAGATTTCCCTTACATTAACCCTTAATTTGACAAGATGTTTTTTCAAATATTTTTTAATTTCTGTTATTTTTCCATGTCTGTATAGACATTAGGATCTCTGTAAAATAAACAAAAAAAATATTTTCCATTTTTGAGATAATTAATGTCCGCTGTGGAGAACACTGACAATTATGTTATATAGTAATTATAAAGATACATGTCCGGTGTAGCAGCTAGATTTAGCCAAATTAAGAGTTGTAACAAAAAAATCTAGACTGTGACGTAGGTTACAGCGCCCTCTATAGGGAAAACCAAGAAAGAACTGAGTTCGAGGTTTGCTGTCGACCGTAATGGTCGTATACTGTTGAATTCCCGTCCCATTATCTTTTATTTCTGTTTTGTGTGTAAATGTTGATGTTCCGTGCTACTAAAATTTCGTTAAATTAACCCTGGGCATCTTTATTTATCACAGGGTTAAATACTCTTTATATATGACAAATATTTAGAATTAGCATATAGCCCGTCTAATGACGAGATCGGTAAAGTTTTTAATTTTCCAGAATTGTAAAGTGCCCTATCAGGCAGGTAAAAAATGGTTTGTTTTTTCGCTGAGAATTATCTGGTACAAGCTCAATAAATTGTTTATCTTCATACTCCTGTAAAGTCTCCCGATACTGTGAATGCAGTTTAGAATCCCGTTGAATTCATTTAGAAAGATAATTCAAAGTTTTCTTACCTACGTCGAAATTATCGTTAAGTTCTTCCAAATTTTTTTTGCCGCAGTAATTAATTGAAGTAAAGGAATGAAACTATCATCTTTATTACAACCTGAAAATAAAATAAAATTTGTTGCTAATACCGGTGATAAAATTTTCACTGCTACAAAAAATAATCGATGATTAAATTTGAAACTATCACATATGTACCTAATCTATTATTTAAGCCAAATATAAAAGAAAATTATTGGCGTAATATCTAAGTTCAGTGATAAAACGTTTTAAGGTATTAATCGTCTGCAAATCGATAAAATACTCTGCGACTATCAAAACCAGTTTTATGACAAACATATTAATATAATATCTCGAAAATTTTGAGTAAAAAATACATAAAAGAATGCACCTGAAACATTTAAAATTTAATTTCATTCATTTAAATTAGGGGTTAAATAAGGGAAATCAAAGGAACGCGGTGTTTTTGCCCTTGACTTCAGATTTACAAACACCTGAGAATTTTCTAAGGACGTAACGAGGGTTTTCGGCTATGAATTTATTTCAGGATTGTTTAACTATCACATTACGGAATGTTCTCTGACAGTATATTCATTAAGGGGCCGTCTTCGGAATTTTATATAAATTTATACTTTAGTTTAAATATTTAGTGTACTTTTCCTTTACACACGTGTATGGATACACACACACGTATATATATATCTATAAGTATATATATATACATATATATATATAAGTATATATATAAATATATATATATATATATATATATATATATAACTATATAAGGGGATATGAAAAGTGTATATACAGGGTGTCCCCGAAGTCCGTGTACAAACTTGGAGGGGAGGTAGAGAACTTTGTGAGGAGTCATAATTACATAGGAAAGCATAGGCGGAAACGTAACCCTTACGAGATAAAGAGACACAAAGACAATAAGGACACACACAGAATGTAGTGTAAAACGCTTTATTATACAAAAAACAACATTAATAATAAATAAAAAGTATTGCAGGAGGTGTTCGAAATTGCTGTCATTGGCATGAATTCACGCACGA